>CM019181.2:33968643-34577007 GCA_009739505.2 Apolygus lucorum | reverse complement strand
TACCCTTTCCCAAATACAATTTATTATATTTCATTATAATTTACACTGAATTATTGATTACATATAGCTGGTAAAAATCAGGTGTTCGTAAATCGCACACATCGCACAGTAATCTTACCGGTCTGGCACTGTATCTGATAGTTTAACAAAAGGCTTATTCTTGATAAACCTTTTACATATTCGCAGAATCACTAGCACTGAGAATTTCGTAGAAATCGTGTAGGGATTCCAAGAACTGCTTGAGAGCACCAACAACTCATTATCAGTCTTATCAACGTGGATACTATACCGAGCTAGCTGGTCCATGGAAGTAGCCTTGTGATTCATGGATGTTGTCTTTACTGCAAGTTTCCTCGATCTAGAACATTGTTTACGGTAGGTAGGTAGCGATCGGCGGGTTTTCTTTGAATACTTGTGATTACAGAACATTGCAGTCGGTTCTGTTTTCCATTTGTGCGTATTTTTAGGTCGCTTAAAATAAATTATTATTTATTTAGTGCATCAATACTAGCACTTCTATATTTATTAGTAGGTACCTAGTCAACGTTATTTAAGACTACTACCTATTACCTTTATTGATTGTTTAAATAATTATTTATGGTTGGTACCGTTTCAGTCGATAGAAAACTTTACCTGGATTTGTAAATTTGTTAGCATTGTACCCATTATCAATCTAATATCGGAATAATGGGGGTAATTGATGATTATAAATTTATTGTAAATGATTTGATCGCTAGGATCAAACGGGTCCTTACAACTGCTACGGCCTGTGAAGCAGCTCCTACGCCTAAGAATAAGAAGCTATTGAGAGTCATGACCGAGCGTATTGATGCATTCTATGACACTTTCCACGAAAATATATTTAAAATTGCGCAGTACAACGCTAAGAATGGTATTGCAGAGGATTTGGATGCTGTCTATGTTGACCAATTTGAGAGCGATTATTTCGATATTAAAGCCATTGTTGCTGTTATGGTTGAGGGAGAGGTATCTCCAGCGGACGTTTCTCAGCCTCTTGTTGATTTAACGGGCACGGGTGGTGCTCCAGGTAGTCATCCCCACATTCAGCTACCTAAATTAAAATTGGCGGAGTTTGGTGGAGAGATTAAGGAGTGGCAGAGCTTTTCGGACATGTTCCGTAATACTGTGCACTGTAATACAACTCTCAGTGATGTGCAGAGGCATGCTTACCTGAGGTCAGCACTCATTGGAGAGGCATTAGCTTTGGTGGCTTCCTTGCCACTCACGGGGCCCAATTATGCTGTATGTTGGGATACCTTGGCTCGTCGATATGATAACACGCATTTGCAAACGAATGCTCATCTGGAGGTTTTGTTTTCATTACCCACTACCACAGCAAACCCGGTTCATGTTCGGACTTTTGCGGGAAAATTGGCTGAATGCGTGGGAGCTCTTCAAGCATTAGGACATGAAGTAGAAGGGTGGGCGGTGCCAATACTGTTCTGGTGCACCAAACGATTGCATAATAAATTGAGAGAAGCTTGGGAGGGACGTGTACTTTCAGCGCCCATGCCTCCAATTAGAGATTTTATTGCGTTTTTGCACGAACAGGCACGAATCCTTGAGGCTGCGTATCCCTCACTTGATTCATCTGGCGCCTCATCGAAACCTGCTTCTAGGAATTCATCGGGTAAAGGTAGGCAAGCTATTAGACCAGTCACGTCCTTAGCTATTGCTACAGACCCTACTGATCACTGTCCTTTGTGTTCAGCTCAACATGAATTACCTTCCTGTGGTCAGTTCCGTCATAAATCGGTAAAAGAGAGAGTTGAGTTTGTCAAGCAGAGTAAACTGTGCCTGGCATGTTTAGCTCCAGGTCACTTTGTGAATTCATGCCAAAGGGCAAAACCCTGTAAGCACTGTTCTTACAGACATCATTCGTGTTTGCATTTGTGGCCCAAGTCCGGCAAGGGTACTACTTCCGGTTCTACACACCGTAGTGACCAGCCTCGGACTCCGCCCCTGTTTAATGTGTGGCCCAAGTCTGGCAAGAGTACATCTTCAGCGTCTATGCATCGAAGTGATCTGCCCTCGACTCTGCCTACATTACCAGTGTCGAACCAAGACAATTCGGTTGGCACAATGCAGGTGTACACACACCAAAGAAGAGGTCAAGTAGTGGTGGCTACAGCTGTAGCAAAGGTTTTTGATGGAAGAGGTAGGCCTCAGGACGCTCGTCTATTGATAGACCCTGGCAGTCAGGCAACATTCATCACTCGCCACTGCATCACTCGATTGGGATTGACCACCCAGCCTACTGAGGTACCTGTCCTGGGTATGGGACAGACCTCCCTTGGGATTTGTCGCCAGATGGTGGATTGCGGGTTCAAGCCTGAACGCTCGGTGGAACTTCGAGTCACGGCGTTGGTTGTGGATTTCATCACTCGAACACCATCATCTTCTCTACCCCTCCTACCTGCTGAGCGCCTACGAGGGAAGAAATTGGCGGATCCAGAGTACTTCAGACCTGCTGAGGTGGATATTCTGCTGGGAGCAGAATGGTTTGGATGTGTGATGGTGGGGGAACCACAGCTTGGTCCTCCAGGCACACCTACCTTGATTGAGAGCATATGGGGCTTTTGCCTCATTGGAAGGCATGGCCGAGCATGTGCAGGCGTCTGTAGCTTGCAAGTATCAGAGGTTGATGATACAAGCGCTGCCTTACGTCGATTTTGGGAAGTAGAGGAGCCCCCTCCAATGAAAATTATCAGCCCCGAGGATCAAGAATGTGAAGAGATTTATTGCAGGACTGTGTCTCGTCAGCCTAATGGTAGATATGTGGTTGCACTACCATTCCAGCCTAATGGTAAAAGGTTGGGTGACAGCCGACAAGCAGCTCTTCGTCGTTTTCTACAGCTGGAAAGACGCCTCAATCAGAATCGTACTCTGCGGAACTCTTACTGTGAATTCATGCGCGATTACCTGGACCAGGGCCACATGAGATTAGTGTCCTCACCCCCTGCTTCAACGCTGGCATACTACATCCCTCATCATTGCATATATAGAACTGATGCTCAGGGTGCCCTGCAGAAGTTTCGTGTGGTATTTGATTCCTCCATGGCAACAAAGGATGGCCCTTCATTGAATGCCATTTTGCATAAAGGTCCAAAACTCCAAGCAGATATTGTAGACATTTTGATCTGTTTTCGGATGTATGAGGTAATCCTTATTGCAGATGTACGGCAGATGTATAGAAATATACTGATTCACCCTCGTCATCAGGATTTGCAGCGGATACTATGGCGATTCAATAATGAGGATCCAATCTCGGAATACTGCTTGACAACAGTGACATATGGGATTAGCAGTTCACCATATTTGGCTATTCGGACACTGCATCAGTTGGTCAAGGATGAGGGTTCAAGATTTCCACTTGCCGCAAGTGCTCTACTGCAGGATACCTACATGGACGACGTGGTGAAGTCTGTACCAACATTGACTGAGGCACTAGAGCTACAGAAGCAGCTTATTGGACTTATGGCTTGTGCTCAGTTTGAACTTCGTAAATGGCGAAGCAACTTCAAGGAAGTTTTGGAGGCTGTCCCACCAGATCATCGTGCTGCAGATGAGTACATCCAATCCTTTGAAGAGATAGCAGAGCCAACAGCCAAGATACTTGGCCTCGTATGGAACTCTCGTGGCGACACTTTTGGCTATCATGTGTCTAGCCCAGTAACCAGGATTACCAAGAGGACCATTTTGGGAGAGATCGCCAAGCTGTATGATCCTCTTGGCTTCATTTGTCCTGTGGTGTTTGTTGGCAAGTGTTTATTACGCAGGTTGTGGCTGGCAGGTGTTGACTGGGATACTGCCCCTCCAGAGGATGTCTGTGAGCGTTGGAGAGTGTTCCAGGAGGAACTACAATTGCTGAGTGAACTATCACTTCCCAGATGTTTGTGGTTGGATCAGTCAACCAGCATTCAGCTCCATGGTTTTGCTGACAGTTCCGAGACTGGCTATGCTGGTGTGGTTTATCTGCGAAGTGAATTCCCTTGTGGACGTGTAGAAGTGTCTCTCATCATGGCCAAGTCCAAGGTGGCTCCAGTGAAGTCTTGCTCCCTGCCACGTTTGGAACTGTGTGGTATAGTTCTGGTGACCCAGCTGCTCCAGCGCGTTCAATCCTTGATTGAGCCTCGTAGATCGATTCAGTCAACCACTGTGTGGACAGATTCCATGGTGGCACTACATTGGGTAACGTCTTCGCCTCACCGATGGAAAACGTTTGTCAGCAATCGAGTGGCTATGGCTCAGGCTTGTGTGCCACCGGAATCATACAGACATGTGCCTACCCTTGTCAACCCGGCAGACTGTGCGAGTCGTGGCCTGCTGCCTTCCGAATTGTTGGAGCATCCTTTGTGGTTTGGTGGACCTCCGTGGTTGGTGAAACCTGCAGACCAGTGGCCACTCACTCCAGCCTCTTCAGCTTGTGGGGAACATCACGCTGAAGCTAGGACAACAACACTACTGATTACGGGCTCTTCAGTGGATACTGCTTCAACTCCCTCAGTGGACATCCTTCAACGATACTCTTCATTGACACGTCTTACCCGCATAGTTGCTTGGGCTAGACGATTTATACACAATCGCATTGTTGTTCCCAGTAGAGGTGGAACTGTTTTGCATGGGCGTCTGACACTGAAAGAGACTAACCAGGCTTTGGCTGCTTGTGTCCGACTTACACAGCGACAGGCGTTTGAGGCTGATCTCATGAGGTTCAAAGCAGGGAAAACTGCAATGAGGCCCCTTCGCCGTCTTGCTCCATTCATTGATGAGTCTGGGATTATTCGTGTTGGAGGGAGACTTCGACATGCACGCCTGCCTGATACACAGAAGTACCCGATTGTGCTACCTCGCACTCATCCATTCACAGCCCTCATTATTGATTTCTTTCACGAAGTACACCTGCATCCTGGACTCTCCAATTTACATGCTATCATTCTTCGTAGCTTTTGGATAGTAGCCGGTCGTGCGGCGATATATTCGAGAATTTCCAAGTGCATCAAATGCTTTCGAACTCAGCCTCGTTCCCTTCAACCACCGATGGCGGACTTACCGCTCGAACGAGTCAGCCCAGGCAAACCCTTTTCAGTCACAGGGGTCGACTATGCTGGGCCATTTCTCCTCACCTTGGGCCGCATGCGGAAGGCTCGCGTTTTTAAAGCATATGTCTGCCTATTTATATGTTTCAAAACGAAGGCTGTACACTTGGAGTTGGCATCTGAGCTTACTACCGAAGCCTTCCTTGCAGCACTGAAGCGTTTTGTAGCTCGCCGTGGTTCAGTCGATACCCTCTACAGTGACTGTGGAACCAATTTTTTGGGCGCTAAGCGACAATTGGAGTCCTGGTCAAAGCTCATTGGTTCCCAGGAATATGGCGACGCCATCTCACTCTTTTCTCAAGCTCGCTGCATTGATTGGCAGCTGAATCCACCTGGGACTCCCCATTTTGGCGGCATCTGGGAGGCAAATGTAAAATCAGCAAAGCGTCTTCTGGCCCGCGTCATTGGAAAGCAGCTTCTGACTTATGAGGAGTTCCTCACTGTCCTGGTCCAAGTGGAAGCAACACTCAACTCGCGCCCATTGATACCTCTTAGTCATGACCCGAATGATCTACAAGCGCTAACGCCTGGCCATTTCTTGTTCACTGAAGCTCCAGTCACGCTTCCTGAGCCAAAGGTCTCTTGTGATCGACCAGCAAGAGAGCGTTGGACCCTTCTGCGACAACTCGTGCAAACTTTCTGGCAACGTTGGTCAAACAGCTACTTGAACACCTTACAGCAGCGCAGCAAGTGGACTCAACCTTCGCCACAACTTCAGGAAGGCATGATGGTGCTTATCAAGGAACCTGGACATACGTCGCCTCTTTCATGGAAGCTTGGTAGAGTGTTCCGCACTATTCCAGGTCAAGACAACCAGGTACGTGTTGCAGAAGTTAAAACTGCTCATGGAATCATAAAGCGGTCTACAGTTAGTCTGTGTCCGCTCCCTATCGACTGAAACCTTATTTTATAGGTTGTTATGGTGGTGTGACCTTCCTTTTTTCTTCCTATTCCGTTGGGCCAACCCTAACCTTCGCGGAAGTCTTTGCCATGGCTCCGGCTAAAGTGAAAACCGTTTTCCAATCCAAGGGGTCCTACTTCTCACTCCTAACCTTTACTAATATGGCACACCACCAAGTTGTTATGTACTTTTCTAACACTGTTCCTATACTTTATTAACCGGGTATATAATGTTTGTATTTTGCTTATATAGCTTATTGTTGAATTTATTTGAATTTAAATTTCTGGTACCAACCTCTAATGTACTATTGCGTCTCACAAGCTGGTGTGTAGGAAATCCATGATATTCCTAGGTGGGCGGTATGTTTGTTTGATAATGAACAATATCATTAGATCCCCTATTGGCGAGGGGGGAAAATTATTCATGCAAGATTGGCCAGCCTGTACCTAGCGCGTGGAGCCTGCTGCCTGGAGAAGCTCCGGATCACTCTTGTCCAGCTACCTATCGAATGTTTTGAATGCGCGAGTCGCCCCCGCCGATCTACCGTGAAGTGCCGCCCCCGAGAAGTGTTCCCAAGTAATGCGTGCGCCCCTGACACCCCTCACAGGTATGGCCAACTAAATTTTAAAACCAAAAGAACCCCGATCTAATCAGTCCACTAATATCGAAATTATTTTTCTCTGTACGAATTCCAGCCCCTTGACATACCACTTGTCGAACTGGATTCTGGTATAATCAGTAGTTCTAATTCATTCTATCAGTACTTTCGCAATGTTTGGTTGATATTATTAGATACTTACAAAACTAAATGATTTTAAATATTTTCCCCTTAAATTTGTAAGAAAATATTCGAAGTACATTTTGAAAGATGGGGATCGGCTAAGTGAAACATTGGTGGTGAGCTGGGGACTAGGGAGTCTTGGAGTAAGTCGTAGATTGTAAGAAAGAAACGGAGGCCGGTTGCTTGTCCAGCATCATTTCAAATCTATAGAAATTCAGGCTTGAAATATTATTCCGAAGCGCGTAGTATTGATGATCCTCTTGCTAATTAAAAAAACAGGTAAACTTCTTCTGACGGAATTATCAGAGCCTACCAGGTTTATAATATATTTTTCGTGATGTTAACTAGAAGTTTCGAGCAAATAAAGCACCATAATTTCAATTATGATGTCACAAACAGGAACGATAAACGGATAATTCAAGTTTAACTAAAGGGAGAAAAAATGGAGCAGTGGATAGATGTGCCTCGCATTTGCGAACAACGAATAGTTTATGAAGATTGACACGATAACAAGCACGAGCAGATGGCGGATCAGCACCACAATAATACTGCTACGCTAGGCCGAGGCCTCGCGGAAATTAACTTCTAAATCAATTCAACTAGACAGCCTTCATGATACGGGATCCATTTTCAGATCCAGTAAATGATAATTAGTATATACGCAGTAACCCATTCAGTTGAAAACTGATATTTCACCAGGTATAATTGATTGTACAATCATTGAGAATTAAATTGAAAAAATATTAGTACAATTTTGTGTTTTCCTTACTGGAGATAGGGGAGATTTGAAGTATTGAGGTAGGGCTCGATATCGTACAAGAGCTGACAACTACTGGATATTAATGGATAGGGCATTGGAAGGGCGTCAAAAGTGACTAGCCGTGGCATTATTTCGGACATACCAGCTCCCTAGATCAATTATTGCAAACATGAATATTTAATAAGGTCTTTCAAAAACAATCACTCAAATATACATGATTTATTTCCTCGGGAATTTCAGTTGTAATTTTGAGAGCTAATACAGTGGACACTTGAATGTTCCAAAATCAGTAATTGGACGCGACTTCGGGTGTTGATTCTGACCACTGAAAATACCGATCCCATCCTGAATAGCAACTACGAAGGTCAATGGATATTTCCAAGATAAAATCTCTCAAGAGGGCTCTGTAGAATTCGAGGCCGACAAGATATATTTCAAGGATCAGAAGAGCGATTTAACAAAAGAGAATACGCTGGATTTAATCGGTCATCACGAAGCTAAATTAGATTTTCTTCTGATAACGAAGAACCAATCTGTAAAGAAAAGGTCAGACCCCCTCTCTACTGGGCCACAAGCCTCTTTCAAGCCCTCCTTCAGCTCCTACGATATTGAACGGCACAGGTCCTAATAAAACTCCTATGGAAACAGCTGTCGAGCTCTGGAGTTCTTGCGGTCAGCCTACAAAAGGCGGTCGACCCCCTACAATGTTCCAACCAGGCTTTCTTAATGGGAGTTCAAGCGATGACGTTATTGTAACGTCTGCAAGGGGGATCAATTAAAGGAGATCAGAGGGCGACTCGAATTGATATTGCAGACTGCAGCACACATTGGTGCAGGAGAACACATCTAGTTGTTGTCATAGCTTCTAAACAAGATATAAGCAGTGGGGCACTTTTCCACTAAAGTGCTTTTTAAAAGTGTTTTTCCAGTTAAAGATGAGATGAATTGAATAAGTTTCTTCAAAGAACTCAACCCAAAAATACATGTCAAATTAACTCGCTTCGAATAACCTCGAATAATACTCCTAAAATTCTATCAATAGCAGCTCGTATGACATCAGTTTTTTCTTTAATTGTATAAAGCCGAAGGCCGTTACAAGGGTTGGCAAACATTAATAAATTAATATAAGTATGAATGAACAGTTAATTTTTTTTTAATGAAATAAAATAAATAAATAATTATATTATTTTGTCGACGTGAGTAAGGTATATAGAGTGAGATTCCATTGACGTTTCCAAGAAAAATTTCAATTGTCAAAAAATTGAACCATCACTTAGCGCGCACTTCCTTATACGGAGAACGCTTCTCAAAAATGTCAGTAATTGTGAAGGGGAAGCCAAGGAGCACACATTGCGAGTTTCTTGCGTCGTTAAGAGTTGGTAGCACCCTCGCCAACCAAGTGGCAGAGGGTTTCTCGAGAACCAAGGTTGCACACTTGGCTCAGACGAGCGTTGGAGAACGAACATGTCAGGCGATCGAGTCAGGAGGCCCATTCTGTCTCCAAAGGTTCGGACTTGGGCCGGAAGCTCTACATCAAGATAGCCACTGCACTGACCAGTAAGGGCGTTGGGATTGCAAGGTAGGTGGTTGTATCGCGATTGATTGACCGACTCCACATTCTTTTCCCTGAGGGATTTTTCAATTTGTTAGGAACTTTGTCCTCAGTTCCTTGAGTTTCCCACCAACTGGCCCCATACAAGATCCACAGTTATAACTTGCTCGAAAATGTTTGTAGTTGCAGGACCCAGTTATATCTGTGATCATAGTTGTGGGAGGCAAGCTCCACAAGTCGGTCGAAGCAGATACTTGACAGTCTATGTACATCAATAGCAGTTGCTTTAGCCCACCAATCAAACATATTTCTAGCAACTGAAAGTTCCATGGATGCAAGGCCGAGCTCTGTGCGCACCTAGCAGTCTGGTGTTGGCCATGCTTGGCCTAGTAGTGCTTTGAAAGCTATTACTCGAATGCGCTCGAGTGCGTCCATTCGGTAGAATCCCCATGTCTCACAGGAGTAAAGGGCAGGAGGTGATCGCAGAACTAAGAGTTTTACAGGAATCCGGTGAGTTCACCCACGACCTGAAGACAACTGACCATATAGCCTTGTACGTTGAAACTCCTTTTTGAATGGCCAGTTTTGCATGGTCTGAGAATAGTCCAGTACGTGAGAATCTTACCCCAAGAATCAAAGAGTTAACCAATTCTAAGTTGGCTTTTCCAAATGGAAACTCGTAGCTTTTGGGACAGCTTCCTCAGGTAGACTATCACTTTGGATTTCGATGAGTCCACGGTCAGTCTGTTTTGTTCACAATAAAGGTGTAGCACTCGAAGGAGCCTTCGCATACCAGCATAAAAGTCTGCTAGCAAAGCGAGGTCGTCAGCTTAAAATAGAGAAGTAATTTCGGTTATAGAGTTGATGATGACACCTCAAATATTATTATGGACCAAGAAGTTGTCGAAGTCAGATAGGAAGAGAGCAAAAAGGAGAGGGTACAAGATATCGCCTAGGAGGGTACCTTCGGAAATTGGGTACTGTTTGGTAGATTTGTCCCCTACTAGAACAGAGAAAGATGCATTATCGTATAGAAAACGGATTACCTTGAGAAATCTTGCGCTAACTCTCAACTCTCCTAGTTTCCTCCACAACAGAACACATTGTGATAGATACATTATCAAAGGTACGGCGGAAATCAAAAAAAGCTGTAAATAGCTTCCTTCCAGGATGACGAGTCGCAATGCTGACAACACTCGCCAATGTGAAAATTGAGTCTGCGGTACTCCGAACCTTCCGGAAGAAATTTTGGTTTTCAGGTATGAGCAACCGTAATTCAGCAAAAGCAGAAGGCCTGTTGTTCAGAATTTGAGATAAAATCTTTGTCATCGAGTTTATCAAGGAAATGCCAAGATAATTTGCTGGGTCTGCACTGTTCCCTTTCTTGAATAATAAAATCACTTTTATCCTACACCAAGCTTGTTTGACATGAGTATTTTGGGGATTCATTTCAGTACGGGCATAAGGAAGGACGACCATTGATCTGACATCATTGAAATCAACAGAGTAACAATTACGCTTAACTCGCAAAATAACTACTCAATCATAACTACACTGTCCAAGACAACATTTACTTTGAAACATCTACGTACAAGGCCAGGGAGCAGTGACTCTACTAGGTTATCATTCATTCTTTGAAAATATCATCGGATCAAAACAAACAAACAATAATAAACCCACACAATCCCTTAAAATTATCTTCAATTGGAATAAAAAAACTATGACGCTCAATTTAATTTCTAATCAAATATGCGTGGCAAGATTCGCAGACAGACTCCTAACCAAGACAATGGATATGAAATCAGAAACAATCAAGATGTTCCTTTAAAGTGCGGTTTGATTATCGGAGGTAGCTAGGTATTTACAAGTGAAGTGACATTCGCGAAGGGCTTTTGAAACTAATAACAAAATCATTAACATGAGTCTGAACAGTACTAACAGTACTAATCCTTCAATAAATAATTGATTCTTTCATTCCTTTTTCCCAACTCAGAGAATCATAATTGTTGGCAATTCAATGGGTCGTTACAGAATAAAACTGGAACTCAATAGTGAACCTCCACGTGAGACATCGTTATCAGATTCAGGGTAGTTGACTCCTAACGTCGCCAAACCAAGACGATCGATCCGACGTTTGACCTCTTGGCCAATTATGTGACTGACTCGATCTCACCCCATTAGGAACCTACGTTGTTGATAGGTCAGAAGCTAAGAAAAGTTCTCATTGTTTTTCTCCTAACATATCCACTATGGTTTATAAATGGGTAGAAATTGGACTATATAACAAACCCTAATACAAAGCTTGGGCAGACTCACTTTTGGTTTATTATTTTCAATAATAAGCCTTTGGAATCGAGCAAAAAAAAAATTGTAACCCCCCAACTCAAAATTTGATTTTACGTTTCAAGGTACGTAGAATCCGAAAATGGAATAAAAAATTTTCCGTCCGTCCGCCGTACGAGGCACTTTTCTTAGCAACACTGGACCGATTTGGTATGTGGGCTCCATTTGGGGTCTAGTTGTGCCGCGAAGCTTTTGGTTGATGTCAGTCACTTCTAAGGGGTGAAAATTAAGGGTTGAAATTTTCAAGATTGCCCTAGCTCGAAAACTCACGAAATAAAGGTATTGTTTTTTTCACAAATTTTAAATAGTATTGAATTTTTAAAATTTTTTGAGACCACCCGGAGCTCAGCAGGACAAACCGTTCGCTCCCTAAGAGTACTTGAGGGTTTTCCTTCGATAAAACAGAAACACGAGTGTGAATCACAAAAGAGGTCTAATCTCCATTGAATTTTTAGCTAACCAAAACGCGATTGCTGTTCGTTTCTTCGATTTGTATTCAGTTTTACTTTCTGAGCAACCAGTAATCAAATTTCCATATGAAGCTCTCTATTTTTCGAATCGAGTGTGAAGCGTTTAGTTCTTTCTAATAAAGTTGATTGTGAAGGTGTGAAGGCAGTATGGTGTGGTAAGTTGGTAGGTAGTACCTACCAATGGTTGGTAGGTAAAAAAAATTTTCTTCTGTATAGATCACTGGTTCTCCATCAATAGCACCTACCACCATCTGTATTCTCCCTTGACCCTCCCTCTCAAATTTCAGCTTCCTGCGTTCAATAGGATTGAAAATGGCTTCGAAGCTCACTCAGCTGATCAGTGATCTTCCAGACGTCTCCAGCATTTGAGATCTTCTTCACTCTTCAGATCACTGATCAGCTGAGTGAGCTCCGAAGCCATTTCAATCCTATTGAACGCAGGAAGCTGAAATTTGAGAGGGAGGGTCAAGGGAGAATACAGATGTTGGTAGGTGCTATTGATGGAGAACCAGTGATCTATACAGAAAGGTGATCTATACAGAAAATAATAAACCTTTGGGCAATGATTTGCAGCGTTTTAGTCAAGTTACGCAGTATCTAAATCGGGTTAAAACTGAAAAAAAACCTAAGAAATCAGGGTCAGATTGTAGGCAACCAGGAGGGGAATGAAATCACTTCCATACGAAGAAACCATTGAGTTAGATGATCCGCTCATCAAGGGCACTGGAGGTCCATGAAGACATCAAGACAGCTATTCGGAGAATAGTGAGAATCGAATGTCCGGTCATTACCACTGAGAAAGGCGTTCTCGGTTTTTGTGACCGGATTGGGAACAATGGCTAGAGGATGAGTCACTAGAGTAAACTTGAACAGGAAAACTCTCCCCTGGTAATGAACTCAGAGACGAGAAGTTCTCAAACGGAGCTGGAATTTTTACTTCACTATCATACGAGTACAATCGATATTCTAACAATGTAATAAATTGTCCCCATTTCAGGCTGATTGCAGTAATGTGTAGACATATGAATAATTTGCCAAGAAAACAACCGTTCTTGACATCGAAGCGAGTTGTAATATCCTACTAAAAAGTTCAAGTTCCCCTTAAAGTTTTTCACGCTTGAGCTTATCGAACATTTTTAGTCTACCTTTCGTTCTGCTCTAGTTAGAACTCTTTTTCCGGGCGAACCATAAAATATTATGGCATGGTACCGTTTTATGGTATTTTCAGAGAACTTGTTGTCACTGTCTTTATCAAGGCAGTTTTCTGTTATCATTGTCGTAGGGACGAAGTTAGCGAATGCGCTGCACGAACATTAATTTCTTAAATATTATTGTGAAGTTTCCAAATTCATTCAAATTTGGATGGTTTACGTGTGCAGGTTCCAAGATTATATTTGATAAATTTCATCACATTTAGATAAACTATGAGCGGACGAGCGAATTTTCAAAGTTTGCATTTTTTAACTTCAATAATCTTATAGAAATCACTACTCGTCCCCCCAGACTCACAGAGTACCCACACGAAAATTGATAATTTTTTCGATTTTCAGTACTACCATACTGTGGTGACAGCCACTTAGATACCTACAGTCACCGTGTTGAATAGTTGATACGTCGTTAATAAAAAGTTCACTTGGAATTTGGAATCCGATAGCAGTGCGTTTCATTTCACAATATTGGTGCCAGAAATGTTTACACGATCTCGTTCACGTCTGAATCGGCCAGAAGAGGAGGAAGATCGACTTGAGGATGATGGACAGGGCGCTGGTGGAGGTTCCCAGCCAGACATGCAGCCTAGTGAGATTTTAAATTTATGTAGAGCAGAGATGCAAGGAGTGTTACAAAACGAGCTGGCTGACATTAATGAAAAGCTGTCGGCACTTATGCTAAACATGCCAGCACCACAGAACCTTCAGAGTAGAGGAGGGATGAGTATGAAAATAAAACCTCAAATCTACGATGGAAAAGAAGAGTGGGAACCCTATCGTGCACAATTTGAGCTTATTGCACAAAAGGAACGCTGGGATGACGACCAGAAAGCAGCGATGCTAGGAGCCTCATTAAAAGGTCAAGCACTAACCTTGTTGACTGAATTAGGCCCTGATATGAGTTACCATGATTTACTGGAGGCACTTGAAATTCGATTCGGTAGCAGACATCAGACAACGCGTTACCTCGCGCTGTTGCAAACCAGAGTGCAGGGAGCAGATGAAGATGTCAGGACATTCCATCAAGCCATAAAAGATCTTGTAAGGCGGGCTTGGCCAGATGCAAGGGGTGGCGCTGCAGAAGATACGGCTATTTTCCATTTCGCTAGAGGTCTTAGGGATGCACGGCTTTGTGAGCTGGTACTGGGAGCGAGTCCGAAAACAATGGCAAATGCTCTAAATGATGCAGTCAGGATGGAGGCCGTATTACAGGTTGCAAGACCAGAAAAGGCAAGAGTTAGACTGGGGGAGGTCTATGAGGAGTCCCATGGAGTTAAGGAAGAGATTCCTGGGTTACTGGCAGCTAGCCGCATTTATTCCGGGGGGAATCAGAAGCGAGAACTCATCTGTTGGAGGTGTGATAAACCTGGACATATTGCTTATAGTTGCCCTGATCGACTAAGAAGGAATGCGGGAAATGTCAGACGGTCGGACTGAAGGGCCTAGGCCAGACCGTGCAACCTCAGGCTCGTAGGAAAAGTGTTGCTTCCCAAACAGCCAGGGGAGATGTTGCAACTTACCGCGTAACTCCGAATCCGTCTCTTGTGTTACAAGGTAATGTGAACGGAGTACCCTGTCAGTTCATTGTTGACACAGGAGCAACAAGAACAATAATGAGCCTGGATATTCTAAAGGAGAGTGGAGTGGACATGCACATCACAGGACCAGCATACATTCGTCTACATTCTTTTAACCCCTCTCCCCCTCCCACACACCTCTTCGGCAACTTTTAGACTGTGAGGTATAGAGTCTATACCATAGACGTCTATACTATAGACGAGGTAATATATCCATCAAATTAATGTTGACCGTCCACCATAGCCTCAATATGTGTTATTTGGAGGTCTACGGTTATTTTATTGTCATTCCATTCTTTTCATTTTCGTAAACTATTGTTTTGTGCCCTTTAGATTCAAGTTAGAGGCGAATGATAATGTTTATCTACCCTGGTTCAAGATTATTTTGATTATGCCCGTTTTCAAAGAATTTTGGGTTGGGTAGTGTTGAAAGACCATATTATTCGACCGGAGCTTAAATAATTCGGAGGAAAATCGGTAGTCTACCTACTTAATATTTGATTCGAGTCAAATTCATGACATCTGGAGTGGTTGGTGTATTTTGTGAGCTTTGATCGTGACAAGAAGTCAACATTAATGATCAAAAGAAACTGGAATTAATTTTTATTTTGAATCTAGCCGTACCAAAAATGCTAAGATACAAATTAATATAAATAACTAATGGTAGGTACACCCATACCTATAACTTATAAATCAAACGAACTGGTTATCAGAATCTGAATTATAGATATGCAAGCGACACAATTCCCAACACAATCGTGTGATGTGCTCATCACCAAGTACTAATTTGAACTAAGGAAAACCCAACGTCCGAATTCCTGCAGTAGATTTTAACCTAGATTCAGGCTACTACTTCTGCGAAAATTTATTTTTATTATCTCAATTATCTCTGCTTCAAGCGATTAACCTACTTTAAGAAAATTCAAGGTCCTCGACAGTGAACTCCGACTTTAACGGGAATTGCTGAGGACGTTGCGTGACACCCATCGACCCCGGTGGCGCTGGCGTGTCGACAACCTTCTGCAACACAAGGGCGGAACCCATACCGTAGGATGAACCCACATAGCGTAACCGCATTCTAGGAGCATAGGAAGTCTGATTAGAGATAGCGGTCAAGTAAGCACGCGCTTCGCAATAGACAACGTCATTTACTGAGAGAATTTCTACAGTACAGTTTTTAAACTATAAAGAACACTATGAAAATTTTGGGGATTGAAGAGGAATGAAAAATATTCACAAAACATCGTCCCAGATCGATGCCAGGTGGTGGTGAAGCAGAGCATTGTGGGACTCTTTTAGCATTCAAAGCCAAGCTTGCAACTTCGTACCGAGGACCGTAATTTACTATCTTCATTGAAATTCAACTATTTCTTCACAATAAAATTTTTACGTGGCGACGGTTCATAAATTTTCAATAAATAATGTATTAAAAATATTATTTATTCATAGCCACTTTCAATTGGGCTCTCAATGATTTTTTAAATACTGTACCAAAGTAGCGAGGAGCACTTATAATCGGTAGAGAAGTAGTAAACAACCTAGGAACTCCGTTATTTTACAACTCAGGTGCAAATACTGTCACAGTCATAATTTAGAGTTTTGGATGAAATTGGTAATATCAGTAAGAAGCAATATCCATATTCCTCTGGAAACAAGCCACCTACTCGCCATAATTTTCAAGATCTTCAATTTCCGTTCTTGATAGAATTTGTTTGATGAAATGGGGAATAATCGGGTTAGTTAGTTTACGAAAGTTTATGAAAATGTTTCAGTTTAGAATGGGTCTCACTACGATTTTTGAAATATAAAAAATGTATTTTTGAAATAATCACATAAGGATTTTTGTGGTTTTATCGATATGATGAATGAAGGAATGCACTCTTCGACTTTTCTGATTTCATTATATTAGGCGTACTCTGAAGTACAGGCAGAGGCAGACCCCGTATTTTCTGATCAGATCATGTCCGTTAGTAGAGGAAGCGGTGATTCGTCTTCAAGTCCCACACTTCTAGAAGGATTGTGGCACCTTAACTCCTTTCGCGTCTTTCGTAGTCGAACTTGAACAGCTCGGATGACTGCGAGTAGAATCTTTACGCGTACCCATCCTGCTATGTACCTACGACTGGGGCTTGCTCCACTTGTCAGTTAGTGTATCCACGAGTCGCTTTCGAAGTTTCTGAACTCTCTGTGGAGTACTGCTTCAGACGAGCAAACCAGAGGTGTGAAAGTGCCACGAAGATCCTCTGCTGTATCGTACTTTACGTGCTTCGATCTTGTGGCTGACTCAACTATATCGGACCATTCCCAGGGTGAGTAGGAAGAGGCGTCAGCGTTAATAACGCGGTTGTCGAAGAAAGGCGCCATCTCCCTACTCCAGACCCCTAGGACTTTAATATCGGTGATAAGCCCAGGTGCAAAGCTCACTGCCTTCCTGCATAACTGGCTCTGTTACCACACCATTCCATGCTAGGGTTGCTAGTTTAGCGATTTCTCCCTAACAAAGTCATGACCCTGCTTCACTAGTCCACCGCGCTTGCAGTTCAGAGCATGGTTTACATTCATGAGGACTCTAGTTCCGCCTGATTCAGGGGAAAATTTTATCACATGAAGTTGGGAGCCCATTTATCTCTTTTCCATTACGTTAAGACGATGCATCCCTGAACTGGAGAGGTTCAGGTTGTCGCTGGCTAGGGGGAGGACTATGAGCCATTGCGATGCGTTTCTGACAACAATTATTTTTATTGTCTTTCTGGGCTGTGGAGGAAGAGCCTCGATCGCTACTTCACTAGATAGTTTTCCGCGACGAACAAAAGAAGAACCACGAAAATCGGTAGAAAACTAAGGCCTGGGCAGACGACACAAGATTTTGTAACACACACACCTACACACACACATTCATCCTATGGGTTTTTCCGCGGATTTGGATTCAGAATTCTCTAAAACGGAGTAGTGTGTGGTATTTTTTTCTGTTGAGTTGTCCTCCTTACCCTAGATCAATCGTATAAGGACGCCCAACTCTTACTGTGGGACGTCCTAACAAGAGAGTATTTAAATCATGCAGCAATCAAACTGAAATAATGCAGTATATTGAACCGAAAGTTCATGAATCGGTGACATTAATTTCGCGGTATCCTGAAGTGGAATTGATTGCACATCGAGAAACGTTCGAGGAAACTCACAAACCACTAGAGGCGATAAACTTTGGGCCAACTACACGTCCGTGGGAGAAGTACTTAGCGAAGCTGTTCGGGAAACAGTTCTGGGAGTTAGGCGCATCCCAATACTGTTTGCCTTCCGCATTGCTAGAGCTTTCCCAGAGGAGTTTCATGAATACAGATCAATTGGAAGGGAGCTCCTCGCCGATTGAACTTGTATTCTGCGCCCCTCTTACGCCTCACCATGGATGCTGATTGAGCCGAGGGAATGAACGATCAGCTAATGTGTACATAGGACGGAATATAAAAAGTAACGAACCTTTACAAATAAATTGAGGAGCTTGAACAGTGCCAGGAATACCAACCAAAACCAATCTCAAAAAATCTATCCACAAGAAATGAAAATAGAATTTTTTCTTTTCGTGAATATAAGTAGGGATACAGAGTATCCCATAAGTTATTCAACAAACTTCGGGGGTAGTTTCTACAACTAATTTGCAACAAAAAATTCCTCTTGGAGTTTTTTTAACCCCCTAAAAATCCGATTTTCTTTTACTTTTAAGATTTTTTTCGTGTTTTCGACCTTACACCATTAAAACGGTCATTACACCCAAAAATTAAAAATAAGGATACCGTTGGAAAGAGCGTGACATGTCTCAATAGATGAGCCATTCGTCGAGCCAGCCTAGAAAAACTGAACGCTAGAGTTATATTTTTACCTCAAACTTAACAATTTGTCATTTTTTTTTTTTTTTTAAATTTTGATGATTTTTCCTCATTAAAACAAGGTATTTGCTAAAGGGGCTCAAAAGCATAAAAACTGCTCCATTTCATCAGCTTTCATACGGTAAAATTAAGAAATATTTTACGATCGAATTTAAGGGAGAAATTTATGCGTGAACGCGGAGAAACTTGCATTTTTTTCAAATCGGTGCTTTGGAGGAGCCTCGGCGGAGCAGGCCCCGGAGTCCTCCCGTCAAACCGTCGATTTCGTTGGAAAAAAATGTACGTTTTTCCGCGTTCAAACATAAATTTCTCCCTTAAATTCGAGTCTAAAATATTTCTTAATTATACCGTAGGAAAGCAGATGAAATGGAGTAGTTTTTAAGCTTACGAACCCCTCTGGCAAATACCTTGTTTTAATGAGGAAACATCATCAGAATTTTCAAAAAAGAAATTGACAAATTTTCAAGTTTGAGGTAAACATACTACTCTACCTTCAGTTTTTCTCGACTGGTCAACGGCTCTTCTATTGAGACATTTTACGCTCTTTCCAACGGTATCCTCATTTTTAATTTTTGGGTGTAATTTTTAAGGGAGTTGTGACCGTTAATGGTGTAAGATCGGAAACACGAAAAAAAGTAAAAAAAGTCAGATTTTAAAGGGGATTATAAAATAAAACTCTAGGAGGCATTTTTTAGAAACTACTCCCGAAGTTTGGTGGATAACTTATAAGACACCCTGTATTCAGTCAGTTTGTGTGTTTGTACGCAGTCAATGGAAACAAAATAGAACTAGAAGTGACAATTTAACAATAATTTATATTAACAATAATTTCTGTGCGTTCGGCCGATTAGATTCGTCTAAAGGATGGATCTTCCAATTGTGATAATGGAAAGCCTGTAGGTATTAATTTCTAATCAAAATTGTCTATCCCCAATAATTCTCAATAACTATGTATAGTTTTGCCCGATTCAAGGATTTCAAGACAGACAGACAGATACGGAACCAAAATTGTTCAAGAAAGCCTAAAATGTTTAGCGCAAGTGGAAATTTTGATTTGGAAAACTTTTTTACAACCTTGAAAAATGAAAACAATGCTTCCCTGGTAAACTCGGAAGCAAAATTGATAGCCTGAAAGAATAATCCAACGGAGTACCCATGATTGACTATCTTATGATGCAGAACAAAGCAAACGGCATGGCCACAGGTACCTAGAACCATTTACTTTACAATATGCCAATAAGCGCTAGCCATGCCAGGCTTTGCAAGATGTGTTTCAAGTACAAAGGCTTTCGGTGGCATTCGGCTCGAAGGAGACGGGTGATCTCGCTTTTAATAGAGAGCGCACACTAATTACATTATTAATCCTGAAAATTCTCTAAACTTCCCCGATCAATAATCATTGATCATCATCTTATGTAGTTTCAGATTTTGTGACGTTTCCTACAAGCCCACACCACCTAAAAAAAATTTCCCAACTTTTCAGAAGATTCTGATTAAAACCGGTGCTTGTAGGTACACTTGGTTAAGTAATGAGGAAGAACGAAAAGATTTGGGGGAGAACGAAAAGATTTGAGAGACAGTTAACTGGAAATTGAAGAAGCTGCCGACAGCCGGGTTACACTCAGCTCTCTGAACTCCTTATCGAACGCATGTTGTTCAGAGGGAAGACAAAACCTTGGTCCCCTGATTGGCACTCCCAACCCTTCTTTTCCAAACTCACCAGTACATCCTGTCCAGGATTTCATTTCGCCGTCACCTATTTAATCCCATAAGTCTACATGGTTTCTTTCTACTACTTGTAAAATTTCATACAATTCTACAACCAAAAATTGAGTATAGTTCCTTCTACTCCAAGAGTTGGTCATCTCTTAATCGGGAAGAGTAAGAGAGGCTCAGTAGTAACTTACTTTCCTCGTGTTTCTACCATTTCTAAGTTGCACACCAACTTTGTTATTTTTTTATTGGACGGAAACCCTCCCTAACCGCTTATCCTTCTGAGTAGGTATAAAACAAATCACGTCCATATAAAATGATCTATGAAGGACAACGAATAAAAGTCAATAGTACTAACTGACGTATTCTGGCGGTAGATAGAGATTGGACGAAGGATTAGATAGATGGAGAAGCAAAGAGGACACCGATTTAGATCCACCACTCAAAAATAATACTGGATTGCGAGCTTAGAGGAGGAAGACTGGTTGTGTACAGTGAGGCAGAAGAAGGGGATAATCGAAACAGTGCTACTATTTTAGTATTATAACCAGATGCTTAAATCATGCGCTATAAATATGCATTCGATCGACAGATCGGATATGATAATCTCTGTTGGGTTTCAGGAATGAAACGATAGGGTATTGCCCCATTAGGATCCAAGTGGGCGGCTACGTTCCTTCTGATTTAGAGCGACCGACCGAGGGAGATGAGCCAGGTTACGGGTTGGAGCTATGGGTCACGCAATCGGCAAGTTATCCCGCTCACCATCATTACCTTCCAGTTCCGAGCAAAGTTCGGCCATTGTACTCTGAAAACTGACCTGGAGCTTTCATTGAGTAGACACTACACGTTATATTGAATCGACACGGACATAATGTTCTAAAAGAATCATTTGCGGGAGCAACAATTCCAACGAAATAACAAACGTCTGCCAAGTGGATGAGGCACATAGCTTCCTCCTATCCATGACACAAGAATTGTATAGAATTGTAACACCGAGCATGTTACAAGTTAGCGCAGCAGGTACCTACTGATCATCCGATCACAATGAAATTCATAAGGAAGCATCCAGATTCCAAACCACACAGAAATTTATGGGGAATGATGATGACCAAAACGTCAGTCGCAAATCACCATTCAAGTTTAGGAAGATTAGCACCATTAAGAAGTAAGAAAATGTGACTTGAAGGATTTCAAATTAAGTTAATTCATTACAGAACTTCAAACAGGAATGAATCAATTTATCGAGTTAACTAGAGTTGAATACGAAAGGGAAAAGTCAGCATTCAAGTTTTAACCAGAATAGTGGAAACCGAGGAGTAGTTAACATTCTAGCGGAGAACTCATGAGGCGAAAACTTTGAATGGATTCTGAGGACTCAAACAACTAACTACCCCGGGTAGTTATCACCTTAAGACGAGAATATTACGTTATGTCAAGTACCTAACAGAGGTATACGAGATAATTATTTATTTACTTCATTTTATAGTTATACAACGAATGGAACCACGATCAAATTATGGATGGGTTGTCGGCGATGGTCAAAAAAACAAGCCAAACTATTTTTGACAGAAAGCTAACGTATTTTCCACACAATTGAAAAGGTGAAGTAACAACGACGAAATCCAGATGCCCATTAACACTCGTAATTATCCGTGAGTAAAATCTACCTACTTGTAAATGAACACAGTAAGTTACTATAGAAAATAAATATCTCTAATAATTAATGTATAAATATATATGCTCCGGAAATATCATATTTTTCTTCGATACTTTCAGATGTTTGTACCGTTACAATACTGGTATCGATACTTTTTGACGATGTCACTCGATATTTAGCCTTTCTTTATTATACATATAAAAAGCTGAATCAATCCAGAATCCATTTTCATCAAATTGTTGCGTCCCTATGAGAGAAACGTTGAAAAAAATTCTGGGGGAGTCTGAGGTGTCCAGGTGTCACACAAGTTTGCACAATGCAATCATAATGGTTGACCCCACAGAAGGGGACGGGCTGTTGACGAAGGCGGAGTTCCTCCGCATCCTTCAGTTTAAAACCAAAATTCATAAGTCATGTGGGACAACACGATATTTTGATGAAAGGACCTATCGACATCGATATTGTATAGGTACCAATTTTGAGGAAACCCCGACTAACAATAACCTGCAACGTACCTACCTACCCATTTTTAACCGTTATATTCGTTGCTAGTTAATTTCCAAAATTTTGACAAGGAAGAAAATAGTATGTGATAGAAGTAGGAAGTGTGAAAAAAGTCTTAAAAATACATTAAATTACAAAAGAAATAACGATACTTTTCTACCGATGTGATATAATATGTACATTTGTATACTATTATGATATGTAATATAGTTATGCGCACACTTTATATCGATAAAAGAAGGAATGTGAAAAAGTACATATAAATACGTTAGGATTATAAAAAGTATAATTGATACATCGATACTTCTTTACCAATAAATTGATACTTTTTCATGGAAATATTGATTATTGATACTTAAGGGAAAATACCGTATATAAGATAATGTATGAAAAATAGGAGGCAAAAGGCAAAAGGAGGAATTGGCAAAAGGCACCTAAAAGATGAATATGAAATGAATTTGCAGAGGTCAATACCTAGTCTAAATGATAATAATAATTATTATACATGTATAATATACATGTATAACATATTATATTATAATATAATATAATATATTATATATAATATAATATATAATATAATATATTATCTAATAATATAAAACGCCAACCGTACGTACGTATGCACGGAGGGGTTGAAGGGGTCGTGGGAGTGGGGAGAGTTGGAGGCTGGAGGGGTTGGGGGCGGGAGGAGTCGGAGGCGAGAGGAGTCGGAGGAGTTGGGGGCGGGAGGAGTCGGAGTGAGTGGGTGGAGGAGAGAGTCGGAGGAATTTGTTTGCCTACTTTTTGTAGGCTTTTCAGCTAGTATTATATAATTCAGCAATCATAATAAATGCTGTAAAAGATTTTGGATCAAACTGGCTTTCTTACGCGTGTTGCTCCGATATTTCATTTCGTTTTGAAGAAAAAAAGGAGATTTGACTCCTCATGAACTCTAACGACTATTAATCTTCTTTCATAAGATATCTTAAGAAATCCTTATCTTGACTTACCTGACCCAATAAAGAGAACACAAAATGTGTGAAACACGCTTACAGAGGAACCAGTTGAATTTCGACACTGATCGGAATCCCCAAGAAATAATGTAGATGTTCTTGGATAATTGGGTCCCCGTGAATCACGTTATCGCCACTAACAGTTTCAATTAATATCCTGCTGTTGCGGGACATTTTAATTTGCTCTTACTTCCCAGAAAACTCAACTGATAGCAACCCCGATCAAGTAGGTAGTTTATTGTTTCCAAAATCTATTGATTGGTTCATCAAAGGTCAACTATACAGAATTACGGTCCGATTCAAATGACATTTTCAGACTTTTAGCCATTTTTTTTGCGGTAATAAATTGCTCTTTTTTCAAATATGTACAGAATATAGAAGCATTATTTTTAAGGTTGCAGCATGAAATTGACATACAGTTTTAGGAATAACCACTGATTGGTTTTATCTGAGTATTTTCAATTTTATAAACATCTCTTCTTTCGGAACGTTCACATTTTCCAGAAGTATTACCTTTTTTGAATTTCGGATGGTAACTCCCTCCAGTTCCAGCTAAAAAAACCAACATGGCTTGAAAATTTGTTGGTGTTTCTACGTTTTTAGGAAGAAACCATCATTAAATGATGGTTTCTTCCTAAAAACGTAGAATAAATCTCAATAGAATAGGATAGAATAGAATCAGGAATAGAATAGACGTAGAATAGAATCAGATCAATAAATTTTATTGACCTGAAAAAAATTATTTGAAGGGTCGCGGGGAAGACCAATCAATGTCAATTTTTTGACAAAATGATACATTCATGCCATCTAGTAGCTTGTTCAATTACCAATCGTTGCGTGAATGGTAACTTGGAAAAAGATCATGGTGTTGAGAAAATGATGGAAGAAAAAAACCCTAAAAGGGAAAAAGGAACAACGCCAACGTTTAAAGGATTTTTCCTTACTTTCCAACGCGGCCATTTCAATGTTTTGTTTTTTGCTGATGGTTCTTCTTGACGTGTAGTTTCTCAAAAATTGGTATTTTACATCCAAAATAAATTATTCCAGTGAGATTGAGAACAGTGACAGTAGTAGGAGTAGTGTTGTGACTAACGTTAGCACTAAACGAAAAAAGACCTCGCATACATAATTCGGTTGTATAATCTGACACATGGTAGGTAATCTCAAAACTTCAGTCTCCACTTACCTAACACGTCCCTCTAAATTTAATGATCACATGGCGAAGACGTTAATTTTATCTCTTAAAATTTCATAGAATTTGGATGAACAGTGAAGACATTATGGCTGTTTGAAGGGTTTTCCAGAGACGCTGAGGCTATTATTTATCGGGAGGGGGGGGGGATTTGGACAGGGGACAATCTACACTAACAATCTTCACCTGACGTCATTTTATGATTAATTCAACTAAAATATTGAAATTCCCGAAAATTACAAAAATTGACATTGATTGTCCCCCTCCCCCCCACCATTCATTTGTTTATCATATAATCCATAAAGGGGTAACATAGATAACAAAACGCTGCAAATTATTACACAATGGTTTATTATTTTTCTATATAGATCACTCGTCTACAAAATCACCAACCATCCAATATGAAAAAAAAAAATCGAAAAAAAAATCAAAATCACCAACCATCGATTACATTTCGGTCAGCTCTAATTTGAACGGAGATTAGGCCTCTTTTGCGATTCACTCTCGTGTTTTGATTTATATATATATTTCAATATAAACCCTTAAATTTTCGTAGGGAGCGAACGGTTTGTCCTACAGAGCTCCGCGTGGTCTCAAAAAATTCTAAAAATTCTATAGAATCCTAAATTGAAGGAAAAACAATACCTTTATATCAAAATTTTTTGAGTTAGGGCGTTTTGAAAATTTCAAAATTGATTTTGGAACCCTTAGAAGTGACCTACATCAACCAAAAGCTTCGGGGCACAACTAGACCCCAAACGGAGCCTACATACCAAATTTCATCAAAATTGGTCAATGCTAAGTGGCAAAAGTGCCGCGTACGGCGGACGGCGGACGGCGTACGGCGGACGGCGGACGGACGGCCAAATTTTTATTCGATTTTTGGATTCTACGTACCTTGAAACGTAAACCATCAAATTTTGAGGGGGTGTTAAAATTTTTTTTTTCTTGGTCGATTCCAAAGGTTCATTATTGAAAATAATAAACCAAAATAGATAAAAATCTGTACTTCAACTAATTTTTCCGATTTTGATGCGGTTCGCGGCAATGAACCTAATTTTCAATTCTCTAGGGACTTGAAAATCCCAAAATTTGAACGTCGACGGCTGATTCCTCTGGAGAAAATAAAATAGAAAAAATGCCGCAAATCACGAAAAAATCGGTAAAAATTTTGAGTCCATCGCAATAGCTTTATTTTACTTGAAATATTCTGAAGATGTAAGGAGTCCATATTCGTGTTCTACACGTCTCCAAGAGCTCATAGAGAACCTTCACGGCAATTGATGGTTTTTTCCCGATTTTCAGCATTCCATACCAACATACTGTATGCACATTGCACAGGGTATGCTTTGAAGATGTTAGCAGTCCATATTCACGTTCTACTCGTCTCCACGAACTCATAGAGTACCCACATGGCTACTGCATTTCTGGGTACAACAAATAATATACCCAAGTTTTCATTGTATACAAAAATAGTCTAAAAAAATAGTCTAAAAAAACGTACGTTTTTCCCGGTTTTTGTGGTTATTACCTTCACAATGATAGTATTGTGTGATATACTCGGATTTAGCCCAAAATTTCTGATACCGATGCACTTTCCAAAAATGAAATATATTCAAAAATTAAAAAAATGTGTATATACTAATTATCTTTATATAAAGATAATTAGTAATTATTAGTAATTAGTAATTTAATTTTTGAATATATTTCATTTTTGGAAAGTGCATCGGTATCAGAAATTTTGGGCTGAATCCGAGTAGGTATATCACACAATACTATCATTGTGAAGGTAAAAACCACAAAAACCGGGAAAAACGTACGTTTTTTTTAGACTATTTTTGAAATTTAGACCTCTTAGGGTTGTCCAAAATGTTTGACTAACAAACTCATCTTCTCGGTGTTGTTACGAACATGCATAATACCTAAATACGATTTTAGGAAAAACTTCAGGGATCTTTTCAGAATGTTCCAAAACTGATTTCAGTGAAAAATTTTTCGAAAAAGTCAATTCTAAACATTTTGAGGCTACTGCAAGTATCATTTTTCTTGATAATTCGCTAAAAGGTAAGAGTTTCGTATTTTCTATAGCAGTAATATATTCATTTACAAGTATAATGTGAGCTGAGTTTGGTCTACCCTTAACTCCTATTTTATGACTGGAACATTTTTTTTTGCGTATTTTCCTTTTTGTATTTCATTATTGGAGAATTTTGTTACTTTTAATCCAAACTATTCTAATACAAATACATATCATTTCATATTCTATTCGGCTTACAATGATTTAAACTTACCCCTAATAACCAAAATCATTCATTATTGACTGGTTTTATCTCAAGGCCTTATTATTTTTTGTCCCGGTCGACTGACTGGAACCATGGAATGTCGCAGAGATGACGTAAACGTCGGTCTACGTCTGAATGGTCCGCTTTGATTGGTCGTCACCACCCCGTAATTCCCCGGATTGTTGTTCCCGAAGAGATTGGACTCGGAGAGTTTTTTTTTTTCCTTGTTATTCCGCCGGAAGGAAGATTGACGGGATGAGCTTCAGCCCAGGAAGAATCGAAGTTGGAGGATGAGCGAGGGATGTCCCTTTAATTACAGACACCGAGACCCGTCTTTTGTCTGAATTCAATCTGGGGATTACGAAAGGGGGATCAAGGTGGTCCCCGACGTTGGCCTTTCAGACAGTTGTTCCTTCGCCGTCCGTCGATCCCTCCTACAGCCGATGAGGCCCCCATCATGGAGAATAGCAATTTGAATTTCCTTATCAAAGATTGGGTTGTTGATTGATTAAGTGTACGTAATTACAGAAAACATAACCATACAATTTAAAACTTCAATTTACTTTACATTGTACCCAGAGTTGAAGACTCCGGAACCGCCAAAACCTACGCTATCTATGTAGCATTCATTTCGATTGGGTAATAGGTACTTCAAAAAGATTCGAACTGAAATCATGACTAATATTTCTTCACGTTTTTGGAATGCAGTATCGCTACGATTCGTGCAAGCCCAATCGTATTTTACGCCCTCATTGTTAGAGACGTTGTTCAGAAGCAAGGTCAAACAGCCAAGGCTTACTCAGAGGACGTTGAGATGAATTGAAGGGAAAACCAGAGCTGATCAAGGCAAAAACGTCCACCGAAGAGGTTGTGGCACATAGCGGCCATTTATCCATAACACAAATCTGTATACTGTTAAGAACTTCAAATAATACAATTTTAATAATTGTCATTCAAAATGGGCTACTCGATGATTATTTCAGAATCGTCAACAGTACCCCCTGTTGAATGTTCTCCCTATTACAGAAAAACAAGATGTCAATATTCTCAAAAATAGACTCAAATTCAACTAATCTGCGGGGATTCCACATTTGGTTTTTCAACCACCTTCCCGTTGTCATCAATATACCACTTCCGTTTATCTAATAACTTCTTTTTTTCCATGTCCGATCTTCCATTTTAGATTTCACTCGATTCCCTCAAACAAGGGCTGGTTTGTGGATTCAAACTTTATCTTCTTATTCTTCTTTCACCTTCATTTATCTGGTCCAAAATCTGTTTAGTGGTTTATCTGTTAGTGGACTTCCTTTTCTTGCTTCCCACTTTGCTTCAATATCTCGTCAGTCTTGGTCCTCCTCATCTTCTTCAATCCCATCCTTTACCTACTCCAGGACGATATTGGTTTTCTTGAGCAGACCCGCCTTTCAAGTTCACTCCCTAAAGTAGGTGTCTATTTGCCTGCACTTCCCTTTGTAAAGCTAGATTAAGGCTCCTGCTAAGTTGCCATGAGCGAACTCCTTATTTCTCCAGAGTATTTTATACAAGATGTATGGTTCTGATGTGTTACTTATGACAACTCAAATAACAATTCACAATTTTGCACAAATTGATCGTCAGTCAGCCTTACCATTTCCTCTGTATTTCTCATTGTCTCTTCCAAGACAAGGGATTTTTCTATCCATCTTACTATCCTCCACGTAGATCATTTTCGGTCCAATCTCTGATTTTCTAGATCTAATAGTACCTTTACGTTTTACTTCCCCTCTCTATGACTGTGTAGAGTTTCTCATCCCACCATACAATATAATTTCAAGAAGAACAACATGATGCGGGATCAATCACACAACTGATTATTTCAATTGACATCCAATAAATAAATGGTTTGGTAACCACCTTGACAACTCTTACAATAATTTATTCAGAATCTTCAACAACATCATTAGGATCAGCATTAGGTTTGAATGAGAAAGAAAATTATGGCAATGAAATTCGTTGGGAACCATGTTTGAGCGTATCTTTGATCACACAAAATCCTGGAAAAGTAGCTGCTATAGATCCGAACACGATGAAATCGATTTCATATAAACTATCCACCAAGTGATCAAAATTGACAACGCTGAAATACCTATTTTAATTTTAGATTGAGAAGGATTACAACAATTAGTTTAAATCAGGAGCGATGAAATATTGTTATTCAATCAATTGAGTTTCAATAATTATAATTATTTTAGATCCTAAACAGTGCATTTTCTAGGATTTGGGACTGAATTGAACCCCGCTTGGTCATGAAAATTGCTAGTCTGATAGGCATTCAGCGGTTGATTTCCAAACGTTAGGTAGGTCCCTTTACATGGAGGAAATGTAATAGTATCTAAACCCCTATATAAGTTTGACGTAGGTAGAGATAAGGATGACAAATCGTTCGGTCTTGCGATAACGAATGGGCGGAGAAGTTTGGCGACATGGGAGTGTAATAACTATCTTAGCGACAGATACCCCGTAGGAGGCTACATAGTATAGAGACGAGAATAGAGCCAGAATCTCCCAGATGGTAGCAATAGCACGTACATGCATAACAAAAGACACTCAATAGATACGCTCCTACTCCAAACACAGCTACAGCTAAGTAAGGATCCGAAGAGTGGAAACCGAGAAAAAATCCCAACTTTATTCCCGGAAAAATATGTGTCCCTCAATAAGAATAGACGGGGGAATTGAGACAAACATCGTCACACAGTGGTGCACAATCTCTTTTCCCACACTAAAGAAAAGGAAATCATAGTCATTTGAGACGGATAAATCGAAGGGATAACCTAGATGGCACGGAACTCAAGATTGAGCTGTGAACCGTCAACTTTAACCCAGTGCCCTAATCGATTCAAACTGTTAAATATTCAGCTCTGCGGACCGAATCTCGGCGATTAGACTGGGGTTTGACAATGCAACACGGTTAGCGCCGGTTAACTTCCACTGAGCGGCCTGTTCATCTTCGATTTTCCTCTGTCATCCTCTGATTCTAACAGGGGTTGGTGGTTTAATAATATTTCAAGACAGTAGCACAAAACGTTAATATTGCATCTTTTAAGAATGAAGTAAAATTATGGAGATATCTACAGAAATACAAATCTCACTCTTTTTTTTTTTTGTTTCTAAAGACTCTAGAAGTTTATTCTCAATATTTGGTGTTGCTGATCTCAGCAGCTACAAGAAGCTGGTTTCTATTCAGGTTGTCGATGTTGCCCTCCTCCTCCCAAGCTTTTTTCATTCCTTTCTTTTTTCATCCTCACCTTCTTCGTCCGTCAGCTCAGCAGTATACGGAGGATAGATGTACATTTCAATCGGACCGCAACATCACTCAAATCTATGATATCAACAACACTGGCTTGTTCACTGAAAATCAAATAATTTCACCAGATCGAAGTTTCATTCTCTGGATGAAGGCTGTAGGTAAGTAGGTAACATGTATGTTACTTTACATTTTGAAAGCTTAAAACTATACTTTAAAATAGTAAATACTTGTATCGGCCGAAAAATGTCCAAAATATGTTAGACATTATTCAATTGAAGAAATACGATAACAATTACATCAATAACAATTTGAATCATAATTTATTCTTACAAGGATGGCGAACCCAAGATAAACAAGATTAATTTTCAGAATGTAATTACTAACTTCACACGCCCGGGAACAACAAGAATTTGGGTTGAAGGGATGAAAAAAGTATACTTACTGATTAGTTCTTTACATGTCATGTAAAGTCAATCATCAAACATCAAACTCAATTTCGCTTGTCAGAATTTGATAGGTATCCGTTTTTTGTGCCAACTAATTGATGTTATTGAATACAACAACGATCTTGACGACGATTTCAAGTAAATCTATCGAGATCGAAAATTGGCGGTCCAGGAACCCGAAAACTTGTTAACAATTTTCGCGTTCGAAGAACTTTTTTTTTTTTTTTTTGCACACACGGAATTCGTCCTAGTTTCCTGAAGCAGTCCCCACATGAATATCTCGTGTTATGTAAATGCACTTCCTTATGAAGTGGGTCAGAGTGAGCACCGATCGGCCAGTCCGACAGTTTTCAAAGTATTTTCGCGAGTGTTAAAAGCATTGAGAAATGCCCCAAAAGGAAATGAATAGAGGAAACGGACGAATGAGCATCACGTTTGGTGACTCGATTCGAAATATGTGACAGAGCGGGTTTGAGGGGGTGCCCGCAGTCGCAAGGTAAGTTGTGTGTGCCCTAAGTGACGTAATACTGGAACCCCACGGAGACCACTTTCATTTTCTCTCTCCTCTCGCTTTTATTAAGAGTCAGCATTTACTTAGGAAGGAGGAATGTGACTTTATCCCGAACAATCAGCCTCGCCGGACTCTAGGGATTAGAAACGTGGAAGGCACGTGTACGATCTGAAGTTACCTACCTCGTTTATGCGAAAGAACCGAATAAAAACATAATGCTTAGTAATGCCGATAAAATTCAGAATCCACAAAGAATATATTTATCCTATCAGAACTGTAAAGATATCAAAAAGGTCTGTCAAATATGAAGGTGAATAAAGCTCGAATAAAAATCTGGAGGTGCGAAAATTATCGAATTGGACAGTCTACTGATAAATTTCCTAATTTAAACCAGAACTTCCTAATCACGTTGATTATTCTTAAATTCAACACAATCATGAATTCTTTCACATTATGTCGATTTTTCTATTATGTGTCCTATCTGTGGGATGTTTATGATAGTCTGAGGGATCGTAAGAGCAGATCAAAGATATTTTCACTAGGGAGCAAAACAATATTCTTATACCTACTCTTTACTATTGACGGAAAAATTGTGAATCGAGAAACGGGAAAACCAGAAAAACAAACTTCGGTGTGTTTGACAACTTGTTTGCATTTCAACATCAACAGGTGAAGCAACATAATATTACTCTAATAACAAATCTCCATTAGTCTGAACAAGAGCAGGTTCGCCAGCCATGAAAAAAAAAATCGAGTGTCGGATAAATAGAAAAAATTCATTGGGCTATAAAATTGTATGACTGAGAAAAGCCCCATTGGAGTCGTCTGAGAACGAAACAATTAAAATAGAGTTTTATGGTGATTTTTTGAGCTGTCGCGTCGACAGTTATTTGAGGAGTTTGATTCCAAAAGGCACTAAAGACCAGTTTCATCGAAATTGAGTCAACACTTTCCCAGGGTTTTATGGGGGTAGTTCTTCACAAAAATGCGACCGTTTTGCAGCAAAAGATAATCTATTCCCAAAAATACGAGGGAGAATAATCCGTTTCATTACAAAAGGTAGGTAAGTACCTACCAGTTTATCCAGCACAATGCCTGACGTTTGTATTCAAAAAGTACTACATCCACTCCGTTTGTTTTCAAAAAGTACTATAGCCACTTAGTTTGATTTCAAAAAGTACTTTATCCGCTTCGTTTCATTCTAAAAAGTACTATATCCACTTCGTTTGATTCCAAAAAGTACTAAACGTCACGTTTCGTTTCAAAAAGTACCTAGGTATTATATCCATGAATCGGATATTTCACCTTTTTTCCAAAAATATTTATTATAATTTAGAAAAATATTTTTAAAAAAATAACATCACTGGTTTATAGCACGTTTTTTAGGTCGCTATTGTATTTCACGTTTTTCTAATGTTTGACCAAAATGGATAAGTAACTTGGAAGCTCCTGATTTGTGAAAAGAACTTGATCTCCCAAGTTGCATGAAAAATTGTAAGATCGATCACAAAATTGAGGAATGAATTATTGAACACTGGTAGCTTTGGTCATTCCGGGCTACTATTTTTCTCAATGAAGTTTCTGACCATGTATTATGAATGAAATAGAAGTTCTGAAATATCTCAATGAGATGAAAACACACCTCAATAATCTCTCTCACTCCAAACAAAAATCACCCGAAAATCCGGTTATTCCAACATTTTTATTTCCTTGGAGTGTTAGGGTCGCAACTGACATTTAACCTGCTGTATACTGGAGATCAGCATTCAAGGGAAATTTGAAATCCGGAAGAAATAGTCATAGTAATATAGCTTCCTGATGAAGAACAGGAAGAAGTTGGAGATCATTCAACATTGACGCACTAGTTTACCAAAATGTTCAACTTGATGCAAAGGGACTAACTGTTCTGAAGGATACATCACAAGCGCTTGAATTATAGAGGAGAAGTCTACACCATCAGATAACCTTGTACTGGCTTGATCTTATCAAATGACAGAGGTGTCCGGTTGGGACCCCTCACATCAAATGGCCAGAGTCACCAACATCATTCACACCATCGAGGTACGGAGATGATCAAGAACACAAGTCAGAACTGTCCACCCAAATTGGAATACCTACCCTCTAATAATTTATAGCTATTTTGCTTCATCCTAGCTGTTAGGAGGAAAACCTTGTATACTTGCAGGATATCGAACACATTTGCCCACGAAAATTAACTATCTGTCTTAGATAAATTCCTCAATTCGGAAAGAGAGAAGGAAATTCCTGAAGTCGGGCTATAAAAACAGTGGTGATATATTGATGAAATTTTCCTTAATACATTATTATGGGTCATTTCCTTCATGAATAATACCAAGACCGACTTCCTTATAATTAATATTAATGAAAGCTTGTACCAACATGAATTTCTCGACAACAACAACGATTTCAACTAGGTTTCTGCTGATTGGAAATCGCACAAATCTAGAGGAAAGTTTAGAGGCGCTCCAAACCTATTAAAATTGATGTCAATTTTAGAGAACTAACAACTTATTGTAAAATCAGGTCTCGCATATTTAAAAGAGTATATTTCTCGATAATATATTTCCAACCCAACTTATGAGACATTTTTCCCTCTTCCAGGTAAAATTTTCCATACTCAAACAAATTCAAATTGATGTCCTAAATAATCCTGTCCACACACTGTAAAGGGTGTCTTCATTTAAGTTGGGCATAGCTTCAGGATTCAATTCTACAAGGTATTTCCAACGAAATATATCTGTCAGCAATTTTTCGAGCTTGAGTGTAGACAGCCTATATACATGTACACGTCGGTGTGTTCAACAGTTCAATAACACGTGACTTCCATTCTTAGACTCCATCACGTGACTTCGGTTCCAGATCACAGTTCGGGTTTGGCAAACACCAATGCTGGCTTTGAATCAAGAACCCATATTGTCGCACAACTAAATTATGAAATCAGCGAGCTTTTCCTAGAGTTGCGAAACAACTTGGAGAAGTTATAATGCAGAGCGTGTGAATGGCATTCACCCACATAGCTAATGACCGGGACAGACTGTTCAGAAGGACGCGGAAAGTCTCCGAGTAGTATCGATCGCATTGAGTGTGAAGACTGAATTGAGATGCAAAACAATCCCAATCACCTTACAATACTTCTTGCATCGTACAGCTTAATATATCGGAAGATGCTACAATATTAAAGAAACTTCTGTGATCCAGTTTTCCAAAGAGATGTCTAAAAGAGCAACCAACGTAATATAATGATTTCACTCAAATCAAGTATGTAGAGATCTATAGTGAAGACCTGTTTCCTAAAAACTAGCTATACCAGGTATAAGTACGCCTGCGTGACAAGAGGTACAACGTCTAGATGAAAGACTGAAGCTGTTCTCCAACGCTACTTGGAATCATGAAACTAGACAAGTGACCTCAATATGCTGAAGGAGTTACTCCATCGCAAGCTATTAAGTTAAATACGAGGTGGAGATACCTTCACAGATTCTATCAACGAAAGACCTTCAAAAAGTCTAATATTGCTGGCTCATTTAATGATAATGGGCAAACAAGACAAAACATTACCTTTAGCCAGTCTACAGTCTATCAGTCAGTCACATGAATACCAGCACAATTGTATGAATTTTATGGGAAATATGTATTTCAATGGATTGTTACGTATGCTTACTCAATTTCTAAACCTCTATGAGATATACCTCTTTTTCTAGGTGCCACGGGTTCTGAGGTAGGATCAAGCAAGTATTCCGTGAGGTAGACATCATTTATGCCCAAGTCGCAGACGGACGAGTAAAGATCGCGGTTTCAGGCGGTGTATCCCCAAGAAGGCTAGGATGGCATTTCCTGAATTACAACCATGACGGCTACAGACGAGTGGAGCCAATAGAAGAGCTGTGGTTTATTAGTCAACCGTTTCTGGTTTTCTCTGCAACCGCCGAATCTCCAGAGAAACTAAGGCCATTCAAACGAATGTATTTGTTTGAATGGCCTTAGTTTCTCTGGAGATTCGCGTATACGCAGAGGGATACGGAATCCAGACCAAGACGTTTATGAAGGAAGTACTAGGTGGGGCCCGATCTGAATTTGAAAAATTCCTCGTTTTCGCTCATGCAACATACTTAAAACTCTCAGAGAAGAATAAATAATGAAACATGAACCCCTGAATAATGCCAATCACTTTGAAGGTTTTGTCCTCTCACCGTGATGACCCAACTGGCACGACATGACAACGATCTACATAACATAGTCTTTTCTTCTACCAATAAAAAAAGGAAAGGTAAACCAGGACAGCAGACACGAACCGTGACTGATGATCGGCAGATTTCAAGATGAGGCGAAGAGACACGCAAGACGCACCATTCCAAGGCTTTTCAGGTAATGTCAGAAGAATGGCAGATAAAGAGGGTAAGAGCCTGAGAAGATGTGTAAGAAGATTCATTTACAGTCTTCTTGTGAAGGATCGTCCCAAAAAATGAGAATTTTAATCATTTATAAATAACCATAGCTCACTGTCAGTGGGATACCAAGACCGGTCGATCGACATCAGGAATTTACGAAACGAGCAGACGGAAGTAATATAAAATAATGATTGTTAGGTAAACGATCAGCTTATCAGATCCTCACTGCTTCAAAGACGACTTATTTTAATTTGGAAAATATCAAGGACATTCGGAACAAGTAGAGGAAGATACACGAAGATCTGTTTTTGAGACAATTTCAAAATATGAATGTACAATTTGAATGTATATATTTATATTAAACCTGGTATAAATCTAGACTCTTTCGAGACTGTTTTTGCTTCCTCCCTACAACATAAAATACCTATAAAGGACAAAACATAATATATTTATAGTAGGATATATTCTACTATTTATAGATTTTACTATACAGGGTGTCACCCTAACTCGAGGACCAAACTTCAAGGATCGATTCTACAACTAATTTGCAAACTTTTTTGTCTCCTGACATTTTTTTTTTAAACGCTTTAAAATTATACTTTTTCACTTTTAAGATTTTGTTCGTGTTTTCGACCTTGAGCCATTAAAACGGCCATAACTCCCTCAATTTACTGGATAAACTCAAATATGAGTATACCGTTGGAAAGAACGTTAAATTTCCTATCAGTTCATCAGGACACAAAAGCTTTTTAAGCCTTCCGTATAAGTGAATAAATTGGTCAAAGTCAGAAATTTAAAACTTTCTCGAAAATCACCATTTTTCAGGCTGACTCATCTTATGTAATAAACAGCCGTATCGTCGGGCACTCAACGGAAAAAACTTGCCCAGAATCTCAGCTTTCCAACGGTCTATCAATTTTTCTTTTTAACATTCAAATTAGAAGATTAAATGAAGTTTGAATGCCCGAAAACGTGTGTTTTACAAGCAAATCCAGTGTTTTAAGCGGTTTCTGGTCCCCCTCGACCTCAAGATGGCTTGACGATTTTGGTATCATTTCCTATGTAATTTTCTACGCTGAATCAAATAGTGATACTTCCGAATGGTTCCAACTGCTAGAAAGTGGATTTTTCGAAGAAAACCTTCGTTTTTCGTACATAAAATTCGCATTATTCTTAAATCTGGTAGTGAGCATGAAGTAACACCTTTGAACTCAACAAAAACTTCAATCAACTAGAAATTCGGTGTTTTTCGAGAAAGTTTTAAATTTTTGACTTAGACCAATTTATTCACTTATACGAAAGGCTTAAAAAGCTTTTGTGTCCTGATGAACTGATAGGAAATTTAACGTTCTTTCCAACGGTATACTCATATTTGAGTTTATCCAGCAAATTGAGGGAGTTATGGCCATTTTAATGGCTCAAGGTCGAAAACACGAACAAAATCTTAAAAGTGAAAAAAGTATAATTTTAAAGCGTTTAAGAAAAAAATGTCAGGAGACAAAAAAGTTTGCAAATTAGTTGTAGAATCGATCCTTCAAGTTTGGTCCTCGAGTTAGGGTGACACCCTGTATATTCTTATGAAGGTAGTACATTCGTCAACAGATCAATAAAATTTGGATCCTCCAAAATCCAAATTTTCTCGGTTAGCCTCGAAATTATCCAACAACTGTCAACATCGAGGACATACAGCACGCTCAACCAACAAAGATTGCTCAATTTGATCAAATTTGGAGATTAGACTGGACATTAAAACAACTAATTAGCATTCTTACATAAACTAATTCTCTAATGTCCATGTTATTCTATGTGAGGAAACTGCCCTGCCCACCAAACTAGAAAGACTTTTTTTTAGAGTAAAGTTAATGAGGAAAATCTAGATGTTCTGAACGATGTCGCAGGGTGTAAATCACGTTTGTCGTCGTGTCAGATCCCGAAATAAGCTTATCAGCTCACGACCACCAACATTGGATTTTGAGGAGGATAATTGAATCGTCGGTTCACGCCCAGCCAACATCAATTATTCGGCATTCCATTTGCGTAATCAAATGAAGTCTGTCGCCAGCCTTCTATTCAAAGCATAAGCCACTCAGCTCTTCCTCATTATGGCTATAGGGAAGGAAACTCGTTGGAAAGTTATGCACAAATGTGGAGAAATTATGTAAGAGAGAAGCGAAGGGTGGGTAATTCTACCATCCTTAATTTTTGACCCCCCCCCCCCCCCCTGAATTACCACCCCTAATTTATGACTATCCCAAATTAATTGCACGTGATTCAAGTAAACCAGACCACCACTGACCATGGAGAAATCACACACCATTTACCTAAACTACCACAATCACCTTTCACACTAAACCCATACTGTCACAGGTGATAAAAATTATCCTGTTGAGGGAAATTAGTGTAGCAGTGTTGACACACCTGACGCGGTATGGGAATCGAGTTTCCCACATAAATTCGGTTCAGATAGTCGAGCTATTAGTGCTGCCATTCTCTTCTCGTCCACAGCATCCCAAGAGCTGAATGAACCCCATTCTGTAAACCTGGATAAAAATTACCCACCTGTGATGCTAGGTAGGTATATTTACGTATATCTTTATCTTTGTATATGTCTTAAAGTATATAAGATAATTTTTATACGATTATAGATATCTTCAAGTATATGTTTACAAATCTACGACCCACAGAGAGCACTTAGTGGTGGGTGACTTTTACCCACCTGTAACACAATGACAACAAGTTCTGAAGTTCGAAGCCTGGTGTGATATAGACCTATGCATTTTGCAATGCTAGTTTTTGAATAGCACATTATTCCAGAGTTGCAAACTCCATGAAGTTTTCTTTTCCTACGAAAAGAACGACGTGTGGTCGTAATGTGACTATACTTGTAACGATATCTCGATACGTTCAAACTCGTAACAACAAAATTTCTACTTTGGCAACCGAATAAACTGTTTAAACAAGACATTTAAAAATTTACAGACCGTGAAGTAGGTTGTACGGCTAAAAAAAGTTTTTACATCCGTAGAGCCGCAGGTGGCCGGCTTTAGCATAGAGGGTGATCGTGTAAAGACCACACAAGGGGAAAAAAGTGACATGGGTTAAAGGGATACTACAAAAACCAATTTTCTTGTTAAAACATGGGAGGGAATTCAATTCCGTTTTATCGTCCATTGTTTAACTGGAAACTGTCTCCTTTCGCAAAAGTGGCGGTAGGTACTATAAACGCCTTTAACTTCAAGAAGACTTTGAAACTATTTTTCAGATAGATTAAATTTTGGAGATATAGTTTAGTATCAAAGTGACACATTGCCAGGGGAGTGCCTTGATAACAGTAGATCAATGGCCCAACTTTTCACAGTTATTGACATCGCGAAGTGCACACGTAGGTAACACTTCAAGACCTTTCAGTCATAAATCATTCATCAAAGTAGGTAAGAGCGATTATGAAAGTAGGAATTAAATTAATTTCCGACCTAGATACAACATAAAGTAACAGGTAACAAGTAAAGGGTAAAGTAACAGAAAATCGATTCGATAAAGTGATTTCGTCCTACTAAGTACTAATAATTATAAATTTGAATACTAACAAATTTTTAAAAAATTTTAGGTCACGTTGGATGGACGAGTTAGGTACATCTTTCTCGAGAATATCTGGAACGGGTTACGCTGGCACGCTCCGAGGCTTATTAGTTCCTGGACGGGATCGTCAGTAAACTTGGACACTACAGGACACGAAGGCGCCAGAGGCCAGACCCACATTGACCCAGATCAATCGTTGAGTCGTCATCGTAGCAAACACCAAGGAACTAGGTTTTTTAGAACTAGACTGCAGTTACCGTGAGAAACGAACCAAACGTGATTTTGAAGCAAAAGTAATACAATTTTTATCAAAATCGATTGCGATTAACAGCTAAAACTTATTACTTTGGTCCGATCGCATAAGGACATATTCAAAAGTATATGTCCTTTTGAAATCTGACCAAAGTAATAAGTTTTACCTAACAGCAATCGATTTTGATAAAAATTGTATTTATTTCGCTTAATGGTATTTTTATCTTATAAATATGATGAACTAGTTTTTAAGTTTGATGTACAATAAAGCTTATTGTCTTTCAACGAAAATTTCTAGCTTCGAGCAATTGCGATAAGTTCAAAATAGTGGCAACTATGCGAATTTTCGGAATTGCATCATAACTATTCTGAATCAATTCACGAACTTTGAAAATTAAAATTACTTAATGCAAAAAAATGCATATTTATAATAATGCATTTGATTTTCATAAAACAAGGTAGGCGGAACACAAGTATATTCCAACTCAGTGGAAAATTCAATAAGAATCGCCCTATAATATTTTTTTACATTTAAAATTAAATTTCGAACCACTTAGCACCTCTTTAGACAGAAAAAACTAGGTAACTTAGAAATACCATAGAATAGAAACCACTTTAAGTAGGAAAGTACGGTTGCTGCAGAAATTCTCAAAAAGTAGCCTAGTGGGGTTTTCAACTAAAGGGGTTGCCGCCTATGCCCATTATTATGTCCTTCCTATTCAGAGCCTAGGTATTAGTAACTATCAATTAAGCAACCCTATCAAGAACATCTACAGCAATATTAAGTCACAATAAATACGCTTACCTGTGTCGAGGAGACCACGATAACTAAAAGAGCATGGGTTACTTGAATGCTGACTCACCTGGAACAAAGGATATTTCAGTTGAAATCAAATCATCTAGTAATTAGTCGTATTCTAGTTATCGATAAAGGCTTGTAGGGTTATCTCTTTAAACTCGACCTAAATCAGGTACCTAATGTGGATGTGAAAGTAACCCACCATTCAGGTTATGGCAAAACCATGAACAGACCCAAAGGGTTATCGTATTTTTATCTACCTCCTTTGAAAATTAGGTAGGTAGGTCTTTACTGTTGATCAAAAGTGAACTTAAGAACTATTGTAGCTACAAACGTTGATGAGAAGTGACCATCAATTATTTTGAAATAGTAATTGACATAGACATCTCCATAGCAATTTTATTTATAAAATGTACGTTACCAAGAAAACGGAATGCAAACCATGGAGCTGAAGACATTCTAACGAACACGGAATGCAAACCATGGAGCTGAAGACATTCTAACGAACATAACGACTTTGGATCTTTTGGTAAACATATCAATAAAGAATACGAAGACGCGGTGGTCCCGTAAAACCAAGCAAAGTAAACTTAAGTACTGAGACAACGATATTATTTTCAAAAACAAACCTTTTGAATCGAGCAAGAAAAAACAAGTTAATAATATAATTTTGTATTACAGGCACACACAACTTTGGGATAGCGATGTGTTTCTGATAGGAACTTTCTGAAAAAAATAATCTCGATTGTTAACCATGCGCGATAATATGGTTGGTAGGTTCTATTAATGGTAAAGTTGTTATCTATGCGGACAGGTGATATTTACAGAAAAATGACTTTTCGGGTTTCGGTGAACTGGGAGAGCGATGAAGCCCTTAATATAGCGTTGACTTCTTTCCTGTTCAACCTGAAGACTGAAACTCGGTACACATCCTCCCAACAAAAATACTGAGGTTGATGCTAACAATGAACGAGTAGCTAAATGAACTAAACCATGAGAACAATGAACGGTATTTTTCAACCCGAAGGATGAGAAGAAAAAATATTACTGCATAACCGCCTAGCCGGTCGCCGTGATCTGGTCGTATGTAGGTCAGCTCTTGCAATGTCAGCCGAGGGTGAAAGTGAATCAGCTGGAGTCAAAAGACCTTGTAACATGTCCCGTGATTTATTCCAAGTAGGACTTGGTATTCCTCAACCCAGGACACAGAGCTTTACAAAAGAATAGAATAGGTAAGATTTTCCCCCGAAATCGATTGAATAAGCAGGATTACAGTGGTAAGAATAATCTTACATAATTTACTACTTAACTACCTACTTCCATTTGTGTGTCACAGACTCAAGCTTGGATGGGTTTACCAACCATTTTTTCCCCTTCGGGCTCGGTAACGAGCTGCTCCGTTCCTATTCTAAGGTTTTCTGATGCTTCTTCGGCAGCTATCAAAAACTTTCACGGATCACCAACTTGCCAGATCTGTAACTACTGGAAACCTCATCTTCTATCTATTTACCAATTACACCACCTTTCTAGGAAGGTAGTTTATCTCCTAATAATCGATCTTAAAGGCTGAAATTGTTGTTAATAAATTAACTCTGATACATATAGCAAAGAAATAGTTGGCTTAAGAATGATAAGATTCAAGGTAGAGTATCTCTTCTGCTGCATGTAGTTTTTTATTACTTTCTACAGAATCTCTGTAGTTCCCAATTGTGTGTCTGTACATTTTTGTCAGTGGGACCCAAATCACGCTCGAATCTAAACCTACACTCATTCGGTGTATCGGTGTATCGGAGAATTTTGCCAAACAGTGGTAACGCTCCTGGCCAGTTTATGGTGTACTCGAACGGTTCACATTCGTTCACTTTGTGAACATTTGTCCTGTTGACAGATGTAAGGAAGTGTGTAGTTGATTACAGTGTACAAGGTGTGCTTGATTTAAGATTGAGCGTTTCATTTCAAGACCACTAGAGGTGAATATGAGGAAGTAGATATGGCGAATCAGCTGAGAGAGTGATAAAGCTAACTTCTTCGCGCTCCTTCTTAGGGCGCGGAAAATCGACACGCGTGAGGAATCAAAACTACTTCTCGTAGAAGAGTGCAGTTGGAGTGAAATTCTAAGGGTAAAATCGACTTTCATTTCATTGAAAAAAATATAAAACAAACACGAGGGTACGGCTCATTCTGAACCAACAGTGAAGGGTCGTTCCGTAACCAAGAATATCTCTTTTGTAATGCATCGATTCATCACTATATTGAGCTCAAAACCGTTTAATTGAGAAATTGGAACCGCTTGTGTGTCTGATTGTTCTCCATCTTCAGTGATCCTTTGATCTTCCTGCAAACAATAGGTCAGGATTACAGGATTCGTTTTGCTCCCGCGGACGCAGAGTTAATATCAAGGCGGAACGGATGCGGGCGAGAGGCTACAATCGCTTCCTCGATTGCGTGCAGCATTTTCGGGGTGCCTTTCAATCTCGCCAATCAAATATGAAAGATTGAGAGCTCTTTGATGTAGTGCATCGTCGGAAAACTTGAATCAGATACATGGAAACACCAATTACCATCAAATGTATAACAGACTATGTTCATAAATATTTGAGGTTCAAAAGGGGAGAAATTTAGAATTTTAGTAATTTGTTCGTCTTTCTGTAGGTACAGGTTTTTTTTAATATTGAACAACATCAACACGAATGAGAAGTAGTTCCAGATTATGTAGAATAAACCGTGGTCTAACTGGTTGTGTGGAAACAGGTTCCAGCCCAAACTACCCTCAAAAGTTGAGTCTTAGACCGTCGTCGGAAAGACAGTAGCGCGTCTATGCAACTAGGAACGATGACGTTGAAGTTTATAGAGCACAATTTAGAGTCTTACTTGAACAATCCCTTAAAAATTTCTTCAAAATCGGTCTGTTGTTAAGTATATATTATGACCAGGCCAAGGAATTTACCACATATAGGCCGATAGACGCTTGACAAAAATTGTTTAGAAAGCTCTGAAACGCAAGTTGCGAGTGGAAATTCCTATTTTGGAGTGCCCAATTTTTGTTAATCTGCTGCGCAAATGAAAAGTTACCATACCTAAAGGTAGTATATACCTTCAGTGATCAAGTAAGTTGGTGATGGTGATGGTAATTGGTTAGTGGAGTGGAATCGACTTAATTTAAATTCTGAACCCCGACTTGAGTGGAGCCGCGGAAATGACGTGAAATAGGTTGATGGAAACGTGGGCCAAGTGGAAGTGACATTACTCTCTCCCGAGACCCAGACGTCGTTCACATTCTGTGTACAAGATATACGAGTAGGGTATAGGTGTTGACATGAGAAGCCGCTCTTGGCAATCTTTCTCTACATCTCAACAGTTAACATAGTTTTTAAAAACTATTGAAAAAATAGGTATACTACATATAAAGAGCATAAAAATACATAATAGTAAATTGTTTTAAAATGTTTTAATAACAAAATATAATATTTGGCCAATGATTACCACAATAAGGAGGAATGATTCTCAAATTAGGGCATTTAGTTAGTGACATCAAAATATCAGACTGGGCGGAGTAGGGTCAAGTTGGCAAAACACGGATACCACACCTCTGCCTGGCATCCCTTCCACGTGGAGTATTTGTTTGCAATATGTACCTACCTACCGTTCCAGAAGTACGAATCCTCGAAATGAAAATCTCATGTTCTTAGCGACCACAACACAAAAACGCTGCAAATTTTTTCACAACGGTTTATTATTTTTCTGTATAGATCACTCGTCTGCAAAGAACTCGGTTTTGCTATTGTCACCACCTGTCAACCATAGATACTACCTACCTACCACGTACCTACACCGATCAATTTTGGTCAGATAAAATATGAAATATTAGGTCTCTTTTGCGATTCGCACTCGTGTTTCTGATTTATCTTACGTCTAACCCTTAAATTCTCGTAGGGAACGAACGGTTTGTCCCACAGGGCTCCGCGTGGTCTCAAAAAATTCTAAAAATTCTATACTGTCTTGAACTGATGAAAAAACAATACCTCAATATCAAAATTTTTTGAGCTAGGGCGTTTTCAAAATTTCAACCATTATTTTTCAACCCTTAGTGACCGACATTAAACAAAAGCTTCGGGGAACAACTAGACCCCAATTGGAGCCCATATACCAAATTTCATCAAAATCGGTCCATGGAAACTAAGGAAAAAACCGCGTACGGACGGAAAACATTTTATTCGATTTTCGGAGTCTACGTACCTTGAAACATAAACCAACAAATTTTGTGGGGGGGGGGGGGGGTAAAAAATCTCCTTGGTCGATTCCAAAGGTTTATTATTGGAAATGATAAACAAAAGGGCTGATACACTTACATACACAACCACCGTATAGACAAGAAATAGATCAATTTCAGACCCCATTCTATAAAGTCTAATAAAACCTATTTATTTTGTACTATTTTTCATTTACATTTTGAATTATTGATAAAGGTAGACAAATTGAATCTTGTTTAGAGCAGCGTTTGATCAGATGTAGGTAACTCCACCTGCAAATCGATTCAGTTCAATATATTCCTGCTTGTATTCCTTCCTGCGAATTGACTTGAAATTAATTTATTCCGGTTTAATCACCGCTTTCTATCTGATGGTGCTCAGTGACACGATGTTTCTTGTTTGTAACTTGATTGGAGAGAAAATCTCTGAAGTGTGTTTCGCCCTTCGAGAGATGATATTTATAGTTTTTGCCACTGAATATGAAATAGGCCTGTCCTTGTGTTCAAGTCAACCTGTCCATCACGGGGGAAATTATTCATTGAGCTGTGAATATTGCTCATTATTTTACATTGTTCCATCAAAGTGAATTGAAGAGTAGCAGGAAGTGAAGATAAATTATTAGGTTCTGTTTTTAGAACTACATAAAACTGAACTAAAACAACTGATTTAGTCGCGACGAAAATATTCCATTTTTTCAAAGAGCTATATTCGTGAATTTTTCACAAAAAATTATAAATAATTTCAAAATAATAAAATAATAACTTTTTAAACAAAAACAATGGAACGGCCTCAAAACTGATAATGGCAAACCACTAAAAAGAGAAAATAATCATTACAACGTATTCTGATATGTTGGTAAGCATTGAAATCGCAGCCGTGCCCATCTGCAGATACAAACATAATCAAGTATATTCTACACCCGTTCTTACATGATCTGGTTAGAATCACAAGCGTCGATAGTGCAACACAAAACAGGAACAGAGTTTCACTGGGTTTAATATAGTTAATATTCATGAGTTCCAAAACTAGGTTGTACCCCAACGTCACTGCTGCTGTCATGTGACGGAGGGTATGAATGTGACATTATAAGTGAGAATTTCCTGAATTTTGATTAGATGTATCTTCAACTACCTACTATATCAAGTACCTATGTTTGTGTTCTCTATTGCACTTTCGTCCATATATCGAGATCATTATGTGGGTTTGTAGTACGGGTTTGTATATTACCAAAGAAGATAATAATATTATGTACATATCGTCTTACGGCTTACAAGAGAAATTCACTAAGTCAATTTTTTCACTTTCCGGTTTATTTGCTACTCCTATGTATTTTTTGACGCCCGAACCATTGGTGAAGTCATTTTTGAGATCCGAGGAATGGTTTCCAAGGAAACTTCAAAACTGTCTCAAAACTGACTTCACCAATCGTTCGGGCGTCAAAAAATACATAGGAGTAGCAAATAAACCGGAAATTGAAAAAATTGACTTAGTGATTTTCACTTGTAAGCCGACGATATTATGTAGACGATTCACAAATATGTTTGTCTCTATCAATGGGCGCGGCGGCGTACCTACCGACCAACCTGTGGGTAATTATTATTTACTTCTTTTAGTGGTTTATCATCAGTTCTGAGTTCGGTTCGGTTTTGTAACATTTTTCTATTTTTGAATTATTTATTATTTTTTTACATCTTATTTATTCTTAATTTATTTTTAAAATTAGTTTTCCCGCAATTTTTCGATCAGTTTTCGTGATATTTTGGTGCTGCAGTTTAGTATCCATGTTTTGAAGTCAGTCAAAAATTGAAGTTAACTGAGGATGTTAACTAAAGTGGCCTGAACGGTGAATTTGCTTGAACTTTCGTCAGTAATAATAATAATTTCAATCGGCTCTACGACCTAAAACACTGAATCAAAAACAATTATCAACTTCCTTAAAATCTAAATTTAGCTGTTATAATAGTGACGTTATCTATTTGAACCAATTTAGGGAGAAAATCACGTTTGAATGCAAAGGAAGGTGTTGGTATGAAATTGAACTCAGATTTTTTCTACTTGGACTTGCTTTTCACGAAACATTTTTTGAGAAAAGTGTGAGCAACGTAATTTATTTTTGAATAACCCTGATGTAGATTTTGAAAAAACTTATATGGTTTTTTGGTTTATTATTTTCAATAATGAACCATTGGAATCGACCAAGAAAAAAAATTTAACCTCCCCTCAAAATTTGTTGGTTTACGTTTCAAGGTACGTAGAATCCGAAAATCGAATTAAAAATTTTCCGTCTGTCCGCCGTACGCCGTCACTTTTGGAGGCACTTTTGGCGGCCCTTTTCTGAGCAACCATGGACCGATGTAGTAGAAATTTGGTATATGGGCTCCATTTTGGGATATGGGGCCGCGAAGCTTTTGGTTGATATCAGTCACTTCTAAGGGGTTAAAATTAAGGGTTGCAATTATCAAGAGTGCCCTAGCTCGAAAACTCTCGAAATAAAAGTGTTCACCAATTTTAAACAGTATTGAATTGGACAACAACAAAAAATAGTCACAATGGCAAAGCTGTGATCTTTGCAGACGAGTGATCTATTCAGGAAAATAATAAACCTTTGTAGAATAATTTGCAGCGTTTCGAATTATGATTGTCCCCTCACTTTTCGGAATACCCAAGTTCAGGATTGGATAAATAAAAACAGATACCAAATCAGTCTGTTAACTCAAATTAACTTTTTTATGTAGTTTCGTTATTGTACATCCAATTTTATACTTTCATTCATTACGAATTGCATTGCTAATTTACGTAAAACCCCCGTTTGGAACGTATTAGATCACCGTTGTTGGTAGAAAAGTTGTGGTCCCTTTTAAAATACGTTGAGCGTGGATTTTCAGTATTTTTACTAGAGTTTCGGATGGCTTATCTGTAATCTGTTGTTAAGCTTTTGTGCCAGGTAGGTATGTTCTTTTCATTAGCAAAGCTGAATTTACTTCCACACCCTTACCCACTCATGTAGATTTGCATATAAATTGAAACCATCACGTGCTAAAAACGCCGTAGAAGTCTCTTGAATTTTTCCAACTTTTCGGAAGTTTGGATTTATTTTCATTTATAGTATTTGTTTCGCAAGAGAGATTTTTTGTTATTTTCGCGAGCTCCGCTGAATGAGAACTCTTAAATGACACTAAGCTGTATCTTCTTATCACATTATTGTTAAGTGTGTAGTTTATTATTTAATTCAAAGACTACACTGATTTTGAAAGTGATTACTGCAAATCGATGGTAAAGTTCCAAAAGAGGTTATACGTTACAGTAATTCCTACAACCCTCCCTGACTTTAAGAGCGTACATACATTTTTAAATAGGGAAGATTCAGATAATTCAATTATTTTCAACGGCCGATTGATAAAGAAGAAATCAGATCAGCTGCGTGAGAGTTACCTCACTTTTCCCTTGACATTCGAGAACGCTGAAATTTGAAGGACCTTGGGGGCTACAGGTAGTGATCAGGAGTGATCGGGAGGAACTCAGATCAGTAGACTGAACGGTAAAGCTGACTTTTCCCACGCTCATTAAAGCCCTTTACATTTCTACACAACCTGTTAAGAACTACGGTTTGTTCTAAGGACGGATGAATAACATTGAGAGGAAAAAGGATCAGCTGGAAAATAGTTATACGATTAGAACCAAGAGATACCTCACTTTTTTAGGATTATTAAGGGTGTACGCTGTACGCTGATGTACAACCATAAATTATGCTTTCCGTGAATTCACCGTTCATAGAGATCCTAAAGCCCTGAAACAAACTAATCAATAATCTTCTCAGTACCTAATTTTCTATTTTCAACAGGCATATATCATTTTCTTCATCACTCCTGCTTTACTTGTCTCTGCTTGAATCCCTATTCCAGTCCACTTTTATAATGCTTTCTGAATAATGCGAGGTCTCTCAGCACCCCTGTTTTTGAAGGGATTCATTGTTATTCCCTCCTTATCGAGGGCTGGTTGTGCAATCTCCAACACTTTCTTCGCGCCCGCAGGTCTTTTCTCAGTCTGAAAAGTCCTTCGAACGTGCCGTTCTCGTTAACACTTGTTTGCTCATGTTCAGCAAACTAATCACGCAGAACTCCGTCCCACCATGGGCTGATCAGTCGCGTAATCAGCTTAGAAGGGCATGGCGCAAGTGGGGGCTGCTATAGACAGTGCTGGAGAACGGTGAAGACACCCACTAACGTTCATTCCAGATCGATTCTTCTTTATACCGTTACAACACAGGAATAACATGAACTAGTGGATATCCGAATGTGAAAACGGTTGTATAGAACGGACCAGTGATAAACTCTCCGATATGTGAAACGTGATTAAACGACCAAGTCGGTGGTTTCCTAGATTTAGAAAAGTCAACACGATTGAGAATTCTTTCCTGCCAATGTAAATTTCAAAATATATGCGCCATGACTGCTTCAGATGAGATTCCCATAAAATTCACGAGCGACAGAACTTCCAATTGCCCTACGAATCTGAATAAAATCGGATGATTGCATCATGAGAAATCGATGTTTTAGGAATCAAGTTTGTAATGTACTTGCGCTTTTTAAAACAGTGTTTTTCAAGAGACTGTAGCGACATTATGGGGCCGAATCCACATGGAGCAATGAAACCCAACTCTCTAGGAATGTTTCATGTTGTTCGTGATGTCACACATACCTTACATTATGAACGTACTGAGGGAGTGGGTAAGCTGGTATGAAGTAGAATGGTTCAAATAAGGTAGTAACTCGAACAGGGTCAGTTTCTCCCCAGCGAGAAAAGTCGTCCATAGCTACTTTGGGACTAATGGTTCAAAGTGGGGTAAGGGCGAACCAAAATTGCAATAGTTCCTCACCCAGCTCAGCCCCATGGTACGAAATAGAAAGAGTTGGTTCTAAGAGCAGTGAAACGAGCCTAAGGGGAAAAACTGATCTACACATCAATATGATGAAAGCTGGGTGTTTTCTAAAAACTTGGTTATGAAGCGTAAATATTCTGAAAGAACATATTTTAAATTGAAGGTACCTATTGCAATAGACTCAAAATTTTTAGCATAGACGTTTTCCATTGAAATCAGCTTTGGAGCATTCTAAACCGATTCCTGAAGTTTTTTCCTTAAAATCGAATAAATATGTGTGTGTGTCACTCCAAACGATAACTTGAGTAATTGTTTCGCAAAAATGTAAGTTTTTGTTAAAATATTCAAAATAACAAACACAATGTCGAGTTCGTTAGCCAGGAATTTTGGAATACCCTCAGGGGTTCCAGATTTCAAAAAATGGATCAAAAAACGTGTTTGTAGGGTTTCTGTGGATCATACCATCATAATCATGTTAGTACAAGGTATATTCCGATTCAGCCCAAAATTTCTGTAAGTAAAATTTCAGATATTCAAAATTTTCAAATAATTGAAGATTGTACTACTTTTCCAAACAATTTATGTAAAATGAAAACCTGCGTATATTCATAGTACAAAAAAAATGCAATAACTGAGTGGGTACTCTATGAGTTCGTGGTGACGAGGAGAGCATGAATATGGACTATGAAAATTCTTAAAACATGGAATGGCATGGAATACTGAAAATAGGAAAAGAATAACAATTTACAAGGACGGTATTTTTTGAGGTTTTAAAAATGTTTAACCAAGGGTTGATTGTATATCTACTGGACTACTCACTGATAGCTAATATTTCAATTTTCCTCGTATTTTCTATGATAATTGGTTTTTTGCAAGACCTCCAATTAGGACGTTCGCCCTTATGAGCAAAACTTCCTTGCCCCGTAATGGGAATAAAGACTTGCGAATTTTAGTCATTTTTAAAAGAATAAGCGAATTTAAAAAAATGAAGTTATTGCAATGGACAAAAAATTTGTAGCTTCACAGCAAAACCACATTTTCTAATAAAATTAATTTAAAACTATTTTGACTCTTATTTCTCTACATTACTACATGCACTACATTACTCTACCATATTTACTATCTTTGAATTTATTTCATTCGAACCTAACTTAGGTTGACCCCCCTAGGTAGGTACCTCTAAATAATAGCTCAAACATACATAACTGACTCAGAAGTTACCTTTTAGAAAGATTGAACACCATTAGTTGGTTGTAATATGATATAAAACATAGCTAAAAGCAATTCTTGTTTCAATCAAGTATTTGTTTTAGGTTGTAAAAAGTACTCAAAGGAATTCCAAAAAAAAACCAATGAGTTGCTTAGAAGAAAATTACTTAGAGGAACCTCCGATCGGAAATGTTCCAAACATTTGATTCCCGGAGTGTTTTGGGGATGTTTTCGAAACGCGTTGGCACCATCAAAATGGTCGTAGAGAAAATAACAATTAATGAGGTTTCCGCCCGTGTCTTCAAATCGTATTCCCTGTTGTTCTTGTTGGACTTGTTAAGTGATTGCTCCATCGTTGTTTTTCCACCCCAGTGATTGCTGCCTGCCTGACAACCACTCGAGGAAGATGTCGATTTCGATTACGGATAACTTGGGTGAAAGTGTTTGGCCTTCCCCTTTCTAATACGTAATATGTAAAGTGTCAGCTTTGTGATTTAATGTCTCGTTTCCTATGCCCTTCAAAACATTGATGTACGTACACTTATTTATTTCATAAACCGAGTTCTGGGCTTGTAAGTTACAGCATTTGAAAGTTGATTGGAATCACTATCGCGGCAAGATAGCTCGGGTAAGCGGAAATGATATGGGACCAGAGAGTTACATTCAAAATCATGGCAAACTGAATTACCACATACACGCCCAGACATGGTTATAGTGATGTCTGCCTATTGATTCAACAGTCATTTTATAAAAGAGTATTTTCTCTCGTCTCACAGTCTTGGAGCTTTTACTTTTCCATTATTAAGTTTGAATAAGAAGTTTCAAGCTAAACGCAATATTCTTCACGCCAAAGAAAACATTATTGAGAGCAAAATGAACACTTGGAAAAAATTATCTACGAGCTTACTAATTACGGATGGGTTGATGAATTAATCATTTTGTCTGACTTTATTTTTCGTAACGAATCCCATGACTTTCCAGGGTAACCCAGATTCGAGGCAACCCTAAACCATTCAAGCATATACAGGTAATATCAGGGGGAAAAGGCCCATTATGGCATATCGCCTAATATGGCTAAATTTAACACTCACAAAAAAAATTAAAATCAACACGTGCATGATAGGGGTACCTACATTACAGCGTTTTTTTTTTTTCCTTATGGTATCTTAGACCAGTGTTTATCAGCAATCTTATACATTTTATTCAATCTTATTTGATCCTCCAAATGGCTGCCAACATGAAGGGGCTCAGAGAAATGGGTATTTCATGGACGTTTTATTTTGGATTTTTTTGCAGTAAAATAGGGTGTTTGTTCATGCTCAATTATAAAGGTTCACTAATTATTGAAAATCAATAACAAAAAAAAACACTCTTTATATGCCTATCAAAAGTGTGGTATCCTAGTTGTGCCAACCAAACCACCTTCTGTCTATCCACACAGGATTAAACTCGTCAGATTTTTGGCAGTTCGGAGTCTGCGAGAGAGACTAACCAGAGTAGTTTCGATTGCTGGGGGAAGATGCAGAGCCCAGCTGAGGATCGCCACTGTGAAATCTAGGTACTCGGACTAGACTTGAAACCTAGGAATCTTAGTCAGGGTTTCAACTAAAAGCTCCGGGGTATGAATTGTTTCCCCAAAACCCCAAAAAGGCCCTCCTGTCAGACTTGGCCTATCTATAGTACCAAGTTTCATGAAACTCTGTAGAAAAAAAATAAAGTGGATGTTCAAAAAATCACATAAAATATGGAATGAAAAATTAAAGTCCCAAAATACTCTTTTAAAGCTTTCTTTTATATATTATTAGGATAACCAAGTTTAGTAAAAAATTATTACAGCTTACCTGTCCTGTGTTGACGAAGCCGTGCTTACTCGCCAGAGCATCAGCCTTTTCTTTGCCTCCGGGTACGTGCACCGCGAATTGGTTGGAGTAGACGGGTTTCTGTCTGGAGGGTATGACGCAGGGGATCAGGCCGATGATGATGGCTAAACGTAACCCCACTTGCATCTTTCAGGTTTTTCTTTTTTCAAATTTCCGCTGATGAAAGAAAAAACCTTCGCCCTCACTCGTCCGCTGGAACACAAAACGTCACATACCCAAATGTGAACATTTTTCACAGTGGCACGGTTCACATCTTCGATTTAGCCTCGGAACACAAAGTTAGAAGAGCGGCGTCACGGCAAGAACGGATGGAAATGACAATATATACCTAGTAACACTCCAATGAAACAAAATATAAAGGATTTGACTTCTCAGAACGATCGCAAAGCAGAGGGCAAGATTTATTGAATTACATCCGATTTTGTAGAACGTGGATATTTATATCTTTCGAACACTAACAATATACTGGTAAACAATAATGGAGTGATAAGTCATCTGAGGGAATAGAATAACTTAGTGATGTAAAATTCATAGCCTGTATAATTGAATGAGAAATGAGACTAGGTGAGTATTCCTACTATTTCACCTACTTCTATTGATTTTCAGCGTGAAAGCCGGTGATTCAGACCCTGTGTTCCGTGAAATATATAAATATGAAATATAAAATATAAAAATTTAAATTTTTCACTCGCTTCTTGTGTTTTAGAGCTTTTACAGCCATTCTGCCAAAAAAATTGTAATTATTATTTTCTCCGTCAAAGTATTTGATTTTGGCGATAATTTAAATAATGATACAAAAGAAAACATCACACAGACCTGGCAGATATTACATTCTAATATACTTAGATGAATGGGGATGTACTTAGAGGGATTGGGGATGTATCCTCCCAATAAGCAAGTTCTACGGACATGCATGTGGTACGAACATGAATGTTCTACGGATAATGAGGTGTTGGCGAATTCCGATCATTTGGAATCGATGGTAATTAGGACATTACATTACTAGCAGAGATTTTTCACGAGATTCAAACCAGATCCCACACAATTCCTTTAGCCAAAAGGTATTATTATGAGCAAAAATTAATGGTTTACGTTTCAAGATAGGGTCGTAGGGTCTAGTTGTGCCCCGAAGGTTTTGATTATTGTCAGTCATTTCTTAGGGATAAAAAGTGAGAGAAAACTTGTCGAAACACCATGCATTGAAAACTTTCAATGTACAGGTATTGTTCTTTCATTATTTTAAAATAGTGGCAATTTTTTTTTTTTTTAAATTTCTGACGCCTCCCAAAGCTCTGTGAGATCTGCTGTCCTCTTTCTATGAGGATAATCTATTATTTAAGTAGTGGATAAATAATTACTGACGTTGTTTCATTAATTCAGGATTGTGTTCAAGTTATAGAAAGAATGAGAGATGATCGCGAAAATGATCGAGAATAAACACGCGACATACCACTTGTACCTAGAATGGTCCGAAGAAGCCGTGTTCTTCGCAAACGGATGATCTTTACAGAAAAATAATAAACCGTTGTGTAATAATTTGCACTTTTTTTCATTAGGCAAGCTATATATGAAGCAAGGTATATATGAAAAACGTCAGCTTTAATTCAAAACTTAGAGTGATTCCATGATTAGTATCCATAGTAGTCCATGTGATCAACGTAATTAATCAACGTAATGCCAACTGATTTATACATTTTACATCTTATTGGAAGATAAGGTGTGCATGAAATGGGCCATCATCATCCACCTTGGGGAATAAATTATCAAAATTACACTGAAAATGAATAGGCGATAAAAAAGGTACAGTAGGAATTTTAATTTCAAAAGAACACACCTAGAGAGCGAGTAGATGATCGATTCAACTGATTGAGCCTAATAAGTAATCATTTTATATTAATGCTAACTTGTTAGTGTGTGAGCTTACTATAAAAATCAAAACACCTACATGCCAACATATTTAAGCCCTCTAAAAATGTGCCAGATAAAATTAGCTTTATTGCTCACATAGCTGATCTGAATTTCAATCACTTCCTCTGGTTTTCTAGAGTGTACCTACTGTATTTCAGGGCTGTCGGAAGAAGAGGATAGAAGTTATCTCTCTCAGCGGATCGAAACCCTCAGAAGACACTTGAAGATAATTCTGGCTCCTCAATCTCTCCATAATTTAGCCCTGACCTGGCGAAAACTAAGGAGAAGCTCTTGAAATTGAAACAAATCGAGGACCGTACGATCTGCTGGATTCGATGGGTAGACACGAGCTATGAGGGAGCATTCAACTTTCATTCCAAACAGTTTTTTGTAAGTTGAATGTGTTTTTTTGAATGTGTTGAATGGGACGTCCAACAAAGTAAAAACTGCTGAAAACCGGATTTGGATTGAAAAACTCTACAAGGTCTCTTCAGGTACCCTTTCAATATGAATTGATGTAATATTGGTGCCCAGCAGGCTCCACCTTCTATCAGAGCGATTTTGAGAGTATAGGAGAATGCTTGTAGAATAAGGTTTGGTGAAATGTTAATGAATAACAATGTATGTATTCTTGTATGTATGTTGTAATAGTGGGCAGAAAAGTTATCCTGATAGTGATTGCGAGAGAATTGATGATGTTCCATCTGCAATACCTCACACCATACCTGAACAAAACAGTTGGGCGGGAAATTTATAACAACCTGAACATGTTTACAATGCATGACAACCAAGGAGAACAAAAATGGTGAAAGAAAACCAACGATTCTGAGGCTTACCTAAAGAATGGCACTCAAGTTGAGTAAAGACAGAATAGAAGTATGAAAACAGATCTACTACAATCGACACTAGCTGTTGGTGATCGAGGTTCTCATACCGAAACAGTGCGAATTCATTGAAGATAACTAAGTTACTGAGAGCCGTTCACTCACTTATCACGCACTGAGGGGACGCAGTATCAACGTCGGGACTGTCCCAGGGATGGCAGAATACAGGCTACCGTCGAAAACAATAGTTTCAGTCCTACCAGCTTTATCGGAAGAGATAAAGTTCAACAATTGGCCGCTCGCGAATCACCTAGCGGGTTATGGCCAACGGATGTATAGGGGGGTCATAAATAGACACAATAGAGGAACATAAAGAGTGGTAATTTATCGCGTACAAGAAATCCTGCAAAGGCTTGGGCTAGAGTCAAACATATTCCGTCCTTGAATTCAGTGACGACCTTCATATTCACTGATCTCCAAGGCATATGTACTGCCGACTAATAGGGGAAAGGAGTAGCACACGCACTTTTGAGAATAAAGCTGGTTTTGCGTCCAGCTCAATTTCTTTCTTCTTCGAGCCTCTTTTAAAAGCCCCTACATTTAATTAGAATAATTTCCTCGGGCAAAATACACGCAACAACATTGCTCCAGGGTTGCATTCCTACAAAAGCAAAGCGCATGGGGGCATTGCACGCGTATTGGCAGAGTTTATTGTTGCACGGCCAGAAATTTTGAAATGAAAACAGCAGCTCGAGCGCTGTGCCATGGTTTCAGGGTAAGGTACTATGGGAATCCACAGCCTTCCAACCCGAATGTTGATAGCCATCGCCCTCCCTGACCATGAAACAACGGTAAAGTACAAAAAATTTAGCCTCGAAACAGCGTTTTTCAACGCAAGTGCAAGAACTGTTTTTCACTCTTGTACACTCTATGAAATTGAAAAACAGCCTTTTTTGACGCTTCGCATCATCTTATCGTTGGGCTCAACCCAAAATTTTGTCCTCAAAAAGGCGTTACCATGATGTTTCACATGGTTTCTTAGTTAATATGGCCGAGTAATCAGCATAAAATCTCGGCATAAATCGAGAGCTTTCCAACGAGTAGATGGGTCATTTCAAAATTTGGGGTTATTTTGTCCTCGAACTTTTCCATAAATTATTGTTGAAGTTTTTATGTTTTTTCTCCCGTAAACGTCCTTTGTTTTGGCCACTGAGGCAGATCCTGAAGTGGGCGCACACTTTATCAAGTAGTTTCAAATTTATAGAATTTTGAATTTTTTTCCATAATTTCGACTTTGTAGGGAGAGAGAAAACCAAGTGTGAGTTGAACTCATGAAACCTTTTTATTCCTTCAAAATACGAGAATCTTAGTTTAGGAGTCTCTTTTACTTATCGCAATCACAGTCCGAAGCTATAATCTAGGTACATCAGAATTATCAGATTCTTCAAGTCTTTCAATCAGTCTAATCTTTCGTAAAATGTGGGTTAAGGAAAAGTCAGAATTATATGACCCAGCGGTGTAAATAGTTCAGGTAACTCTTAAAAATGTAAACGGCTTTGAAAAAAAAACTTCTCTCCCTGCAATTCCATCTCTCTTCCTACAAACAAGCCTCTTCCCAGAAGTTGTAGGTAGAGAGGTTGAAGGGAGAGAGATTTGTGAGGTTATCACTCTCTACTGGCCTAACCATTATTGATTCTGAACGTTAGAAATAATACATAACACTAATTGTAATTTGAGTTTAATTAAACTTAGTTGAACACTTACCCTGATGAGTGAGGTGGTTGTAGGGAGAGAGAAAGTATTTACCTACTCTCAAAGCTTCAACACTTCACAACATAACCCACACAACTGGGAGCTTGGAAATTCAACAAACTTCAGTAGCTTCGGAAGCCATCTTGCAGCAGTGTTCACTTTTGTTTTTCATGACACAAAATAATCGTTTTCCAGGAGTGGGCAGGCATTTCAAAAAAATTGTAGGGAGAGAGAATAAAACCTTGTGACAGCATCAAAACATAGCAAAAACCCTTCCAATTCATGGAATTTTCGTTCGTTTCTAATTTATTCCTGAAGAGGAGAGTATCCTGGACCAATAACGTTTTTTACTTAAATTGAAATATGAATATAGAGTTCTCCAAAAATTTTCAAAGTTCCCAACCTACCCTCTGTGACAGGTGTAGGGAGAGAGAATTGGGATCATTAATGATTTTTAATTATCTGAGTTAATTGATTAATGAAATTCATTCTATGTGATCTTTGTAGACACCAACCTGCTGTATCTCCCTGAAAAAATTCTGAATTTCCAAGACAAATAGAGTGTTCACAAAAGCTGCGTGAGAAGAAATAACCCCAAATTTTGAAATGACCCAGATAACGATTTTTATTGGTGGAAAAAGATTCAAGCCACAATGCGTCAGCGTGAAGCGGAGATACTTTTCCCATTCATTGTCTTAAATAACACCCAGAATTTTCAAATAATGCTGATTTTTACTATTTTATTACATACAGAATGAGTAAACTATTCAACGGCACCAAAAAGAAGAATTCTGAAAAACGTCGATAAGTACCTACCTACTCTATGTCAGTTTGCAGCACAATGTTGTATAATATTAGACCAAGAACCAGCACTGAAAAAGGACCTTATTCGAGGGGAAGGTTTGAGTAAGTATAAATATAGAAAATCCACACAGAGAAACATCTTGTTCATGTCGTCTTGTTTATGCACCAAATCGATGGAATCAGAACCGTGACTTCAAATAGGTACGCCCCTAGTGGTGTAGACCTGATTCCGATAGGACGGTAGGAGACTTCAGCAACCCGAACTACTTCCCACGAAGGTGAGATCAGGGACCAGGAGGGAAGGGATTAGGGAATCCCATTCAAATTCAGCAGAATGATAGGATTTCATAGGTCTATGTTACATACCTTGACTAAGACTACAACCAAAAACCCGTTGTTTAGCACAGGCAAACATGAAATTGAAACCCGTTGTTTAGCACTGCTGAATAATTGAAATTGCCAAAATTTCAATAATTTCAGGATGGTACAAGGTTTTGACATGACGGGATTACCTACTTTTGTAGGATCATTCTAATCAGCATTCTAGATTCACGAATCCCTGCAGCCAGAGCGGTTGTCGACTTCAGCAAAGTGATCGGACTGGTCTGACGATGATACCAACTGGCGAAAGGGCCCTGAGTTCAAACTTTTCGGATTTTCGCTCAAGACATTAGAATAATTGGGCACACTATTTTGCTTCCGAGTCTACCAAGGTAGCGGAAGCTTTGTTTTCACTTTTCAAGGACGAAAAAAAAAGTTCTCCAAAATCAAAATTTTCACTCGCGTTTTGCGTTTTAGACCTTTCTGAACAATTTTGGTTCCGTGTCTGTCTGTCATAAATTCCTTGTAACGCGCATAACTATACGAAGTTATTGTCCGATTTCTATGAAATTTTCAGGGATTGTGCGGGTTGGTGTGTAGACGGTCCCCTATGAAAATCACCACCTTCGGAATGACAGTAGCCACTGCGCATGCGCAAACGTGAATTTCCTTGTAACGGCCATAACTTCCACATTTTCTACCCAATTTCGATGAAATTTTCAGGGATTATGCGGATTAAGTTGAAGATGGTCCCCAATGAAAATCAAGGCCTTAAAATTTACAGAAGCCTCTGCGCATGCGCAAAATCCTTGTAACAGCCATAACACTTACATTTTTCATCCGAATTTGACGAAATTTTCTAGGATTGTCCAGATTAGCGAGTAGATGATCCCCTAGGAGGGTAGTGAAAGGTACTTAGAGATTGGTGTTTTGAGATTAACTACTACTTATGCATCGGATCATCTACATAATCGGGTTATGGATACGAGGAAGCCATGTGCCACACCCACTTGGCAGACTTTTTTTTTTATGTTATATCCTTCTTTTTCTTTCCTCATAGCTCAATCTCAAGCAGCTGTTTTTTTTTTTTTTTTTTGGTTTTACCGAAAAACTTCAATAGGAATTAGTTACGGAAGAGGATCTTGATTCTGAATTTATTAACATGTTTACCTATTAGTAAATTATCTGTCTACCAGTGGTTTATCAGTTTAGTGGTCGAGAACCCCAACATAATTTACCTGCCTAACTATGTATAAGGTAAATATTTTATAGTACTAATATGATCTTCTATCTTCAAGGAAGGTGAGGTTTTCAGCCACCGTCAGGCTAACCTTTTGTGTGAAAATGATCAATAGGTATCCTAACCAAGGAAAATTCACAATTCGAAGAGATTTTCAGCGATTTCAGAACAGGCATAATGTAATAGGATGAGTATCTACAACGCTGTAGATACGCCGATACTGCCGATTCGTTTGTCTAGCCGTCCCATCAGTATAAGTTCCACGCGAACATATTCACAGTGTACGTACATAATGATGACACCCACAGAAGTAGCCTCTGCAACTAAGTCAGCAGAAAGGATAATACCAATAGGTACCTAGTCCAGTAGAAGTTATCATTCCCTAGTCCCGTGCTGCAGACGTTTTTAGGTACCTATACTATAATCGATTTTAGGAAAGCGCTTTCAGTCATTTTTCCAAATTCATGTTTACGAAGAAACCAGATATCACAACTAAACTAGGAAATCATTGAATCTGAACCTACTAGAAGAAGCGTCTATGTACTGTAGTTGTTATTGTTTTGTACACATTTCTTGCATTGCAGACTAGTGACTGCACAGTTTAGACCAGGTGAATGAAACCACATGTCTCTACGTAAACTAGCCAATGAACACCAAATCTGTTGTCAAATAATTTGAAAGGTAAATTCCTACATCACTGAATGTCAAAATGTTTCATACCTTTTCAGGAGTTGGGAAGTAACTCCCGAGTATTAGAACGATGTCGTTATCTTTTCGTCCTCAACAACATATTCGTAGGAACGCACATATGTGGAGGGTACGCGGACGCACTTCAACGAATGAATTGATAATCACCGACGATCCACAATTTGACCTACACCCTCCACAATCACGGTTCACACTGGGTCTTCTTTTCCTCCCAAGAGGATGAAAACAGAAACACGACCGTCACCCCTGCCGCTGGCGACTGACTCATCAGCTGATAAGGTGACGCAGTTTTGCCAACACTAGAGTCCCGCCAAAACGAAGAAGATGGATGTACCCAGGTTTTCCGGTGTCGATGGTTTTGTAGTATCCACTTTCATGAGCATCACGAATTCGGCGATCAACGGCCAAAAATAATGTTCAAACTATCCAAAATTGAGCAATTCTCATTTTAAAACATCTGTTTTAATTTTCGAGAATTGATCAATCACCCAACAGAATAGAGAATAGTATAAAGATAGTTCGTATATACACTAACAGAGTGCGCGATATTTCAATGCTCACAAGAGAAATCAAGAGACAAGAAGAACAAGAAGTAGGTGTGCTCCAGTCGGCCATTTTGCTGTTTCTTGAATTTCTTTTCCAGGGATTTCCGTGTTCCTTCCGTAATTATGGTGAGTACGATTTAAATCTGAATTTATCAATTTAATCCCTTATCATCCGAATTTATCGGGATATAAGCTGATACTTAATGAGTGGTTTCACAATTTCCACTGTCTAATTAGTGTCCTAAATGATGAGAAAGTTGCTAACATGGGTTGCCATTGAGTAGGTTATACACCTCTCATCGCCATCAATAAATGCGGAGAACTATCTGTATTTTGTTATTTGTAGAGAAATTATGGATATTTGATTCAGTAATATACAAAATATTACTACTGATCCCAATCCGTGTTGTCTGACTTCACCCAATTGGTTTGTTTACGTCTTGTCTATCTGTCAAGTTGCCCACGTTTTGCTCCTCGGTGCGGCCAGTTATCATAATTTGTATGACGATTTTTATGTTCTAAGATCATCGTAGGAACGTAGTGCATACAGTAATTTATTTTTACGCCCCTTTTCAAACTGGGGTCATAGAGTGATCTAGGCTAGGATGTTCCCCACTTGCTGGTGAAGGCTGCCCTATGCACTATCAGTTTCCCTAGTCACTAATAATTATTCATGATTAGTGAAACTGTACCTACTGTATGCTCGTACTGAAATAACTAGGCGTTAGCTCCTATCGGAGGGAAATTAATACTGGGTCCCCGAAAAAGGAACATAAAATCTCAGTACCCTCCTAAAGACCCTGAAATCTTCAATATTCCAGTGTTTTCAAGTGTTGCTATTATCTTTCCTGGGTTATGTACCTTTTGGTTATCGCCAAGCACGATGGTTTATGGAAGTTGTATAGAAGTACAGTAAGTGTACTGGAATATCTCATGTGAACGTCTTATTGATGTAGTTTCTTCCCATTTCAGGGTCGCGTTAGGACGAAGACCGTCAAAAAAGCTTCTCGAGTTATCATCGAGAAGTACTACACTCGTCTCACGTTGGACTTCCACACTAACAAGAGAATATGCGAGGAAATCGCTATCATTCCCACCAAGTCTCTGAGAAATAAAATCGCTGGGTAAGCAATGCATTAAACTCTTTTCTGACATGAAAACTGTGGTGATCTTATCTGATTTAATCTGTGCATACTGTGAACGTTTAATAAGGTTCTTATCATTTTTATTTCAATGTCGTAGAAACGTTGTATTTCGATACCTTAAAGCACAAAGGAGCTATGTCCAAAAACGGAGTTTTGAGAAAAACGCAAAAGAAATTATCACCAATGCACAATTCTTAAAATAATGGCTTATTACACTAAACTCTTTAATTTCCTCAATAAATTTTCAAGCTATTATCGTCAAGAAAACTCAATAGGTAATAACTACCTAATAGTTTTGTTGAATTTGAGTTTTTCTGAAATTGAAAAAAAAATCGTCTATGTTCTAACATTGTGCATTTCAACTTTTATCATTTTACAGGACGAGCAAAAAACTGATTTCCTCTTAATCCTTAACCAATGTACTATTTCTGGAAGCTGTTCAACCTAAATCTCCGGACCTATCTTCGTGATAATTAGTTGAAAATCCCGAACAATAGGATTAAAAAAAATTTCGTTGATATGCACAAGGTTGCTGTAATTTTTTTCTTGCACAGTGTTGACTAGGTACCTATTGGATTTAATTGTTGTTTATTTCTAGGGTTAAAATTCTCGCTAGGTATTTGAAATGCTGAAGTAGTGTCAGAATGTCACTAAAAAACGGCCGTTTGATAAAAATTTTGCAATATCAAATGAATTTTTTGTTAATCGCTACAATGCACTGTTTCATTGCAAAACAAAATTCAAACTTTGGGAAATCTTTCAATTTGATGAAGACTCACAGCACTTAGATTCTTATTGGATGGGAAATCTCAATAAAAATTATTATTTTTTTCTCTTTATCAAAAATCTGAAGTATTATCACTTGTTACACAAAAGTTTATAAGTAAGATTGTTGGTAAAAAAAGAAAAAATGTCAGCTTGAGATGAAACAAAAAAGTAGGTTTTGACATCTTGTGAACTTTTCAGTCTTATTGACTTTTTTTAAACATAACATCGTCGCTTAGGATGCATCATGGCACATCTAACTTATGCCTACTTTTCAGGAGGGCAAAAAAACCGATTTGATTGGAAACATTTAGTTTATATCATTTTTTATTCATCGGTCTATCTTTGTTTACAGTGAATTACAGTGAATTGCATTCAATAGCACTGTGAATATTAAGTCAACAAATCTCGTAGATATGTCATGCTGTTCAAATTTTTCCTTTCACTTGTGCTATGATGTTCCACATTTCCTCTGTTGTTTCGTGGTTAAATGGCAATGCTTTTTAGATACCTGACTGTGATGTAGGTTACTGAAACACTGAAATGTATCCTTCTCTAAGTGAAAGTACGAATATACGGGAATTAAATAAGTGAGAAATCATTGCAATATTCTGATGTTGTGATAAAATGTCTACCAAGGGTTGTGGCACAAAGATTAATTGTATCCATAACCCGCTTGTATGGATGATACATTGTAGCCAATCTCAAAACATCAATCACCTTGCACTACCCTCATAGGGGACCATCTACACGCCACCCCGCACAATCCCTAAAAATGTTATCCAAATAGGGTAGAAAATGTAGAAGTTATGGCTGTGACAAGGAATATCGCAGTGGCACCTATCAACGCGATGATTTTCTAGGGGACGATCTGCACCCCAATCCGCACAATCTCTGAAAATTTCATCGAAATCGGACAATAACTTGGTTTAGTTTTATGACAGACAGACACGGAGACAAAATTGTTCAGGAAGGTCTGAAATGTAAAACGCGAGTAGAAATTCTGATTTTGGAGAACATTTTTTTTTTCAAATTTAAAAGTGAAAACAATGCTTCTGCTACCTTGGTAGACTGGTAGCAAAATATAATAGGTATTATGGAGAAGTCACAATTTTAATGCAACTTTATACTTTAATGCAACTTTGTGCTTTAAGGAATCGATACGTAATGCCCAAATTATATTCTACAAAACCCCTCCTATCCTACCTATTCTCCCTACTTGAGTGATATGAATTGTGAAACGCTAAAACAAATGAAAAATTTCAACCGTTGTTTGAAAGTACCCAGCGGTTTCATTTCTTGTTAGTTTTATTGCAATTATTCCCAATTCACAAAATATAGGTTATTAATGTGATCGATGTGTCCTTCCACTTTTCAGGTTCGTCACGCATTTGATGAAGAGACTCAGGCACTCACAGGTCCGAGGAATCTCCATCAAACTTCAAGAAGAAGAACGAGAAAGGAGAGATAACTTCGTTCCTGATGTGTCTGCTCTTGAACAGGACGTCATTGAAGTTGATCCTGAAACTAAGGACATGTTGAAGATGCTGGTTCGTATTATTTATATTATTGTATGATAATAGCTCGGAAAATTACACACGCTTGGCGCTTAACGCTAGTTAAGGATTTGGTTGGTTACGCCCCGTCAAATTCGCCCGTCTATTAAATTTACTAGGGGTGCGTCGGTCCTGGTATTTCCCTGGAACGGTTACAGTGACAAAGATGTAACCGTTCCAAATTACCGGTACAGTTCCATTACCAGTAAATCCCACTCACATGACATAGATGAAGCAGGCAGTCAAATCCCTATCGTCCTTCTTCCATGCTTATGATCTCAACTTGCAATAAAATAGCATCATTTTCCTAGAAAATTCGCTTAAAGGAAGGAATTTGAACAAGTGTTACAGTTACGTGACCAAACAATTCAAGGATAGAATAATGACTTTACAGTTTAAGAACTTAACATGACAATAATAAATTAATAATATTGGAGACAACTTCGATGCTAACCAGTCCAGAAGATAACATCCCGCTCAAGAGCCATTCCATGATACTACTACATTTTCAGTCCATGGAAGTAGTAAGGGTGCTTCCAGGTACAACATGGAACAGAACTGAGAACAAGATCCATGCTTACCAGTCCAAAACCCTTCCCGGTCCAGAGCCATTCTCCTATATATATCTTATTGATTGATGATTATCGGTCTGGTTCCATCCTTACGGTCCGAATGATCTCTTCCCGGTCCAGAGCAATTTCAAGATATCTTATCGGTCCGTGGAACTGGACCGGTAAGGGTCGAGTTTTTGTCACTGCGTGGAACCGTTCCAAGCTGATACTCGGTTCCACAGTCCTGGTACAGCTGTACCGACACACCTCTAGAATTTACCCGTGAATGAAGAGTACCACGTATAAACGTACCGCCACCAGGATTCGGGAAATTTAAATTGGACGCGTTGTGACAATGAAGAGCTCATAAATGATCCAGCTCATAAATTTCCAATATCACTTAGTCAACTGAGTATTTCCCGGAGCACTGATATGGTCTGAGATTTCACATCTCTCCCTTTTTCCGTAGGATACCAATATATTTCTCAATTTTTGATTGGTAAGAAGTTTTGAAAGTTGTTAGTACTCTCACATTCAATATGGGGATCTAAAAGAACCTCGACACTTCGGTGGAAATCAAAAACAACGCTTTGGTGAATCAGCTGAAGGTTGATTGGGCATTCAACAAATTTTATAATCGTTGCTGTATCCTTACGGGTCGCAAGCGGTTGGTCGGTGGATAGAAAACCGAGTTGAGATGAACGTAGTCCATCTCCAAGGAAATGAGTTCAAAGTTGTAGGTTAAGGGGGTCTCAGTCGGTAGCCGTTCGTTCCTCGTTCCGGGTCAGTATTTCACAAAATCGAAGGCGCCAAAACTTGAATGTACCTAAATTTTAAAGGATTTTAGAAATTCATTAGAGCACGGTCCTGGGGAATTGAAAAACTGAAATATTGCCGCTGGAATCATCAAAATCGAACAATAATTGCCAGGGGAAAATGTGGAAAACCGTTTATTCAGTAGTTTTCCACATTTTTCTTTGGCAATTATTGTTCGAATTTGATGATTCCAGCGGCAATATTTCTGATTTTTAATTCCCTAGGGCCGTGCACTAAAGAATTCCTAAAATCCTTCAAAATATCGGTACAACTTTTTAACTTTTTGCGTCTCCAATTTCGCGAAATACTAAGAACGAACGGCGACCGACTGAGACCCGCTTAAGTCATCTTCATTAACAAACAAGAACTCTTTCTTGTCTTCTTTTCAAGAACAAGTTCTTGTTCGTTACTGATGATGAATTGACTGTCGAAATCTATTTAACTTAGTAACTAATCATTTTCGTTGGAACAGACTAGGTTCTTTTAATTTATTATTTTCAATAATGAACCTTTGGAATCGACCAGACAATTTGTTAATCCTTTTCAAAATTTGATGGGATTAATTTTAAGGTATGCAGATTACAAAAATCTGATACAAATTTGCCCGTCCATCCACCGTATGCGGCATTTTCCTTCGTTACTAAAGACCGATTTTGATGAAATTTGATTTATAGGCTCCATTCGGGGTCTAGTTATGCCAAGAAGCTTTTGGTTGATGTCACTCACTCCTAAGGGTTTAAAAATAAGGGCTGAAAAAATTTCGATGATTATCAAAACATCGTTTCTTTCTACTAATGGTTTACACCATTCCCTTTTTGCTGCCGTTAACGAGATGGTATTGCCCCAAATGGCTTAGGAGTTGATCCAATATGGAATCCATTACCCAAATTCTTTTCTCGAATGAGCACCCATGATTATAAACCAGGTTTTGATCTTTATCCATATTAATTTCAAAACATCTCTTTGTTGTTGAAACATCCCAAAAATCTCTCAACAATTTCTCCTTCTATGGACAACTTCTCAATAATTCTATGGATGATTCCTTCTCACTCTATCAACCCTTGCAACAGCCATAACTTCTACATTTTCCATCTGATTCGACGAAATTTCTCAGGATTGTTGAGATTAGCGTGTAGATGGTCCCCTATGAGAGTAGTGGAAGATACTTAGAGATTGATGTTTTGAGATTAACTACTATGCATCGGATCATCTATATAATCGAGTTATGGATACGAGGAAGCTATGTGCCACACCCACTTGTTTTTTTTTTTTGTAGCTTACTACAAATCATCGAATCATCTACGAGTATAATATAATATATAATTGGGTTTTGGATACGAGGAAACTGTGTGCCACACCCACTTGCCAGATTTTATTTTTTCATCATTCAAGTTATTTTTATTGCACACCATGCTGGTTGAAATAATGATTGATAACCGAATTTAAATTTGTTACAGGATTTCAGCAACATCTCCGGTCTTCAACTTATCCAGCCTACAAACCAGGCGTACGGAGGAAGGCGTAATTAATTGTTTTTTTAATTTTATTTTAATAAATATGTCTCTGTGACAATCGACATTTTTACTAACTTCCTTTTCCTAATACCCTTCATTTTGTGATATAATCGTCACGATCTAAGCCTGCGAGGTTTGTATTTCAGTGGAATGGATAGTCTGATGTTACTTTTATACCATTTATGATCGGTAAATGGATGCGTATTGGTAAAATTATGAAATCATGTCAGCTTTGTCTTATGACTTCTATGAGTTCTTACTAGGCTCTTACTGCTACGTAATACTAGAATATTTAAATAGGTATACGTATACAGATCCTTAACCCATTCAACCCCGATGACATCATATGATGTCAGGGCGGAATTTTGGTCGGCCCGGTGACAGCATATGATGCCATGGCTCACAGGTAACCTCTATCTGTTCAAAAATGTTGGCTAAGGCCTGGGAGGGTTGTATAACCTTGGCCTGGCAGTTTTCCCGTTAGCACCCTTTGCTCGACCTAGATAACACGATGGATTGTGGAAATCAGCTGTTTTGCGCCTTTACCAGCCTCCTGTTGCATGGCCCCTCGAGGTCTCCCATTCCGCAGCATGGGCCGTGGGGTGGGAGAGCGTATCAGGCTCGGGGTTGAATGGGTTAACCTACGTTTAAGTAGTAACCTGAATTTCTCTGTCAACATTCCGTAAGTGTTTCAAGTTTTCCATTGCGACAGTAAATCTACAAAACTATGAATTTCCCATTTTCGAGAAATTTACTAAAATATGTTTTATTTTCCTAGGATTTGTTTGAGTTAAAGGAGCGATCGCCGTATTAGGGAAATCGTTTATTCAAAAAAATAGGGGGTTTTTTACGCCATTTTGGAGTGATTCGGTAATTTTTGACAAGGTTTTGCAGATTTACTATCGACTGGTTGAACCAGCCAATCTTATTACTTCATAGTTGATAGAGAAATGGTGAATTAAAGGTACCTTCTTGGTTTTCTAATGATCTTATGTGGGATTAATTTCATGACAGTCCATGCTTGGGGGGTCTCTCTATCGCATTATATTTTATTCCTAGGTAAGTAATGAAATAATTCTAAGTACGAGGTGCAGAACTGGATTTAAGGGAGGGGGAGATTGCGGAAGTGCCTCTTACTTGATTTTTTCTGTATAAATACATTTTACTAACTACAGTCGATGGGGGTACAATAATTGAAGACAAGGGAACTTCCTACAGAAGAATACTATTCAAAGAGTAGAGTCAGTTTCCTAATCTTCAACCTTGTGAAGGGAAGGATTTTGACACCAGCCGTTCTCTTTTTGGATGTAGATATTTTTCTATGATTTTTCAGTTTCGAATGTTTATGACGTCACGCGCCTCTCCCGCCTGGGCGGGACCCCCCAGCCCAATGTGACGTCATAAACATTCGAAACTTTGAAAAATCAGAAAAAGGTCTTCTCACGCTAGAAGGTCGCGGTTGGAGTCAAAATGAGGTCTAGTTAAGTTTAAAAATAATAATTAACAGTTTTTCCGACCTATTCGCACACCCCATTATGTTGTTACTTCGAATCAGATAAGACAAAAACAGGTATGCAATAGGTAATATAATATATTACCTATTATAATAATAGTCTAATGAATTATTTTAACAATCTATCTTGAACTGAATTTTAACTGCAGAACAAGCGTTTTGGTGCGTAGCAAGTTCTTCCATTATTAATAAAAAACGGGGAATAATAGTAATAAATAATATTAGGAATAATATTTATTTTCGTGGAAAAAGAACGTTCTACTCAACCCCGTTTTTAATGAATGGTTTTCCACAATCTCATCGCGAGTGATTTTATTCGTGTCTTCCATTATTATTGACGCTTTCCGATGTTGAAGTGAAGATAGGTAAGTAAGTACTTTTTTTTCGGCAGGCAGGTGAGAAAATCTTTAAGATCCACAGGTGGAGTTGGATCTCGTAAGATACCCTGAAGGGTCCGCGACTTCAAGGTTATGTGGGATTCAAACCCACTAAAAAAAAACACCTTCTTTTCTCCCACGTTGGATGCTCAGCCTGGAACTGTTTAACACATTACTTCAGGCTGAGTCCTGGGGCACTTCATCAGTTCTGGATGGCGGGACGGGCCAGGTGTTCCCTTCTCTCTCTCTCTCTCTCTCTAACAATGTCTTCCTTGTCAGGATACTCTCTGCGTACGCTGCCACAAGACTCCAGCATCTTGCTGACGACAGCTTCTGGTGTTGAAATTTGGGGAGTTAACCCCTGCTCTGCTAGCAGCTGGCTTCTTTCAGCCGCCCATTTGGTGCATTTGAAAAAGGTGTGTAGCGCATCATCATCTTCTCTCTTCTGGCAGTGCGGACATGTTGGGACAGCTACCTTTCCCATTTTATGTAGATAGGCATAAAAAAGTCCATGTCCTGTGAAGAATTTTGTGAGGAAAAAGTTCAATTCTCCATGCTTCCTGTCCGTCTATTTCTGAATGTTTGGCACTAGCCGTACGGTCCACCGCCCTCTATATTCTCTTGCCAGCTTTACCATCGTGCAATCTCTTTTTAATAAATGGTTTTCCACAATCTCATCGCGAGTGATTTTATTCGCGTCTTCCATTATTATTGACGCTTTCCAATGTTGAAGTGAAGATAAGTACCTTGGGCACCACCGTTGGTACCCAGCTACCGTAGGATTAGATTTTCGTATGGAGCAGTGTTGATACACCTCGTATTAGTTAAATGTTGGTAGTTGTATTAAATTCATTCTGGTTAAGGTACGTTAATTCGTAAGATTAACGATGGGCATTTCACATGGTACCTACTGGAGACAAAATTTATCTTGCACACGCTCAGTTGATTATTTATTCCACCTGAAGATTATAATAACCTAGTTCTAGACTGTCTTACAGGAACCCTTGACATTTTTGGTTACTACTTACCTATAAGTAGGTACCTATATACGTAATCGGATGTTATGTGACAAATTGGGATGTTTCCTCCCCAACATTTCAAGCCAAGGGTAGAAATAACAGAGTACTGAGAGGAAGAGGATGAACTGTTTTACAGGATGGCGGCCGAAATAAGGCATAATATTCTCACCAATTGAGAGATAAAATACTCCAAATTTTATGAATTTTGCAATTTAATGGGATTCAAGAACCCTCAGTCTTCCAAATCGATGTGACTTATACAATTCATTGTTGTTGGTAAAATGTAAAAATCTATTTTATGGGCCGGAATCCGTTTCGACTCGTGGCCCAGAACGCTCAATCGCCCAGGATCGAATTGGAGCCACTTTTGGCCAAAAGGCCTCCTTTTCAAAAAAAAAAATTCCAAAATCGCATCGAGCTCCCGAACGTCGAAACATTTTTTTGACAAGTTTAGGAACAGCATGAACGAGAAAAAAATGTCTACGAAGATTTTCAATATTTAAAAAAAAGTCGATGCGAAAACGCATCAGTGGCCGGAAATGGGTTAATAGTTTTTGAATAATAGCGGGATTCGAGAAGGGGGAGCCAGAGACATGCGCAGTACGTACTGCGCAGGTGGTTCAAATCGCCTGCCCTCGTATCTCGGGTCTCCAACCCCAACTCCGATCTCCGCTGGCTGATTCGAAGTCAACAACTCGTCTCTTAGCTTCCCCATTTTTTTTTTAGTTTTTGGAAGAATCTTTTTTGTTTTGAGTTGTTTATTATTCACCAAATTTTCTTTATGTTTTAAAATCCCCTTGACAGTTATGGAGTGTCCCCATATTTGTGATAATGTGAAAATAGAGTCTCCTTTCGCTTCGGAAGAGAACACAAAGGAATGGCAATGCGCAGGTGAGTTGCCATAAAATTCATTGATTTTGAATGCTGTGCACGATCCGATGTGAGCCTAGTTTTTGTAAACTTCTTGAGATATTTCCTTCAGCCTCGCTGAGTTATCGAACACGAGTTTCACGGGAGATGGACTCTCTTGGAATAAACAAAAAAAGATGGCTTCTTTCTTGCATTGTTAATTTTTCTCCCTGTGCGTCGTTTGGTTGTGCCTTCCATAACATTTTACATCTCCACGAATCCTGCGGATCCTTCTCCGTAGATTCACTCAGATTCCAAGCAATTTTTGCTAACCCCCCGACAGGCGTTCGCCCGATCGGGTCTGCACGGTCCCTGAACATGATCAATACTCGCCCAACCGCTTGCTTCGATGATGCCCTTCATTAGTAAATAATTTCTTCCTTAGGGTCCCTCCCCTTTTCGAATTCGCCAGTTGACTGTCGTAAAACTAAGGGCCTACTTGCAACTATCTACATTGCTCATTAGGTGTCATCCATGCTCATTTTTGCAGAGTCGAAGCTCCGGTTTTGACTAGGTACGTACAATATTGAAAAGAAGGAGGTATTTTAATCTGCAACTATGGTCCCCGCCCTTTATCGTCATATTCGTAGCTTAATTTACCTCAACATAACCCGTTTTCCGAACAAAATATACAAATTTGTGCACAATGGATGAGTGTGGGATTCTGCAAATCTTAGTACTAGGGTAGGTTTAGTTAAGTGCGCCTTCCAAAATTTAATAAAGTTACTTCTGTGTTTAACTACTCGATCTGCTCAAGATAATGAGCCGATAAAAAGGATTATCAACTTGGTAACGAGGTGGGTACATGGAAAAACTGTCTACCTAGGTCTTGGACGGGTTCCAGCCACTCATCTACCTTCTTCGTGACAAGAATATGCAAAAAATTACAGAATGTGACATAAGTGCCATCATTGTTCGATAGTACTGGTACTAAAATATGACAGAACTGGCTAAAACGGAGAGATGGTTCTATTCGATTCGGGATGGTTCGACCATTCAGGAATACGTCAGGTTGCCAGGGGGACGTTGTCTTCAGCAGGAGGGGCAGCCAAGGTCAGGCTTGGAACCTTCCTCTCAGGTCTCGTGGTCGACAATCGCTCTTCACCGCAGTCTCTACCCGGCATTTTTTCCTTCCTTCTCCGTCTTTACTGCATCCCCACTCCCTCCTTGGTGCAATGATCGCTACAGACCTCGAGTTGATTGCTTCGTTTCCTAACTTATTATACCCCACTCCTCTATACACCGTGGGTTTTGCCAATAGGTACTTAGGATTAGGTCTCGGTGGTTTTTTAATTAATTGAGTTTTTCGAACCCCAAATTAAAATCGTCGGACCTCGAATCTACATAATCAGACAGAAACCCTAGATCTACTCGTTTTTTTATTAATATCAGCCTATGAAGTATTTGGCATGCCAATCTACATTTCTGCTTTCCTTGTCGACACGATGGGTTTAAAAAACTATTCGTGTTGGTTGTTGTGGAGAAGGAAGCAGAGGACGTCAATATATTTATATATTCACATTTATTCGGCAAGCGCTTTCGGGGCAAACTATGGCCCCTTTCTCAAGCCTACAAGAAAAAACAATTACCTAATTGAAGACTAAAAAATAATAACAGTAGCATGAACAATCACGGTTAGTATAACCAACCAGTCAAAAATACTAGTTAGTATAACCTATGTCAAAAAAATGTTATTACTTAATAATTACTTTTTATTAAAAACATTGAAAATGAGCCACCAAGATTAAACCTATTCTATCGTCATCTAAAAACCAATAAGAATATAAACAACCAAGAACTGAACTATACACACACTAACACACAGACAAACATTAAAAATAGAAAGGAAACAAAACAACCTACCTATGTTCACTCTGCAATTATTCTCCCACAATCTTCCATCCCTCCTCTATCATAAAAATAGGTAGGTTGTTTTGTTTCCTTTCTATTTTTAATGTTTGTCTGTGTGTTAGTGTGTGTATAGTTCAGTTCTTGGTTGTTTAAATTCTCATTGGTTTTTAGATGACGATAGAATAGGTTTAATCTTGGTGGCTCATTTTTAATGTTTTTAATAAAAAGTAATTATTAAGTAATAACATTTTTTTGACATAGGTTATACTAATTAATATTTTTGACTGGTTGGTTATACTAACCGTGATTCTTCAATTAATTGTTTTTTCTTGTAGGCTTGAGAAAGGGGCCATAGTTTGCCCCGAAAGCGCTTGCCGAATAAATGTGAATATATAAATATATTGACGTCCTCTGCTTCCTTCTCCACAACAACCAACATAAATGACTACAGCAGAAGTACAGAACAAAAAACTATTCGGCAAGGAAAATGGGCTTTTGAATTACAGCTACCTACATCAAATACTTTGCCTAGATATAAAATAGAGAAAAAATTAAACTTGAAGGCTCGGTTCCTTACATTTACTAGTTACTCACTTTTCATTCTGTTGCAATTCTATGTAGGGGGAAAATCCAGAAAATTAGGCAAAAGGGTACGTATTATTCGAAACACTTTTCAACATTCTTTCGTCCAAAATGGACCAAATTACTTTTAAATTCGTAGGTAGGTGGAAATTAGTACCTACAATCCAATCTTCCAATATATAGTAAGTTATGGCCGTTACAAGGAATTCACGTTTGCACATGCGTAGCGGCTACTATCAGTCCGGAGGTGATGATTTTCATAGGGGACCACCTACACGCCAACCCGCCCAATCTCGAAAATGTCATCAAAATCGGACGAGAATTGTGGAAGTTATGGCCGTGGCAAGGATTCCATTACAGACAGATGGACACGGAACCAAAATTGTTCAGAAAGGTCTGAAACGTAAAACGCGAGTAAAAATTTTGATTTTGGAAAACTTTTTTTCAATCTTGAAAAGTGAAAACAAAGCTTCCGCTTCCTTGGTTGACTCGGAAGCAAAAACGTCTGCCAAGAAGGTGTGGCTCATAGCTTCCTCGTATCCATAACCCGATTGTTCAGATGATCCGATGAGTAGATAATCTCTAACCATCTTTTCCCCAACCTGAAAATTTCTTCGAATTCGTGTGAAAAATGTAGAATTTATAGCTGCTATAAAGTGCATGCGCACCGGATACTATCATACCGGGGCGTTGATTTTCATCTATGGGACCATGTACAAGCCATCCTATACAATCCCTGAAAATTTCATCGAAATCGGACAGTAACTTCGTATACCTAGTTTTGACCGTTACAAGGACTTCATGACAGACAGGCACGAAACCAAAAATGTTCAGGAAGGTCCAAAACGTAGAAAGAGAGTGTACATTTTGATTTTGGAGAATATTTTTTTTACCTTGAAAAGTGAAAATACTTCCGCTACCATCTCGGTCTACGTAGGTAGTAATAGTAATATTTCAGTTCATTTCATTTTTTTTTTCATTTCATTCATTTATTTATTGGCATATGAAAAAAATATATAAGAAAAGAAATACAAGATATTCTATCGTCCAGTTCTTGAGAGTCGGTAGGGTTGATTAATATCTTCGATTCAGCGGTAAAGAACCACAAACCCTACTAAAAGAAATACAAGTACTTGTTGTAAATAAGCATACGCCTGCCAGTTAAAAAGTTCAAAGGAACTTGTGTAAACTGGCAGAGCCTAAAATCATCCAGCCGGTAGAGCACTGTACAATGCCATCAATTCAAAAAAGAAGAAAATTAAAATTTACAGAATAAGCTATTGAGAGAAAAAAATACATTTTGATAATAAAAACTTCTTGAAATGTTTCACACTGGCAAAATCCATAGGGTTAATATTATTATAGTAGAAGAATTTAATGGCCTGCACAAAAGAGCTCCGATTATAAAATTCATTTCTATTCAAAGGTAACCTTAGGTTGCTGTTGCTAGCAGTTCTAGAATGTGGTAAATTTGAAATAAGTGAGCTACATAACCAGATTCAAATACTCTCAAACAAGAGGATAGTAGAAAGCACTGAAGTTGAAAGCTCTTCAATACATTAAAGTTTTTATAGAGTAGCACAGCAGGATAGCGCATAGGTTTACATAATATCACTTTAATTAAAGCATTCTGGACAGTTTTTAGAGGTTCCAAGTGAGTTGTACAAGTCCCACCCCACACCACGATACCATAATTAATAATAATGGAACCAGCCAAAGCCATGTAAACCGATCGTAGCAAATACTTCGGTAAAAAATCACGACCAATTTTGAATACATAAAGCAGCTTTCTCAAACGAGTAATCAGGGAACTAATATGGTGTTTAAACTTTAAATTATTATCAAACCACACTCCCAGATACTTACAGGTGTCAGAAAATGGTAAAATGTCGCAGTTACACTTGATATCTTGCATTGAACATGAGTAATCGTGAATAATAATAATTACTTACCAAAGGGCCGATTAGATGAACCTTGGAGCCTGGATCGTAATTAAATTCGCGGATCAGGATTCTGGAAAAATTTTCATTCGCGGATTGACCGGAAGTAATGAGAGAGAGAGAGAGAGAGAGAGAGAGAGAGAGAGAGAGAAGTTTATTATCATCATACATCACACATATTACAAGTACAATATAGTTGTTTGTAGGACGATAATCTGCCCAATAGTAGGCTAAGAGCCCGTGGCACTGGACAGGAGTCTTACTAGTCTACGTTATTTCATATGTTGTACCGTCAAACTTCATCACTGGAGTATATACTACATTATACAAATACAAAATCAAATAGAAGGAATTTAAGAAAAATATTCTGTAAATATAAAAGAAATGATTTAGAGAACAATTGTCAAGTATACGTATTTAGTTACAAGTAGTGACTTTTCAAATAGCTATTGATATCAGATCCTACTGTTAATATCCAGGAAAAAATAAGTTTTTTATATTTAGATCTAATGAATGGAAGTGGAGCTCGTAACTCATCAGGCAAATGATTATGGAGAACATGGAGAATATAGACAGGGCTTCTAATTGTGAGAGTCAATCTCGGTTTTACAGGGTTAACCACATTTCCGAGAACTTGGAATCTTGTTGGGTATGCATGACAAGAGAATTTTTCTATAATGCGGGGACATTTATGATACAATAATAATAAGTTCTTAACAAATAGTTGTTTGACTGCAAAAACTTTTGCTTCATCGAATAGGTCACTACTAGAGTATCGTCTGCCTTTGGATAGCATTATTTTTAAAATAGCTTTTTGCAGGATTTCCAGTTTACAGAGGACAGAAGAAACTGCTGAGCCCCAAATAGAAACTCCAAATTGGAGAACTGATTGAACCATGGAAATGTATACACCCTTCAAAGTGATAGGGTTAATTAGGTTGCGTATATTATAGAATATATAAATCCATTTCTTCAACCTTCCATGGATAAAGTTAACATGAGCGTCCCAGTTTAATTTTTCGTCAAGCATCAGGCCAAGGTATCGACAGCTTTGAACTTTTTCTATCGGGACACATGTGCATCCAGCCGTCTGGTTCGCACAGGCATGAATAGTCAGAGAGTGTCCAAGGCTACCCTCATTTTGATCTTTAGAATTTCCTATGACCATATATTTAGTTTTTAGGGTATTAAGTGTAAGAAGAGAACGCGATAGCCAGTCGTTCACCAAACCTAAAGCACCATTCATTTTATCAAAAGCTTGTTCCAACGATGGTGCCTCAACCAAGATTGCAGTGTCGTCGGCAAACAGGAACAACTTGGAATCGTCTGGCACGGCTGACAAAAGGTCAATGTATACCAAAAAGAGGATAGGGCCCAAGGTACTACCTTGAATTACACCATAGTCAATAGATTTAGTTTCAGAGCTGTTGTGACCATTAATGCAGACAATTTGTTGCCTATCACTTAGATAACTACTGAACCATTGCATACTCCTGCCAACCACACCTACCGACTCCAGTCTCTCCAACAACAATCTCCTGTCAATCACATCGAAAGCCTTTGCCAAATCTAAGAATGCTACAATACCTTTTAAATTTGAGTCCTTAATATTATATAATTCGTTACTGATCGCAAAGATTGCATCTTCAACACTTCTACCGGATCTAAAACCAAATTGGCGTGACGACAAAAGACTGTGCGATTCTAAGAATAAGGTCAAATGCTGCTTGACCCATTTTTCTATTAGCTTCGAAAAAACACTCAGCATCGAGATTGGCCTATAATTCCCCAGGTCATTTTTGTCCCCACCTTTGAAGATTGGGACAACTTTGGCAACTTTAAAGACAGATGGGAAAATACCTGACCTGAAACTCAAGTTACAAACGTGCAGTAATGGCCTGATCACATGATCTATGGTAACCTTTAAGAGCTTTGTGCCTATGCCATCAACCCCTGGGGCCGAACCTCCCTTCATACCGCTTAGAATGGCTCTTAGGTCAGCCTCTCTCATTTCAGGGATATTAAAGATTTCATGAGTTCTTTTAACAGATCTACCATAAATACTAGACCTTGAACATACTCTGCGATTCATCAGCTTTTCTACGAGATTAGGGCCAACTTGAGCAAAATATTCGTTGAAACGATTAGAAGCAATCGTGCAGGCGCTCTCTTCAGATACATTAATCGTCTTACATATTTCTGTTACAAGCGGACAATCAATTTTATTAGAGTTAGAACTTCTGATAGCTGAATTAATGGAGTCCCACACCTTCCGAGGGTCTTTCCCTGCTTTTTCAAATTCATCAATAAAATATTTCTCTTTAGCTTTCCTTGTTAAAAGTTTTACTTTGTTCCTATATTTCCTAAATCGATCTTTTAGAGCATTATTATTTGGTTGACGGATTGATTGTGACCGGAGTCTATCTCTTATTTTCATGGAGGTGATCAAACCAACCGTGATCCAAGGCTTTAATTTTTGTTTATTCCGTTTAGTGGGTACTGATTTTGTAGCATTATTAATATTTGATTTTACTATCCCCACGAACTTATCCGCTGCTATGTTTACATCATCAGAATCCATAATAGAGCACCAATCGGCTGATTCCAAAGATTTACTCAAATGGTCAAAATCTATGTAAGTCCTTTCAGTCCGTCCCTTAAAAGCGATAGGCTGAATGGGGGATTTACCTGGGAAAGTGCACGACAAAATTGTCATGAAGTGATCCGTCATCGAAGAGCGTATTACGGCGGGGTGGAGGATGAAGTCCCGGGTACGAACGAAAATATGATCTAGGCATGTCATGGACGTACCCTGTACTCGAGTGGGAGAAGAGTTTTTAATATGGCATCATCTTTGGATTCAATCCACGGACCGAAATAGTAATCGGCTCTTGGGTTACAAGGTATCTTGTTTTCTTGTTAGTAAGCCCTCTAACGGGATGATACGGTTTTGAGTAGGTACTAGGTACCTGTACAAAAGATCAGATTAGTACCTACCTACTTGGTACGCCCCCCAAAACTGGAAGCGTGTTTTTGGGTAAAACTCAGATCCTCTCTTATCAGCAAGGAAAACTAAATTCGATACTGCTGGCCCCGCGAAGCTGGAATTTCACAGGGTGCTTCTCTGAAACTGCTGAGTACGAATTACAAACAAAGCTTCTTCCTGATCAGCGGTGCGAGCTGAATTCGCTTCTGGTGTCCCATGCAGCTGACATTTTACAGGAAGCTTCTCTGGGACTGCTAAGTTTTTGGTTCATTATTTTCAATAATGAACCTTTGGAATCGACCATGAAAAAAAATTGTTTAACATCCCCTCAAAATTTTTTGGTTTACGTTTCAAGGTACGTAGAATCCAAAAAACGAATAAAAATTTGGCCGTCCGTCCGCGGCACATTCCCCACTTAGCATCGACCGATTTTGATGAAATTTGGTATGTGGGCTCCATTTGGAGTCTAGTTGTGCCCCGAAGATTTTGGTTGATGTAGGTCACCTCTAAGGGTTGAAAAATAAGGTTTACAATTTTGAAAACGCCCTAACTCAAAAAATGTTGATATAAGGTATTGTTTTTCCATCAATTTAAGATAGTATAGAATTTTTTGAGACCACGCGGAGCCCTGTAGGACAAACCGTTCGTTCCCTACAAGAATTTAAGGGGTGGACTTACGATAAATCAGAAACACGAGTGAGAATCGCAAAAGAGGCCTAATCTCCGTTCACATTTTAGCTGACCGAAATGCGATCGATGTTTTTCTTCATGTTGGATGGTTGGTGGCTTTGCAGACGAGTGATCTATGTAGAAAAATAATAAACCATTGTGTAATAATTTGCATCGTTTTTTGTTCTTAATTTTTTTGAGACTAGAAAATAATAATTAACCTCACTGCCACAGGGTTCACATAGCTAAAACAGTGTTTTTTTTGGCATGGAAAACAACACTCAGATAACAAGGGGGGGGGGGGGGGAGCGCCTTGATTTTTTTAAGATTTTTAATCGAAAGTAGACTACATCCTGAGAATTTTGGCACCAACCGCGACCTTCCAGTGAGAGTAGATCTGTTTCTATGATTTTTCAGAGTTTCGACCGTTTATGACGTCACGCGCCCCTCTCGCCTGGGCGGGACTCCCAGTCCACTGTGACGTCATAAACGGTTGAAACTTTAAAAATTTCGTAGGAAAAGATTTACACTCGCTAGAAGGTCGCGGTTGGTACCAAAATTCTCAGAATGAGGACTACCTTAGATTAATAATAACAATAAACAGTTTTTCCTACCCAGGCGCACACCCAATTTTGGTTAAAAAGAAAAGCAAAGTTTGCTAGGTATATGAGTCTGTGGATCTCTTCGCATTTCAATTATGTCCAAAGTATGGCGAGGATGTTGCTATCTTGGGTTCAATGGCTGGTCGATTCCTTCACTTGCAACATTGTTAAAATGCTCAGCATTGCGTGTAACGATTGTTCGCATCGAACATTCACGATGACATTTCCTGCGAATGACAAACCTGAGCTCCACCATGATCAACTGATGGAGCCTAATTCTATACATATGGTCCCACGAAGCTGGTATTTCAAAGAGGCTCGGGAAATTAAATTATTGGAGTCTTTTTGAGTTTTATTTTATTGGTGTTACTTACCTATTTGAGGTTCCGCTTGTGTTTTATTCTGAACCACCCAACATGGGATTATGCAATCCTGTAATCAACAATAGAAACTGGGATTTGCGTAGGTTATTAATTAAATACTGACGTGCAGCTACTATTTCAAGAAAAGTTGGCGCATTCATAGAAATGTTTCCCATTCGGAAGTGTTTTGTATTTTCCCTTTAATCAATCATTTGAGCCTCCGTTTTATTAAGATTTTTTTAAAAATCTCATTAAGATGGTACACAAACCTAGGTTAACAATTTTTGTACAACTGACCATTTGAGTTCATTCGAATCGAAACTTAGATAAAACGTAACTACCTAATTCATCATTTCCTCATTCGAATTCATCATTGGCTCAGCTGCTCTGCCTTGCTCGAACTCTTTTTTTGATTTGATGTATTTACCCATCATAGGTAATACTCTGTCTTATGGGTTTTATTATTTTTGCTACCTTTGCAGACTGCTCCTCAGCAAGACACCCGTGGATGTGTCTTCATTGCGGAAAAGTCAGGTGTGGTCGTTATGTCAACGCTCACGCTCTTGCGCATTCCGAACAGAATTCTCACACTGTCTGCATCGACTGTGAGAATCTAACTGTGTTTTGGTGAGTACGCACTTTTGGTTTTTTTATTTTCAATAATTAAGCTATGGAATGCAATAAGAAAAATAATTTAACCCCACCTCAAAATGTAGAGCTTACGATGTCTTGAATGTTATTTTGAAGCTATTTATTCTCATTTATATGGTGCATCAAGGATGGATACATTTAAAAAATGTCTTGAAGCCGTCAATTTCTGTTTACTGTTGAAAGAAATGTTGAAATGAGGCTAGTTGGGTGGTAATGAGTGTGATCAATTCTATATTTAAGATCATCGCATGTTAATACAGGTTCTACTGTTCATGGGTCTTTCCAAAACCCCAGTCAGTATCTTAGTCATCTTCAAAGTTTCTGGGCGAGGGGAGCAAATAGAGCGGCGTTTCCTCGGTTTAGGAGATTTATTTTCGTGTCAAGCATGCTTTCGCCTTATCGGCATCGTCAGGACATTATGGTTCTAGAACATGTGGCCAGCAATCCCCTTTCTTCAAAAGTTCTTTCACAAGTATCAGCTCAAAAATCAAACTCAAACGTAAACCTCATTATGTCAACTTTATTGGGATTTGGGTCCAACAGCAAAATCCTCCTCTTTCATCAAATTTTCGAAAGAATTATTTTCTTCATCAGGGCTCAGAGGATGAGTTTAGGTTTGAACATCAAACCACGGTCGGGAATGAAGAGGTTGTATAAACCAGGAACACTAATCATGAAATTGGTGTTAAAAATTTTTTTTTATCTCTTATCCATTCTAGTCATTATTATTGTTGTCGTGTCTTTCTGACTGTCTTATTTTGTTTTACCAGTATTATTATATTAAAGCCTGATGTTATTGTGTTTTTTCCAAATTTTATTTATAATAGTCAAGTTTTTTTTTAAACATCAATTTCATGATTAGTGTTCCTGGTTTATACAACCTCTTCATTCCCGACCGTGGTTTGATGTTCAAACCTCTAAACTCATCCTCTGAGCCCTGATGAAGAAAATAAATTTTTCGAAAATTTTGGTGAAAGAGGAGGATTTTCCTGTTGGACCCAAATCCCAATAAAGTTGACATAATTTACTTCGGGTCGATTGTCATACACTACTACAAACCCCATTCTACTTTCGCTGCAAGAGGTCACTATGTGGCCAAGTATTGGAAGTCCCACCATTTTGAGAATGTACATAAACCTCAACACCATGAAACTAAGTAGAACTGATAATATGAGTAGTACACAAGCCTACATGAGGACCCTCCTGGCCTTTAGCAGAATTCTGAACTCAATAATGTCCTTAAGATGAAGATGAGTCGAAAGCATGCTTGACACGAAAATAAATCTCCTAAACCGAGGAAACGCCGCCCAATTCCCTCCTCTCACAAGTCAATTCACGAACCTTAGTCTTCGGCAATGAATTTATTAGTAAGTAGGTACCATTAATTCCTGTATTGTTCGTTGTTTAGTATTGTAAACCATCGTCTTGAGGAATCACGAACAGAGAAGCATTTCAAGGTCATTCAATCCCTCTCAACTGAATATTAATTTGAGCGGTCTCAATAGTTTGAATCAAATCTCCAAAATTATACTCAGTATTTCTATATAATGTATCGTATTTCTATGTAATTTTTTACATTATCAACTTTCTTCATTTATATGCGTTGTCAAAGTTCTTTAACATAACTGTTTTAAAATTATTTTGCAGCTATGCATGTAATGATTACATTGTCAACGACACTCCCAGCGGGTTGATCGCTCATATCAGGGAGCTTTTTCATCGAGCTGGAAGGGAGAGTCCAGCTCCGTGGCCTGACAACTGTGAAATCAGCGATTCAGGTTCGCTCATCACTAGGAGAAATCTCAGGCCAAGAAACAGGAAAAGGTAAAAACATCTGATATGATTCTCGAGTTTGAACGTTCTACCAAGTTTGATTTCCTATGGTATTTACTTACATAAAACTGTCCGTGTTTTCCTCGATGATTATCGAGGTATTTTGATACATAAAGAAATTCGTAAGAAATATCAATATCTGAATTTTCCGGTCTTTAGTGGCCACGTACGTGTGAAAAATCGAATCTAAAGTAATTTCTTAACATTTATATCGTTACCTTAAAGCTCAAAGGCGCTATGTCCATCCATCTTCCACATTTTTTTTTAATTTCAGAAAAACTCAAATTCAACAACTTTTATTGACCTTCTTGAACATTATAGCTTGAAAATTTCACGAAAAAATTAAAGAGTTTAGTGTAATTAGCCATCATTTTAGGAATTGTGCATTGGTGAATACTTCTTTTGCGTTTTTCTCAAAACTTATTATTATTATATCGTCGGCTTACAAGTGAAATTCACAATAAGTGAAAGTCAATTTTTTCAATTTCCGGTTTATTTGCTACTCCTATGTATTTTTTGACGCCCGAACGATTGGTGAAGTCAGTTTTTAGACAGTTTTGAGGTTTCCTTGGAAACCATTCCTCGGATCTCAAAAATGACTTCACCAATGGTTCGGGCGTCAAAAAATACATAGGAGAAGCAAATAAACCGGAAATTGAAAAAATTGACTTAGTGAATTTTACTTGTAAGCCGACGATATACATATAATTATTCAGAGCGAATTGGGCTGTAGATGATTCCCCATGAAAATGATCGCTCGCTGACTGATATTAGCTACTTCTACAGTAAGTTTCCATCCTATATTTCGATGAAATTTTTAGGGATCATGCGGATTGGGGTGTAGCCCAAATGTGTGTTTGTGTTTTCCCCTATGAAAATCATCGGCCCGGACTGATAGGTACTTAGAGATTGATGTTTTGAGACTAGCCGGATCATCTATACAATTGGGTTATGGATACGATGCCACACCCACTTGGTTATTTCATTTCTAGTATTTTTTCATTCCAAAATGTCCTTAAAACTAGAATTTTGAGAAATAAATTATGATTACATTTAATTATGTTTTTATTAATTTAGAACTCTCGAAAAAGTCGAAAATTGACCCTGGAAAACTCAGGGAATTTTTTTCGGGGAATCGCTGGACACTCTGAAATAGGTACGAGGCATGTTCAGGGAGTACGTGTACTCAGGCTCCCGTTGACGTAGAGAATTTTTTCTGTGTTGGTCACCTTGCCATGTAGCTTCACTCCCCTTCGAAACATGACCAGAACAAGCTAAGTACGTTGAGAGCTGCCATCTTAGCAATTTTTTTTTTGAAAAATGTCGATCGGGGTAGCCGCCATGTTCGAAATGTGCGTTGTACTTAATTGGTTACCCCGAGCTTGTTCTGTTTGAGATTTTTAATGAGATTAAATCTAGTTATGGTAAACGCCATATGATTCACACGAGAGTGTACAAGTGGTGTAGAGAGTTCAAAAATGGCCCTACGAACGTGTACGGCGATTTCGGGAGTAGGAGACTGTCGATTTTTACTAACGAACTTGTGCGAGCATGTGGCGATAGCAGATTGGCTCTGGACGAAATTTCCGCGATGTTGATCACAGAAACCCTCGGGTTTCATAAACTGTGCGCGAGACAGCTGACTTAATAACACCAGTTGAATCTGGTGCAGGCCTCCAAAGAGCTTTTGGGATGCTATGAACTGGACTTGCCAGAAACCAAAAGACAGTCCGAACAGTGGCGTTGCACCAATTCACCCTCAGCAAAAAATTTCAAGACCCCATTTCAGTTTAAAAAAATAATGGCATCATTGTTTTTGGGACAACAAAGTCTGAAAAATCGAATTTGATCAAATTTTAGCCTCAGGGGGAGACCATCAACGCATCAATGTATTGTGAGACCCTAAAAAAGTTATTCAAAATCGAAGGAGGGGGTTTGCTGACTGAGGGAATGTGCCTACTGCACGGAACTGCCCGACATCACAAGGCCAACCAGACGAAGTGACTTTTGGACTCCTCTGGATGTGATGTTTTGAACCACCACCTGACCTGGTGCCTTCAGATTACCACCTTTTTACTGCTCAGAAGAAGCGCATGGGTGGGAAGCAATTTTCTATAGACGAGGAGGTGATGGGGAGAGGTCGTAGAGGAATGGAAGTCCTCGTATTTTTTTTTTTTTTAATAATTTTTTTGAAGCCTACGAAAATTGAGTACCTACACTTAATTTCTGGACATGCCTCTTACATATCTATCTAAACTAACTCACGAAACACAGAAATCCGAAATGTCCATGACCTATTTACCAATAAAGTGCAAATTCGAAACATAACATTTTTGGGCATTCTAAGGCTGAGGGATCAACTTGAAATCATTAAAAATTAGTTTCGTCTTCTTTCTCAGTTATTCTTCGAGGTTTTGGAAAAACTCCTTTAGCAATACTGTTTCTCAGAAATTATAATAAAAATAAAATCTTCAAAAAATTATTCAGGTTTCATTCGTAAAAATTGTTTAATATTTATCGAAATTTCCTTATATTTGTTAATTAAACACTTGCTCATCCGTACTACTTTGCAACTTTGTTGTTTAGTTTTCTGTTTGTGTTTTCTTCCCAATATGTACTTAAATTAATTTTTTCAGGTCCCATTCAAACGACAGCAGCAGCACAGGGAGCACAGAAAATGTTCAAATTACTAGGAGACCTGACAAATGTCGTAGAAAAACTGAACTCAATGCCAGCAATCATAGGAAGAACAACGGCAAGAGAGAAAAACGTGTGGTTGGTTTAAGAAATTTGGGAAATACTTGCTTTATGAATGCTGTCCTTCAATCTCTCAGGTATATAATATGATTACAATTCACAAAATTATTGTTTGATATCAAACCGATCTCTTAGTATGAATAGAAATTTGAGATTAGTTGAAATTTTTGCTCTTTGAGCACAGTAAATTACCATCTGTTCGTGCCAGTGAAGAAACAGTTCTTCAAGAAAAGTACCACCTACTACTGAGAATCAAATTTTTTCTGACTGTCAGTTTGGTCAACAATTAATGAAATATTAAAACTGTTCCTATATTCCCTCAAACAACATGTCCTATGAATTAGATTAGATAACCTTCTGACCCATCTCAGCCCCTTCAAAGGAAAAACATTGATTCTTCTGACCATGTTATTTTGCTATGTCAGCAAGCCCGTCAAATTTGGCCTGTTATTTTTTCTCTTCCTACGGTGGTTCAGTAAAGCTCATCTTCTCTGCTTCAGCAATATTGAAGAATTTTGCTTGTACTTCAAGAAGATGCCGTCTCTGGAAGCGGCTGTCCGAAGTCGTAGCAAAGTTTATCAATCGCGCAGTCTCAAAGAAGTGAAAGACGCAATCGTCGCTGAAGAACTACGCAAGGTCCTCATAAATTTGACCGACCAAGGAGCAAAAGGAGCTATTTCGCCTGAATCATTGTTCCTCGTGATTTGGAAAGTTGTTCCCCGTTACCGGTATGTGCAGATTATTATTCAAATTGAAGTTCCACGTTTGAATTGTTGCTGTTATCATCCAAATTTTCGAATAAGGTTTCAAGAACATTGATCATTATTAAAAAGTACCGGTTCCATTCGTTCGTATTAAGTATTGTTATTTTGTGTGTGGAGAAAAGCCCTGCTGGCCAATGAACAAATAAAGATAACGTTTTTATTAGTGGTTTCCGGTAATTTATGCCACTCTCAAAGGTATTTTGTAGTACAGAAATTGAAATAACAATAGAAGTTGAAAACTTACGTGAAAAAAATGAAATTTTCTCTCCATCAAAATATAATTCAAGTACCTACTTTTACGGCAGTTTCCAACCTCAACTTTCTCTCTCTCCAGTTGAGTGTCCCTGCCGCAATATTCATGAATCATTCCCAGCATAGATATTTTAAGGGCGTGGCTATAAACGTTAGTTTTATTAATATTATTTTACAAACGAGTGTACATTTACCCATTCACTTACGGCCTGATAGTATTATGGATACAATTGCAGGGGTTATGCACAACAAGATGCTCATGAATTTCTCCGTTATATGCTGGATAGACTGCACACTGAGTTGTTACACTTACTCCCAGATTTCTCTTTGAAAGAGTCACAATTTATTTCCCACAAAAACAAGACTTCGATCGTCACCTCCGTCTTCGGAGGCACATTACAATCTGAGGTGAGTGCCTTTCCTCAGTGCCGCTGATAATTTAGTATAAGAGTTTTCCCGTAATTGTGGCATTTTGTGGGCTTCGAAGATCGTGTTTTCGGAGACTGCAAAGAAGTGGAAATCATCTCATCAAAACAACAATGGGTGGGGGGAGGGGTTATAATATCAGTTGGAACTGAACTTGGAAGGCCTCAATGTAATCTTTCATTGTAATACTTACTAATCAAAGAAGACCGACTTTCGGGAAACTGAAACTGTATAACCAGAAAAACTTGTATTCAATAGAAGTTACGCTATCAGGTGACTCCACAGGAAAGATGATTCGTACTACTAGGCTGACTTGTCAATCATGATTTATAACACCTCCCATGAAAGATATCTTTGCTTTTTGTATCGTCTGCCCACTAGTTTAGTCAAAGCTTCCACTACTCTGATTGATTCCCTATTTCACCATGATATTATGTAGGTAATTCTCGTCACTAGCTAGCTGAAGGGCTTCTCAACCCGTCAATCCCACACATAAGAGAGTTTTTGGCAACCACTAACGGGCCTGTGGAACCTCTTCACAAAGCACGGAGTTCATGGGTGATGATGGATTTGCCTCACGACATCAGCGGGCGATGATGAAAGGGTGCCTTCAGACAGTCACCTGTTTCTAGAGGCCCACTGTGACGAGCGCCTCCATACCCCCCCTTTCCATAGTTAACGGGCTTCCTCCTTCAACTGGGTAGCATCCTCTGTTGCTCGCGCTAGTCTCCTCCTAACGGGGCCTGTGAGATTTTGGTACCAAAAACTCTCTATTTTCTTCTGCTAGACTGAAGCTCTGACTTTGACCTTCACTGACAATAAAACTATTGTCTCAATTTACAGGTCAGATGCCTCAATTGTGGCACTGAATCCAAAAAACACGATCCATTCCTCGATTTATCTTTGGACATTCCTGAGAAATGCCATCATCAACGAAAGTGTAAAGAAACGGGTGAAGACATTCCAGCGTGCAATATTTTAGGTTAGTTCTTGGTTTCCTCGTTTGAATATTTTTTAGATACTTCTGTTTTGAGGCAATCAATATTCTCTCATTCAACTTGTGTTTTGTTTTTTCATTTGCAGATTGTTTAACTAGTTTTATCGAAGTAGAAGAGCTTGCAGAAACCGAATTGTACTATTGCAGTAATTGCAAAAGCAAACAAAGATCTACTAAAAGATTCTGGATTAGGAGATTGCCTAACGTAAGATTTTTGGTTGACTAATTCGCATGATTCACTTGTGATTTCGTATGTTCGTAATACCTAGGTATAATGTTTGAATCTAAACTTAACTAAAAATCTCAAATTGAATGGAAATACAAAAAAAAAAATGCCAATAGCATATTCTGCTCAAGAAAAGCCATTGGTAAAAAATGGAGTATCACTCTAAAAATAACAATATGGGTAATGGGTATGCAAAGCCATCATACTTCCAAGGCTGATCTTTGAAATAGTCGGTTGGTGACCAGGATTCAATAAAACCAATAATTTAAGAAAAGTAAAACTTCTTTCCTGTATGCAATAAGTGGTGCCTTCGGCACAACCCCCACCGGAAGTATACAAAACTATGGGACTAGCACCCATAGAGGCACTAACAATTCCATGCAAATCGCTATAAGACAGAACTCGCTGGCGAATGAGTAAGCACGCGACACTTGTCATCTAACCCACTTCTCCCAAATGGGACATGCTTATCAAAGAAGCTATTAAAGATTATGTTTCAGAAACTCTTATGCTGAAAAGATACTTTTAGAATCTTAAAACATTTTTTCTTTTTTGAGATGAAAAGCAAGGAAGGCTGGGACTATCAACGAACTCCAGTTGACACTGCGGAAATCATTAATCGCTGTAAAGACGGTTCTAGAATTGAAAACCCACGGGAAACCACTTCCGGAGCTAGTGTATACTTAACCAGCCTTGGAGTGGCTAACTCGTACAGCTTAGGCAATTACGCAACAGCATTCCAGAGGAAATTCTTGCTAATAATGAATATATCACAACTCTTGGCATCAGCAACAAGAAAAATCAACATCTTTACTGAGAGCCAAGCAAGCATGAAAACCCTCCAAAATACCATCACTACTTCAAAACTGGCGTGGGAAACAAAAACCAATCTATTATTGGGAAATTATTTAATTTCCATGAAATGGATACTCGGACATACCAACCAGCCCGGAAACGAACATGCTGATACCCCGGCTAAAGAGGGTTCAAGGTCAAAATTCATTGGACACTCACCATTGGCATCTCGAAGAACGCTTGTAAAGAAAAAAATTGAGGTATAGGAATCTCAATGGGGTATTTCGGTCAATTTTTTTTATTATTTTTTTTTTTTTTTTCAAAAGAGTATGGCTTAGGAATAACGGTAATCGGGTCTGTTCGTCGAGAAAATGTTTTTAACAAATCAGAGAAGCTAAGGAAAGTTGAAGATTTGAATGGTGTGACGTAGCTAGCCAATCGTGACGTAGCTAGCCAACTGTCTTTGAAAAAGTATCCATGCACAGAAACCCCTCTTGGATACTACAACATTCTACTCACACACGCGCGCGGGGCAGTCCGCGGCGTAGTCCTTGCTTAGTGTGTGTGCATTTACAGCAGCCCGCCTTTTTCAAACGTGTGATCTGTTTAATTAATTTTTCTACCACATGTTATAGTATCATTGGGCTTAAATTTGTAGTATATAGGTTTTCAAGGGTGCTGAATCCAAATTTGAGGTCAAAAACCTGAATTTCCGACCCACCGAAATACCCCATTCCTTTGATTATAAAACAGGCCTTAAGGTGGTCTCAGTCGGTCGCCGTTCGTTTTTAGTATTTCGCCAAATAGAAGGGGCAAAAAGTAAATAAATTTAAAAAATGTACTTAAATTGGAAATTTTAAAGGATTTTAGAAATTCATTAGTGCACGGACCTGGGGAATTGAAAAACTGAAATATTGCTGCCGGAATCATCAAAATCGAACAATAATTGCCAAAGAAAAATGGGAAAAACTACTGAATAAACTGTTATTCCCATATTTATCTGGCAATTATTGTTCGATATTGATGATCCCAGCGGCAATTTTTCAGTTTCTCAAGCCCCATGCACTAACGCATTTCTAAAAGCCTTGAAAATTTCAAATTTAGCTTCATTTTATGGGAAGAAGATACTTGAATTAACGGTTTTTCCCATTTTTCTCTGGCAATTATTGTTAAATTTTGATGATTCCAGCTGCAATATTTCAATTCCCTAGGTCCGTGCACTAATGAATTTCTAAAATCCTTTAAAATTTAAGTTCAACTTTTAAACTTTTTGCCCCTTCGATTTGGCTAAATACTAACCCGGAACGAGGAATGAACGTCGACCGACTGAGACCCCCTTAAGATTACCTCTAAAAGCTGCAACACTATCAGGCTTATGATAGGCGTTCTATCGGGACATGATTTCCGCAGATAATAAACTTAATGGATAGTCGAATTTCACCAATAAACAAAGAAGAGGGCTCAGCTGTACACTTCCAATGCAAATTCTGGAGATCCAGAACAGAAGCATTTGATCACTTCATCGTGAACTTCATTGCGTATAATTTAGTGAAATATTTTTAAAATGCTGATCTCAGCATTACCTCATTAAAGATTCAGTGACTCCGTTATGGGGTAGCCGGCGAAATCCTCTTTTATTTAACAAGAAGGGACCTCGAAACCATTCAAGCCATCAGAGCCTGAAACTCTCTTCCGATGGCTAAAAGACTGCCCCCAGGCAGTGAGGGTGTGAGTGTTGACAAAGTTCACTGTTTGATTTCCAGCAGATGATCACAGCTGTTATCTCCGATATGTGAAATGATGTCAATGTTAAAAGTCACCTATGTGAAGATCACTTGTGAACAAAGAATGTCAATGCGACCTAATAATTCGGTATTTCCCAACAGTTATCAATACAAAGAACGGTTTTAAAGGAAGAAGATGATAGATGGTGAGCCTGGAAGAAGATTCTAGGTTGAGTAACGCTCATTCTCGAAATCCTTGCATCAATCATGAATAAAGTGTTGCTAATTAATATTTTAGGCAAATAGTAATAAGATTATTCCAAAATTATTAAATTTCAATTTTTGCAAGAGAGTAGAAATCTTGTGAATTATTCGACGGGAATTTATGATTAGATAGGTTTGATTATTATATTTTTCCAAACTGAATATCGTTCATATACCTGGAAAACCATGTAAGTCGAGTTTATCAAACAGGGGACACTAAAAACTTAAGTAGTTCATTTTTCATTCCACATGCAATAAGTTTTGGTTTATTATTTTCAATAATGAACCTTTGGAATCGACCAAGAAAAAAAAATTTTAACACCCCCTCAAAATTTGATGGTTTACGTTTCAAGGTAAGTAGAATCCAAAAATCGAATAAAAATTTGGCCGTCCGTCCGCCGTACGCGGCACTTTTGCCACTTATCATTGACCGATTTTGATGAAATTTGGTATGTAGGCTCCATTTGGGGTCTAGTTGTGCCCCGAAGCTTTTGGTTGATGTAGGTCAGTTCCAAGGGTTCCAAAATCAATTTTGAAATTTTGAAAACGCCCTAACTCAAAAAATTTCAATATAGAGGTATTGTTTTTCCTTCAAATTAAGATTCTATAGAATTTTTAGAATTTTTTGAGACCACGCGGAGCTCTGTAGGACAAACCGTTCGCTCCCTACAAAAATTTAAGGGTTTATATTGAAATATATATATATATATATATATATATATATATATATATATATATATAAACCCAAACACGAGTGTGAATTGCAAAAGAGGCCTAATCTCCGTTCAAATTAGAGCTGACCGAAATGCGATCAATGGTTGGTGATTTTGATTTTTTTTTATTTTTTTTATTTTTTTATTTTTCTCTTCATATTGGATGGTTGGTGATTTTGTAGACGAGTGATCTATATAAAAATAATAAACCGTTGTGTAATAATTTGCAGCGTTTTTCGTTCCATTCCTTAAAACTGGTGGTAACAATAGTATTTCCTGTGACCAATTTCATCAAAATTTACTTCAGCGAACGAAAAAATTGACTTATGCTTTTACCCAGCCTTTGACACCCGACTTAAAAGGTTTTCAATTTGATTTTTATGAAAATATACCCAGCTTGGGTTATTTAATTATTAGGAATGTTATTCAATTTTTCTCTCCAGGTTTCAAGGTTACACAAAATACCCAAATCGATGCAAAAGAAAAATATTTCAATGAAAATTCATAGGCGTTGAGTAATACACAGTCCAACTTTAAGGCTCCTTGAGTCAAAATGACAGTCTTCAGTCTTAATATTACTAGAGTTGAGCAATAAATTATTCAATATACTATCAATTCCTCAATTACCATTTCTTAAATTACAACCATTACTTATAGAAACACTCTACCTATCACAACCGTCACTAGGTAGGTATGCATTGAATTTAAGTGTTAGGCAACTAGGTACTTTTGTTTCATTAAAACAAGGGATTGGTTAGGGGTTAGGGATATGTTGGGGATGAGCTAGGGACAGGTTGGGTTAGGGGTTATAGATAGGTCAGGGCTGGGTAGGGTATGAGCTGAGGATGGGTTAGGGATGGACTAGGGATAAGTTAGGTATGGGTTATGGATTGGTTGGGTGTGGGTTAGGGCTAGGACAGGGCTGGGTTGAGGATGAGCTGTGGATGGGTTGGATATGGGTAAGGGGTTAGGGATTGATCAGAGCTGGATTTCCTTAATTATTATCTCTTGTATCATTAATTTTACAGAGTTTCCTGTAAAACACAAGCAGACCAATAGCACACTACTAATCTCTTTTTTTCTTTCTAACATCACCATTACAGCTAGGTCAAACAGCCAAAAAATCAATCAATTCATCTAAAAATTTTCTTCCTAAATAATGTAAAAATAATTTAGAAACAATGCGGAATATCACGTAGGTAGGTCGTGATCTTAAGGTTGGCCACAGTATGGAAAATCGCGTGTCTGCAGAACACAAGGAGTGGAATTTATTGCTGAAATTGAGACTTATAAAAAGGTTTCTATTTATGATCACTTCCTCCGAACTCCATTTATGATTTTGTAAACTTTTACATGAAAAAATGGGAAAAAACTGACTATCTTTGATGGAAACTTGCCACCAGCGTGAGCTGCTCACTTTTATGAAGGCATACACAGGACTTACATGGTTTTCCGGCGAAAAATTAGGTAACCGACTTACAAGTTTTTTTCTATGCCTTCTGGATAAAAAACTATTCTTCAGATTAGAAAACGGCTTCACTAAAATTTAGTGAATTAAAATCCATTTAATGGATCAAGCTACCCTAATTTACCTAGAGAGCTCAAAACCTTATTTTCGAAAAAATACCGACTTACATGGTTTTCCACGTATATGAACGATATGTAAACCACCATTGAAGGCGTTGAAAACGAGGACAATGAATTTCGAGCGTCACGGAGTGGCGGAGCAGGGGGGCAGAATGCTCCCTTAGTATATTTAATGAACGTCTCCCATAATCATTAACTTCACTCATAAGTCCCCATATCAATTTAACATCACTCAAATAAAAATACGATCAATTCTCAAAACGAACAGTTTCTTTTATTTCTCCGCCACCCACAACCGTCAAACAAGTATTGATTGTGGGTATTTTAATCTTTCAACTCTGTGAAAAATGTTGTGTTCCAATGTTTCACCAAATATCTTCAAATAGATCTTCGATTTTAATAGATTAGCCTTGATTTTTAGGTTCTGTGCCTGCATTTAAAACGGTTCAGATGGACTAACTTTTTTCGCACGAAAGTCGACACGCATGTAAAGTTTCCCGTAAACGCCCTGGACATGTCGCAGTTCGTGCTTAGCGATCTTCCCGACACCCGAAGTTCTTGCACCCAGTTGTACGACTTGGCGGCCGTCATTGTCCATCACGGAGGTGGTTCCGGCTGTGGGCATTATACTGCTTTTGCCATCAATGGAGGTAAGAATAGATTAGTGAAAATACGGAGTTTTTTCTCTGAAATAGCTTGTATATTATAAGAAAAAAGGCTTGACTTTTGGTTTTTGCTGGCTTTAAGCTAATCTCCAAGTACACTACAAGAATGAATTATGCCGGGGAACAGTAAATTCAGGACGCCTAAATAAATGTGGGGGGGAGGGGGGTAGAAGCCGAGTTTTGAAAAATCTTGAAATAGTAGAACGTTGCCAAATAATGTTACAAAAAGATGAATGGATTTCCTAATGTTTAATATCCTTTTTCAGGTCAATGGTTCCATTTCAATGATAGTACTGTAAGGCCAACGGAATTGGAAGTAGTACTGAAATGTAAACCTTATATCATGTTCTATATTCGTCGAGAATTCAGACTGCCCAACGTCTAAACGTGAGTATGAATGGTATCAGGTTTTAGATATTAATATGGAGAGAGGAATGACAACAAATAATGAGAAGTGATTTACACGTAATATCAACTCAATTGTAGCAAATTTATTAGCGGACAAAACAATAGGACGGTTCAATGATGACAAAAGGAAAGAGTGGGAAATGTCGAATCTAATAATGAAGACGGGAATTTTGAAATTAAATTCCAGAGACATTCCTTTGGTGCTGCGCAGCTTTACCTTAGGGGCCCCTAGGTTTGGTGGTACTGAAGATGAAGGCGACGAAACTTCGGAGGCAGGAATCGGGAGGTCTTCCGGTTGACCCCCGGTTGATGAAAAAAAAGACGTTTGATCCCCGGGCATGAACGGTTGATCCCCGGTCGGATTCAATAGTGGGATGTCACGATTGATCCCCTAATCACGGTTGACCCCCAGCGTTAAAAACCGTTAAAAGACTAAAAGAATTAGTTAAAAGACTTTCACAGACTTTGTGTGGTCTGCCGTCATTATGTCAAAAATATAAAAATAAAAACAAAAAATCAACGAACAAACAAAACCAAAAAAACAAAACACACAGTTAATGTTCAGTCAGTTTCAACTTGAGGACGGAGCTTCTTCGACACTTTTTTCATAAACTGAGGCTTTTTCATGTTGGCGATACATGAGAAGAGGATAATGCCTTTTTCAGGATCTTCATGAAGTAGGAACTCCTCTCCTTTGCACGTTTATGTGTCCATGCTGCGTATTTTTTCAAAAACGTCATCGCGGCTTTTCGGCAAAACCCCCATCCGCTTTCGCCTCACCAGGTATCCCGCTTTACGCATATTATGAACTTCGTTCATCGTCACATTGGCCTCTGAGTGCTCCTGAATTGCTTTCCTCACGATCTGTAACATTGATCATGTATGTTAGGTACCTATCCACTCGTACAACATAAACCAACTCATTACTCAAACGATCTTACCTTTCGTAGAGGTGAAGACACATCTTCCTCCGCTTTTCTTTTCACTTGTGCACGCATTTCAGTCTTGGCTATGACATGACAATCGTCGATTCTAGGGTGGGTATGGTCGTCACTCGCGAATGATATATGCCCACCCTGGTCAGTCTTAAAGTAGGCCTTACATCGGGACGTATTTTTTTTCGCGCATACCCATCTCTCTCCCTCAGCTAAAGCCTTCTGTTTTACAAATTTGTGTCCCTCGCGAAAAACTACGTCACCGCCGCGCTTGGAACCACCTGCGACCTTCACGCATTCCATCTTTAGACAATACTGAGGAACAAGCGCGATAACAACCTGCCAATCTAGTCCAATCTGATCAGTCATGTTTTGAAACCGGGATCAACGGTGAAACATACAAATGAACAGGCCGCCGGGATCAACAGTGACAACGCGGAAAGGGGAACCTCGCACTTTCTCCTCCGCCCGTTTCATTTTGAACCGGCAGGGGTCAACAGGCATACTCCCAGGAATCGGACCAAGGAGGCAGCAGAGGGTAGAATTTAAGTGTATTTTTTGGGACTAACACTACTGTGTTTGAAATTAAGTGTGAATAATGCACTAAAGAGCATTAAACCAAAGATAGGTAGATGAAAAATACTTTCAAGAAAATGGTTTTAAGAGGTGGTTGCGCTGATGGCAGGAGACAAAAAGAGACTGATTTTAAGGGAAGGCTGGTAGAGATGTCAGCGCTCCCAACGGAAGAAGACGATGTTCGGGCGCCTTATTTTAAACGCAAACAAATGTTCAAAGAAGAATGCCCGTAGTGCTTGAATACCGCATCACTAAAACCCTGCGCACCAAGACTGGGAGGAAGTGAAGAGAGATACTCCTTGATATCTTGGCACCTTTATTATTCAATTCCGAATGAACAACTTCGTGTTGTCCGTCAAAATTGTCCAACTCGACCTACTCGATTTCCAATAATCCAACAAACTTTCCAATTGGACCATGAATACCCAACTTAATAGATTGTCTTTGATATTCAGTATAATTAAGTACATTCATTTTGCATGAGGGGTGTTGAAACAACTCAGTGGTCCCTAAAAACGCCCTAATTCCGAATTAATATAGTAAATAATGCAAATAATTACTAGCTAACGTACCCATATTTTAAATTGTAAAATATGCATGTAATAATACTTCGACTACCTTCGTTTATTTGATCCAGAGAAAAAGTGTTTACCTTCATGTGAGTAGTTTGTTATGCGAGACTTCAGTCAACTGTACTGCCAATACACATTTCAAGGTACCTAGAATCCAAAAATCGAATAACAGTTTTAGGAACGTAGTTAGCGAATTTGATGAAATTTCGTATAGATAGATCTTTATTCTTTGTCTACAAGGACATGAATGCGTCAATTGAAATATAATAGGTAATTAAAATGTAATAGTAGGTGCATATTATAAACAATGTTTTTTTAAAATGAGGAACTCGTGTGCTCCATGTACATATGGGATCCATGTATATGGGATCCATTTGGGGTCAAGTTGTGTCCCGAAGCTAATGATGATGTAGACCACAACTAATGGGGGAAAAATAAGGGCTGACATTTGGAAAACGCCCTAGCTCAAAAAAATTTGACATAGAGGTATTGTTTTTTCATCTCTTTAAAATAGAATTGAATTTTCAGAATCGAATGAGACCACCCAGAACTCTGTAGGACCAACCGTTCGCTCCCTATGAGAACTTGAGGTTTTTTTTTCGGCGGGCAGGTGAGAAAATCTTTAAGATCCGTAGGTGGAGTTGGATCTCGTAAGATACCTGGAAGGGTCCGCGTCCTCCAGGTTAAGTGGGATTCAAACCTACTAAAAAACACCTCCTTTTCCCCCCATGTTGGAGCTCAGCCCGGAACCGTTTAGCACATTACTTCGGGTAACTTGAGGTTTGGACTTACGATAATTCAGAAACACGAGTGTGAATCACAAGAGAGGTCTAATCTCCGTTCAAACTTTAGCTGACCTAAATGCGATTGCTGTTCGTTTCTTCGACTTGTACTCGGTTGTGCGTCCTTAGCAACCAGTAATCGAATTTCTTAATGAAGGCACCCACAACTCTCTATTATTTCGAATTGAGTGTGAAGCGTTCATTTCTTCAAGATAAACTTGATTGTGAAGCGAAAATATGGTTCGTGTAAGTGGCAATGGCAAATCCGCGTTCTTTTAAATAAAAATAGTAAATCTTTGTGTAATAATTTTCAGCTCTATTTTTTTTTTAATCTTTGTCACTGATTTTTTTCAAAATTTTGGTTAAAACGCTGCAAAATAAAATCCTCCCGGAACTCCCTATTTCTTCGTTTTGAGTGTGAGTTTGACTTGATTGTGAAGGTAAATTTGTGGAAATGATGCAGGCGAGTGATCTATTAAAAAAAAACTTTTTGTAATAATTTGCAGCGTTTTTTCTGTAAATATCATACTTCGGCGAAGAACACGGGGGTTTCCATTACCTACCATCCATATCGCCCAGGGTCAAGTTTATTTGGACAGAACGAGTCTTTGCACGCGAGTGACCGACACAGAAATTAAAAAACCATTGTGTAATAATTTGCAGCGTTTTTTGTCTAAGTATTTAATTTTTGTATATTAGTATGTTGGCAGTATAGTTGACTCTAGTGTTTCATATTTATACCACTTATGTGAGGTATATATTTTGAAATATTCGTGTGCGGAGATTGGTGAAACATACTTTGGTTAAAGAAATAAGTTTTAAAATAACCAAGTTCAATAAATACTAAGAATTTGAAGCTGATATTTTGGGTGACGTTGAGGAGCTTCTTGCTTCTTGACCCAATTATTGCAAGCATATACTATAATAACTGTAATTTTCATGTTGTTTCCTCCGGCGTCGATCTAACATCGTTGAATTGTTTTCCAGGTAGACAATCGGAATTCAGTTGGGATTTCATTCTCGATGAATAGTCGCAAGACTGCTTTCAGCTCGTGGATGTAGAAGATGCTCTTCATGATCGAGCTCCCAGTTGGGCCTATGGGCTCCATAATGTTGGATTCTTCAATAACAAAATGCTCCAACCATTTACGCATAGGTATATGTTGTTAAGTATGTATATACTGCATTAAATCTTTCATGTTGTCTGACAGTTCAGATCGGAACTTCTAAACACTGCTGTAATACGTTCACGCAGTTCGGCATGAATTCAAACACTCGACGTTCTATTAATTTGTCCAACGGCTTTCGATTGAAGCTTCAAACTTTAAGCCCTCCACGATTACTATTCCTCTGTTCTTCGGTCGGCAAACTAGTTTTTCTAACTGTTATTCAGTTAGTAATCCGAGAAATTACACTCTCCCGGCGGTGTTAAAATGTGATATACAGTTGTGATTCGAATTTAGCGAATGAGTTGATACGAAGATCAGGACAGAATTTGTCGAGGTGATGAAGAATCGACCATTTGGAAGTCCCAAAAGCTGTTTACTCGCTCCAACGGGCTCAAGTCCTTTCTTCCTTATGTGAACTTATCGGATCTCGGTACTCAAAAATATCCTCTTTTTTTTCTTTTATTTCATTTTCCTTCCCCAAATGGTACATAATAAATCGGAGACAATGTACTGGCATTTGGCACTGAAAACTAGTATTATTGATTTTTGCTGTGATAATGCTTTACGTAATAAACGTTCCCTTATTTTTTATTTCTTTCTGTCGTCATTATTTTACTATTGATAATAGACTTGTATCCTGTAATGAAAATATAAAAAGTGGTGAATATTATAATATATTTTATTTGTAATTCCCATGTTCACGTATTGTTAGGTGGTGCATGTGTTTCAGTGGACGGCTTTATCGATGAGAAATCGAGAGTAGGTAGGTATGTAAACATCCATGCTTTGAGTAGGTACTAAACTTTATCACGTATAATTATAACGTATAGTTATAATTAATTGCAATCCAGAATCAGAATAACCTTCAGAAATCATTACCATAAAGTCAAGTAACGCCATCAGTTCAGTTAGTTCACAAGAAAAAAGGCTGCAAATTATTACACAAAGGTTTATTTTTTCTATATGGATCACTCGTCTACATAGAACACGGCTTTGACATGAAGAAAAACATCGATCGCATTTCGGTCAGCTAACATTTGAACGGAGATTAGGCCTCTTTTGCCATTCACACTCGTGTTTCTGATTTATCGTACGTCCAACCCTTAATTTCTCGTAGGGAACGAACGGTTTGTCCTACAGAGCTCCACGTGGTCTCAAAAAATTCTATACTATCTTAAATTGATGGAAAAACCTTTATATCAAAAATTTTTTAGTTAGGGCGTTTTTGAAATTTCAAACCTTATTTTTCAACCATTAGAAGAGACCTACATCAACCAAAATCTTCGGGGCCCAACTTGACCCAAATGGAGCCTATATACCAAATTTCATCAAAATCGGTCTTTGCTAAGTGGGGAAAGTGCCGCGGAAGGTTTTATTCGATTTTTTTATTCGATTTTTGGATTCTACGTACCTTGAAACGTAAACCAATAAATTTTGAGGGGGGTTAAACAATTTTTTTTCTTGGTCGGTTCCAAAGGTTTATTGTTGAACATAATTAAACAAAACTCGGCGCCTCGCCAGGGGGGCAGGACCCCCAGATGCTATCTACTTAAAGCATACGGCGTAAATTATAAAAACATGGAACATGTTTTAGCCAAATGTAGTGCAGAACCTTTAGTCGTAGGTACGTACAGTAAAAAAGTTTTATCCCTGGCAACATTATCTAAAATGCGTTGAAACGCTCGAAAACCGGTGTTCAAAAGGCGCGTCCCCATCCAGCGTAACGTTTTTCGGTTAGTTACCCTATGGCTGAAAAATGTTCCATGTTAGAAGTCCAATGGCTACGTGTTATCCAAGTTGTGCCAACCAAATCCTTCTCTATGTATCCATTCTGGTACTTTCGTGTAGGGATGACAACGATATATCGATATACGTACCTAATATATCGATATATTAGTTTCGATATATTTATATCGATATAGAGAACCGATATTATCGGTCAGTATCGATATATTTACCGATATATCGAAACTTGTTTTCAACAAGTAAAAATTAAATGTTATAATGGATAGATGAGACGGGACTGTAAAAACATCAAGTAATTTTATTCCAAATTTTGTAGGTACCTACGTGATGGATTGATTTCAGATTACTGACTTCATCTCAAACATGATGGCTTACACAACAGTGGCGCTCAAGTCTCAATTATTTGACTTGAGCCAGAAGTAATGGAGGCGTGTCCAAATTAAAACGACCTAATACTTATACTAGTTGAAGCAATTTATAAATTAATGAAACATTGCTATGGTAAGGGTAGGTTTCTATGATTTTTATATTATGTTGTTAGGACCCCTGAGAGTAGTTTATCCCCAAATTTGCAACCCCAATAACCCTTTAGACTTAGTGCTCTGACAACCATGACATTTTCGCACTTTTACAACTACGTATGATGATTTCGATAATTCATACCAGCAACTTTTTAAACCAGGTTAAATACTTACTTCAGCCGTTTTTCCAAGTAGATTTTCCGATATGTCGAGTATATCGATGTATTTCTTCCAAAATGATATTAGTAACGTTTCAATTCACATACCTACTTACTTCAATAAAATTTTCCAAGTAGATCTTCCGATATATTTCACTCGATTTGCCATCCCTGCATACCTTGTAACGTAAACTATGATACTTTTGAGAGGGTTAAATACTAACTTCAAAGAGTTTTTCCATGCACATCTTCCGATATATCGAGTATATCGATGTATTTCTTCCAGAATGATGTTAGTATTGCTTTTAAACGTTTTAACTCACGTATCTACTTCAACAAGATTTTCCAAGTTAGATCTTCCGATATATCGAAATATCGATGTTCCAGCAAGTACCAATTTATTTTCTGAAAATTGGCACTTCGCCAATTTACAAGTAATTTTTATTTCAAATCAATTTCAATCCCAAGATGCAAACCACAAAGTAGGTGGGTATCTGATTCAACACTGAAGGTTGAGAGTTAGCGTTTAAGAAGTGAGTGAAACCGTGAAACAGTGATAAAATGCCAATAAAATCAAAGTTCAGTGCGCCAAGGTCATCCATCACCAGCCTTCCTCTCAAGGTCTCCCACAAGGTCAGTCTTGTTCTGAGTCCTTTGTCCAGCACACCTAAATGCATCTTTTTCTCTTCCAAGTTTCCAACCTTGCTTTCTCTAAGTGAAGTTGACTATCTTCCGGAGTGCAGGTATCTTCATCTCAGTAACAGTGAATATTGGTGACTTCCGCGAGGTTCCAAATCATCTTGAGTACACCAGAGCGCTCAACTCGTGCTGGCCAGCTTCTCCTTTGCTTGAAGTGGAGAAAAAAGGTGTGACGCCCCATCATCATCAAGTTCAGGAGGTACCTTCTTCTCCATCAAGCTGTCCTTCAGGTACTGTGACATATCATTCAGTAAATCAATGTATTCCTGACTGTCATCAATTTCTGCGGTACGTCTTCCGCCGAACACACACGCTGGATAACAACATTTGATTCGCTGTCTCTCACCTAACCCACCTGGTGTAGTGGATAGAGTATCAAACTCTGAATATAAACATCTCGGGTTCAATTCCTGGAAAACCTACAATAATTTTTTGGCCACCAACTGATTCCATCACTCTTCACACCTACTACACTACATCATTTCGATCGTCGTCAGACAGACAATTATTTTTAATGATATCACATTTTATCAACTTTCCTTTCTATGTACTTAATACAAGATCAAAATTTATTTAATTTTTCTTTTCTTCTATCCTTTTTCTTAAAGTGAGGTAATTAATGTACCAAGATAAGGGTACTTAGACCCCATTTTTATCCATGGTCCTTCGAGCAAAGATTTTGTATAATTTTCAAATTTGTTAAATTTTATAAATTTTGATCAAATTTTCGAATTTTTCTATTTTTTTCTCAATATTAATTTTGGATACAGTGGTATCATTCTAACCACTTATTTTCAAATTTTCTCATAATATAGGCACTTTACTGTTCTACTCTGACAAACATTGTGAATAGTAACTCGTGTAGGTACCTATGCATTTTCGTTATTTGCCTATTTCTTTACATTCTTTCATATCTATTGACATTTTATTTGTGCATTGACTTCTTTTGTGATTGTGGCTTGCATTCTTTGAGGAATTTACTAACTTTCCCTATTGTACTTGATAATATTTTGAGTGGTCATCATGGCTGGAGATGATTTACAACCTGGTGATCCAGGTCAGCCTTTAGGTGCATTTGGAGGTGGAACATCAGCCGGTGGTGTGTCTGGACTTTCTTTCACTGTTAGGGTCAATACTCTAAAGTCAAGATGGAGTATTCTAAGCAAGGAAGTGAAAGATATCTTGTCTGTTGGTAGGAGAGCCTCTTCTGATCCTAGTGTTGTGAACACCTTCAAAGGGATGTTTAGATCTCTCGATCGAACAGTTGAAAAGTTTGAGAACACCTTTGAAGAATTATCGATGCTTTATGGTGAGGCTAATAGATCTGCAGAGTTCCCAACTTCAGAGCATGAAAACTCTAGAGCCAATCTGAAGCGCTACTATTTCGAGATTTGTTCCATTTTTGAAACAATTGTAGCCAATCAGAATCAAGCTTCTAGAACATCAGCTTCTCCACCGTCCCTGAATCTAACTACTGGCGAACCTCGTTCTTCTAATAGTTTCCTACCCAAAATAAGCATTCAACGTTTTGATGGAGACATTCTATCATGGCCAAAGTTCCGTGATACGTATCAATCAATTGTGCACAGTGACAATACGTTGTCTGACATCCAGAAATTCCACTATTTGATCTCTTTCATTGGTGGAACTGCTGCTTCAGTAATCAAACCATTCCATCTGACAGCTCAAAATTATCCTTTAGCTTGGAAGGCATTGACTGATGCATATGATGATAAGAGGATGCTAGCTGCTGCTTATCTAAATCAGTTGATCGACTTCAGTCCTTTGCAAGGCAAACCTTCTGTGGATGGATTGAAAAGTTTTTCCACCACAATTTCAGAAGCAATTTCATCCTTCAAACTTCTTAATATTCCTAATGAAGCGGATTACATCCTATTTCATCTGGCCATCAAACGTTTAGATCCAGATACCAGAAGGGAATTTGAGATAGCGCATCGAACAACTGACTTTCCTGACGTAAATACGTTGTCTACCTTTGTTCGTAACCGATATGTTGCGATGCAATTGACAGACGGAGTTACCTTACCTGCTTCATCGAAGTCTTCAGACCCAAATACAAAGGGCAGAACACAGTTTGCTTCAAAACCAAAAGCAGCTCTCTTGTCCAAAAATAACTCCAAATCTGGATTCAGTAAAGGCCACTCTCAAGAGAATGCTTCTCATCAATCATCCAAAGGACCTTGTGTTGTATGCGGTAGTAGGCATGAACTTCCTGACTGCGTCAAATTTGCCAATGCTCCCATCAACCAGAGGCATCAATGGTTGAAATCGTGGCATGGATGTAAAAATTGTTTATTGTCATCCCATTCAACAGACTCGTGCTCCTCTAAATGGCATTGCAAGTTTTGCAAGTTCAGGCATCATTCCTTACTTCACTTCAGTGAAGGTTCATCTCAGAATTCGTCATCCAGCCATTCCTCTTCGTCCACTCCTCCTACTACTCTCCCAAACATTGGTGCATCCACTTCAGCATTGTCAAGCACAACCTCGTCTGAAGATACGGTCATTCTTGGAACTGCTTTAGCAGAAATTAGGGATGTTCATGGCAGATATAAGAAGATTCGAATGGTTCTGGATAGCGGAAGCCAAAGCTCTTTCATCACACAAAAATGTGCTCATAAACTTGGTCTTCCAATAAAACGCATCCCTAAACCGATATCAGGGATTGGAGAAACAGCTTTTGAGGGAGCTAAAGGCATCGTTGGTTGCACCATTAAGCCTTTATCTCATGATATTCCACAATTGAGTGCTCACGCTATAGTGATTAACAAAATCACCTCTCATTTGCCGTCATCAACTCTCCCCTCTAACGTTTGGCATCGCTACGTTTCCTACAACCTAGCTGATCCTGTTTTCTGGAAACCAGCTCCAGTAGATTTCTTGCTTGGATGTGACCTGTTTCCAGAAGTCATGACCGGAGGAGTCATCCGAATCAACGATCACCTTCCATCGTTATTCTCTTCAGTGTTTGGACAAATAGTCATGGGCCGACTTCTGAACAATACTGTGGATGCTCCAATTCAGTCTTTTTTCGTTCGTGATTCAGAACCTGATCTGCGATTAGAGTTACATAAGTTTTGGGAGTTGGAGGAGCCTTCTAATTGCTCAAGTCACGATCCTGAAGACATAGTTTGTGAAGAACATTTTACAACTACTCACTATCGATTGCCTTCAGGTAGATATGTTGTGAGGTTGCCTTTCAAGGACCATAACCCCAATCTACCACGTTCTGATCAGCTAGCAATGAAGAGATTCACTAATCTAGAGGCGAAACTGATTAGAAACCCAACTCTCAAGGATCAGTACAACGCTTTCATGCAAGAGTACCTGGAGTTAGAGCACATGTCTCCTACTGATTCTCTATCACATTATGTGATTCCCCATCATTCCATTACCAAAGAGGATCGCTCTGTGGTGAAACTACGAGTCGTTTTTGATGCGTCTGCGCTCACAATAAATGGTTCTTTAAATGACCACCTTATGTCTGGACCTAAATTGCAGTCTGATTTACGACTGATTCTCCATAATTTCCGCACACATCCTATTGTCTTCGTTGCAGATGTCATTAAAATGTATAGACAAATCCTGATTGATCCAAGTGATAGGTCCTATCAGCACATTGTCTGGAGGTTTCATCCCTCTCAAGCGCTGTCAAAGTTTGAGCTCAACACAATTACATATGGTACTAAACCTGCTCCATATCTTGCTCTTCGAGTGATACAACAACTTATTGTGGATGAAGGTGGACAATTTCCCCTAGCTGCTGAGGTACTGTCACATGATATGTATGTTGATGATTTGGCCACAGGAGCCTCTACAGTCTCTGCTGCGCTGATTCTTCAGGCACAGATCATTGAGCTGTTGTCCAAAGGAGGTTTTGCTCTCAGCAAGTGGGCGAGTAATGCCTCTGAACTATTGTCTGCAGTCTCCAACTCAAGCATGGACCCAGTCTCGTTAGAGTCTAGTGAAGATCCATCCATCAAAATTTTAGGCCTCCAGTGGGATCCAAGGATGGATAGCTTCTCTTATAAGCTTCAACTTCCTGAAATCCGTCTCACCAAAAGAGGCATCTTGTCTACTATAGCAAGGATTTTCGACCCTCTAGGATTTCTTTCGCCTGTGATACTCAATGCCAAAAGCTTGATCCAAGAATTGTGGAAGCAAGAACTCACATGGGATCAAGAGATACCTACGCATATCAAAGAAATCTGGAATGAGATTTGTACTGATCTTGGTAGCCTTTCTCAGATCAAGATTCCCAGATTTGTCTTGAGTAACGGAGATGCTCAGTATCAGATGGTTGGCTTCTGCGACGCCTCCACCAAAGGAATGTGTTGTGTCTTCTATCTTCGAGTAATTGGTCACGAAAATAAGAGTGAGATTCATCTGATAACTTCCAAAACAAAAGTTGCCCCAGTAAACACAGTCTCAGTTCCACGATTAGAGTTGTGTTCTGCGTTGCTTTTAGCGAAAACTTTCCAATCATTGGCAGAATTCGTGAGTCGGCTTCCTGGTACAGTACTTCCACCCCTGTTGTTCACAGATTCGACTATTGCCTTGGCTTGGATTAAAACACCATCCTACAAATTGAAAGTTTTTGTAGCTAACAGGGTGACGGAAATCAACCAACTCACTTCGATGGCTTGTTGGGGCCATGTACGATCTTCTGATAACCCAAGTGATTGTGGGTCACGTGGGCTTCTTCCATCGGAGATCATATCTCATCCTTTGTGGTGGAATGGTCCAAAGTGGCTAATTGATTCAGTTGAAACCTGGCCAGTTACAGGGATTTCATCCATTGAACAGCCCGACTTACCTGAACTCAAAACATCAGTAGCCTTGAGTGCTGTTGTGAAGTTTGACGCCAATTTCGTCAATTGGATGACGAATATTTCCTCATATCAAAGGCTCATTCGAGTTACAGCATATGTTCACAGATTTATAAACGCCTGGCTGTTGAAATTTGTCAAGGCTTCTCAGAAATATAGGTCACTGAAGAAAGGACCTTTATCAGTCTCAGAGTTGAGACATTCTTCCAACTCATTATTCAAGTTGGTTCAACAAATTTATTTCTTTAAAAATGATGTCTCCAAAGCTAGTAGCATCATTAACCAGCAATTCAACAATCTCAGTCCGTTCTTTGATGAACACAACGTCCTGAGAGTTGGAGGAAGGCTGAAGTTTTCAAAATTGCCCGAATCCCATAAGCATCCGGTTTTGATACCTCACGAATCTCATCTAGCATGTTTGATCGTGGATCACTTTCATCGAATACATCTTCACCCAGGCCCAGGTCTTTTGCAGGCTCTTATTCAAATGCACTTTTGGATCCCGTCACTGAGGACTTTAGTGAAGAAGCGTACATTTTTATGCGTGAAATGCTACCGACTCCGTGCTTCTCCTGACAACCCATATATGGCAGATCTCCCAGAGAGCAGATTCACGACGGGTAGAGCTTTTATTCACGTCGGTGTAGACTATGCAGGTCCTGTGCTTATTCGTGAGTCCCTCCGACGTAAGGCTGCAGTATCAAAAGCGTATCTTTGTCTCTTTGTATGCTTTTCTACGAAGGCGCTCCACTTAGAGTGTGTGAGTAGTCTGACTACAGAGGGATTTATGGCGGCCTTTGACCGATTCGTGTCTCGTAGAGGCTTACCATCCAAAGTATTCTCCGATTGTGGCACCAACTTCAAGGGAGCTGCCAACGATCTGAAGGAATTGAATACTTGGTTCGGCGATTCTGCAACTCAAGAAAAGCTGATGAATAAGATGTCAAACCTCAACATTGAATGGCTCTTCAATCCTCCTCACGCCCCTCATTTCGGCGGTTTGTGGGAGGCCGGTGTGAAAAGCGTCAAAGGCCTCCTGAACAAAGTAATGGGCGAAACACCACTTTCTTTTGAGGAGCTCTATACCCTCTTCACCAAGATAGAAGCTATCTTAAATTGTAGACCATTATGTCCAGTTTCGGCCAGTCCTGACGACCTGTCATACCTGTCACCAGCTCATTTTCTTGTAGGTGACACTCTGCTAGCAGTTCCGGCTTTTGATCATCTTGAAGATCCAGACAACAGATTATCCAGATGGCAGCTTGTCCAAAAGATGCAGCAACACTTCTGGAAGAGATGGCACCAGGAGTACTTGTGTTTCCTCCAGCAACGCAAGAAATGGGTTGATCATTCGCCACCCCTCGCAGAAGGAGATCTCGTCATCATCAAGCATGATAACCAGCCCATGATGTCTTGGCCAATGGCTAGAATCACCCAGCTGCAGCCCTCCAAGGATGGTGTGGTAAGAGTAGTGACTCTCCGCACTGCAGATTCTTCGTTTGTTCGTCCTGTCCATAAGATCATTCCGCTTTGGCCCTTGAAGACTCCAGTTTTTAAGAATTGAAAATTTGTTCCCAAATTTTAAGGGGGACTATGTTCCAGCAAGTACCAATTTATTTTCTGAAAATTGGCACTTCGCCAATTTACAAGTAATTTTTATTTCAAATCAATTTCAATCCCAAGATGCAAACCACAAAGTAGGTGGGTATCTGATTCAACACTGAAGGTTGAGAGTTAGCGTTTAAGAAGTGAGTGAAACCGTGAAACAGTGATAAAATGCCAATAAAATCAAAGTTCAGTGCGCCAAGGTCATCCATCACCAGCCTTCCTCTCAAGGTCTCCCACAAGGTCAGTCTTGTTCTGAGTCCTTTGTCCAGCACACCTAAATGCATCTTTTTCTCTTCCAAGTTTCCAACCTTGCTTTCTCTAAGTGAAGTTGACTATCTTCCGGAGTGCAGGTATCTTCATCTCAGTAACAGTGAATATTGGTGACTTCCGCGAGGTTCCAAATCATCTTGAGTACACCAGAGCGCTCAACTCGTGCTGGCCAGCTTCTCCTTTGCTTGAAGTGGAGAAAAAAGGTGTGACGCCCCATCATCATCAAGTTCAGGAGGTACCTTCTTCTCCATCAAGCTGTCCTTCAGGTACTGTGACATATCATTCAGTAAATCAATGTATTCCTGACTGTCATCAATTTCTGCGGTACGTCTTCCGCCGAACACACACGCTGGATAACAACATTTGATTCGCTGTCTCTCACCTAACCCACCTGGTGTAGTGGATAGAGTATCAAACTCTGAATATAAACATCTCGGGTTCAATTCCTGGAAAACCTACAATAATTTTTTGGCCACCAACTGATTCCATCACTCTTCACACCTACTACACTACATCATTTCGATCGTCGTCAGACAGACAATTATTTTTAATGATATCACATTTTATCAACTTTCCTTTCTATGTACTTAATACAAGATCAAAATTTATTTAATTTTTCTTTTCTTCTATCCTTTTTCTTAAAGTGAGGTAATTAATGTACCAAGATAAGGGTACTTAGACCCCATTTTTATCCAATCGATATATTTTATCCGATATATCGTAGGTATCGATACCTCATTGACGATATATCGTTTGATTAATATATCGATATATTTCATTCGGTATGCCATCCCTACTTTCGTGGGGTCCACAGAGTAATGGAGACTGGACTTCATCGATCACACAGCTGATCTAAACCCAAAAAGGAACTTCTGCACGTCAAATCCACAGAGTACTGGAGACAAGTCAAATCTGAATCTTTCTTCCCTGTCGGTTCAGTTGTCGAGAGTTTTTCAAAGTGGTAGTTTTTCGATTTTGCTTAGATTTTTTTTGATCATCGTCAATGATTTTTTCAATATTTAGGTGAAAATCGCTGCACACATCGGTCTTTTATTGTTCTGTAAAGATCACCCGTCGGCGAAGAACACGGGTTTTCCAGTAGGTACCTACCATCCATATCGCCCAGGGTTAAGGGGGTCTCAGTCGATCGCCGTTCGTTCCGGGTTAGTAATTCCCTAAATTGCAGGGGCAAAAAATTTAGGTAAATTTGAAATTTGGCCTGGGGAATTGAAAAACTGAAATATTGCCGCTGGAGTCATCAAAATTGATCAATAATTGCCTGAGAAAAATGGGGAAAACAACTGAATAAACTGGTTTTCCCATTTTTCTCTGGCATACTATCAATTCTGGGGCCATGATTTTCATAGGGAACCACCCCAATCCGCATAATTCCTGGATATTTAGGGGTGCTATAAAAAAATCCTCAAAACACGTTCTTTGGTTGCCTTTTTAAATTTACTTTCGACTCCTTAGGGTTGTCCAAAATTCTTGGCTAACGAACTCGTCTATTCTTTGTTATTATGAACATTTTGTCAAAAAATGAAATTTTTGCTTAATAATTACAATCTCTGAAAACATCATCGAAATCGGATGGAAAATGTGGACATTATTACAAGGATTTTACGTTTATTTGCAAGGATTTTACGTTTTGCTCGTGCGCAGAGGATACTGTCAATTTGGGAGCTATGATTTCCATAGGGGACTATCTACACCACAATCCGCATGATCCCTGGAGATATATGGGGTAATATTTAAAAAAACCTCAAAACACGTTCTTTGGTCGCCTTTTTAAATTTACTTTTGACTCCTTAGTGTTGCCCAAAATTCTCGGCTAACGAACTCGTCTTTTCGTTTGTTATTATGAACATTTTGGAAAAAAAATGAAATTTTTGCGAAATAATTACTACTCAAGTTATTGTCCGGAGTGGCCCATGAATTATCCGTTATATATGTTGGGGTGAAAATCGAAAACACTCGCGTGTAATACGTTGATAATTTCGAAATGACAGAAATAGAAACATTAATATGAACGCCTTCGGCACCATCTCTTTTTAATCGGAAGTTTATTAGTAAATAGAAACTTAATAAACTGATTAGTTAATTCAATAAGTATGTTTTTGTCCCTATTTCCGTACCTCCTGTCATTATAATTATCAACGTATCGTAACTTCAGGAATAATTTTAGAATGTTCCAAAACGTATTTCAGTGAAAAATAAAAAGAATGAATATAATCTTAAAGGTCACAGACGTGAATTTCAAAGAGGAACTCAATACACGCTGTTTCTCAACCACCTGGCGCTAATTGGTGGTTACGTATCTCATGAAAAGATTTGAATTTGTCTATTGAAAAAAGTAGTCAGTAGCCATTGATATTTCATTCAGTCAACCATCACTTTATTTCTCTGCGAAAACCATCCGGCTCGTAATCGCTTTCTGAAGAAGAGAAATCAATCGAGGCCGATGCTCGGCGACTAAGAGCGTTCGCTCTTTCCATTTTGAGAGTTTCCGAAATCTTCTTTAGTTTCTGGAGAGGGTTGTTATCCTTGATCCTTGGTGCTTCTTGCGAATGGCCCTCATAAGACACGTCGTGTGCTGTACAGTTTTTATGAAATTGTATTGACAGCAAACTAGTATATTACCTATGTAAGTTCTTCTGTTCTAATATCAATTAATTTTCTTCGTATTACCTACTTACCATTCAGTGATTTAACAGTTGTTTTATTGACTGATTTAGGGTACCTCAGTTAATGACAGGTTGTAAAAAAAAATTTTCTTGAACTACTTAATAATAATCAAAGACTACAACAACACACAAGACTGTACTTCACTTCACACTGACTATACTACATTGACTGACACTTCAAAATGACTACATTTCAAGATGGTAAGTTGAAACACATTCAAAAGGAAGAGATTAAAACTATGTGTGATTATTTATTCTACAAAGATTATGTACCTAAATTGTGACGTACCTGATTACGTAAATTGTATACCTATTATTGAAGAAGAAGCCGAAAAGTTTGGTCAGAGTTAGTAAGTACATAATGCCATCTAAATCCCAACTCGCAAAATTTCAAAAATTGCATCGGAACGGGATGCAAAATGTGGAAGCTATGCTGTGCCAAAGGATTGTACATTTGATGCCTGCGCAGTGGCTAATGATCTCAATAATAGGGTGTAGCGGACCCTGGTACCCTTAACTTGCATAACTCCTAAAAATTGCATCGAAATCAAACTATAAGTTCCTATAGTTTTGGCCGTTACAAGCACTTGTGGCCAAGGAACTATAATTGTTCATAAAGATCTAAAGCGTGACATGTGAGTGAACATTTTATAGGTTGGAGTGGACTAGTAGGTTTTCACCAATTTTTTGCAGTATTATCTTGGTAGGAACCTATTTTATTTGTTTACACATAATTTTATATCTATTTTCCTGTTATCATAGAAATTATTTTTTTCTTACTCTCTTTCTTCCTCATTCTAACATCATCCTTGCTGGGACGACTCCTCTCTCCTACACCCGCTGCTCCTGAAACCGCCTTGTTCCTTGGCGTTGCCAACTTGCTCCTGTCAGACTCATTCCTGTAAAGGCGGTCCCCCTGAGCGAACTCGTACCCCGATTTCCTATCCGCGAAGTTCCTGTCATCTGACTTCTGGATGTTGAATGAAGCCTTCCTGTGTTGTTGTAAGCTTTCCACAGCATTTTTCAGCATGTCAGTCGAAGACATTCCTCGATATTGCCTGCTGACGCCGTCCTTGACTACTTCCAAACTGATTTCTCCGTCTGAACCTCCGGTTTCGGCGTCCAAAGCTTTTATGCTTGCCAACGCTTTTTCTCTCATTGCATCCAGTTGATCAGAATACATTTTCTTCAAATTAATATTGTCTTCCAATCTAGCCGGTGATGTATCTGTAAGAATAAACGATAAGACCTTTTAGTTACGAGGTTAGAAGCGAATAATAAACTTTAGCGACCGCCCGCGATCAATTTTGCTAGCAATACTTGCGTCCATTATTTTTCATATTCTTTATTTAATTGAGCAGGTTTCCATCTATGTACCTTAATTTCCTTCGCTTAGTCCCTCTCCCATGCAAGCGTGATCTTCACCAAGTCGATGTTAGAATATGTCATTTTTAAAAGAGTACCGTAACCAACTACACCACAGGAAGGACTGAATATTGAGAGAAAGTTGATAATATTCATCCTTTCCTGTTTTGGCGTACAAAGAAATGGAAAATCTGGATAATCGTCAGTATGTAGGTTTTACAGTTATTTGACCGCTGTTGATCAATAACCGATTATATTTACAGGATTGTCAGCCATTTTGGTGGTTTACGGGATAGATCATTTGGTGGTTTACGTTTCAAGGTACTTACGAGCAGAATCCGATAATCGAATTAAAATTTTCCGTCCGTCCGCCATACGCGGCACTTTTCTTAGTTACCTCGGACCGATTTTGATGAAATTTGGTAAATGGGCTCCATTTGGGGTCTAGTTGTGGCGCAAATGTTTTGATATCAGTCACTGTAAGGGGTGAAAAATAGGTTTTTGAAACCCCAGCTCGAAAACTCTCAATATGAAAGTATTATTTTTCCATTTAAAATAGAATCTAATTTTTATAATTTAATGAGACCTCCCAAAGTTCTGTACAACAAACCGTTAGCTCCCTATGAGGACTTGAGGGTTGAACTTCGTAAAATAAATAAATCAGAAAGTCGAGTGTGAATCGCAAAATACACTGACTGATATAGGCTTAATCTTCGTTAAAATTTCAGCTAGTTAAATTATTTGAATAGAATTACAATCGATTTATTTAAAATTAGAATTAAAAACCGGATTGCAATTAAAACATTTGAATAGAATTGGACGGTTAGAACCGGTTCGTTTCTTTCAATAAAGTGTAATAATTTGCAGCGTTTTTCTTGATTTGGCCATCCATCGGCCTGTTTATTTGTTATGTGGTAGGTACCTACGTAGATACCTACTCAATTCAATTCGTTTATAAAACGAATTTGCTCACCTGCATCCCTAGTTTTAGTCCCTGATTTGATTTTTCTCATGTAATCACTGAATTTATTCTGGCGCGGCTCTTCTATTTGAACTTTTTTCGATGTTCTATCTGCTTCAACTTGAAGATTTTTGAACGTTTCTGCAAACTCTTCCGCTCCTAGAAGGTAAAATGGTACGTGTTTAAATACAATGATTCGAAAGACTCATTTCTTCATGTGCTACTTAAATGCAAATAGGCCCCTGATTTGACCGACTAGAAGTGTAGATAGAAAAAGATTGCAAATTAACATTGAGGTATTACCATATTAATAACACTGATATACAGGGTGTCTACAAAACAGCTGTAAGGAATTCAAGGGGTCGATTCTACAACTAATTTCCAACAAAAAGTGTCTCTTAGGATTTTGTTTTTAAACGCCTCTTTAACCGACTTTTTTCACTTTTAAGTTTTTTTTCGTGTTTTCGACCTTACACCATTAAAACCGTCATAACTCTATTAAATTAAACTCAAAAATTAAAAATAAGGATACCGTTGGAAAGAGCGTCAAATTTCCTATCTCCCTGATACCAAATAACAAATTTTCTGTTGAATTACACGAGGAATAAAGCAAAAGTGAACTTAGTAAATTTTTGAAAAATTCCGGTTCTTCAACGCCTATAAATTTCCAAATATTACCAGGTAAAGTTCTGTTGCCGGAAAGCCTAAAAACTGCGCCAGAATCTCAACTTTCCAATGGTATAATCAAAACATATTCTACAACCGTATTTGGGGGAGAAATTCGTGTTTGAATGCGGAAAAACGTGCATTTTTTGTGCCTACCCACCCACTGCTGTCGTCCGACCCCTCAAATCGACTAGGCGGAGCGCCGATTTCGTTGAAAAAATTCACGTTTTTCCGCGTTCAAACGCGAATTTCTCCCCTAAATACGGTTGTAGAATATGTTTTGATTATACCATTGGAAAGCTGAGATTCTGGCGCAGTTTTTAGGCTTTCCGACAACAGAACTTTACCTGGTAATATTTGGAGATTTATAGGCGTTGAAAAACGGGAATTTTTCGAAAATTTACTAAGTTCACTTTTTAGGTTGCTTTATTCCTCGTGTAATTCAACTGAAAATTTGTTATTTGGTATCAGCGAGATAGGAAATTTGACGCTTTTTCCAACGGTATCCTTATTTTTAATTTTTTAGTGTAATTTAAGAGAGTTATGACCGTTTTAATGGTGTAAGGTCGAAAACACGAAAAAAAACTTAAAAGTGAAAAAAGTCGGTTAAAGAGGCGTTTAAAAACAAAATTCTAAGAGACACTTTCTGTTGGAAATTAGTTGTATAATCGACCCCTTGAATTCCTTACTGCTGTTTTGTAGACACCCTGTATAGGAAGGTAAATCCTAGAGAGAGGAAAATAGGTAATAAAATATAACTTCAACAATGCACTACAAGTTTTGCGATTATTTTATGCCATTATGAGTAAGTACATCTCATTGTATTGTAGTGGCGGGGGGAACGTAAAGAGACTGTGCGGGGAATGTGTACGAGTGCCAGGGATCTCAGTGGGATTAAGCCGCGGCGTCACCACCACCTCTTGTTCAGTATCATCGAGTGCGGCACATTCCCGGATTGTAGGAACCTGGTCTTTTCAACAGAGCTCTTCGTGTATCCTATTTTTCTTCTCTCCCGAAGGCCAAGTCAATCTAGCTAAGTTTGAAACTTCTGTCTATCCGTAGGTACTTTTATAAGCAGGTTCTACTCCTTACCGACTTGGTTGAGTCTACGACCCTGTGCTGGAGGACGAAACTTCCAGCCGGGGAAGGACGGCCCGGGTGATTTATACATTTCGTTCCATATTTTTGCTTTCGACGCAGGACTGATTGGCTTCTCTGTACCTCTATCTCTGGAAGGACCTCCAAACTCCTCATCTTCGGATGAGCTTGACGTCATGTAGTAATCAGGTCTGTACAAATTACAATAAACTTAATAGGCTGATTTTTTCATGTCCATCATCAAGTTTGATTCAATTTTTTGCACAATAAATCTTAGGAATAATAAAATCAAATTTACTCGTAGCTGCAATACCTATGTCACTTCCCTGGTACCATGGATACTCACATTTTCAAAACAGCCACGCTATAGAGCTAGTTCGTGAACAATTATTGATTCACAATGTGGCTAAACAGCTTTTTGACCGAGGGTGACTGATACAGTACCAAGCTGTACTGCCTCTCTTTTGCTTAATGATACCGATGTTGAGTAGTTATCAGTACAGTCCCCTCAGAGGCATATCCAGGTCATGGACTTCTTCTATAAACTTCTGACGAGCTATCGCAAAGTGTATATTCACAAAAATTAGAAACCGTAGGAACCTATTGGCTGATTTCCGATTTACTCAATTGCTTTATCTGCTGTCGAAAAATACACAACACTCCCATGTTCACCACTCCAGACAATCAAACCTTGGTAATCAAACGTATAATACCCTATACCTATCCATGATACAACCGAAAGCAGGACGTACCCATCAGACTACAGATGCAAGACCATCAAGACTGCTCGGTCTTGAAGGAGGGAAAACCTCTGCGCCGTGTCGCAATCAATTGACCAATCGATCCAAAGCATTTACCTAAGCCACAACCTATCTACCGAAGCTGTATGCATTGGAATGCCCGAAACTTGACGTTGGGTTTTGTTTTATTATTTTCAATAATAAGCCTTTGGAATCGAGCAAGAAAAAAAAATCGTTGTTTTCTATCAAACTTTTCTTTGAATACTACTTCTGAAAAGAAGTTTTTGTATTGGCCTCCAAAAGAGTTTTTGCCTAGTATTATTGTGACTTCTAAGTGACTTACGGTCATGCAAAATATCCTCATTTTTTTAAATTGTCACTAGAGCATTTTTGAACAAATTTTACCTAATTCTGATCCTTTAGAATGTATGATTGGATTTATCTGAAGCTAAGGATGGCATCGCATAGCCGGTCACTTTACACTGTAGGTGCGTATTAAGTCGGCCTCGTTTCCATTCATTCTTATCTCATCATTCTTAACCCTAATTAACCAAATTGGTGTCACTAGTGTCACCGAAAACATTTTACAAATTCCACAGCTGTCCCAAGGTCTCATCAGATTAACTGAATTTAAATTGCAATTTAAAAATTAATAGACAGAGCTGACTTTTTCAAACTATTTTTTGTAAACAACTAAAAGTCAAAATGTTATGTGGAAAATTTTGTAATTTTCCATCGATTTCTTCGGACATTTTTTTCATAACTCTATTTTGAGACTTCCTATAGCCCACCAAAAATTCTGCTGTCCATCAAATTTAAAAGTGCAACTTAATTTTGGTTACTCCCGTGACACCTACAGCGGTGGAGTTCTCGTGATGTTTTCGGTGTCACTAATGATACCATGGTCCAATTAGGGTTAATGAAGGAGTTATTTGATGAAATTGTGAACACCATTGTAGAACGTGAGCCCATTTCATGCTTACTCTCTTTAGCAACTAGTTAAACGTGAAATGTCGAAACAATTTTGATTGATGCCCCAAAAACCTAGCCTTTTTGACTTCTCTTGTTTATTTCGATTTTTAATTCTTAATGAACTCGAGATGAAAAGACACCTACGAATAGTTGTTAGTGGCACGCTTCTCAGAATTTGTCTTCTGAGCCGATACCATTTTCGAAGATATTATTTCTTGATTTGCATCTCCAATTTGATCATTTTGACGAGCACTGGACCGCCTGAAAGGTTTCATCTCAACTTCTCTGGCCGTTACTGCTGACAATGCTTTCTTTGTTGGTACCACCGCGCTGCTGATGGACTTCTTCTTGGCACTCGCTTGCTTCATCGCGGTGTGAAGTTGCTCCGACGTGACTCCTAGTTCTGCTCGAGATTTAATTAACGGCTTCTCTGCAACTCTTTGAACGTTCTTTCCAAAAGAAATAGTGGCAGCGGACGACGCAGTACTCTTACTACTAGCACTCACAGTGACGTTGTCTAATTTGAGAGGGAATTTTTGCCCTTGCATCAATCTTTGCATCATCTCATTCTTGGACATACGTGGTCTAGCTGGCACAGACGCGTTCTGTTTCGTTTTCATTGGATCTGAAGTTGTGGCACTTTTGGCTGCTCGGGCTTCTTGAACGAATCCGTTAACTGTTTTTGTGATTTCATCTGATGTTTTGCGTCTTGCAGAGGGCAGCTTTGTCGGAGTCGCGGGTTGTTGCTTTTTAGCTGTTGGTAGTTCAACGATCAATTAAGATTAGCAAGTTAATTCCCTTCAATCATTTGGACTAAGCTGAATCAATTTAGGAGTGTTAGTAATATCATAATAAAAACAAGGATGTTTACCCTAATATCATTGAACATTCAGTATGACATTGTTTGGAATATTTTAATCAACTCCATAGGTGAAATATGAAGCGTTTAAATAAAATACTGCTATTCCGAAGAGGTACATCCTTTTTAGTGATTGCAAGTGAGTTGATGGGCGGGAGTATATCATCAACTCACTAGAAATAGACACTCAATGGGCAAGGGTGTGGAATCGTACTGGAGAGAGTGGTATAAATATGGAGGGGGTGTAATAGTTGATACTGCAAGTTGGAATTGAAGTTCTATTGAGAGCATTTCGTCTCTCAAGAGGGTGTTGAGTGAATGAGTAGAAGAGCTGGTAGGGGGTAGTGGGAGTTTTTGTTGAAAGAAGCGTTGTGTACCTTATATCATCCCTTCTCCCGATAGAAATTCAATGTCCCTGGTTGCTTCAAATGTCTTGGAGTTGTTAGGAGAGTGAGTGTTAAGGAGAGTCGAGGAGTGAGAGGAAGAGCCTTTATGTCCATCACTCCTCTTCGTCTTCTCCCTTCTCAGTATCCTAGCCTCTCAAGACAAATGAGTTCACCACTAGTATATTCTTACCACTATTAGCACCACAAACTGCACGAATTTTCCACCATGTAGAAACCTCCTCCTAGCTTCAATATTAGTTGCATAGCATCGAGGGAATCGTTAATTATTTTCTTGACACTACATCACAGTTGGTTCAGTTCAGTGTGGCACAATATATCAGCACACACAGACTTTCATTTTCTTTGTTAGAAGAATTTCGTTCATGTTGGAGATTATTTCTACAATAAGTACCTACTCATAATAACTCGTTGATAAAAATGATCTCATCAAAAGTTCCTACATTGTATTGATTTCCGGTAGTCGTACCTATCCAACTACTCTACTCCAACTACTATATGCTATTACTTCCTAAGATATTAAGGAAGGAACCAAATACATAGGTATGGAATAGGTTCATACTGAACACAAATAAAAATGCATTATTTGTTTCCCTTATCACAGAAAGATCATTAAATCACTTCGGAAGTGAATTAGGAAAACGTTGTTCAAAGTGCATAAGACTTAATTTAGAACGTACTATTTCTAATAAGTACTCCTTCTTCTATCCCTCTAGTAATGGCTGTTCGGTCTTTCAATGACGGTTTCATCATTTTCCGCAATGTCCCTCAGAAATACCGGGTATAGCAATTCAGCAAGCAATATCAAATTCACTCTTATTTTTTCAACCTATTGTTGCTACTAACTTCCAGTTCTATCAAACAAGCAACTATTAGTACCTGTTTTTATCAAATTTAATCACTATTAGAGAGTCCAGAATTCTCAAAAAAAACCTCGTAAAGCCTCATAATATTGAATTAGTGTAGATAGGTAAGTGATTATTCTAAGATACGGTAGAAATGATATAATGTTATGTTCCTATTACCCATCTGAAAAAACTTTTGTTGATTTTTTTCCCCCTACGCCATTTGCCATTGGCTATTCCGCCATGCGGCCTCTCGCAGCCCAATATATTTTGGGTGTCTTCGACCATGTGGTGTCATCAGGAAGAAAACTTTGTCTTGTGGCGGACAGCGATCTTCCATGCGTCTTCATGTCGTGGACGTGCAAGGTACTTGAAGTTACTTCCATCTACCGTAAAACTACGCAGTGACCGTAACAGTGTTTCGCGTGTGAAACCTACCTTTTCATGGATGCGTTAATTTAACCTGTTATAGATGAATATTGCAACGTGCTCTCTCTTCTCTCGAAAATCTTGTCTCCCGTTTTTTCCATACTGTGCCCCCTTAGGTTTTTTGCCAGTATTGCGATCTCAAATAATTATTTTCATATTGTATATAATACATTATTCTAAAGTTGTCGCCGAATAACGTCGTTTGTGTCAAGTCCCCCAAACAGCTCCAAATTGGTGACCCCGACTGCTTTGATCGACTCGGCGACGGCGGCCCTGCAGCTTACGCACTTGCAGCTTGCAGACAACGCGACCACGTGTTCGAGCACTTCGCTTGAAGTCGAAAAATTCTATCAGCGAGTCATTCAAGTCGCATCAACGGTAAGTCAAACCAATTGTTGACTAGTTCCACGCCGTTATTATTCCGTTTGCTGGCCATGTCGACCGATCCACCAGGACCTGCTGTGAAGGTGGAAGAGGCGCCTGCTGTTTCGGCGGTAAAGATAGGGCCCCTGTGGAGGAAACAAGTTAAAATTTGGTTTGCCCAGGTGGAGGCACAATTTTATAATTCGCGGATCTCGTCGGAGCTGTCGAGATACAACCACATGTTAGCCAACATGGAATCAGATGTTGCCGAACGAATCTCCGATTTTTTCTTGAAACCACTCACTGCTACTCCTTACTCGGACATCAAAGAACGTATTATAGCGGAGTTTGAGGAATCTGAGGGTAGGAAAGTCAACAAATTACTTTCAGAAATGGAATTGGGTGATAAGAGACCATCTGCGTTGCTTCGGGAGATGCGCAGCCTAGCGGGAGCTCAGATTAAGGATGATTTTTTGCGTTCCATGTTCATACAGCGTCTTCCCACACATGCTCGTTCTATTTTGGCGTCAAGTAATGACAATTTAGAATCGTTAGCTGTCATGGCAGATAAAATTATGGAGTATTCCCCTACACCACAGGGTCATGTGTATGCAGCTCATTCTCGAGAGTCTAATCCTTCTACCGTGGATGAACGGCTAAGTAGGCTAGAGTCTATGATTGCTGACTTATCCTCCTCTTTTAAGCGCATGAGGGACTCTCGCTCTCGTTCCAGGTACCGAAGTGGGACTCCATCAAATAATCAGCAGTCTAGCAACAATTCTGGATTATGCACTTTTCATCAGAAATATAAGAAGAGGGCTCGCAAGTGCGTTCCCCCTTGCACTTGGAAAGATATGGGTTCGGGAAACTAGGTACACCAGCTGTCCTAGCGGCAGACAGTCTGGGTGGTACTTCCAGCCGCTTGTTCATTTTCGATAAAAATACGAATTGTAAATACCTTGTAGATACCGGGGCTGATGTCAGCGTCCTTCCAGCCTCCGCTCAAACTTGTCGCCAGCAACCTACACGTTTCCTTTATGCTGCCAATGGTACACCTATAGCTTCCTATGGTGAAAAATTGATCCAGTTGGACTTGGGATTTCGTCGCAATTTCTGTTGGGCTTTTCTGGTGGCAAATGTACAGCAACCGATAATTGGTGCCGATTTTTTGGAGCACTTTTCATTGCTGGTCGATTTGAAAAACAAGCGCCTTGTGGATACTCACACTCTTCTACGTGTTCCTGGGCTCACAAAACACTGTGATCAGCCTACCATCCATGTGATAAATCCTAGTCATGAATATAATTTAATTCTTAAAAAATTCCCGAACCTTCTAAGAGATAATCCATCTTTTCACACGCCTCTCATCTCTGATTTCCAGCATATGATTCCGACTGCTGGACCTCCTGTCGTCTCAAAAGCAAGAAGACTGCCTCCTGACAAGTTGAAACAAGCGAAACTAGAATTTCAACGGATGATCGATATGGGGATCTGCAGAGCTTCGAAGAGCGCCTGGGCAAGCCCTCTCCATCTCGTGCCCAAGAAAGATGGGTCGTGGCGCCCTTGCGGAGATTTCCGCGCTCTAAACGCAGCTACGGTTCCGGATCGGTACCCGATTCCACATATCCAAGACTTCAATTGCCAGTTGGCAGGTAAGAAGCTGTTCACCAAAATTGATCTGGTTAGAGCATTTCATCATATTCCAGTCGATCCGAATGACGTTCATAAAACGGCAGTAATCACTCTGTTTGGATTATTTGAGTTTATTCGCATGCCATTCGGCTTAAGGAATGCTGGTCAGTCGTTTCAACGATTTATTCACTCTGTCATTGGGGATTTTGAATTCGCCTATGCATTTCTCGACGATTTACTCGTTGCATCCTCTTCTAAACAGGAGCACCTTCAACATCTTCACATGGTTTTTGAGCGTCTTAATAAATTTGGTGTTAATATCAACCTGGAGAAATGTGTTTTTGGAGTTGAGGAGGTAGAATTTTTGGGCTATTCTGTTTCTGCTGGAGGTATTAAGCCATTGCCTGCCAGAGTTTCAGCTATAAAAGAGTTTCCGCAGCCTGACACCATAGCACAACTACGTCGATATTTAGGACTTCTCAACTTTTATCGCCGCTCAATTCCTAAAGCTGCTCTGACTCAACAAATTCTGTACAATTTATGCAAGGATACCAGGAAAAATGATAAGCGTCCTATCCAATGGACACCAGAGGCCATTCAAGCTTTTCATAAAACCAAAGAGGAACTAGCTAATGCTGTGCTTTTAGCGCATCCTTGTCCTGATTCACAACTAATTCTCATGTTTGATGCTTCAGATTTTGGAATGGGTGCGTCACTGCATCAAATCAAGAATGGAGAAGCTGAACCGTTGGCGTTCTTCTCGAGGTCACTCTCTGAGACTCAGAAGCGGTACTCCACGTATGATAGAGAGTTGCTCGCCTGCTACTCTTCGGTCAGGTATTTTCGTCATATGTTAGAGGGGCGCACCTTCACTATGATAACTGATCATCGTCCATTGGTATTTGCTTTCCGCCAACGCGCAGACAAAGCTTCACCTCGTCAGATGCGCCAATTAGATTTCGTTGCACAATTCTCCACTGATATTCGGTATATTGCTGGTAAGGAGAATGTGGCGGCCGATTTTTTTTCTCGTATTGCATCTGTAGCTGTTCCATGTTCAATTGAATATCAAGAGCTGGCCCAAGCACAAAAAGGCGATACAGAACTAGAGGCTTTGTCAACATCGTCATCTCTGCAATTCCGTTCCATTACACTTCCATCTGGTGATAGCTTAATAGTGGACGAGTCTACGGGCAAGCTCAGGCCTTATGTTCCTGAAAGTTTTCGTCGCAGGGCGTTTGAAGCAGTGCATAACCTCGCGCACCCAGGTCTGAAGGCGACAGTTGAGATGGTCAAGCAGCGTTTCATATGGCCTTCCCTGGCGAAGGATGTTAAGTTATGGGCTCGTTCGTGTATTCCTTGCCAACGAAGCAAAATACATCGCCATACCACTAGCTCAATAGGACAGTACACTCCAGTCGAGAAGCGTTTCTCTCACATAAACATCGATTTTGTGGGACCATTACCTCCATCGCAAGGATTCACCTATTTACTTACGATGATCGATAGATATAGTAGGTGGCCTGAGGTTGTTCCCGTCACGGATTGTACCGCAGAGACAGCGGCATATGCAACCCTTCATGCCTGGATTGCGAGATTTGGCGTACCTGAATTCATCACTTCCGATAGAGGTCGGCATTTTGATTGTGCTCTGTTCAAGACTTTAACTACTGCGCTGGGTATCCATCATATCAAGACCTCAGCGTACCACCCGTGTGCTAACGGTCGGATAGAACGGTTTCACTGGGTTTTGAAAGGTGCACTCAAAGCTCAGATGACGGACGACTGGGTGGGAAAGTTGCCAACAGTTCTATTGGGATTAAGGTCGTATATTATGCCCACATGTGGGGCAACGCCGGCTGAAATGTTGTATGGTGAACCTATCAGACTCCCTGCAGAATTGCTGCACTCAACTTCTGGAAACAATGCTCTGAATACTGACTCATCAGGTTTTGTGTCTCGTCTTAGGGAAAACCTTCGTAATCTTCAGCCAGTTCCAGTCGAGCATCATGGGACCCACAACATTTTTGTTCATCCTGATATGAAAACCTCAACTCATGTCTTCCTTCGAAGGGATAGCACTCGTAAGCCATTGCAACCCGTATACGATGGACCATTTAAAGTCACCAAGAGGCGAGACAAAACATATGAGATTGAGACGTCACGTGGCAGGCTCAGTGTGTCGATAGATAGGATTAAACCTGCCTATCTGCTCAACGAAGACATCGAACCCAGTAACAGTCCTGAAGTCCCAGCACAGCCAGTACTCACCACACGCGCTGGAAGAGCTGTGCGGCGTCCAGCCAGGTTTTTACAGTGACGTTGCCACTGGGGGGAGATTATGTGGCGGACAGCGATCTTCCATGCGTCTTCATGTCGTGGACGTGCAAGGTACTTGAAGTTACTTCCATCTACCGTAAAACTACGCAGTGACCGTAACAGTGTTTCGCGTGTGAAACCTACCTTTTCATGGATGCGTTAATTTAACCTGTTATAGATGAATATTGCAACGTGCTCTCTCTTCTCTCGAAAATCTTGTCTCCCGTTTTTTCCATACTGTGCCCCCTTAGGTTTTTTGCCAGTATTGCGATCTCAAATAATTATTTTCATATTGTATATAATACATTATTCTAAAGTTGTCGCCGAATCACGTCGTTTGTGTCAAGTCCCCCAAACAGCTCCAAAGTCTTATGTCCTCAAGTTTAGGACTTTTGTTGATGGACATGCACCCATTGCTAAAATATATATATTACCAAAATGCCAAGTGAGGCGGTAGGTACAAGAATACTCTTGGTTCATCACCTTATTCTGTGTTCCAACGACTTATACAAACATTACCTAAGTGTAGGTAATATTCTAATATCTAATATCTAATCTAATATTCTAATATATTACCTAAGTGTAGGTAATATTCTAATATCAATGATATTATTAGGCAAAAGAGAGGTATTAAAAAAAGTTATTGAATCTTCTTGATTAAGCATTAAGTAGATACTTTCATATTTCACACTCAGCCTAAACCAACAGGCATTGGTTAACGTGTTACTTAATTGAGAATTTATTAATTTTAAATGTTTAATATTAGAAATACACGAAGTAATAAATTCAAAATCTAACTTACTGCTTGTCAGGCATAATGGAGAATCTTCGTTAGAAATGTTTCTACCTAATACTTGATTTCACAAGCCGAACAAATTGTGATTCTTATTCCACTGTTTCTTAGCGACCAGTCAACAAACCGACGGCTGAGTGTGACCACCCTCTCATTGACTTTCTCTAAGAAGTGGGTTAGTTGCCCATTGAAATGAGTTTTAGGTATGATGAGGCCGGTAAAACTACGTATTGCTGCTTTTTCGGAAGAAGTCATGATGATCAATAATGTGAAAGAACCGGGGCCGGTTGGGTGGCGCCTGGCCGGCATGCGGGAGGTAGGTTTTCCCTCCACCAATTTTGGCTTATTATTTTCAATAATGAACCTTTGAAATCGACCTAGAAAAAAGAATTTTTAACACCCCCTCAAAATTTGATGGTTTACGTTTCAAGGTACGTAGAATCCAAAAATCGAATAAAAATTTGGCTGTCCGTCCACCGTACGCCGTACGCGGCACTTTCCCCACTTAGCATTGACCGATTTTGATGAAATTTGGTATGTAGGCTCCATTCGGGGTCTAGTTGTGCCCCGAAGATTTTGGTTGATGTAGGTTACGTCTAAGGGTTCCAAAATGAATTTTGAAATTTTGAAAACGCCCTAACTCAAAAAATTTCGATATAAAGGTATTGTTTTTCCTTCAATTTAAGATTCTACAGAATTTTTAAAATTTTTTGAGACCACCCGGAGCTCTGTAGGACAAACCGTTCGCTCTCTACGAGAATTTAAGATTTGGACGTATGATAAATCAGAAACCCGAGTGTGAATCGCTAAAGAGGCCTAATCTCCGTTCAAATTATAATTTGAAATGTGTAATGAAATGTTATTTGAAATATAAAAATAATGAAGAAAAACATCGATCGTATTTAGGTCAGCTATAAAAATATAGCTGACCGAAATACGATCGATGTTTTTCTTCATGTTGGATGGTTGGTGGCTTTGCAGACGAGTGATCTATAGAAAAATAATAAACCATTGTGTAATAATTTGCAGCGTTTTAGAATTTATCTATCCTTATCTATATGTAATAAATTGGCCATTGTCACTGCATTGAATGTTACGACAAATAAAAAACTTATTATTATTTTTAAAAAAGAATATACCTGTTAGGTAGGTACTGAAATACCTCACTAGTTGAGAAACGACTAAAATCTAAACTAAAATCCAGAGTTTCTATTACGTAGTTTTAGAATAATAGGTTACCTTACTGATAACCTAAAACTTAGTTTGAATAATGCGCACGTAAAGGAATCCCACGTTCGTGTGATGAGTGATTCAATAACGAATTCAAGGGGGGATCATCAGACTTGGTCAGATTTGAGCAAATTCAGAAATCCAGGTAGTGAAGAAATAATGGTCGGGGATAGCACTTCATCTCATGTGCAACTTACTTATTCACTCTAAAAGATACGTTTTGCAAGGACACGTAGGTAATTGCAAACTTTTTTTAGACTTTTTTTTTCCACCCATCTTAAGTAGGTTTGTTGAAACAATGTAGAGTGTGGGTAATGAATCAAATCCACAGCTGTAATACCACTATTTAATGATCGTGTCATTTTAATTTTGACGGAAAACCGATTGAGCCTGAAGATTGAATAGTTGGAATGCTGTCTCAATTAGCTCGTCGGGTGTATACCTATCTAGTGAATTCGAACGGATCTAATTCAATTTGAGCTTCCTATGTTTAAAACAATCGGTGTGCGAACAACGGGTAATGTGTTTACGGAAATTGGGAGGTAAACGTTTAGGTTTTGATACGCTTGTGGGAAGAGTGGAACCCCGCCTTGTGAATCGATCCCACTGTCACCCGGGTAACAGGCTGGAAAGGGCTGCAACGAAATACTTTATCGCCCAAACCGGCACATTATAACCCAGTGAATAAAAATAATTGACAGCCTGTACCATCTTGAATGCTGATCATCATGTTGAACTTATTACCCACAAAAATAAATTGACTAATTCTAATCAAGTGAAAGGCATAGAAGCCTCCAACATATAATTGTTGTCATATCTTCAAATATCTTCAAAATTCTGTTATTCCAGAAATTGTTTTTTTTAAATAAATGATAACTTTATTGTAATATTATTATTACAGTACAGTTTTGCTGAAGTGAACAAATTAAGGGTTCACCCCCTAGTGTCATTTGTTACTGGGGTACTATCTAGTGATAGTTCAAGTGTGTGTAGGTACCTAGTTCTTTGAAAGTTACATGTTACTTAAATATATGATGCAGGTAAAGAAATATAGTCGAAAAAATACATGAATTGAGATCAATTATGACTCATTCAACAATTTTGAAAAATATACAGTTCTAACAATTATCGGTAACAACAATGGTGGTATCCAGAAATTGTACACCAAAAATATTTTAGGTTATACTCGTAATTCTGGTATCACCTATTAGAATAGTGCTTCTAGTTTGTTTTAGTTTTACTTGAACTACAGCATCTCACTTACGTGTTGTATAGTCGAAATAGTCAAAGGAATCAAATATTCTTAGGGGACCATCTAAACGCCAACCCGCACAAACCCTGGAGATGTCATAGAATTTGGATAGAAAATGTAGAAGTTGTGCTTGTTACAAGGGATTCACGTTTGCGCATGTACAGAAGGTACTATCAATCCGAGGGCGATTGTTTTCATAAGGGAGCGTCTACACGCCCACCTGCACAATCCCTTTTAATTTCATCAAAATCTGACAATAACTTCGTATAGTTATACCCGTTGCAAGGATTTCATGACAGACACAGACACGTAACCAACATTGTTCAGAAAGGTCTGAATACGTAGTACGAGAGTGGACATTTTTTTTAAACTCTTGCAGTAAGATATTATATGAAGGGCCCTGAATCCCCAAGGAACCCAGAAAAATCACCCCTTTCCCGTTTTTCTTCAGTTCCATTTTATAGTTTTTAAAAGTAAACCAATCGGCTTAGAAATGATCGAATGGCAAGTAATCACTTATTCAGGGTGTCCGAGAAAACTTCAAGGGTCGATTTCGAATAAAAAATGTCTCCTAGCAAATTTCTTTCAACTCCTTGTTTTTTCAATTTAAAGATTTTTTTCGTGTGTCGAACCTTGTCTCACTTAAATTATTATAGCTCCCTTATTTTACGTGGAAATTCAAATAAAGGTTTAAACCTTCGAAGAGAGCATTAAATTTCCTATCAGATGAGCTACAATACACACTTTTAACCTCACATTTAGTTAGATTTTTTTCTAGTCCAAACTTAAAACTTTGCAGTTTTTGAGAATTAGGTAGGTACTCAAGAGATTTTCACCCATTTCCTGTAGAGGAAATTCGACGCGGTTTTCAGCAAAAATATCCTCAAAATCTCAGGTATCCGACGGTATAATCAAAAAATATTCAACATGATAATTTATGGGAGAAATCTGAGTTTGAACGCGAAGAAACATGAATTTTTTGAAGTGTTGAAGGGAGGATTCGGGATTGGATGGATGGCGAGAGGAGCGGCGGCGGAGGACCCCCCGAATCCTCCCGTCAAAAATCCACGTTTTTTCGCGTTCAAACACACATTTCTCCCCTGAATTCGACAACGACTCTGTAGAATAGAGAATCCTACTAAAATATTTTTTGATTATACCGTTCGTTTTGATTAACCTGAAATTTCGAGGATGTTTTTACTGAGAACCGCATCGAATTTCCTCTACTGGAAATGGGTGAAAATCTCTTGAGAATTTCGTCAAAAAACTCAAAAACTGCAAGTTTCAAATTTGGAATAGAAAAAATCTAACTAGATTTGAGATTTAAAATGTGTGTTGTAGCTCATCTGGTGGGAAATTGAATGCTCTTTTCAACGATGTAATCAGATTTGAATTTACAAGAAAAATGAGGGAGCTATAGTCATTTCAATTTTATTTTAAATTTTGATTTTATTTCGAATGTTAATAAAATTACTTTATTGCTCTTTTATTTTGTTATGACTGAATATTATTGCTTTTCCTATATTATCCCTTAGATCCGATAAGATCCCTTCTCAAAGGGCTTATAAAATAAAATGTACTACGCTCTAGAAACCAAAAAGGGGCGTACAGTTTTAGAAGGAAGGGTAATTCTGCACTTGATCATTTTTTTCTGATAAATTGTAACTACTCCGACAAATTCATACTGGGAAAAGTAATGAGTTCCAGAAAATTTCCGATAATTTTTTCCAGCCAACGGATTTTTTCTGACGTTTTGATAAACTTTGAACCGCTCTGGCGTAATATCTAGTTTTTGCGATCATTTTTTCCACGCATCCAACGATAATACCGCAACTAAGAACCCAATAAGAATCATGTTTTTGACGATCATGTTAATTGTTTTGCGGAATAATGACCGTTAACACCATTGAGAAGTTACTCGCAATCATATTAATGATTCATTAAATGAATAATTTTGTTTAATAATTCATTAATAACAAATTTTGTTCTTGACGTGTACCTCGCCACTCACTGATGAAATCAGTATAAAAATATCATCAGCCCATCACTCTCCAAATTTGTGTGAAACTCGACTAGATTTTTGTATTTCATGTATTCTGATGCATTCAATTTTTGGACTTCATTTGCCTTCCTTGAAAAACATAAAACATCTATTTAATTCTGATACCAGGTTTTAATAAATGTTCATGTTTAAAATTTTCATATTTAAAATTATATAGGGACTGAAACTGGAAGCGGAATTTAAAATCGATCTTACTACAATGAATAAGTGTTGTTTTCTCTACCCGTCCCTTGCAACAGCAGCAGGCAATCCTCCATTCCTCCATTTATGGAGTTTTAATTGAATACCAAAGCCTGAGTAATAAAAGCAGTATAATTTATTGATTTTTATTTCAATAGCAAAACTTTGAAAGTCGATCGAGCTAGCATAGCGGAAACATCGACAATTCCTTCAAAGTATGTTGCCGAAGGGTGGACGTGAAAGCATTCGTTCTAAACAAGGTTTCGTTTGCTTCTCGCTCCTTGAAATCGTTGACCAGTGGGTTTATAGACAGGGATGGTGAACTAGGGATCGTGACGCGAATCCAGTAGAAGCTAAGAAGGGAGAGGAAGCTCTCCTTCTCCAAGCAGCTCGAACCCTGTAAATGCCTACGAAGGGAGGAGGTTGGTGATCCGAATCACAATCAGTAACCGTATCCTGTTACCAGGAAGTATATAGGTTCCTTGATAAGTGAGGGGTTGGATCAACCTTCTTTTAAATTCTCCTTAAAGCTGATTTTCCAATATCTATCTACATAATCTAATTTGAACTGTTTTCAGAGTGGTTCCTAAACAAACAATTCGTGGTCCCAGGTAAGTAACATCAGTGGAGTTCTGGAGGCACATCAGTGGAGCAGCAGATAAGGCTGCAGATATTGTAAACAAGTTGAGCCGACTGATGGAAAATGTAGGGGGCCCATCACACGCTAAGAGGAAACTCCTCATGAAAACTGCAGAGGCAATTATGCTGTATAGAGCAGAAGTGTGGGCAGACTCCCTTAGGTACCAAAAGTATGGAAGCTGTACAGAGAAGAGGAGCTCTGAGAATTTGTAGAACTGTCTCAGGTCCAGCATCACGAGTGATAGCGGGAACAATTCCAATATACCACTGGAACGTAATAGGATGAGAATGAGGAAGGCAGAGGCAATATCCATAGTAAAGAAGGGAGAGCGGGAGGAGACCATCCGCAGGTGGCTGGCAGATCTTGTCTGCTAAACCCGTGGAAGGTGGACATAATTGATGATCTAAAGACTTGATTGGAGAGAAAACACAGTGAGGTGAACTATTACCTGACTCAATTCCTTTCGGGGCATGGATGCTTCCGTGAGTGCAGATACTGGGGGATAGAAGAGGATGATGTCTGCCACACCTTCTTCGCAAGCCCACGATTGGAGGATAATATCCTATTCATATTATGATGAGGAGTGTCATTATTATTACGCGGCACTTTCCCCACTTAGCATTGACCGATTTTGATGAAATTTGGTATGTAGGCTCTATTTGGGGTCTAGTTATGTCCCGAAGATTTTGTTTGATGTAGGTCACTTCTAAGGGTCGAAAAATGAATTTTGAAATTTTGAAAACACCCCAACTCAGAAAATTTTGTTATAAAGGTATTGTTTTTCCATCAATTTAAATAGTATAGAATTTTTCCTAAGCATTTTTCCTTTTCCTGAACTTTCCTTAGCATTGACTGATTTTGATGAAATTTGGTACGTGGGCTCCATTTGTGGTCTAGTTATGCCCCGAAGCTTTTGGTTGATGTAGGTCACTTCAAAGAGTTGAAAAATAAGGGTTGAAATTTTGAAAACGCTCTAACTCAAAAAATTTGGATATAAAGGTATTATTTTTACATCAATTTGAGATAGTATTGAATTTTTAGCATTTTTAGAGACCACGCGGAGCTTTGAAGGACAAACCGTTCGCTCCCTACGAGAATTTAAGGGTTGGACTTACGATAAATCAGAAACACGAGTGTGAATCGCGAAGAGGCTTAAGCTCCGTTTAAATTTTAGCTGACCGAAATGCGTTCGATGCTTTTCTTTATGTTGGTTGGTGGTGCCAATGGCAAACCCGTGTTATTTGCAGACGAGTGATCTATATGAAAAAATATAAACCTCTTTGTAATTATTTGCAGCGTTTTTTAGGTTTATCATGAAATTTGAGGTCAGATATTGTGTTTGAATGCGGGAAAACGTGTTATTCCGGCGAAAATTGAGGGTTTTTTACCTTTCTAGAGTTATTGGTAAACCGGTTTACAGAATGTCTTGGAAACAATCAACAATACTTTAGGAATCGATTCTACAACTAATTTGAAACAACTTTTAACTTTTATTACCCCTCTCTAAATACAACTTCTTAAACTCTGAAATTGTGAAAAAAACTCTCAATAAAAAATTCTAAAATTCAAAAACAAGGGGTTTAAACAAAATGGTTGAGAGACATTTTTTGTAAGAAATAATTTACAGAATTAATTTTTGAAGTATGGTCCATTTGAACTGTTGACAACCTGTATAGTCTACCTCGGTACACGAGAATCCTATGTGCCACACTTCTTCGGACTTCTTTCAGACGAACATACTTTTAAAACAATGAATCCAGCTTTAAAATAATATTGATAGATCTGCGAGTTAAATGATCTGCAACAGCCACTAGTGTTTATATCCAACTCTAACGTTAATCAGGTCACATAATAGCATATTTATTGAATTATTATTCGAATTCATAAATATATCAATTATGGAGTTTCAACTCCCATACTTGCTAATACGGAAAAGTTAGGTGCTAAAATTTGAACGGGATAGGTGCTTTATTTTTCTCCTTTCTGAAGCCTTTTTGCCATCTTGTAGATATACAACGGCCAGGAGAAATAGTGGTACCTTGGTATGTATCCAACCAGTGGAGTCGGCCGAAGAATAATATTTATCTTGAAGTTGAACCAGTCACCTCTTCAGCTTAAATAAACTCGAGTCCGGGAAGACTGAGGACAATACGAAACGAGATTATTAGAATAACACATTACAGACTGTCAGTCCCTTCCACAGAAGTCGGGTCTAAACAAAGCACTTCAGATCCCAGCACGGAGCATGGTGGGCAGCAGCCCTTGTAGACCCGTTATAGTGAACAAAGTATGTGGTTGTGCCTCTCTACCAATTTTCTCTACCTGAGAAAACAATAACATTTTTAAATTTTAAATATCAATTTGTTATGTTAACTTGTTTTAAAATTGAACGAGAAACGCCTGAAATCCTACCTGAGCGCTGGGTAACTGATTGAAGTATTTCGCTTTTGAATGTTGAATATTGCACTCTATCAAATTTCTTCTTATTAAGTATTTTTACAAAATGACTTTTTGGACGAAATTTCGATTATGTCCGATTTCAACTGATTAAGTGGATAGGTTTAATTAGTATCCGTGGTCTCGAAACTACCTCTCATGATAACGTAAAAATTACTAGGGGACCGTTCAGACCCGCACAAACTGCAAATGTCATCGTTATTGAACTGCAACTTTTTAAGAAGTCCCACAGTAAGACTTGGGCGTCCTTATGCGATTGATATGGGGTGAAGGAGGACAACACTCAACAGAAAAAAAATAACCACACAGTAATCCGTTTTAGACCATTCTGAATCCAAATCCGCGGAAAAAACCAAAGGTGAATGTCTGTGTGTGTGTGTGTGTGTGTGTGACAAAATCTTGTGTCGTCTGCCCAGGCCTTAGTTCTCAACCGATTTTCGTGGTTCTTTCTTTGTTCGACGTGGAAAACTATCTAGTTGTGCACTACGTCGCCGGAATTTAGAATTTCGCTTTTCAAGAAGGGGAAGGGGGGTCAATGCTAAAAAAACGTGCGTTTTGTAATAATCAATTTTAGTGTCACCTATTAAGGGTCAGATTTTTTGTGATATACTCTTGATTGCAACTGAAACAATTTTTTAAATTTCATTTAGCAATATTTGTTTGCGTAGAAATGTTTGCATAATGGGTGATTCCTAAACTACAGGTAAGTCCGCGTCCAACACCTGTGAAATTGCATCTACTACACCTACAACGTTGAATTTTTGCCCCAACTTCAATTAATTCCCTTAACGTATGCTTTGTGGAATTTGAGGGCATTTATGTTAAGAGTAGAACAACCTGTTTGAAAATAAATGAACTGTATTTTTTCCAATAGAAGTACACACTAAATGAAGTAATTAGAAGCTTCTTTTGATACATGACGTCATGCTTTATTTGAAAATGAAGTGTTGAATTCCAACAAGGCAAAATATTGTGCTGCAAAAAAAAATCCATTTTTAGGAGGTCCCACAGTAAGACTTGGGCGTCCATATGCGATCGATCTGGGGTGAAGGAGGACAACACTCAACAGAAAAAAATAACCACACAGTAATCCGTTTTAGACCATTCTGAATCCAAATCCGCGGAAAAAACCAAAGGTGAATGTCTGTGTGTGTGTGTGTAACAAAATCTTGTGTCGTCTGCCCAGGCCTTAGTTCTCAACCGATTTTCGTGGTTCTTTCTTTGTTCGACATGGAAAACTAACTAGTTGTGCACTACGTCGCTGGAATTTAGAATTTTGCTTTTCAAGAAGGGGAAGGGGGGTCAATGCTAAAAAAAACGTGCGTTTTAGGGCATAATCTTGTGTCGTCTGTCCAGGCCTCCATTTCCAACCGATTTTCGAGGCTCTATTTATTCGACGCGGAAATCTATCTGGTTGTGCACTAAGTCGACGGAATTTCGAATTTTGCCTTTTAAGGGGGGGGGAAGGGGGGGGGGGTTAATACTCAAAAAACGTGCGTTTGCAGGCATAATCTTGTAAAATCTGCCCAGTCCTCGATTTCCAACTGATTTGAGTGTTTTTTTTTGTTCAACTCAGAAATCTTCAAAATTCCACACTATTTCACCTGGGTATCAAAATTAGCCTGTAGAGGGGGCAAGTGGGGGGATAATAGTTACAAAATATCCGACATAATCCGAAAATAGCTTACTAATTGTTCCCAAGCTTTGAAATTGAGGAAAAATTTTCATTATACCTCCGAATTTTCATGAATTATTCTCTGTACCACCATGGAACTAATAGGTAATTAGATTGAGAAGTTGTTGAAATACTTCCTCTCGTCGTCGATTCAGCACTCTTCCGTCTTTGAGTATTTTGGTTCAGCAGGACGAAGACGGCTGAGAGACGTTTTTCAGACTTCCCACAACTTATGAGGAGCCCTGCCTTGCCATTCTATGCACCTAGGATTGGTAGTCTAGGCGTATATTATAGGATATGGTTTTTGGTTCTTAGCAGCCATGGCATCCCGATCGGCCACCTCATTGCCAATGATTCCCGAATGTTCAGGAACCCAACAGAGAGTGATTAGAGTTCCGAATACTCTTGGTCTGCTCATTCATCAGTAAAATCTTAACTAAAGGATGGGAATCGACCCCTGCCCGGTAACGCAAATAATGGGAATCGCAAATAAATTTTTACTGATGGAAGTCTCAATGATTTCTCAGGTCAAATTTGAGCTTATAAAAAGCAATCTTCCTGTACTTTTCGTCAAATATAGTATCATGTCACTGCCAATAAAAATTTTCAATTTTTGGCTTATTATTTCCAATAATTCTTCAACTTCCCCTCAAAATTTGTTGGTTTACAATTTGGCCGTCCGTCCGCCGTCCGCCGTACGTGGCACTTTCCTTTTAGACCAATTAGACTTTTTAGAATATTTTTAGAATTTTAGACTTTTGGACCAGTTTTGATGAAATCTGGTATATAAGCTCCATTTGGGGTCTAGTTGTGCCCCATTTGGTTGATGTAGGTCACATCTAAGGGTTAAAATTTTGAAAACGCTGTAGCTCAAACAATTTTGATATAAAGGTATTGTTTTTCCATCAATTTAAGATAGTATTGAATTTTTAGAGACCACGCGGAGCCCTTTAGGACAAACCGTTCGCTCCCTACGAGAACTTAAGGGTTGGACTTAGGATAAATCAGAAACACGAGTGTGAATTGCAAAAGAGGTCTAATCTCCGTTCAAATTTTAGCTGGCCGAAATGCGATCGATGTTCTTCTTCATGTTGGTTGGTGGTGACAATGACAAAGTCGTGTTCTTTGCAGACGAGTGATCTATGTAGAAAAATAATAAACCTATGTGTAATAATTTGCAGCGTTTTTGATTAGAAGTTCGTCGATCATGAACCATGAGTAGGGGTTTCCCACCATTTCGATTCGAACAAGTCACAAAAAGTCGAAGAACCGTTCAGAAATCGAAGAGCAAACCAGACCCAATCGCCCGGTAACGACCAAAGAGAGGCATTTTGAAAAGCGGGAAGAAGCGAGTGTTAGCGTAAAGCCGTTCTTCAAACTCACCTCGCATCTCTCCACCAATAGCTTATAGATTGAAGATAATGAAAGAGTAGCCGATAGAAGTAGATAACTTGATCAAAGATAAAGTTCCGACGGGAGAGTCACGGGCACTAACAATGACGGGCTGAGAAGAGCCTTGGAGGGAGCCCTTTGAAATGGAAGGGGCCGCTACACCTTCTTATTGATTAGCGGCGTTTCTTCAACTCCAACACGCTTCATCACCACTCTATTAGCTAGATATAGATCCGTCATTCAACGCTTTTCGGCTGCGTTCTCGCCGCTCTACAAACATGAGTCCGTGCCTCTATGACGTGGTATACACCCTCTTCTGTCACCGCGATGACCAACCGTTGTTGCAACGAGGTAGAAGTGTTCCACTTTATTCATATCATAATAAATTCATAGCGGTTCTCTTCAAATGTCTTATAACCTTGCTACAATATTAGATTCTAATATTGGTTGTGTACTTTGTAACCATCGAGAATAGAACTAAAAAGAAACTTCTGGAACATACTTCTGGAGTACGTTCACACCGGTTACAATGGTTTTTTCTTTCAAATTAATGAAAGGAGGACTATACAGGGAGTTACTTTTTAAAATGGCCATAGTCCAGGAATCAATTCTACAGTTCATTTCCAGCAAAAAATGTCATTTGGTAATTTTTTTAGAGGCTTCGTTTTCGAGTTATTTCACTATTGTGATTTTTTCCGGTGATTTTGACCTTATCTCAGTAAAACGGCTATAACTCTCCAAATTTCCATGCAAACTCAAATCTAATCACACCGTTGGAAAGAACGTAAAATTTCCTAACTCGTGGGTGAAAAAAAAATCCATATTTCAAATCGGAAAAACGGGTGAAAATTGGACTTGAAACGAAAATTTGGTAAAATCTTGAGAATCTTAACTTTTTTCAAACGCTCCCTAATCCTGCACATGAATTTTTACCTGTAGGCCTAAAAGATGCACAATAATCTCAGCTTTCTAACGGTCTAGTCATTTTCCTTTTTAAAGTAGGATTTATTACAGAAATTTGTGTTTGAACGCGGAAAAACGGAGTCAGCGCTCCTGCTCATAGATATATACAAGTAGTATATATCTATGAGGCGATATGAGGGGTTCGCCGATATGTGGGGCAGGCAGGAGGCGCAAGAGACAGCGAGGACCTCCCGAAACCCCTCATATCGCCTTAGCAAGAACGCTGATTCCGTAGAAAAAATTCACGTTTTTCAGCGTTCAAACACGAATTTCCGTAATAAATTCTACTTTAAAAATGAAAATGACTGGAAAACTGAGATCATTGCACATCTTTTAGGACTACAGGTAAAAATTCTCATGCCGGATTACTGAACCTATGAGAGCTTGAAAAAAGTTATGATTCTCAAGATTTTACCAATTTTTATTTTCAAGTCCAATTTTCATCAGTTTTTCCTATTTTGAATATGGATTTTTTTCAAATATGGAGTTAGGAAATTTTACGGTCTTTCCAACGGTGTAATCAGACTAGAGTTTGCATGAAAATTCGGGGAGTTATAGCCGTTTTACTGAGATAAGGTCAAAATCACGAAAAAATCTTAAAAGTGAAATAACTCGAAAACGAAGCCTCTAACAAAAATTACCTAGAGAAATGTTTTGCTGGAAATGAGCTGTTAGATCGATTCCTGGCCTGTGACCGTTTTAAAATGTAACACCCAGTAGAAACCGACGAAAAATCTATCCACTGCTTCCTAAACTGATGTACTATAAAACGCCTCCAGGCTGCATTGGCCAACTGCTGTAGGTTCATCGAAAAATTGTCTCTTGTTAGTTTATTACTTTGAATAACGAACCTTTGGAATCGAGGTAAACAATAAAAACTATACAGCATTTAAAGATTTATTTCAACCTTTTACAAATTCAATTCAACCTTTTACAAATTCAATTCAACTTTTTACTAATTCAATTCAACTAACCACAAATTTAACTCATCCCAACCCTTCAACTGATCTTATGAGAAAAAAACAACATTTTTAGCTTAGCTGATGCAACGGTTGCCCTGTAGCTGCGGCAGGTAAAATGAGAAACATGTCCATCAAGTAGTTACCGCGATCTTGTGCAGTTACTGAAGCCACACTTTCTCGTATAACGCCAAATAAGTCACGATCCTCTTGGCTACTAATTGGCTACTAATAATAGCTAAAATTTCAATGAAAATTGGACCTCTTTGGTGATTCATACTCGCGATTCTGATTTATCGCAAGTACGACGAGAACGTTCTCGAAGGGAGCGAACGGTTTGTCCTACAGAGTCTCAATCGTCTCAAAAAATTCAATAGGTACTACTTCAAATTGGTGACAAAATAAAACCTTTATTTCGAGAGTTTTTGAGTTGTGGCACTTGAAAATTCCAACCTTTAATTTTCACCCCTTAGAAGTGACATCAACCTACCTTGAGCCCATATACCAAATTACAACCAAATTGGTCCATGGTTTGCCTAGAAAAGTACCTTGAACGGCGTGCATCGGACGAACAGATTTTTTTTAATTCGATTTTTGGATTCTACATACTTTGAAACATAAACCATAAAATTTTGATGAGGGGGGGGGGGGGGTAATTGTTTTTTCTTGCTCGATTCCAATGGTTCATTATTGAAAAAGAACTTGATTTTTTCACAAACATTCTAATCCTAGGAGTCTGTCTAAGATAGACATTAATTCTTGCCAGAAATAGTTATGTATACTCGCCAATTATAGTTAGTTTATATTATTTCCTGCGTCAATTGAATTACTTGACGAAATTTCTCTCCGCTAGGCCTCAGGAGACTGGGTACAGACCGGCCGCTTTCCCTCAATTTGGACGGGGACAGATGTTGTAGGACGGTGCGATTGAATAAAATTACTTACACCCCCCATTAGCGTTGTGGGCCCTCGCTCGCTTACTTACTCCCAATTACTTGCCACATGGCTCTCACCTCTCCTACCAGGGACCCCTTTTTGCTGGCTGTCGCGTACATAACATACAGCCTACCAATGACCCACACCACCACATTCCTCGACAACGACTGGTTATTTGGGAGAAAATGGGAGTGGTTCGTCGTCCTTATAAATACAGGTTCTTCACAACATGTGGCACTGAGAGGTTTAGTTTTCTTCAAATGTTCAACTTGGAGTTCTTTGAATTCAGTATTACTGATTCTCATGTTCACATAACATTTAAGACCAGATTTTAGAGATTACCTACTTATCAAAATACAAAATGGGAATTTTAGGAGAAACATCTTGTGCAAGGCTTTCTCCTTTTGGTTCATTATTTTCAATAATGAATTTGTTGGTTTACGTTTCAAGGTACACAGAATCCAAAAATCGAAAAAAAATTTGACAGCACTTTCCTCAGTTAACATTGACCGATTTTGATGAAATTTGGTATCTAGGCTCTATTTGGGGTCTAGTTGAGTCCCAAAGCTTTTGGTAGATGTAAAAGGGTTGAAAAAAAGGGTTGAAATTATGTAAACGCCCTAGCTCAAAAAAATTTGATATAAAGGTATTGTTTTTCCATCAATTTAAGATAGTATTGAATTTTTAGATTTTTTAGAGACCACGCGGACCCCTGTAGGACAAACTGCTCGCTCCCTACGCGAACTTAAGGGTTGGACTTATGATTAATCAGAAACACGATTGTGGATCGCAAAAGAGGCCTAATCTCCGTTCAAATTTTAGCTGACCGAAATGCGATCGATGTTTTTGACATTTTCATGTCTTTGCTTTGGCACATAAACTGAAAAATCGTCATGGAAACTAAGCAAGTCTTGCTCACGCGACCAATAAATAAAATAGACTCACTGTGTTGCGTAGAGAACAATCAACTGTTTTCTTATTTTGATGCTTGGGTACATGAACTAACAACCTTACTTCACTACCTTGTTGTGTAGTGGTTGACATGAAAATGTCCCAATGCGTTGCAGACTCGTATGCAAGCATTTCCTAATAAACTTGATTGTGAAGTAGTATGCGGTAGGTTTTTTTAGAAAAAAAATTCTGTTCTTCATCTTGGTTGGTGGTATCAATGGCAAAGCCGTGTGCTTTGCAAACGAGTGATCTATAGAGAAAAATAATAAACCTTTGTGTAATAATTTGCAGCGTTTTGTATTATTTTTCTATTTAGGAAATGTATTGTACTTGTATCCAGGGGGAATGGAAGCTGCGGGAAGAAATCAATCAATCTCTTTCTCTCTCTCTCGCAATTGGACTTGATTAGACTATTATTTGTAATCAACGCGAAATGTTTTCTTTTTAAATTTTATTCACACTATTATTTCCGAAAGACCACATTGTTCAAAGCCACACTTAATTTATTTTTAAATTTATGATGAAGTCAGACGTAGTTTTTGCTTATGTTGTGTTTTAACTTTTTGTGACAGGAAATAAGAGATGACCTAATGGTCCTAATCATAATAGCATTTGAAGTTCATCTACATGATTGAGAGAGAGATTGATTGATTGATTGACTGATTTAATAATGTGATAATATCACAGATATCACAGTACTTCAAATGCTTGAATATTCAACATGAGTTTCGAAACATAACAATATCTCGCCATATTTCAGTCCAAACTCCAACGTTTCCGAAATCATATCCTACTGAAAGCCGAAGTTCTATCAAGATTGTGCCTTTCTCGTCAAGGTGAGTCTGTGCTCTGTACTTACCGTGTCACAGTTCTCTGTGTCACAGCTCAAGTACCCGCGCCGAAGTTTCTCCAGCACGAAATATCGCTTACCTATTGAAAAAAAAAGAAGATATTTATATAGAAGTAAAAAAATGGAAAAAAAAACGTCTATTTTGTGTGTGCTACCGGTGTGGGAAACCTGACCAAAGCAAACGTCTTGTTTGTCATTGAGACCCCAGGACGCCCACCGGTGTTGACCCGGCCCGTCCTCCGCGTGTGTATTTCTCACTTCAGAGGCCACCAATCGGTGTTATTGTGTTTGAGAGGAGTCTACGATGTGTTGGTTGTCTCATCCACTAAAAAACACCGTTCCCCACTAAAAGCATATGCGACGAGGACGTCCCACGGAGTGCCGAGAGGGAGCGAGATAGAATGAGGAGGGCACTCGGTCTAAAAGTGTTATGTGCTGGGAATTTTCATTGGCCACCTGTTAAAACCCTCTCAATTTTAGTGTTGTTCGGCCGCGGCTGTTTGATAATATCTACGGTGACGAAATGACCCGAGTTCACCTGTCAGTCCACTGGTTCCTCTCACATGAATCCACTTAAGTTATACATTCAGTGTCATCTAATTCCATCGTTCCTCCGTAATCCAAATCTCCCCCTAGAATAATTAAAATTTAGGGAAAAAACAATGAGGAACTTGCGTCGAAAATTTGCTTTCTGGCCATTGAAAATATGGAAGTGCAGCAGGTCAAAACGCTGCAAATTATTACACAAAGGTTTATTATTTTTCTCTATAGATCACTCGTCTGCAAAGAACACGGCTTTGCCATTGTTACCACCAACCAATATGAAGAAAAACATCGATCGCATTTCGGCCAGCTAAAATTTGAACGGAGATTAGGCCTCTTTTGCGATTCACACTGGTGTTTCTGATTTATCGTAAGTCCAACCCTTAAGTTCTCGTAGGGAGCGAACGGTTTGTACTACAGAGCTCCGCGTGGTCCCAAAAAATTCTAAATATTCCATACTATCTTAAATTGAAGGAAAAAAATACCTTTATATCGACATTTTTTGAACTAGGGCGTTTCAAAATTGCAACCCTTATTTTTCAACTTTTAGAAGTGACTGACATCAAACAAAATCTTCGGGGCACAACTAGACACCAAATGGAGCCCATATATCAAATTTCATCAAAATAGGTCCATGGGAACTAAGGAAAGTGCCGCGGACGGACGGCCGAATTTGTATTAGATTTTTGGATTCTACATACCTTGAAACGTAAACCAAAAAATTTTGAGGGGGGGGGGGGGGGGGGGGGTTAGAAATTTTCTTTTTTTGTCGATTCCAAAGGTTCATTATTGGAAATAATAAACCAACAAGTTAGGGTTCTCCAAAGTCAAAATTTCCACTCGTATTTCGTGTTTCAGAGCTTTGAGAACAATTTTGGTTCCTCCACGGTTAGTCAGTTTGTAGTCAGGTATTCCTAAAATTGATCTTCGTTCAATTTTGATGAAATTTCAAGGGAAGAAGAAGGAAACACATTTTGCTAGGATTTCACATTGTTACTTACTTGCTATAACATTATTACGTAAATATTATACTGGCAAATATGTAACAATGTTTCAACACAATTTCGAATTATTCTACAATGTAGTACAACTTTGGACTGTCCGAATTAGGGAGGGAAACGAGACAAAATGTTACAACCATACAGCATAGGCACGTGCTCATACTGTGTTCACTATTGTTAATTATTAATATTACTTTCAGTTATTGTTTATTATTGTTAATGATTTAACAGATCACCAGGTTTTCGATTTATTGTAGGTATTAGTCTCCAGTAACAGCAGCAGTAACATATCATTTGAGGCCTACCTGTGAAATTCGGCTATGAGCTCTGCCCGGTATTTTGACGCCCGAGATCCAAATCTTGCTAGTGCTGAATGAAATTGAAGTTTGAAGGGTTTCTGTGTATTTGCCGTAGACGATCCGTTTGATCTACCACTCAAGTCATCGTCACTACTGTTATAGTAGCGACTTGTACAAGTAAAAAGGACTTCAACCAAGTGGGCACTTAGTTCCCTCGATCCTTAGGGCGATTGCATAGATGACCTGATGCATGGGGAAACATCAAAACTTCAATACTGTGTAACAATAGAGATTAGACTTGTTATTAGTTAGGGTTTACATTTGCGCATCCGATCACGATGAAATTCATAGAAGACCACTCAACCAAACAACCTCAACCTTAATTTTTCGTTTAAATTGGACGGAAACTGCAAAAGTTAGGATTTTACATTTGCCGATGCCCTGTCGAGAAACTATTTAGCCCCTTTCCAGCACATATTATGCTGAGTAATTCGTCGAAATTAGACTGAAACTCCCTATAGTTTTCCCGCTACTTACAAGGATTTGCAAAGAATATGACTAAAAACCAGTACCTAAGTAAGAATTCGAACAAAAATTGTTCAAAAAGGTCAATCATGAAATTTTAATTTTTTGAAGAATTTTAAAAGCATACCTATTTTTCCTAGGAGCTTCTAGGGAAAGAAAGTGGTGGAACGGCCCGAGCGCTATCTAGCGACGGTAAGAACAACCTTCTCTTCTTTTTTGGCAAGATGGATACACCTCCGTTATCAACCGGTGGTAATGTCTGTAGATCCCTGCCTAATCTCTACGAAACCAGAAATTTGCCTTTAATGACAAAGGCAATCAAATCTGTTTGAGGCATCAATAAGAAAGGCATTCAGTCTGAAATGAAAATCTGAGTACTCGTGAGTGAACAACATTAATTTTTGAAGCATTCTATTATTTACTTAAGAATTAGAAACACAACACATGATACCTACATCACATAAGCCAACTGATAAGAGAGATAACCTAGGTTTCTGAGCTCTGGAAGGTTCTTATCTTCGCTAGGCAGCGCTCACGCCGTTCCACCCCGTTCTTCCCCTAGATGGACATATTTTTCCCCATAGTTATTGAACCGAATTTTGGAGTTGAACACCATCATAAAAAATACTAGGTAGGTATATAAACATTGAATGAGAAGCTTCGGAAAGCATTAGTGTGACGATGTATTCTTGATTATCTCTTGTAAGTTTTCATGGTTTGGTCAGGAACAACATGTTTCAGTGGTTTAAATGCCATAGACCGGGAGCCGAGGCCAAAAACGGTGACTTACGAGTTGAAAGCTACAAACCAATTTTTATTAAAATGTCCTCCAAGGTGAGTAAAAAAATGGATTGCTGCCACTCCAAAGCCCCGTCTTTCAAAAATGGCGGCCGTTTGAAATTGTCAAATTTAGAGAAATGATGACTTACGGAGTTGATGGCTGGAAATAAATTCACTTGCAAGAACTAATTATCCAAAGGTGGAAAATACATCTCTGCCACCCTAATTCCCCGCCCCTGTACAGGCAGAGTCGATCAAATTTTGTCAAAATTTTGACCATTTTTTGACTTATTAGTTGACGGCTGAAATTTTTGTAGTAGGTTGGTATCCACGAGAAAGAAACAAAAAACTATCTCTGCCCTCCCCACCCCCCGTCTTCCGCTCAGCAGAATCGATTCAAAATTGTCACATTTTGACTAAAATTTTGACTTATTAGTTGACGCGTGAATTTTTGTTTACTAGTTCTCTATGCATATCTGGTTAATAAAAACCATCTCTGCCGTTTTGATTCCGCGTCGTTCGTTCAGCAGAGATGGTCCAAAATTTGACCAAATTTGGTCCCAAAATTGACTTATCGAGTTGATGGCTGAAATTTATTTTGCGAGTAGCTAATTATTAGTTCTTTCGAAATTCCTTACTCTGCCATTCTGAATGTGCGTCGTTCATTCAGCAGAGATGGTCCAAATTGATCAAATTTTGGTCCAAAAATGGACTTGTTAGTTGATGGCTGGAAATTGCATAATTATCTCCTACATGCTACTGTAAGACAATAAAACACACTCTGCCATCTTGGAAACGCGTCGTTTGTGGAGCAGAAGCCAATAAGTACAGGAATATGTGTGTAAAATCTGCAGGGTGAAATTCAGCACCAAAAAATTGACTTATGAGTTGATGGCTGAAATTCATTTTGCGAGTAGGTAATTATTAGTTCTTTCGAAATTCCTTACTCTGCCATTCTGATTCCGCGTCGTTCATTCAGCAGAGATGGTCCAAATTGGTAAAATTTGGGTCAGCTAAAATTTGAACGGAGATTAGGCCTCTTTTGCGATTCACACTCGTGTTTCTGATTTATCGTAGGTACGTAAAACCCTTAAATTCTCGTAGGGAGCGAACGGTTTGTCCTACAGAGCTCCGCGTGGTCTTAAAAAATTCTAAAAATTCTATAGAATCTTAAATTGAAGGAAAAACAATACCTTTATATCAAAATTTTTTGAGTTAGGGCGTTTTTAAAATTTCAAAATTCATTTTGGAACCCTTACAACTGACCTACATCAACCAAAATCTTCGGGGCACAACTAGACCCCAAATGGAGTAGAATGTGAATAGTGAAGTTAGCTGCAGTTCCTTCTACAGGCTCTTCTCGCTGCGAGCACATCAACATAATGTTAATGACTATCTGTAGCAGGCGGGTTTACAGGTAGAAACACATAAAGTGAATCTCACCCTTGCGTCATTCGGCCAGCATGCAGCATGCTTTGTTGTAGCTAGTGCTAGGCTATGATTTTGAGTAATTAGTACTTTTATCTACTAGCCTTGAGTTTACCTAGATTTTACTCGGGAATTACGTGGTATTCAAAACTACACAGATAACCAAACTCATAAATTCGATCATCATCTGCCGGACTAAATATCCTAGGTAGAAACAATTTTGAGGGGGTGTTAGAAATTTTTTTTCTTGGTCGATTCCAAAGGTTCATTATTGAAAATAATAAACCAAAAGTCGGCCGTAGTTCACAGGATGGACATTTCGGGAATACCTAGGTACCTTCAGTACCGATAAGTGAGCCCACATCGGTTCAATACCTTATTACTATTACTATTATTTTTTTTTCTTTTGATTGTTCAAAAATATCTTGGTACAATAAATTAGACCTTGGTTCCAGTTGTTTTGGTCCAGTCAAGTATCTACCCAACTATTTCTTCAACTGATTCTTTAAAAACATATGATAGCCTCGCATACCTATACTCAATTTTACATTCCACTATTTGAGTGTACGCAAATATTTCGAGAGGTATCCTTTCCATGGTTGTGGCTCGTTAATTTAATATCTTGCATAATATACATGTTTGGAAATCCTGAGGAATAAGCACACAATACTATTTGACCGAATTGACAGCATTTAATTTCTAACTCACCTATCTAAACAATAACTTCGTGGATGTGAGAAGAGCATATTTCAATCTATAAATATCACTTAGTTAGACCTAAATACCTTTTTTAAATCGATTTTATGGAATTAGTAGGGCAAATTCCTTCGCGCTCATATTATTGACACTCTTCTAAAATACTGGGAAAACCACAGTAGGCCCTCATAAACAAATTGTACAAGTTCATCATAATTATGAGTACTTATCTATGTGAAACTATTCCTAGTTTAGGTACAAACTAAAACATTCCTAGTTGACGAATTTTTCATCCTTTGCATAAGTAGGAAACCTAGTTGGTAATTTTTACGCAGAGGTTTACCATTTCAAATATTGATGAAATAACCTGTGCCTGGTAAATTAACTACTAATGAGAATTGTTTTCCCTTTGCATTGATAAACAAGAGAAATAACTGGCTAGTAAATTTTATTTTCATTCTAAAGAAAGTGTGCACACCAAATTTTGAATCAGTGTTATAAATCTTACTTATTCACTTCTAGTTACAAACAATAAAACATACACTACTGTTCGATACCATTCAATTCCCGTCCTCAACTGGACGGACTGATTATGAATAATATTCATGACTCATTAACTTTTGATATAAAGGAATTGTAATTTCATCAATTTAAAATAGTATTGAATTTTCAGAATTGAATGAGATAACACAGAGCTCTAAAGCCATCCGTTCGCTACCTATTTCTTTTGCATTTACTGCTACTGTACAGGTTCTTAGAGGTCGAAGGAACCCGTGACCAATAATACCGTTTTGAGCTCATAATTATGAAATATCTAATGACTACACGGTCTCCTTGGTACTATCGGAAGCAATATCTTATCATCCATTGATCATGAAACTGCTAAGTACTTGGGGTTTTGGATTCGATCAATCAGGGTATACAAGAATAAAGTCGTTGAGTAGGTTTTCACCTATTCATTTCGCACATCCGGAGTAAGACTGGTATAAGTCAAAAAACCCAACTGATGGGAAATCGCATTTAAAGATTTTCGACTTCTTTGTTGTTCTATAACAGTCATCTGAACGAATTTTTTTAATATCTCAAGGGTCTACGGCACTCATATACTATTTAACTATCATGTGCTATACCAAAATTGCTTCGTTACCTCTTCATTTGCGACCAGCATGCTTAAATTGATCAAATTCCTATGATGTACCACTATTACCCCAAGAAATGGTGGAACATCTCAAAATAAACCAGAGTTGTAATTCTAAAAGTGGAACCAATACATGACTTTTCGGATCAAAAGTGGTACATCTCATATTATACCAACGTTACAACATGCAGACCAAAGAGAAATTCCATTTTGTTTTGGAGAAATACTGGTGCATCTCAAAATAAACCAGTATTGCAATGTAATTGTAATTTAAAACTAGATCAACCACTCTAATTATTGTTGGATCAAAAGCGGTACATCTGATATATACCAGTATTACACATACCTTGAGTTCATCACACTTCGGCGTCTGGCGCATAACTGAAGTGATCCAGTCTTGCTCCGACGCCATGGTAGAAGAATGGCTCAGAACCATACTGGTTTATCTGCTCTCTAGCGGCCAATAACTAAGTTATCGTTAAACCCGTTCTACCCCCGTGTAGAGCTCGACGAGAGCTATCTGGTGGAATATATAACTCAAAACCGCCAATTTCGGACTTATACCAGTCTTACTCCGGATGTGCGATTTGTTCCGTTTGTAATGACTTATTTGAAATGGTAAACCTCTGCGTAAAAATTACCAACTAGGTTTCCTACTTATGCAAAGGATGAAAAATTCGTCAACTAGGAATGTTTTAGTTCGTACCTAAACTAGGAATAGTTTCACATAGATAAGTACTCATAATTATGATGAACTTGTACAATTTGTTTATGAGGGCCTACTGTGGTTTTCCCAGTATTTTAGAAGAGTGTCAATAATATGAGCGCGAAGGAATTTGCCCTACTAATTCCATAAAATCGATTTAAAAATGTATTTAGGTCTAACTAAGTGATATTTATAGATTGAAATATGCTCTTCTCACATCCACGAAGTTATTGTTTAGATAGGTGAGTTAGAAATTAAATGCTGTCAATTCGGTCAAATAGTATTGTGTGCTTATTCCTCAGGATTTCCAAACATGTATATTATGCAAGATATTAAATTAACGAGCCACAACCATGGAAAGGATACCTCTCGAAATATTTGCGTACACTCAAATAGTGGAATGTAAAATTGAGTATAGGTATGCGAGGCTATCATATGTTTTTAAAGAATCAGTTGAAGAAATAGTTGGGTAGATACTTGACTGGACCAAAACAACTGGAACCAAGGTCTAATTTATTGTACCAAGATATTTTTGAACAATCAAAAGAAAAAAAAATAATAGTAATAGTAATAAGGTATTGAACCGATGTGGGCTCACTTATCGGTACTGAAGGTACCTAGGTATTCCCGAAATGTCCATCCTGTGAACTACGGCCGACTTTTGGTTTATTATTTTCAATAATGAACCTTTGGAATCGACCAAGAAAAAAAATTTCTAACACCCCCTCAAAATTGTTTCTACCTAGGATATTTAGTCCGGCAGATGATGATCGAATTTATGAGTTTGGTTATCTGTGTAGTTTTGAATACCACGTAATTCCCGAGTAAAATCTAGGTAAACTCAAGGCTAGTAGATAAAAGTACTAATTACTCAAAATCATAGCCTAGCACTAGCTACAACAAAGCATGCTGCATGCTGGCCGAATGACGCAAGGGTGAGATTCACTTTATGTGTTTCTACCTGTAAACCCGCCTGCTACAGATAGTCATTAACATTATGTTGATGTGCTCGCAGCGAGAAGAGCCTGTAGAAGGAACTGCAGCTAACTTCACTATTCACATTCTACTCCATTTGGGGTCTAGTTGTGCCCCGAAGATTTTGGTTGATGTAGGTCAGTTGTAAGGGTTCCAAAATGAATTTTGAAATTTTAAAAACGCCCTAACTCAAAAAATTTTGATATAAAGGTATTGTTTTTCCTTCAATTTAAGATTCTATAGAATTTTTAGAATTTTTTAAGACCACGCGGAGCTCTGTAGGACAAACCGTTCGCTCCCTACGAGAATTTAAGGGTTTTACGTACCTACGATAAATCAGAAACACGAGTGTGAATCGCAAAAGAGGCCTAATCTCCGTTCAAATTTTAGCTGACCCAAATTTTACCAATTTGGACCATCTCTGCTGAATGAACGACGCGGAATCAGAATGGCAGAGTAAGGAATTTCGAAAGAACTAATAATTACCTACTCGCAAAATGAATTTCAGCCATCAACTCATAAGTCAATTTTTCGGTGCTGAATTTCACCCTGCAGATTTTACACACATATTCCTGTACTTATTGGCTTCTGCTCCACAAACGACGCGTTTCCAAGATGGCAGAGTGTGTTTTATTGTCTTACAGTAGCATGTAGGAGATAATTATGCAATTTCCAGCCATCAACTAACAAGTCCATTTTTGGACCAAAATTTGATCAATTTGGACCATCTCTGCTGAATGAACGACGCACATTCAGAATGGCAGAGTAAGGAATTTCGAAAGAACTAATAATTAGCTACTCGCAAAATAAATTTCAGCCATCAACTCGATAAGTCAATTTTGGGACCAAATTTGGTCAAATTTTGGACCATCTCTGCTGAACGAACGACGCGGAATCAAAACGGCAGAGATGGTTTTTATTAACCAGATATGCATAGAGAACTAGTAAACAAAAATTCACGCGTCAACTAATAAGTCAAAATTTTAGTCAAAATGTGACAATTTTGAATCGATTCTGCTGAGCGGAAGACGGGGGGTGGGGAGGGCAGAGATAGTTTTTTGTTTCTTTCTCGTGGATACCAACCTACTACAAAAATTTCAGCCGTCAACTAATAAGTCAAAAAATGGTCAAAATTTTGACAAAATTTGATCGACTCTGCCTGTACAGGGGCGGGGAATTAGGGTGGCAGAGATGTATTTTCCACCTTTGGATAATTAGTTCTTGCAAGTGAATTTATTTCCAGCCATCAACTCCGTAAGTCATCATTTCTCTAAATTTGACAATTTCAAACGGCCGCCATTTTTGAAAGACGGGGCTTTGGAGTGGCAGCAATCCATTTTTTTACTCACCTTGGAGGACATTTTAATAAAAATTGGTTTGTAGCTTTCAACTCGTAAGTCACCGTTTTTGGCCTCGGCTCCCGGTCTACCATGTTTGTGTAAATTATAGACAAACATCAATAAGACATAAAAGTGGATCTCAATTATGTTGTTGATTATCGGTTTTTACATTTATTACGGCACGTAACTACCATGTTGCCATCAAGTTAAAAACGCTGCAAATCAAGTTTTTTACCTACCAACATTTTGGTTTATTATTTTCAATAATGAACCTTTGGAATCGACCATGAAAAAAAAAATTTAACACCCCCTCAAAATTTGATGGTTTACGTTTCAAGGTACGTAGAATCCAAAAATCGGATAAAAATTTGGCCGTCCGTCCGCCGTACTTTTGCCACTTAGCATTGACCGATTTTGATGAAATTTGGTATGTAGGCTCCATTTGGAGTCTAGTTGTGCCCCGAAGCTTTTGCTTGATGTAGGTCACTCCTAAGGGTTCCAAAATCAATTTTGAAATTTTGAAAACGCCCTAACTCAAAAAATTTTGATATAAAGGTATTGTTTTTCCTTCATTTTAAGATTCTATGGAATTTTTAGAATTTTTTGAGACCACGCGGAGCTCTGTAGGACAAACCGTTCGCTCCCTACGAAAATTTAAGGGTTTATATTGAAATATATATATATATATATATATAAATCAAAACACGAGTGTGAATCGCAAAAGAGGCCTAATCTCCGTTCAAATTAGAGCTGACCAAAATGCAATCGATAGTTGGTAATTTTGATTTTTTTTTTTTTTTTTTTTTGATTTTTTTTGATTTTTTTTTATATTATTTTTTTTATTATTATTTTTTTTTTTTTGATTTTTTTTCTTCTCTTTATATTGGATGGTTGGTGGCTTTGCAGACGAGTGATCTATATAAAAATAATAAACCATTGTGTAATAATTTGCAGCGTTGTTTACTATTGGTAGGTACTACCTACCACACCATACTGCTTCACACCTTCACAATCAAGTTTATTAGAAAGAACTAAACGCTTCACACTCGATTCGAAAAATAGAAAGCTTCATATGGAAATTTGATTACTGGTTACGCAGAAGGCAAAACTGTATACAAATCGAAGAAATGAACAAAATTCGCAAGCGAATGAAGAAAATTCGCAAGCGAATGAACAAAATTCGCAAGCGGATGAACAAAATTCGCAAGCGAATGAAAAAAATTCGCAAGCGATTGAACAAAATTCGCAAAAAGCGAAAAAAATCGCTTGTATTATGAAATTTAAATAATAATTGTTAACTTTTGCATTTGGTGCCCATGACCAGAACAGGTTGCATAAGCCTAAATAAAATAAAGTAAAAAAGAAGAAATGAACAGCGATCGCATTTTAGTCAGATAAAATTTGAACGGCGATTAGACCTCTTTTGCGATTCACACTCATGATTCTGTTTTATCGAAGGATAAACTTCAAGTACTCGTAGGGACCGAACGGTTTGTCCTACAGAGCTCCGGGTGGTTTCAAAAATTTTTAAAAATTCAGTACTATTTAAAATTGGTGAAAAAACAATACTTTTATTTAGAGAGTTTCCGAGCTAGGGCACTCTTGAAAATTTAAACCCTTAATTTTCACCCCTTAGAAGTGACTGGCATCAACCAAAAGCTTCGCGGCACAACTAGACCCCAAATGGAGCCCATATACCAAATTTGAACCAAATCGGTCCAGTGTTGCTAAGAAAAGTGCCGCGTACGGCGTACGGCGGACGGACGGAAATTTTTTTATTCGATTTTCGTATTCTACGTACCTTGAAACGTAAAACATCAAATTTTGATGGGGGGGGTTAAAATTTTTTTCTTGCTCGATTATTGAAAATAATAAACCAAAATCAATAATTGCAGACCATTTCAAAACTGCCTAACAAATGTCAGCAATATCGGGTGAATTTAACTATTGAAAAATACGTGTTGGGGAAATCACGATCTCTTGCCCAAATTTGAGAATGTAACTCATTTAATAGAGGAGTATAAACGACTCGTATAAATAGAGGATCTTTTGAGTTGTGAATAAGAATACCACAACAAGAGGTTCTCCTCTCAGCTTTGGGAAGGTACATAAATATTATGGACACACCCCAAAATAGACCCAACACAGCGTTTGCTTCATTTTTGGAGGGCGTGAGTAGACGGAAGCTTTGGCTTGTAATAACAGGGCTCGACTTCTGATGGTCCCGCTAATCGGATTTTATATTTTACTTATCGCGCTAACAAAAGGGGTCTTTTCAACGTCCCTTCCGTTTATCAAGTAATTACCCCTTCTCCCTCCAGTTTCCTTTGATCGGGACCACGTTCTCCCCCTATTTCCTTCGTCTCCCTTCTTCCTCCTGATCTTCTCTACTTTTTGATTCTCTTGAGCTTCACTTTATAAATAAGATTCCTTTCTAAACGGAACAACTCGGCATCCCCATTTTCTTCAAGCAGTGTTCTTTTTTTTATCAAATATTCTTATATTCAAAGCTTCAATGACCGAAAACTTCAAACAACCTCTTTTAAAGCGTACAGTGGTGATGAAAAATAAAATACCGACTATCTTAAGGAGTAGCTGGCATTGAAAGGAAAATTTTGCCTTTGATGGCAAATTACAGGAAAATCTCCTTTTGACAACATCATAAATAATATTGTTGGTAAGTCCTAAGCTCACCCATACGAGCTGAGAAGTAAAGCTTTAAAGGCAACAATACGATATCTACGAAGAAGTAACTTTAAATGCCGCAAATTATGAACTATACTCAACTATATTATTACAGTGATTATTAGGGAAAAAAAACAAAAAACAACCCTTTTTAGCTCGGAAATTATTTTCTCATCACAGTGACAACCTTCCGCCATCCATGAAACGTTCGTAACCCTGTATGTGTATGATTGGAAATCAGTTCAGATTGAGTGATACGTCTCAAGAATTCGTACTAATTTGGTTATAAATACAAACTATATAATTATATAATCTACAAGCAGAAACCTCGTGACATGGATATGTCTATTGGCTGGGGGTCATTTTATACATCGATGGTAAAAAAAAAAGTAAAGTAAGCAACCATTTCAGGTTGAATTTTCGTCCGACTGCCATTCTTGGGGTCGCGGACGTCATCAGCTGTCTCCCTAAGGGGAGATCAGAATTTGTTCTGATGATTTCGCTCATGGCTTCCCAAACATCACCGCCCTGGGTTGGAACGAGAGATTGCTGATCGTCTAATAGACAGAAAACTTTCTGCTGGCGACCAGACTCGAACGCGCGTCCCCGCAAGACGGTTCTTATCCTATCACCGCAGTTGGGTACACTGTCCATTAGACCACCGACGCCCTCTATACATCGATGGTGTACCAGAGGTGTGTCGGTACATCTGTACCGGGACTGTGGAACCGAGTATCAGGTTGGACCGGTTCCACACAGTGACATAAACTCGACCCTTACCGGTCCAGTTCCACGGACCGATAAGATATCTTGAAATGGCTCTGGACCGGGAAGAGATCATTCTGACTGGTGAGGATGGAACTGGACTGGTGAGGATGGAACCGGACCAATAAGATATCATGGAGAATGGTTCAATGGCTCTGGACCGGGAAGGGTTTTGGACCGGTAAGCATGGATCTTGTTTTCAGTTCTGTTCCATGTTGTACCTGGCAGCGCCCTTACTACTTCCATGGACTGAGAATGGTTCATGGAACCATGGAATAGCTCTTGAGCGGGAAGTTGTCTTCTGGACTGGTTAGCATGGAAGTTGTCTCCAGTATTATTAATTTATTATTGTCATGTTAAGTTCTTAAACTGCAACGTCATTATTCTTTCCTTGAATTGTTTGGTAACTATTATTTATAATAAATTGCCTCTTTTGTAACACTTGTTCAAATTCCTTCCTTTTAGCGAATTGTTAAGGAAAATGATGCTATTGTATTGCAAGTTGAGATCACAAGCATGGAAGAAGGACGATAGGGATTTGACTGCCTGCTTCATCCATGCCATGTGAGTGGGATTTGATCGCCTGTACCGGTAATGGAACTGTACCGGTAATTTGGAACGGTTACATCTTTGTCACTGTAACCGTTGGAACCGTGCCAGGGAAATACCTGGACCGACACACCCCTATGGTGTACGATTACATACACGTACGTTTTCTTCATGTAAACTTCTAACATGTGTGTGAAGATACATGGGGCCATTATAACTCAACCGAAGAGTGTTGATAATACTTAGTAACCAAAGTTGTTCAGCGGTATATTATAATTCCCCATTCCTGTTTTTTTCCCGTATAACAAATCCTCAGTGGAAAGAGATATCTTGTCAAAAAAATTCTTCCGTATAATCAAGGACATTCGTGAATGAATTTAAAAAAAGTATGTTGACGAACTTGTAGTGAATTGGAAAATTAATTAATAATTAAATTAATTAAATTAATTAATTATTAATTAATTAAATTAATTAATTATTAATTAATTTAATTAATTAGGAAAATTAATTAATCGATTAAGTTAAAAATTGACGAATAGCTACAAATGAAGATGTTGATTAGGATTTTGTTGGTGCATTTTTTATTTCATCAAAGAACGAGGCACCCACAGATAGGACAGCAATGAAATTGACAAGCAATCATCTTGGGCCTAGCCTCAAACCATCCAAAATCAAATCAGGGCTTTAATCGAGTTATTAAAACTGAAGGAATTGTTTGGTAAAAGTCAAAGTATCGTATTGGGGAATTTATAAGTCATGTTCAATAGGACAATCTAGCATTTTTATACCAATCAAATCTTTAAGTATCTGTTATTCTATGAGAGGAAGCTATACTCCCCAACTAACCTGGTAGCCATTTTTAAAATCCAACAGGTTTAACAAGTTTTGTATCTCTTCTGGTCTTCGAGGAGGATGATGCAAGTGAAAATGATAGAAGGATTATGAAATTATGAAGATTATGTTTCTCTGATTCATCCAACACCTACCACCCACAGCATCCAACGAAGACTATCGCACAGAGTGTGTAGTTTACTCTTAGGCCTGGATAATCAATCATTCCGAAGTGTCCACCTGAATTCAAACTAACAAACCTCCTACCACAGATCATCACGAGACGTCTCAATGAGTCCTCTGATGATCTTCAAGGGCTGTCTTGTCGGGCACATCAATCACAGTGTGTAACGAAGATAGCCTAGCAGTGAAGAAAGCAGAGCAGGGGTAGATGTGAGACGAATTTTTTGTTATTTTCGAACCACTGCGAGACATTCCCGAATTTTTAGTAATTTCCGAAAAATTGCTGATGATTTATGCCAACCCGTTAAGCAGGAGCCACGGCACATATAATTCTAAAAACATAAAATATTATCGTGAAGTTAGTTTTTGATCCAATGAATGATCAATTCAATAATTTTTGAACCAACAGGCAATCTTACTTAATATTAAATATTAACACAAATTTTGTGGTTACTTACATTCACACCCTCATATCAACTTCAAATATCAATTCTTCAGATCTAAACTTTCGAAACTCAATGCTTATTTCTTCCAGAACACCCGTACAAGAGATGCGGCTTTTCTAAGAAATGTAGGTCGTTTCCGATAGTTTCTGGAGCAAGGCTTTGTCTCAGAAAGACCAAGGATGAATTGCGACATTCTGAAAAACAAATACGCACGTGTTACGCCCCCGTTGTATTAATATGGTTCCGAGTGGCAGAGGAGGCTGTAGGAGTGTGAGGTAGGTGATAGGACCTTCCAAGGAACCAATAGGAACAATCGAGCCCATGTTTCTTCATGCTAATCCTTACACACTTTCTCAAAGACGTGTTTGTACTTTCAAGGCAGAAGGGGCCTCCGCTCTCTATGATATAACGCAAACAGAGGCTCTAGAATGTAAACTAGGCTGAATTCCCGGCTCGTTGGTCACGACTTCTTTTTTCGAGAGACGTTATCGGTGTTGTCATCCACACTTGAGGTCTGCCACTTATACCATCAGGAGGATAATCGATTCCAATTTCAAGTGTATATCGAACTATTAGACTTTATTTATTCGAATGAATATGTGGTTTTTCATAATGGGAAAGATGTCAGTGAAAAGAACTTTGCCGTTACATGAACCCTTGTAACTTTCATGTATATTATTCATCATTTCGTTCCGTACGAAGTACAAATATATGGCCAAAGTTAATTTTCTATTGGAGGTTTAATTCAATTTTCCATGTCGTAAAAGCCACCTCATACCACATTACAGGAATCCTCATGACCTCTTTTTGAAACCACTATTGAATACTGGAACATTAAAAGTAAAATTTGCTCTCTGAGAGTTTTAGGATTTGACGGAGTATATCCTCGATGAATCTCGATGAATTATGTTGCATTTTGATCAATAATGAACTTGACACACGCGGATATTTAAAGTCTGACACTGAAGACCTTTGATCGTCACAGCAATACCTACGAATGTATAAAGAGCAGTAATGGAAGCTTCGACTTCACAATCTAAAAAGTTTGGATCTTAAAATTGAAAGAGTAGTACGGGTCAAGATAATGAAGGGATGTGGAACAACACTTTGCACCGGGTGTTTTGATACCAAACTATGAACTAAAGTGAACTGCAGAATCTTCAACGAAGACTGCTTCCATAGTGTACAACCAGCTGAAAAGGCCCTCTTCAGGTTAGTTGCTCATGTTGGGCTGCTCATGATCTTGTGACAACTGTGTATCTCATCAGGATCTTGGAATCTCTAACAAGTAAATTCTTAAAAAGCAAATTATCATGTTCTTTGCCAAATGTTTGGTTGTATATCACAAACAATAATTAGAAGGGTAGTGGAGAAGAAGGAAAATATACAAACTTGGGTCGGTGGTTCAAAAATTGCCTACAAACCTGTAGCGAAACACTGAGCTGGGCGCAGTTTGTCGATACTACGCATGTTGTGGGAGAGGTATTGAGCGAAACGAGAGATGGAGTATCCTTTATCACTGCTACACATTCACTCGGCTCAGGCATGCATAACAAGCGACGAATTTGCATGGGAGAATTCGCACTATTATTGTCAAATTGGCGAAGGGAACACCCCAGCTAGCGGAACCGGAGGGAAGGTTGATTCTAAAAGACAGCTCCAGGGCTCGGGTGGGACCAACGCTGGCAAGGGTAGTTTGGTGGTAAATACATAACTGGCGACGACAGGAACGGGCTTGAATACCCAATGAAGGGGGTGGAGATAGCACCCCCTAACGAGTTTTCAACATTTCCCTCCGAGCAAAACACGCTTCTGGAATTATACTTGTTAAACCGCCTCCCTTACTCCTTTTTAGAATTCACCGACTTTCTCTGACAACTGCCTTTCGGGCGCGCTATGAATCCTAACTCTTTAATCACAACCTGCAAAAAGGCTCCGGCAAGAACACGGTTCCCGTTTTAAGTCGATTATTTCACGCCCCTTGCTTGTTGTAATTGTGATGGGATAAAAAGTTGGTAACTCGTAGCAACTTTCAATCCCTCTTATTTTTGACTCGCAATTTCCTACTATTTTTGTGATATTACAAAATTTTAACTGAGTAGTGATATCTTAGATTTGTTGGAAAAATCGATGATATACTGATCGTAGACTGCAAGAATAATTTATCTAAGACAAAATGGAATTTAAAGTCTTTTGCCCCAATCAGCTCCAAATAACTTTCATCTCGCAAGACTGTGACATCGAAAACTAGACAGAAGAAAACTAGTTTAGCAATCAGATGATATGTCAGTGGTTCCTTGATTCCATTGTGGGAAACTATGAATGTTCAGTGCAATGGTGGTCAACCATGTGATTATCAAGAAAAACCCATCATTTTGACATTTTCATGTCTTTGCTTTGGCACATGAACTGAAAAACCGTCACGAAAACTTTGATGCTTGGGTTGAACTAACAACCTTACTTCACTACCTTGTTGTGTAGTGGTTGACATGAAAATGTCCCAATGTGTTGCAGACTCGTATGCAAGCATTTAAAATTGAGTTTATGATTTCGAATCGAGTGTGAAGCGTTTAGTTCTTTCTAATATGGGTCTTTTAGAGGTTATTATTTGGTTCTATAAAAGGTTTGTTGACGAGTTGCCTTATAACGTTCTAGTGGGAATGGTTTCTTCTGGTTAGTTAGTTGTAGAATAGTGAGTTGAATGCCTTTTTCAATTCTACCAAAAAATTCAACAATGGTCACATGAATTGAAGGCTGGTCCCCGACGAATCGGAGAATGATCCCCTTAGTATTACAGGATGGGCCTCTGTGAAATTAAGGATGTGAATTTCTTGTGTGATGTGTTTTTTGTTGAACTGTACAATCAAGCGGCTGTTTGACTATGAAAAGATGGATGAATTGATTCATTTCGTACCAGATTATTTCGTACCAGGGAATCAATCTGCCTTGTTCTACAACTGTCTGCAGCATTTTGAAATGTTTGAAATATTTTATTCAACAATTACTGTGTATAAATTGGTAATATTTCGTTGTAGAATTCAGAGGAGGTAAACTCGTTTGACTGTCGATTAGAGAGTCCTGAAAGGAGATGCGTGCAGAATTTGTAGCGTAAAAAGACAACCCAGATAGAGGAAGAGGTACCGAAGTATGACAGGAGGATGAACAGCTTCTCTTCTGAAAATCTTTTTCTTCGAGTAAGACTGGACCGACGATATTTCTCGACATCAGGATGACACATAAAATACCACCTATCACTCTTATGGTTTCTTAACGGGAAGAAATTCTGTTACTGGTTCTTCTGAAGTCCAATTTATAGCATTTCCAAGTCAAATTCAACCTTCTCCAAGTCAAATTCACCCTTTTCCAAGTCAAATTCCACATTTCTAAGTCAAATCCAACCTTTTCCAACTCAAATTCAACCTTTTCCAAATCAAATTCAACTTTTTCCTAGAAGCAGTTTTTTTAAAAATTTAATCTTCTAATTAAGGAAAAGGTTGAATTTGACTTGGAAATATCATAAATTATGTTTTTTGTTGATTTCTTTTTTAATAAAACATGATTTTGTTTGGTACCTACCTACTGCGTTTGGAGTATTGTTTTCAGCCCGGTCCCCAATCACAGACGAACATTTGGTACTACATTTAGGGCTTGTGCGTATTTTTCGTTATTTCCCTAATAATGGTGAAAAGGTTGAATTTGTTTTGGAAAAGGTTGAATTTGACTTGGAAAAGGTTGAATTTGACTAGGAAAAGGTTGGATTTGACTTGGAAAAGGTTGAATTTGACTTGGAAATGCTATATATGAACAACTTCTAAGTTCGACGCATTCTTTGCAAAAGCAGACTTGCTCAATAGGCAGGGGTCGACGAACATCCAGAGCTTTCCGTATTTTTCAGAGCTCTGAAAATGTGTACAGTAAAATGAGAAGATGTCTGATCACCTGCGTGAGATGTTAAACTCATTTTACTCCGGTCCATCATGGAGTCTGAATGTTAGTTCTCTCGGAGATCTCTGGAATTGATAAGATATTGCTCTTCTGTTCATTCTAGAGAGCTGAAAGTTGGTACTCAGCTTTTTGAGGAAAACTGAAATGATCAACATAAACTTAGATCAGTATCGTGAGCTTTGAAGCTTGACTTCTCCCTTGGTTATTTTGGAGGCTGATTCTTTGGTAAACATCTCGAGAAAGGACATTCTTTGGCATAACTTTGAGAGAAAGGAAAATGGAGGAGTTTCTCCTGTTGGAAAGCAGACGATGGAATTTAGTAAGTTTATGATTATATCCGTATTAACCAACAACCAGCCAATATTTCTTTATTCGTGCTTCTAGAAATGCAGGAGTAGCCAAGTGCCTCTTTTTCCCGTGGGTTCACTTCACCATGTGAATTTGGTTTTCACAAACGAATAGAAACGGCCTAAAGACAGATAAACATTCATATGGAATAAAGTGTCTCAACGGTCAGTAACCAAAAGCCCTTAAGATGTTGGTCGACCGATCTATTGAGAAAAAACCCCTCTACAGACCAAAAAGGCGTAAGAGGTACTGAAGGAGACATAACACGACCCCCGGAAGATTTGTCAACTGTGTGGCCCCTCGGGCGTTATTATAACCACATTAGCTTCGAAGGGGGTCCCATTGTTGAAAGGGAGCAGTTGAAGCTTGAAAAGGGAGAAATACTCGTAGAAGTAACAGGGACGTAGGTTGAAAGATGGAAGACGGTGGCTGCGCAAGGCTGACAGAGCGGGGGAAGAGGGAATTTGGCTCCTGCAGGGAGGGAGTCGAGCCATCCAAGATAATTTGAGCGCTTTTCCTTCGAAAACGTTCTACCTCCATTTCTTTAACACGCTGTCTTCGCTTGGAAAATATATAAATATTTTCCTTTTTCGCAAAGGGTATTTTGGTGGAACCTGAACAACTTTTCACGGCTATTGTTCAAAATTGAGGAGGATCTTACTTTTCTTTTGGTTAACTTGGTGCGTGTACGTGTTTGTGAGCCATCCTTGATGGTACAACAATAATCATTCAGCCTATTTCAGTTCAAAAGATCTCGTAGTTGTTTTAAAAGTAAATGTCTCTTGGCTTAGAGTACCCAGATGATTCGTGATTCTTATAAATGGAATATTCAAATTTCAAGATAACAGTGAACAATTTGACACCAGGTAGGTTTATTGACTACTATTATGAGCTTACTTCACGTTCCTGTAAATTAAGGCAGTAGCAATCGAATAATGGTAACTGTATAAGGTGCTGGGGAAAGTAAGAGTATAAAAACGCTGCAAATTATCACACAAAGGTTTATTATTTTCCTGTGTAGATCACTCGTCATTTCCACTACTTACCAATCAGCAAAAATATGATTGCTGTCAATATTCCTGGTGTAAAATTGTTGTGGGTGCCTTCTTTAGTAAATTTGATTACTGGTAACTAAGGGGGAAACCAGAGTACGAGTCGAAAAAACGAACAGCCATCACATTTTGGTAAACAAAAATTTGAACGGAGATTAGGCCCTTTTGCGATTCACACGTGTTGTTGATTTATCGTAAGATCAATCCTTAAATTTTCATAAGAAGCGGACGGTTGGTCCTACAGAGCTCTGGGTGGTCTCATTCGATCCTAGAAATTTAATACTATTTTAAATTGAACAAAAAACAATACCTTTATATCGGAAGTTTTTGAGCTAGGGCGTTTTGAAAATTTCAGCCTTAATTTTTCAACCGTTAGAAGTTACCGACATCTACTAAAAGCTTCGGGGCACTACTAGACCCCAAAAGGAGCCCAATAACAAAATGTCATCAAAATCGATCCATGAAAAGGAAAGTGCCGGATCGGTCTAAGGAAAGTGCCTCTACGGCGGACGGCGTACGGACGGCAAAATCCGTATTCGATTTTCGGATTCTACTTACCGTGAAACGTAAACCGTCAAGTTTCGAGAAGGGTTAAAAAAATTATCCTTTGGTCAATTCCAAAAGTTAATTATTGAAAATAATAAACCAAAATAATGATATGATGACCAACTCCACTGCAGAGCACAAATTTTACAAGACTGAGATTGAGAAAAAACTTTGGATATTTGAACCCCCTTGTTAATATGAACGAATTAAGTCGCATATCAAAGATTAATCAAGTCACGGTACCACTCGTTCTGGTAATCCAGTATGTTGATTTCAAAAGTGTGAACTTTTATGACTTCTACTGAGTAAATGATGATACTGTACATTTTTTGTTGATAATTCATAAACTTTATTGTAACAATAAATACATTGCAGTCTAGCACAAAGGGGTCATAGTATAATTATGAAATATCCCCTTTCGTAACTTGTTGATGGTTACTGTCCATTGACAGCCCTCGCTGGTAATCATAATATACTCATGAACAGGATACCAAAATGTCTTTTAGTGTTTATTACTTTGAATAGTGGTTCTTTCTTTCGTATCGTACCTACATATAAAACCATACTTTTACTGCTAATTTAAGAAAATCATAATTTCTTACCTTCTTCAGAGCGATATAGTCGAGTCCGATGGCAGCAAATTCATTCCAACTGATGAAATTGTGGAGATAAAAATCAAGTTACAAACTCCGAAAAAATGTCAAAACCCTCATATAATTGAACAGACTTCAAATTGATTGATTCACCACTGCTAATAACTCAAAACTAATGGTTACTTGTAGGAATTCGGAAAAAAATAGAGAAATTAGCATGCACATCCGCAGTAACGAAAATGCAATAAGAAACTTTTCATTACTGTTATAACCACAGAGAACCGGTGACAAGGTTATAACTCACGATCAGTGCAGAATACGAGAGGGAAATTTCCCCGTGCTTTTTACCCAAAATATTCATGAAACAGGGAAATATCCCCACCAAGGCTGCCAATTTGAGGTGAAAATGAGTTGAGCAGCCCCTAAGCGTCCCCTCAGGCTCAGTGTGCACTCAGGCGACCACAACACTTAAGTGGTTCGTCTCAATCAACTATGAATACGGACTGTTGAGTCAAGGCCGACCCTCAACTCAGATAATTGAGTGCTCGCTCACATTCAAGCCTTGTCTATGAATTCCGCCCTAAGGGCGGAGTAGAGTTCAAGAGTTCAATCCGGAGAATTTTATCGGAGGATTTGTGCATGAGAAGGGTTGTAGCCAAATTTGTCCCACGCCTTCTCTCAGACAATAATTTAAGTGATAATAGTTGATAAAGTAAATAAACGGTAGAGATTGGCTAACAATACAGAACCGTTAGATAATTTCGATTACACATACGAGTATATACACTGCATATACTTTTACATAATCATTTGTGGTGTCGTCAAGTTTTCAGAGCAGGTTGTGGTATTTTGGGTTTTAGGCGTCGTTACGGCCTTGGTGGAGGAGGATTGTTCTGGATACCAGAGATGAGTTTATTTTCATGGTTCAACATGCTTGGGTATATGGGTGTACTGTACGTATGTGGATGTTCAAGAGAATAATGTAAGTCCCTCCAAGAATCTGTAACTTATAAACGGAGTTGGTAGAAATTACATATAAAATGCCTGCTGCTTTGTAGGTAGTTGGGATCATGAGTCTATTCCAAGTACCTAGTATAAGGCTGGTCGGCCGTAGTCTCGAGCTTATTGTTTCTATCTGGATCTTGTGAAATGAAAAAGCATGCCAATATATTTGGAGATGGTGTTGATTATTCACATTCATACACCTTTCAAGAAATGTGACTCCGTCACCAGGAACCTTCCAAAAGAATGCTCGAAAGTTCTATAGTTAAGAAGTTTATGCTGCTTAGTAATTGATTTACAACATCGTAATTCAAAAGAGTATTAAAATTACAAGACAGAGCCAGTCTTCGACAACATTTCAGAATGTTAGAGTGTCTCTCATTTGAGAGAATTCATCACAATCAGCTGATTAGTATACCTTCTACATGTCGAGTTAATCGTAGTCAGAAGATCTATAGAGGCTTCTTATGTTTTTATGAATTAATTTAAAGGTCATCAGAGAGTTCAGCACATTCAGCTTATTAGGGTACCTTCGTGTAAAACGTACTCGGGCATTTAAGAGCGTCATTCTAATTAATTTGTTTTATGGGGCATGCAGTGATGAAGAAGAGAGAAGGGCTGGCTGGGCTTGTCAATAATTCTCAGCAGTCCCAGAGAGGATTCCAGTAAAATTTCAGTTTCGAAGGACCAACCCAACATGAGCGAATTTAGCTCACTCAGATCAGAAAGGTGTTCAGCTTTTCATCCTTACTTTATAATCTCAGAGAGGCTCTCTCTAAAATTTCAGCTTCGTAAGGGCCCTCTGACATCGCTTAAGTGTATACAATCAGAGAAACCAACATCAGTCTCGCGAAAGAGGAAAAAGAAACAATAGAGGGATTGTTGCGAAGAGGTGTATCGAGGATGAAGGTGGGAATCATCAAGAATCAAAGATGCGGGAAATATAACTACAAACCCACATCTACCAAAATCGGCTCAACAGTTTAGACAGGCATTCGCGTACACACAGACAAACAACTCTTGATTTTTGATATCATAGATTTTTGTTAATACAGACAACAATAAAGATAGTTTGGAATCTTACGATGAATGTTTCGAAGAAAGCGTTACAAAAATATTAAAGGTGTTTTCTGAACCTGAATAGCGCTTTTTTGGCTCACAGCTTGTTCACAGAAAGTTATTGTTTCCGTTCTTGTTCCTGTTCCTTTAATCAAAGGCGTCAACCGGAAATATTTTCGCGTTCGATTGCACTCAAATCGCTCATCCACCCAATGTAGAGTTGTTAAATATTGTTCTCCTCTCGCAATTATTCTGACACAAGGTCTTTTCTGCTTAGCAATTGTACTTCGGTCGTTCGAACAAAAAGACGACACTCCGGGGCGTCTTGTTGGGTCTTCGAAAATCAGGAAGCATTGTTGGAGGGCATTAGTGTAAATATTTTGGCCCAGTGGAGCGTGCTCGGGCCTCACACTGCGCTGTACACCACTTAGTTAGGGCTACGTGGGCCCCTGCGTCTCACAACAGCGCGATTCGAGCCCGCCGGCGCGTTCTCAGCTGGTTGACACCCGTTATGAACCCTCCCTTCAATAGATCCTTCGTTAGCTGGTTGCGCCTTCAGTCAATGTAGCAAATGAGTTGTTACAAAATCACCTTCTGGGTAGATGAACATGACTGGGTGGAGAGGACGAAAAAAGTCACAACCGTTGATGTCCGCAGTTGTTCAATTCATTCGAGTTCCCACCACTGAATTCGACTGAATGCTCTTCGGGCTTCAAATACATTACTCAGAAGAAACTAGTAAAGTAGAAAAGTAAAGTAAACAACCATTTCAGGTTGGATTTTCGTCCGACTCCCATTCCTGGCGTCGCGGACGACATCAACTGTCTCCCAAAGGGAAGATCAGAATTTGTTCTGATGATTTCGCTCATGGCTTCCCATTGGCCTCACCGCCCTGGATCGGGACGAGGGGAAACTGCGACCGACTTACCCGAAAATATGCTCCCGAGGTGAGCCCCGAACTCACGGCCCCTGCAACCGGTCCGAGTCTCTCTCCAGAAACACATGATCAGAAGAAACTATTTACCACTGTTTGTAGAGTTCCTAAGATGTTGTGGGCCAAGAAGGAATGAATCTTGGCTTTACCGAAGTACCTATTCTACTTTCCTTCGACATCAGTAATGATTTTGAAATTCTTCGTAAGAATCAATCATCATTTCTTCTGTCTGAGTTTTAACACTTTCCACGCGGATCCCTAACAGGGGGTCCCTAACATCCCGACAGCGCGGGGTTTCTACCGGTAGGCACTTTTTCGCCGCTCTAATGCCATCTATTTCTTCTTAATTGAAACAGTTGGTAATTTTTTTCAACGGGATTTCTCCATGTGATTTCGTTTATTAATAGGTAGTAATTTCGTTTAGTATTCTCCACTAGGTTGCGTTTCGCTTCCGGGTAGCATGATTGCAATGATTGCAATTTCGCCCGAAATTAGTAGTTCATACAACATATAGAAAGCGCTGTTTCTCACTCAAAGCTGTGGAAACAATAGTTTTTCTCATTCTTTCTTGAATTGAAAAGACAATGAAATCGATACAGACCAACAGAATCGAAACGATTATAAGAAAAAAGTACGATATTTACATTTTTCACATGTTTTTGGTTGCCTGTATGATTTGCCTAATTCACATGAATTTTAGAACATACTTATTTGAATAATTTTCGGAAAATGATTTTATTTACTTCTAGACAATTAGTTGAAACAGGAGTGGAAGGGAGGGCTTCTGGAAAGGCGAGGTGTGAAAAAAAAAGAAATGCAGAGTTTGGTGATTGAATCCATACAAAATCATACAGATAGTTCAATCAATAATCAATGACAATACGTAAATTCAAAGTAAGTACCTATACAATGCCACTGAAGTTTTTAGTGGTTCATTAAAAAATAAATTAAATGAAAATACGACGTTGCATTTCCAATTGATTTAAAGAAATAAGTACAATATTTACATTTTTCACATGTTTTTGGTTGCCTGTATGCCTGTATGATTTGCCTAATTCACCTGAATTTTAGAACTTACTTATTTGAATAATTTTCGGAAAGTGATTTTATTTACTTCTAGACAATTTACACTCGCAATGACAAGAAAAATTTTAAGTTCCCGCAGCCATCTCAGTACGAGTATTGCAGATTGCATAACCTGAGCCAACCGAGAACGCGGGTTGCTACCAGTAGGCAATTTTTTGAAAACATCGATTTCTGCTTGTGTTCAATGTAAAAAGTCGACAAAATTGTCTAGAATCGATTTTAGAGCATCTGAACTCGTTATATCTATCGAAACGTCCGCCGCTCAGGGAGTGGGATTTTGTTTGCCTACCGGTAGGCAATCCGCGCTGGCGAGAGAATTTATTATTTATTATTAGAATTTATTAGTTTCTTCATCCTTGTAAGCTTCGACTTTTGCTGGTCACAGGCTTCAAAGTTTGATTTTTGCTACCTGTTGGTCACTCAACATGCTAGTATTCTTCATTTGCAAAGCATATTTGTACCAAGTTGATGCAGATAGATGGCTTCTGTTGCAACTTCTGTCAGCGCCATAAATTCTGCTTCGCACGATGAGTGGGCTCTGGTTCGCTGTTTCTTCGATTCCCATGTTACCGCTGCTTTCCCAGATACGAAACAAAATCCATTGAAATCGTGTTGATCTTGTCCTGGCCCGATCCAGGCCATGCTCACGTTTCCAGTAAGCTTGGTTACAGTACAATTATCAAAAGGCGTGTTTTGCTGCTAGCAGTTCACTAGATTTTTCACAAAACCGGCGATTGTAGTTCTTCAGGGCATATCTCGTAGATTGTATCGTATTATTATATGGGAGAACTTACTGTCATACTAAAAATTATGACACGACATAATCACCCGTGATGGTGATGGATTCAGTTGTTAGTGGTGCCTACTACGTTTGTGTTATGCTCGGCCGACCGCATAATAGGGCTCAAGCATTGTGAAGACAGGAAATCAGAGGGCGAGGGAAGATGTGAAGCATGCTTGACTTGCAGGACCCTTGCGGGTCCGAATGCTTTCATGCGTTCCCTCTCTTTTGTGTCTTTGTAACCGCTAATCTACTTATCCTTCCATCGCATCTCCCAGATCTCGGGGGGCTTATCTTGGTCGGGCGGCTCCCTGGCACCCGCTACCTCCAATTCGGATGGAAAAATTGAATGGGCGAATCTCCGGGGATAGTAATATCATGAGTAAACCTCCCCTTAGGCATTTCAATGAAACCCGTCTGTATAGACTGCCGTGTATAATATTAAAATGAACACATTTCAAAAAACCGGAGCCCGTCTCTCGGCGAGAGGATTTCTATTTTCGTGGGTATTTCCAGAAACGTCAGTTCTTATTGACAATATCGTTTCCATTAACCTCATGATTGAGATCGCATCATATATCATACCTACCGAATAAGCTACATATTTCTTAGCACCTAAATTATAATTTCAATCCCTTGTAAGCCCGCGTAATGTAGAATGTTTCCCTATTCAAATGTATATACTTCATTTGAACATCGAGGAGACAAGATCAGATACTTTCAGTCTTACTAGATGACCACCCTAATTAATAACAATTTCCAAAATATGCATTGGAAACATCTTAATTTATTGCACTATTGTGGGGCAAAATGGAGAAAAACAGATCATCCACATGTCGAAGGATATCTTTTACATAAAATAATGTTGTCGATTGCTTCGTTTTCACTTTTCAAAGTTGAAAAAAAAAAAAAAAAAATTCTCCAAAATCAAAATCCACTCGCGTTTTACGTTTTCGACCTTCCTGAACAATTTTGGTTCCGTGTCAGTCTGTCTGTTATGAAATCCTTGCCACAGCCATAGCTCCTACAATTCTCGTCCGATTTCGATGAAATTGTCAGGGATTGTGGGATTTGGCGTGTAGATGGTCCCCTATGAAAATCATTGCCCCCAGACTGATAGTAGCCACTGCGCATGCGCAAACGTGTAATTCCTTGGTGCAGTCATAACTTCTACATTTCCCATCTGATTTCGTTAAAATTTTCAGGAATTATGCAAGATGGCTTGTAGATGGTCCCCTATGAAAATCATTGCCCCCAGACTGATAGTAGCCACTGCGCAAGCGCAAACGTGTAATTCCTTGTTACAGCTATAACTTCTACATTTCCCAACTGATTTCGATAACATTTTCAGGAATTATGCGAGTTGGGATGGAGATGTTCCCCTATGAAAATCATGGCCCCCAAATTGAAAGTATTTTGTGGGCATGCGCAAACGTGAATTCCTTGAAACAGCCATAACTTCTACATTTTCTAACAATATTCAGAGATTATGAAGTTTAACGTGGAGATGGTCCCCTGAGAGGGTAGTGCAAGAGAGAGTGCATTTAGAGATTAATGTTTTGAGATTAACTACTATGCAACGGATCATCTATGCAATCGGGTTATGGACACGAGGAAGCTATGTGCCACACCCTCTTGTTTTTGCTTGTTACTCAATCTCGCTCTAAAAGCCATACCAATTTTCAATATTTATTATTTTATAAATAATAAATTTTAAAGATTCATGTTTTCTAAATAATATAACCACTGAAAGTGGTAACAAAGAGGTTTTATAAGTAGTGTGATCAATAGAACTGATTTTTCCCATGTGGATCCTGGAGCGCTGAAAGGTAGGGAACTACGGAAGCACAAGTCACTCTTGGGGGCTTTTAAAACCGATCGGGAGAAAGTTAGATCAATGCAATTCCCTCACTACAAATATTCCTCTAAGTCAATAAACCGTCATGTACGATGTAATAAAGGGAAAACCCTTATAAATAACGGATGAGTTATACGCCCTTTCAAGTGAGAACAAAAACTCTCCTCTTGAACTTGTTTCCCTAAGAAGGGGAATTGCTATATTACTATTGGGAAATTACTACTGAAATTGGTTTGAGAACTTTGCTCTTTTCACATGTATAAATAATTTCATTTATCGTCCTAATTTTGTTGTTTATTCGCAATTTAATTCAATAGTACCGCTGGACGTTATAATTCTGTTTGACAGAGCCTGGTCAGCGTAGTTTTTTCTATCGGATCTCCAGAGTTCTTTTATTTGTTTTAGTGTGCCCTAATAGATTTACCAACTCTCTTTGCATAATGAATTTTTCACTCGCCCCGATAATTATCAGTAATTACCTGCCCTTCGATTCTACTAAGGGCAAAAAAACCCTACTACACTAACTGCGGAAGCACTGATGGTGAAATCAAATAACATTCTCTCCTAAATTAAATTTTCCAATTAGGTAAGGATCCTTTTTTTCCATTCATTTTATTTAAAGCTTTCAAAGCAATTACCAACCAGTTCTCTTGGGGGACTATTAACACACACCGCATGTTTAATATTGTTCATAATATAAACTTTGTCTCTTAATAACGTTCATCAGTCGGTGAGTTTAAAGTTATCTTTAGTAACCTGAGTTTCGATAACCCAGTAATGCGAAGCACAGTAACCTCTGAGTAATTTTGCTCATTTCTGATCTATTGGAAATAGACCGGGTAAATTAATTATGGACAAACTTTGTTTTTATCTCCATTAGTTATGTTTTTAAAAAACTCCATCAATTTGTCTAAAAATTTTGATATTCCCTAGAATCGTTTACAATTGTCAGAAAAACTTATGTTCGGGCATAAAATGATTTTTTCGACAGGGAGTGTTTTCGTCTTTGTGTGAGCCTGATTTTTAAAAAAATGTTTAATCGAAAGTAGACTTCATTCTGAGAATTTTGACACCAGCCGTTCTCTTTTTTGATGAGTAGATCTTTTTCAAAGTTTCGAATGTTTATGACGTCACGCACCCCCCAGCCCACTGTGACGTCATAAACATTCGAAACTTTGAAAAATCATAGTAAAATAAATAGTCGTGTCAAAATTCTAGAATGAGGTCTAGTTTAGATTAAAAATAACAATAAACAATTTTTTCTGACCCATGCGCACACCCCATTGTCTAGGCAAATGGATGCTCGACATCAATCTGATCTTGAAACATCGATATCGTCAAATTAAACAAAGAGGGATATATTTCGAGAATTTATTAATAATACTCGCTTCTACAGAACTCGTTCCTAATATGTTTAGGAGAATAGAAACAGTAATTTGAGAATGTGCGTGACACGTGCACGGCGTTTGTAAAATCCTCAAGTTCTCGAGTTTTAGCGTGTTTCCTGTGAATGGGGGAATATTGCGTCACGCGAGGCTTGAGTGTAAGTGAAGCTTAATGTTTATTATTATGGTTGATCCTTCAAATACTGAGTGATTATGGAATGGAAAAAGTAGGGGAAATTCAGGAACAGACGGATCACATCTTGCCTACCGAGGTTCTTAAATATCTCGAGATATAATTCGCTAGCTTGTATTGTATCATACATAACAATGTTGAATGGTAATGATTGCACATCGGTTTTTTGTTTTTCTACATAGATTTTATTATCTAAATAAGATTTGAATAAGTTTATTTTGATAGAAAGTATCTAGGTACCATCATAACTTTGTTAAACATGTGTTAGTTGTTGGTGCCCCCATATTCTTAACGAAATTTGGTTCTTGGTAATTGAGGAAGCAAAACTATATAAAATGAAATTATATTTGGAGGGAGAAAAAAGATCACTTTTGATCAGCTGAACTGTGAACAGAGATTTGGCCTATTTCCATTAGTGATCATTAATTTTATTGCGATTCACACGCGTGTTTTTGCTTTACCACTTGTCTCAATTTCAAGTCCTCATAGGGAGTAAACGTTTGTTCCTACAGAGCTCCGAGTGATCTCATTCAATTCTAAAAATTCGATACAACTGTAATTTTTCAAAAACAATACATTCATATTAAAAGTTTTTGAGATGAGGCGTTTTGAAAATTTCAAACCCCACTTTTCACCTCTTAGAAATTAATAAAAACAATCATCTTCAGCTTTGGTGCACAACTGGGCCCCTAATGGAGCCTGTATATTGAATTTAATCCAAATCGGTCCATGGGAACTGGGCAAAGTACCGCGTACGGCGTACAGACGGAAAAAGTTTATTCGATTTTCGAATTCTACAACCATCAAATTTTGAAGGAGGGTGAACATTTTTTTCTCCAAAAGTTCATTATTGAAAATAATAAACCAAAACGAAACACTTCACTAAAGAGACGTACTAATACAGCCTAAATGAAGGACTATATATTTTCCTGGTCTCTTAAATAAGGGTAAGTTAAAAGTTCTCCAAATTCTACTCCACAACCCGATAGGTTTGGTGCAGAAAAAACGCGTAAAACGGCGAAGTAGGATGATACATTTTGCTCTATTTACCTACCGTTGAATAATCAACTTCAGCTAATTACAAAATAGTAAAGAATTTAATCCTTTGGCACTGAGGAACTCATAACTAAACCATTTGGCTTGGGTGAACAATTGTGGCACTTTGAGTTTCTTGAATTTCAGATTAGGAAGACAGTTTGTAAGTGCAAGTTGGTGCCTAATTCCTATAAATTCTCTTTTTGAATAATTAGATGAAAAATTTTGTATAACAAAATGTTTAATCTGACAACCCGATTGTTTCGCAGATTTAAGTCTTAACTTCAGTCTTAATTTTAATTACTTCTTGAAAGTAATATTTAAGTCTTTTGAAAGTATATTTCACAACGGAATAGTTTGTAAATTCTTTATCGACGGTGGTATTCAAAAGGAATATTAGTGGGTTTGAATTAAAGTAAGGAAAAATAACTTTGAACAATACAGTTTATTGTACATAAAGATGCGATTAATTTAGATATTATGTACTTATATACAAATTTCGTATACACATATTTTCCATTTGTATTATACATTATATAAATAATTCTTTATTTACAAAAGTAATAGCAGAATCGGAACATAGGTTGCTTATTGACTCGCTTATTGGATAAAACATCCATCTTCATAACGTTAATATTATACATCTTTTTTCAATATTTTATACATCGTTAGTTTATATTATACATCGTTTAGGGTCGGGAGAAACATCTTGAATCTGCCATACAATTATTCGGTACCGTGAATAGGCGGACATCGGCTAAGATTTACGTCTGTCAAGTAATTCTTTCTTTGAGAACATTTACGATGGGCTCGATTTAAAAGTTGTAAACCCAAATTAATCTCAACCACCGATTACACTAAAAATAAAATTGCACTAGTTATTTGAAAATTTGATAAAATAATAAATTAGGGAAGTATTTGTAAATTTCATCAATTGAAAGTTGGTTTCAGGAGGGAGCCAGCTAGTAGTACAATATTACTACCTCCATTGAAAAATCACGAAATCTTTTAACTTGATTCTGTAAGTACATAGCTCAACAAAAGATAATGAATTCCGTTAGCTTCTATTTTATCTCATCATCGCGGAAATATGAGATAAGTATGAGCCAACTTAGTCACCTTAAATGAGCGCTCGATATTGATAGTGGAGAAACTGTAATAAATTGAATCATTAGCAATCTAGCTTGAACTACTTTTACTTTTACTGGTGGTTGACGTTTTGCGTAGGTTGAAGGTGAGGGGGTGAGGGCAACTCGAGAGAAAGATGTTGGTCGATGAACTTCGTTAAAATTGAGGTTCGTGTTTGCGACAATATGAGTTTGAAAACAAGATAGGTATCGCTTGGGTTTTCAAGGCAGACTAGGTGGGTGCGGTGAACTGGTTGTTGGGACTCTTGGAGTGGTGTTGAAACAGGCTAAAGCTGAATACAACGACAAAACACAGAGAACAGCTTCGCAAAATAGAAAAGTTTAAGGAAACTGATTCCGCGTCGATTAACCATGAATTCTTTTTGGCCGACTTCAACAGCGCCGAAGGTGCCCGACGGAGGAGGTCTCTCTTTTCGGTGTGTCGCGATACGACGATTTTCGTTGTTGTTGTATGCCTTGCATTTTTTTATTCTGGAACCAATCTGCCTGATTATTTTTGAAATGTGTTCTACCAGTATCCGTGGTGTTCCCGTTTCAAACAGATTTCATTTTGCTTTGTTAAAAGTGTCGAAAACTTGTGAATGAAGGTGAACAACGTGGTTTCCGTTTTCGGGGAGATTGGTCCGTTTTCACTTTCCTTCCCCTGTAACTTCCGACTAAGTCAATGAAGGACCATTTATAAGTATTCAAATTAAAGTTTTGATTGTAAGCTTTAAAATGAGATGCTATATGAGGTGTGTTCTGATAATTAAAAGGTGCTGCGGGGGAGAGAAAGGGGGAAATTATACTTTGTTATTCACTCAGAACCTGCATGAGCCGTAACAAACGTGTTTATGAATGCTCAAGAAGGTGAGTTTTCCTACCAAATATTTGAGGTCGGCCCGTTTTTTTTAATTTTCAGATATGTATTTTATATTTTTGAAACCAGTAGGTATCAGATACACACGCAGTAGGGAGATTCTTCAGATCTAGAGCCTGAATGAGCAAAACCTCGTAGCTTTTAGTGCTGTTTTTATGCTTTACGAAGTACGTAGTGCCTGAAAATCAACGAGCGAATAAGTTACTTTATCACATCGTCGTGGAATCTTACACGTCCCAGCAATGACTTAAGAGCCGATTAAAAACAAAGTTTTTTTTTTTTCAAGACGAAGAAATCGACAGTCAAAAACGTAAATAACGAGTAGAAGCAGTTTAAAATGGTTGGATTCCTTCCTTCAACTTTACGAAAGCTGTATGACGCTAAGCCTCCAAATAGGCATACAAAAACACAAAAATATACTATTTCTAGGCTTCCACAGTCAGAAACCTGTTCTTTTCATTCGTTCCACTTTTTTTTTATCTAATCGATGAAGAATTTAATCTTCTACAACTCTTCTATAGAGAAAAATGTTCTTTATACGGTTTAAAAATAACATTTATGTACTGTCATAAGTTGAAAAAAAAGCCAAGTATGTTGAAAAGAAAAAAGTTGAAGTGATACAACAAAGCCCAACAAAGCTAAAATGCAGTTCATCAACTTCAGAAAGTGACCTACCAGTGAAACATTGTTATCTGGGTGTAGTTGGTGCCCTCATGGCCTCATATACATAACGAACTTTGGGTTCTAGGTTGCTAGGGAAGCACAACTGAGTGACTTGAAACTCTATTCGGTGAAAGGAAAAAGATCCCATTTTATCAGCTGAAATTTGAACGGAGGTCCTATTTCCGTCAGTCTTTTGCGATTCTCGTATTTCCGATTTATTGTAAGCCCTTAAGGGAGCAAACGGTTCGCCCTACAGAGCTCTGGGTGGTCTCATTTGATTATAAAAATTCAATATCTTTTTAAATTGAAGAAAACGATACCTTTATATCAAGCATTTTTGAGCTAGGGCGTTTTTAAAGTTTCAACCCCTAGTTTTCGCCCCTTAGCATAAACTGATAATAACCGAAAGCCTCTACTGTTAACTAAAGAAAGTGCCGTACGGACGGCAAATTTTTTATTCGATTTTCGGATTCTACGTACTTTGATTAAACGCAAATTTTGAGGGTTGGTTGAACATTTTTTTTCTTGCTCGATTCCAGAGGTTCATAATTGAAAATAATAAACCAAAATGATTAACACAGCTTATTGGGGTCGCTGACGCGTCTTCTACCCATAAGAAACCTGGAATCCAGTAACATAATTGTAAATGAATGATCGAGTTTTGATTTTACAGTAGGTTCCCACTATTTCATCGATATACATAAACTATTAATTAGTCACGTTACTGTTACTGTCCAGTTACTGTTACTGTTACTGTTACTGCCCAGCTGTTAATTCCTTGGATATACTCCAATCTAGTGTTGGATCGTGTTTGATGTTATATAGGTAGTGGATGCTATAATTTTCAATCTAATAAGCTCCAAAAATGCCGTAAACAGCATGTTCAATACGTTCAATACTATCTACAGTACATAACGTTTTGAGTGGTTTCAACTGAGGAGGTCGCAAGCAAAACGGGTTTTCTCACTTTGTTTCAAAAATGAGTTAGACACGGGGATTCGTCTACCTACTCGTTGAGTGCTTTCCGACGCCAACGGAAAAAGAATTCTTGGCCAGAATGGGGTTTTCCCTCCTTTAAAGCAGTCTATTTTTTTCCGTCAAAAAGCAGTCTTTGGTGCAAACAGGGGTATCTCCTCCGCAACCTGGCGACCAAAATCAGCGTTCTCCATGTAATCAATCAGATTACGGCTGATCTTTCCTCCTTCCCTCTTTGTTTTGCTATCATTTCTCTGGTTCACAATGTTTAAAGTCGGGTTGCTTGTTTTGTACTTGACAAAAAAATAGGGTTTTTACTTTTAAAAAAATGGAAATACCTAGATGGTATTGAAACTGGGGTTTTTACTTAAAAAAAAAAAAAATTGATGATAACGTAATTGATGAATTGTTGTCCAAATTTAAAATTGGAATTTTCCAATGTAAAAAAAATAATAATAATATTTTTCTGCTTTCAACTTTTTACTTAAAAATTTTTGAATTTTTTTCAGGATTTATAATTTTAAAATTTAAATATTTAGCTATCGTTCACAGTTTGTTATTATTTACCTCTCTATGGATACACAAACATTTTAGCCAATTTTGGCTGATTTGCAGACAAAAGAAGGTTTTTCATACTAATTTTTAGTTTTCACTACCTAGGTACTAAAAAATTGATTTTTTATTTTTTTTTTAAATAAAAAACGCTGCAAATCATTGCTCAAAGGTTTATTATTTTCTGTATAGATCACCCTTCTGTATAGATCACTGGTTCTCCATCAATAGCACCTACCACCATCTGTATTCTCCCTTGACCTTCCCTCTATTTTTCGAATTGTATGTACCTTGAAACGCGAAACATAAAATTTTTGGTTTGCTTTGAGCAATGGCTTCGGAGCTCACTCAGCTGATCAGTGATCTGAGGAGTGAAGAAGATCTCCTCGAATGCTGAAGACGCCTGGAAGAGCACTTCCATTCAATAGGATTGAAAATGGCTTTGGAGCTCACTCAGCTGAACAGTGATCTGAGGAGTGAAGAAGATCTCCTCGAACGCTGGAGACGCCTGGAAGAGCACTTCCATTCAATAGAATTGAAAATGGCTTCGGAGCTCACTCAGCCGATCAGTGATCTGAAGAGTGAAGAAGCCTTTGAGCAATGATTTGCAGCGTTTTTTACCCACCAACATTTTTTTTACCTACCAACTTTTTTTTACCTACCAGCTATGTACTACCTACCACACCATACTGGCTTCACACCTTCACAATCAAGTTTATTAGAAAGAACTAAACGCTTCACACTCGATTGGAAAAATAGAAAGCTTCATATGGAAATTTGATTACTGGTTACGCAGAAGGCAAAACTGTATACAAATCGAAGAAATGAACAGCGATCGCATTTTAGTCCGATAAAATTTGAATGGAGATTAGACCTCTTTTGCGATTCACACTCATGATTCTGTTTTATCGAAGGAAAACCTTCAAGTACTCGTAGGGACCGAACGGTTTGTCCTACAGAGCTCCGGGTGGTCTCAAACATTTTTAAAAATTCAATACTATTTAAAATTGGTGAAAAAACGATACCTTTATTTCGAGAGTTTTCGAGCTAGGGCACTCTTGAAAATTTCAACCCTTAATTTTCACCCCTTAGAAGTGACCTACATCAACCAAAAGCTTCGCGGCACAACTAGACCCCAAATGGAGCCCATAAACCAAATTTGAACCAAATCGGTCCAGTGTTGCTAAGAAAAGTGCCGCGTACGGCGGACGGACGGAAATTTTTTTATTCGATTTTCGTATTCTACGTACCTTGAAACGTAAAACATCAAATTTTGAGGGGGGGTTAAAATTTTTTTTTTCTTGCTCGATTCCAAAGGCTTATTATTGAAAATAATAAACCAAAATGGACCTAAAACTGGACACAATAAAAAAAGCATGTATTTATCACAATAATTGTTGAAAAAATCAGACTTTTTTTTCGCGGCTTTCAGAAAATTCAGAAAATTTGAGAAAATCCCTTTTGCGTGTGACCTTCTCGCCTTTCTCTAATGTCTAGAGAACCGACGAAATCGCGTTTGGATTCACACCACGGAATAAGATACTCGTAGATGGTATTTACTGCAATCATATATCGTGAAGCAGTAGTGTGGTTTCGTCAGGATCAGCGTGAAATTTTCAGTGAGAATAGCTCTTGGATGAGTAATTTCACCATGTCGGAATTTCCTATTTTTGACCCCAAAATCGGATTCAGCGCCTCGAAAAATCCCCTAAGGCAAACTTTCAGCCCGTACTTCCTAAATGACAAAACCAGTAAAGATCGAAATCGAAAAACTGAAGAAAAAAATAGAAAAAGCAAGATGGGGAAAATTAGGTTTCCCCTGTTTTTGTGTAATAACTTTCCTCTTAGATAACACGGTTTCGTCATACCATCGGGCAACACTGGGAGGAGACGGCGATCCGAACAGCCCAATCAGCGAGCGTTCCCGCTTCACGTTGAAGAGGTCCGTTTTCCCGGTTATTTTTTGAAATCATGAATTTTGATTGTCTCCCAAAAATAACAGGAGACTTATTTTCCGAAATCAACCCGATTTTCATCTATCCCACACTGATAACTATTCAGGAAAAATGCAAACAGAATTTGGTGAAATTCCTCCTGAAAAGTCAAGATTAAGTAAAATAAACAACCATTTCAGGTTGGAGTTTCGTCCGACTACCTCTGATAGTCCTGGTTGAATTTTCGTCCAAATGCCATTCCTGGGGTCGTGGACGTCATCAGCTGTCTTCCAAAGGATCAGAATCTGTTCCAATCTGTCCTCCAAATCTGTCTCCAATCGGTCCCCCAAATCTGTCTCTAAAGGATCAGAATTTGTTCTGAAGATTTCGTCCATGGCTTCCCATTGCTTCACCCATGGGTTGGGACGAAGGGGGCGATACCCGAACCCACGATCCCCGCAGAAGTCAGTCCGAATTCCACCACCAAAGGATGCGTTCCTCAGGGTTACCACGGCCACACCGAACCCCATCTGAAAACCACCTGTTTTGGAACTTTGTATGGATGATTGCTGTTTAGTTCATTTGACCGCAAAACCTTTTGCTCGTTCTATCGTTTAACGAAAGAAAAGTTTAATACTATTAGTAACGTAGCCCAATAATACAAGTTTGTGGAACCAAGACCGAACCGAAGGTCTAGGTCTACGAGAAACTCAGTCCATATGAAATTCACTGTCGAGTGTTGAACACCGAGAGTCGTCTTTAACAGTGTGTCTGGTAGTACCTCGTCATGAGATGCTGGTTGAAGGAGGTGCAAGGCCAGACGGGCAGAGAGGAACTGGGGGTGACGACGTCGAGCTCTTCGTCGTCCGAGGGGTTGCTGGGAGGATCGGGCGCCAGGAGGGACGCCACGTCGAATTGCCGCTTCTTGGAGCGAGGGGCGTGGAGGCGGGGCCAGGCGGGCTGGTGGGCGACGGGCGGCGACAGCGGCAGAGGCGGGGGCGAGGGCGAGTCCGTTCCGTCGTCTTCCACTGCCAGGCCCATGTGTTTCCTCACCTGCACAACATCCAAATACTGCTTTATAGAGACACCAATTTTATTCATCATTAATTTCATTGCTTATTGCTGCCCTCGTTTTGGTTCAATATTTTCAATAACGAATTTCAGGAATCGAGCAAGAAAAACATTTTAGTTGAATTTTAGTTCTGGTTAAAACCTTAAATCACTAAGGGCTATGTCAAAAACGCTGCAAATCATTCCTCAAAGGTTTACTATTTTCCTGTATAGATCACTCTTCTGGAAAAATTACTGTTTTGCAATTGTCAGTATATTTTTTTCACCTTCCAACCATAGGTACCTTCTACGTACCTACTACATACTTCACACGTCGATTCGAAAAATAGGGATCTGTGGTTGCTTTAAATGGAAATTTGGTTACTGATTGCAAAGGAAGCAAAACAGAATAGGTACAACTCAAAGAAACAAACAGGGTGGTCTCTAAAATTTTTAAAAATTTCAATACTGTTTCAAATTGGTGAAAAAACAATACCTTTATATCAAAATTTTTTGAATTAGGGCGTTTTCAAAATTCATTTTTGAACCCTTAGAAGTGACCTACATCAACCAAAATCTTTGGGGCACAACTTGACCCCAAATGGAGCCTACATACCAAATTTCATCAAAATCGGTCAATGATAAGTGGGAACAGGTCCATGGGAACTAAGGAAAGTGCCGCGTACGGCGGACGGACGGCCAAATTTTTATTCGATTTTTGGATTCTACGTACCTTGAAACGTAAACCATCAAATTTTGTGGGGGTGTTAAAAACAATTTTTTTCTTGGTCGATTCCAACGGTTCATTATTGAAAATAATAAACCAAAAGCTAACGAAATCTTGGACGACAACATGGATACCGATGATAAGGAACTAACGATCGTGTAACCTGGTGATTCTGATTCTGATTTAGTGGGAGGAAGTAGCAAAATTATGTGAAACGCGCGAGCTAAAACACATTCTGTGTTTCAATAATTTCGTCCGAAGTATGTAAATAGAGGTAACCGGGGGTCCAGGGGGCTTGCCCCCTGGCGAGGCGCGGAGCGCCGAGTTTTTCTTGCTCGATTCCAATGGTTCATTATTGAAAATAATAAACCAAAACGGAGTTTTAGGAAAAACACAATAGAAGTATTCACCAGTGCACAATTCCTTTATTATTAGTATGTAGCCGCCCCCACAGATAGTCTAGACCTATCCCGAGTAGGGATCTCCATGCCAAGCACCCTGGAAGAAGAGTGTGAGGACCCTGGGTTCTCCCTAGATACTTCTTCAATCGTCAGTCGGGTTCAGGACGAGCCAGTGAATTGACCGCAAGGGGAGTTTCGGCGGTCTAGCTATGTAATCGATGTATAATCCGTTTTGAACCAAGTTATTGTAGAACACAGTTGTTTCTTTATACGCGAGTGATTTATGATCCTGACAACCAGCTGGAAGAAGAGGAAATACCGGAGAATGGAATAAGAGTTATCCCATCTCCATCAAGTATAATTATTATTATTATTATTATTATATTATTATAAAAACAAAAATAGAAGGCGAATAATAGTTTTGTTGAATTTGAGTTCTACTGAAATTGAAAAAAATAAAATGGGGAAGATGGATGGACTTAGCGCCTTTGTTCTTTAAGGTATCGACAAATTGTAAAAGTTGGAGCACTCTGTAAGGAGGTGAAGAACTGTACATAAGTGAGTAATGTCGTATCTCCAATGGATACATCGGTTGATTGATACAAGTTCTACACCAGAGGATGTTGTCAGCAGGATGCTAGAAGGTGAAAGGAGCTGGACTGCTGGCAGAGTACACAGAAAGCATCCTGACAAGGAAGATACACCTGGAACGAGAAACAGAGAGGAGGGAGCATCTGGTCCGCCCCTCACCCAGAACTGATTAAACTCCCCTGGACTCAGCCCGTAGTAATGTGTTAAACGGTTCTGGACTGAGTTCCAACGTGGTAAAAAAGGAGGTGTTTTTTAGTGGGTTTGAATCCCACATAACCTGAAGACGCGGACCCTTCCAGGTATCTCACGAGATCCAACTTCACCTATGGATCTTAAAGATTTTCTCACCTGCCAGCCAAAAAAAATGGATAAAACGGAGCGTTTTTTGTTCGACTGGTCCGAGCAGAAACATCTTTTCTCATGAGCCGCAGCTTTGAGTGCTGCATGAGCTGCCAGGCTGTGCACCCTTTGGCCCACACAACAGCTTCTGCAAACAGCTCTTGGTTCTTGTTCAGCAGCGGGTCTAGTACTCTTGTCACCAATTTCGTTCCATGGTATTCGAATATGTCAGGGAATTCGAGACAAGATCAATGTTAGCATAAGAATCGCTTACTAATCGCTGTCTGAAGCAGGCTGAATCTCCGTTTAAATTTTAGCTAACCTTTTTTCTTTTCTTTGAAAAGACTCCCAACAGCTTCGAAAAGAGTTGTGTTTCCTAACTGCCAACAAGAACCAAATTTCGTTATAAAGACACCTCTACTCTCAGATAACAATGTTATTGCTGGTAGGCACTATTAACAGAAAAGCCGTGTTCTTTGCATAAAATAAAAAACCGTTGTGTAATAATTTTAGAGTTTTTCTAGTTGAACACACTCACTTACATTATTAAAGAATTATAATTATATTATGTAGGAAGAAAAAATTTTTCTTCCTCAGCTTCTCTTTCTTGTCAGAGCTTTACTTGAGCAGGCCTTTTTTGGTATTTTTTTGAGTATGCGACTTTAGCATATTGTGACCTATCTGGGGAGCAAATACAAAAACTGCAAACAGCTTTGAACTCAGTCGTTCGTTTCGTGGTCAGACTATGTCTTGATAAGCACGTCACTCCATGTACGTAAAGTTAGGGTGGTTGTAGGTCCAAGAGAAAAAAAATTATCTACGTTAACTATGACATTTAAAAATTTTAAACTCCGTAAACCCAAACATCTCCTTACCCATTATAATTCCCTGAATAACATACACTCTGTTCACATCCGCCACGCCTCTTCACTTCTCCAAATTACGCATCACAGTACCATCCTTTTCAGTAAATCCTTTAGTCTTCAATCCATTAAATTATATAATGAATACTCTGAACATTTCGATATCTCCAAATCAGTCCAAAGCTTCCGAAGCAAACTAAAGAAGTTATTTTCAGATTCGTTTAGAGAGTAATATCAATTTATTTATTTAGTTATTCAAATTTTGCTACTACCTTGTACTGCCCATTTGTATTAATTTAATTTGTTACAGGGAGGGTGGAAGAGTCCTTTGTCCTTATCCTTCCCTGTTTTCATAAATAAACGCCACTGATTGATTGATTCATTCATTCATTCTTGCCTTCAACCAACTACTTCCAACAAACTTCACCATAATCCATAGTTCCATAAGAGCTCACGTATTACGGGTATTCAACTTTCCAAGTCTCTTGCCAGAAGTGACCAAATGTGCTGGACCATTGAAATTCAGGTTAAAAGAAATTCTAAATAACTATCTCATCTGGTCGAGAAATTGAGTTTCAAGGCTTCATAAAACACATTAATATAACAGATTAGAGTAGGAGGACGTCCTCTTTCTCTTCCAAAAGTATATTATTGGGACTATTCAACAAAATAATGAAACAAAAATACAATGATGGTTTAACAAATAATGATAAAATGAGAGAACAAAATTTAAATTCCTCGATGTCGAGAAGCAAACAATTTTTGGTAAACTTGAACATAGAACTTCTTGGGTGCAGAAATTAACCTACTCGATAGAAGACAAATGAAAGCATCGGATCTTTAATAAAAAATTACAACTTTTTCCGAACTGTGTGAGCAGTATTTATAAAGCACTATCACAATTATGTAAGTACCACAAGGATGTAATAATTCATCAAAATCTGAAATTGATAATCATGCGCAGCAGTTATTTCTGATTCAATCGCTGATGAAATACATGCTATCTTGGTGATAACCTTCAATCACACCTTCCTTATCATGGAGGTAAATTGGACCGTTATAACATGAGAAATCGTAGTTTTAGGAAATTCTCGCACCTACATCACGACGTACTTTTGGATGCTCTCTAGGGGATACATCCCACTCCTATTCTCCATTGTATGTTCATACAAATCGAACTGTAAGTTGGTACAGTTTGCCCGGCATAGAGGTTTGACCACACTCGGGCAGAATTTAGAAAACTCCGGGTTCATGTTTCATGTGAACACTTTCATTTTTGAAGATGTAATTACTGTTTTGTGCGAACATGATGAAGTGCAACAAAACTAGACATACCTGCCAGGTAAACTAGAATATGAAAAATCATCAATTCTCACTCTGAATTTCATCACACCCAAAGCCCATTTCCAAGCCTCAAAAAGACACCCAAAATCTCTATTCGAAAATTAAAAAAAAAAACACATAACGAGCCACTTCAACGTTAAGTACTTGTATGTATCTATGTTTCTTTGTTCCGAGACAATTTGTTTATTGTTCTAAAAATTTTCACGCAAATTTAAATCGAGATGAATCTTGAAATCTGAAATGAATCTTGATCGGATTTTAATGGAATTGTCAGGTTAACCTTTTGAGGGTCATCTATGAATTTCAACGTTCTCAAACAAATAGCAGCGTGTGAGCAACAAGATTGTCGGAAAACACCGATTCTGAACACGATCCAATGTACAGATTTTGTTCAAATTTGAAGGATTGTTAGATACCAGGTTTCAGGATTTCCATCTCGTTGCGTTCAGTGAAAGTCGCGACTGCAGTGACACCACAAATTCTCTATCGTCGTGACGTTGGCTAATATAGAAAACTATCAATATGACATTGATGATCGTGTTCCACATTGTAGAATCCTGCGCAATTCTATTCGATCTTGTTGGGCGTCGGTGGTCTAGTGGACAGTGTACCCGACTGCGGTGATAAGATGAGAACCGTCTAGCGGGGACGCGCGTTCGAGTCTGGTCGTCGCAGAAAGTTTTCTGTCTGTTAGACGATCGGCAATCTCTCGTTCCAACCCAGGGCGGTGATGTTTGGGAAGCCATGAGCGAAATCATCGGAACAAATTCTGATCTCCCCTTAGGGAGACAGCTGATGACGTCCGCGACGCCAAGAATGGCAGTCGGACGAAAATTCAACCTGAAATGGTTGCTTACTTTACTATTCGATCTTGTTATTCTACGCATGGTGTCTGTAGATGCTGCCAATTCAACTTGGCAGACATTTTTCTGGACACCTTTGTTTACATATGATTATTTATCTATTCAGTTGAAAGGTTATTCCTCTTCATCCTTCTTCAAAAACGGCCTATACACGTCCTAAAAATAACTCGGCTAATGGAAGCTTCATAAGGGATAATAGTAATCCTATCTATACGTTGAATTTCCAATACCAGGTATTTTAAATACCTAAGCTTGAATTTGAGCAAAATCATTTTCTTCTGCAATATCTTCTGTACAAATGTGAAGGTTTTAAGATGCCTATACACTTTTTGATCAAAAATTAATCAGATATTAAGTTATCTTCATTACTTTGAGGCTCATCTGCCCATCCTATCTTGGGGGTCCTAGTAGAAGACTATGAGCCAATAAGTTTCCCTACTCAGAGTATCTTGTCCACTCATCGTCACTCTCATAGGATGGACCCAGCTGTTTGATTTGGTGTGTGACTGGGTTGATTATTATTCTTGGTAGTCAGAATTGAGCCAGTAAAAAAAGTTGATCGTTGCATAATTTTTAATCAACATTTGTAGTTAGTCTGAACCCATCATCAGGATCCTATATAATAATTAATTCCAAGACAGAAGCTGTCAAAAAAGTCACAAGACAATGAGTGCTGGCAGTCTGAATTTTCTGGGTAAACCAGGTTTCAACTCGGTGTTTTATTGAGCTCCTTTCTTAATATTTTATTATTTGGTTTATGTTCGCCTTGGAAATCCTTGCTTTATACTCTGAATATTCAAACTGTCAGTACATGTTATTTATAGACTTGGCACATAGCAGGGTTGATTAAAGATGAAATAATATATAAGTCTTTTTCCAAGGCTTAATCCCGATAAGCAACAGTTTGCTTGTGAGGCTTTTATGTTTCTATACATATATATTGTGTATATTCCTAAGTGGGTTTAATTGTGACAAAAATGGAAGGTATTGTTATAAGTGGTATTGAGCTCTGATTGTAATTGACTTGAAACTTACTTTTCTCTGTGCTTTTCTTCTTCTGAAATCTCCTTTCTTGAAATCTTCCACGTTCGCTGGATGTATCGCCCAGTAATGTCCTTTCCCATTCGCACTCCTCCCGGCTTTGACGAAACAGTCGTTGAGAGAAAGATTGTGCCGTATGGAATTCCGCCACCCGGGACCCCTCGTTCTAAAGTACGGGTAGTGGTCCAGGATGTACTGGTAGATATCCGACAGCACCAGCTTGTACTCCGGAGAACTGAGGATGGCCATCGCGATCAGCCCGATGTAGGAGTGCTGGGGTTTCGGCTCTTCCGGCGTAAGGCCTCGATGATTCAGCAGGGACAAGGCGAGTCGTGGATGGTAGGCTCCAGGGTACTGAGAGTACCCTCCCAGCCTCTGGGCGGCAACGGCGTACTGGTACAGCTGGAGGCGGTACTGGTCCACATCCACTAAAGGGTACATGGCCCCGTTGGACGGCGGACTCTCCTTCGAACACATCCTGCTCACGTCCTCGCTACACTGTCTTTCTAACAGCCCTTCGCATGGTAACTCTCCCCGCTTCGTCGGCGCCCTGCTTCAGGAGGCGTGGTCCCATCGCCCGCTAGCTCCTCCTCCTCTGAGTTGTTGTTACCACTTACCTCCCTCCCGATTTCTTCTTTACTTCTGATTGCCTCAACAAACTTCTCTTGAAAAGCATTTATTCGGAATATCACTAATTGAGGATACCGTTCAGTTACCCTAGTACCTACCTAGTTTTGTCAACTAAGCCGCAGATGACTCAATCAACTGTGAATTTTTTGAAATCCCACCATTGATTGAAACACAACAATTTACATAACTCTAGTGCAATACTCATAAATTTTATTTATAAACATTGCCTTCTGGGCTTAAGGGCCAATGTTACAAAAAGCACTTTTTGTGTTGAGGTTTCCTTCGTTTTTTGAGTCGGGATCAGAAATTTAGAAAGTTAGAAAGAGCTATACTAACTAGGGATAGGTATAGATTAATCGAAGTATCGATTAATTGGTCAAATAACCGATGCATTTTTAATTGATGCTCACTGGGTTCGATTAATCGGGTAATCGATTAATTTGTACCGATTATTCAACGAGTATTCTTTCCTCACGTTATCAATTATCACTGATTAGTTTGGTTGATATGGTCAGTAAATATAATGATCAGCCCAACAAACAATTATCTGTCAATTGATTGGGAATGAGGTCTTTAAAAAAACTCCTCTTTTGTCGAGCTCTCGGTGAATTTATCACATTCCTCAGGTCTCAAAGGAGTGAACATTACATCAGCGTCAATCAACAAACTAGCAGTTAGAGATGCCACCATAACTGGTGGGAAATGGAATTCGGAACTATTTCAGGTAATGTGAAAACAAGGGGGGAATTTAAAACGTCATTTCAGCTAAAAATATTGAGTAAAAATATCGGGAAGCACAGCCTTGGGAAAACAATTAATGTGATTAACACTGTTTTCTTATTAGGTTATTTGTCTATATGAAGAGTTTATAACATCGGAATCCAGGGGAGTTTTTTTTTACATGGACAATTCCCAGTCATGTTTTCACATACTCAATGGGGAAGTAGGTAAGTGAAACACAACTGTGAATCTCCTTCAGTTAAGAGTTGAGGAGTTTAGGATTGAAAGTAGGCAGTTTCAAATATTTTTCCTAAGTATTATTTTCATTTTCTGTCAATTTGATTGGAAATGAGGTCTTCAGGAATAAAACTCCTCCTCAGGCATCAGAGGTAATTATCTCTGTTCTCTTAAAGCTGTGGATCCTTATATTTTTACTTAAAATAATTTTAAGTAGCTATAAATTATTTATAGCTAAAATGATGTTTTAAATTCCCCATTTTTCCATTCCACCATTTTCTCATTTTACCTGCAATAGCTCCAAATCTTCATTTCCCACCAGTTGTGGTGGCATCGTTCAACTACTTGGTTGTTTAAAGACGCTGATGTGATGTTCACTCGGTAACATCCTTCGAGCCCTGAGGATAAATTTACCGAAAGCTCGGCAAAGGAGGAGTTTTATTCGTGAAGAACTCATTCACAACCAAATTTACAGAGAATTGTTTGTCGGGTCGACCATCAAATTTGCTATTTTTACATTTTCCATGAAGAATTCAACATCATCGAATTGTAGGTAAGTAATCACTATTTTCCAAACACCATTCAATATTTTCAAACAGTTCGACGAAATGTAATTCCTAAACGCATTGTATTATCCATAAATTACTAAAGTACTACAATTATATAATATTACTAGCAGAAAATCCTGCTTAAAGCAGGCAAAAACAAATCGTAGATAAACATGTAATTCATTAAAAGAAAAAAAAATTATGTCATGGCCAGGAATCGAACCCGGGTCACCCACGTTCGAACGACATACGTACATACGGTTAGGGTTTTATGTATATAGATAATAATACATGTAGAATGAATGAATCAACCACACCAATTTTATACCAATTGGTCTCTTCACCAATACCGAAGCCATGACGCAAAAGAATGAGGGATGTTGATTTGGGAGATTTTCTAAGGTATTTTTACGTGATTTTCGGCGGTGAATCGAAATATTAAATTCAGTTTTCAGTAATATATCGATACCTCAAAGCACAAAGGCGCTTCTTTGCCTTTCAGAAAAACTCAAATTCAACAAAACTATTATTGACCTTCTAGGCGATTATAGCTTGAAAATTTATTGAAGAAATTAAAGATTCAAGTGTAAAAATGTAGGAATTGTGTACTGATGATACTTTCTTTTGCGTTTTTCTCAAAACTCCGTTTTTGGACATAGCGCCTTTGTGCTTTAAGGTATCGATATATCATAAACTGAAATTATGGGAGTTTGAACTCTAGAGCAAAGAATTGATTTTAGAAAGCTTGATTTTAAAGTCTTGGATTTGTTTGCTTTTTATAAAAATTTGACGATAGACACATCCATATCTAATAGTATGAACCCATGGTTACTTCTTAGTAGATACCTACAACGTTTTGGAAAATAAGTGGAAAGGAGTGATTAAAACCCCATTTATGAGGAATAGGTATAATTACGAGTGCATAGTAAGTCAGTAACTCGTATCGAAATTTTACTCTTTGGCATGAAATTTTTCCTAATTTCCAAAGCTAAAAATGTAACGATTTCTGAAGTTCAAACTCACATATTGAAGGGGTTCAATTGATTGTTATAAATGAGTTCTCAAAGTGCTCCGTAAAGATAACATAATATTATGGAAAATAAAATAATGTATAAAACTCTCCCAAAAAAAAAAAAAAAAAAAAACATGAAATTTGGATACTTATGTTTTGTTACAAGGGTTTTATGTTTGCGCATGATACAGAGGCTGCTATCAATCTGGGGACGATGAATTTCATAGGGGACCATCGGGAGTTGGAGCCGCACGATTGCTCAAAATTTCATGTAAGTCCTTACAGTAACTTCGATTAGTTTTACCCATTACAAGTATTTGCTGACATACATACCCACTGACAGACGGACGCAAGATAAGGTGTTATCTGTGCAGTATATTTAATTAATTGAAATGAACGGTCATTTAGGGATCCTAATGGACGAGACGAATTTATTGCAAGTATGGACTGATTTATAAAACAATGGTTTATTATTTTTCTATAGATCACTCGTCTGCAAAGCCACCAACCATCCAACATGAAGAAAAAGATCGATCGTATTTCGGTCAGCTTTAATTTGAACGGAGATTAGGCCTCTTTTGCGATTCACACTCGTGTTTCTGATTTATCCTACGTCCAACCCTTAAATTCTCGTAGTGAGCGAACGGTTAGTCCTACAGAGCTCCGGGTGGTCTCAAAAAATTCTAAAAATTCGATAGAATCTTAAATTGAAGGAAAAACAATACCTTTATATCGAAATTTTTTGAGTTAGGGCATTTTCAAAATTTCAAAATTCATTTTTGAACCCTTAGAAGTGACTTACATCAACCAAAATCTTCGGGGCACAACTGGACCCCGAATGGAGCCTACATACCAAATTTGATCAAAATCGGTCAATGCTAAGTGGCAAAAGTGCCATGTACGGCGGACGGACGGCCAAATTTTTATTCGATTTTTGGATTCTACGTACCTACCTTGAAACGTAAACCTTTAAATATTGAGGGGGTGTGAAAATTTTTTTTTTCTTGTTCGATTCCAAAGGTTCATTATTGAAAATAATAAACCAAAATTAGACATAGTAATGGCGAAATCTTTACCTACCTATAATCTGAGGCACATAAAATGATTTGTTAAATTTGTTAAACAGGATACATGAGCGAATTACATACATAAACACAATTATTATAAGTAGGTAGTTTCTAAATTCGTCCAAGTTCATATAATAATAATTATACGCAATTATTGTGTATCGACCTAATAGATTTACAGTTTTAGGATGTTAGGTATTTATGTTATTAGTATTCAAGTTTTGTTCCCAAAATTTTGTTTGCCATTAGTGATATTTAAATAGTACTTGAATGCCTGAATAATGAATAAATTTTTCTTTTTGGTTTATTATTTTCAGTAATAAGCCTTTGAAATCGAGCAAGAAAAACAAAATTTAACAGTTTAAAATATCAACCACTGTATGAATAAGATTAAATTCTTAATCATAGGAAATGTGTGATTAATCACAGAAATCTATAATTAATCCCAGAAACCCGTCAGTAATTCAGTGAACTCAGTGAGTAATCTTGGGAAAATTGTGACAAATCGTAAACAAATTTAATCATAAATTAATCAGACATTTGCTGTGATTAAGACTTTATTCTTATTGAGACATTGATTATGATTTTGATCATACTTTTATGAGTGCATACAAATTTAATCTTATTTTTAATCATAGAAACATATTCTTGTCATTACAACTCATAATCATATTCATAAGTGGGATTTCGACCAACTCTGCCACCCCCTCCCATCGACCAACCTCTCAGATCGTCTTACCCGGAGCGCTGATTCCGTTGAAAAAATTCACGTTTTCCCGCGTTCAAACACAAATTTCTGTAATAAGCCTCACTTTCAAAATAAAATTAATTGAACCGTAAAAAAGCTGAGATTTTTGCGCGTCTTTTAGGCCTACAGTTAAAAATTCACGGGCCGGATTACACAACCTATGAGCGTTTGAAAAAAGTGGAGATCTCCAAGATTTGTTTATTATTTTCAATAATGAACCTTTGGAATCGACCAAGTAATTTTTTTACCCCCCCCCCCCTCAAAATTTGTTGGTTTACGTTACAAGGTAAGTAGAATACAAAATCGAATAAACATTTGGCTGTCCGTCCGCCGTACTTCCCACTTAGCATTGACCGATTCTGATGAAATTTGGTACTATGTAGGTTGTATGAAATTTTGTATGAAATTTGTACTATGTAGGTTTGATGAAATTTGGTAGTATGTAGGCTCCATTTGGGGTCTAGTTGTGCCCCGAAGATTTTGATTGATGTACGTCACTTTTAAGGGGTGAAAACTAAGGGTTGAAAAATAAGGTTTTTAAAAAAATTTTAGGTTTAGAAAAATAAATTTTGAAAACGCCCTAACTCAAAAAATTTTGATATAAAGGTATTGTTTTCGATGAATTAAAGATAGTATAGAATTTTTTGAGACCACAAGGAGCCCTGTAGATCAAACCGTTCGTTCCCTACGAGAATTTAAGGGTTGAACGTAGGATAAATCAGAAACACGAGTGTAAATCGCAAAAGAGGCCTAATTTCCGTTCAAATATTAGCTGACCGAAATGTGATCGATGTTTTTCTTCAAGTTGGTTGGTCGTAACAATGGCAAAGCCGTGTTCTTTTCAGACGAGTGATCTATATGGAAAAATAATAAACCTTTGTGTAATAATTTGCAGCGTTTTTCCGTTTCAGGTCCTATTTTCACCCGTTTTTCCGATTTAAAAAAAGTGTTTTTCCATCAAGGAGACAGGAAATTTTACGCTTTTTCCAACAGTGTAATCAGATGTGAATTTTAATGAAAATTCGGGGAGTTATAGCCGTTTAACTGAGATAAGGTCGATAACACGAAAAACATCTTAAAAGTGAAATAACTCGAAAACGAAGCCTCTAAAACAAAAATCACCAAGGGACATTTTTGCTGGAAATGAGCTGTAGAATCGATTCCTGGCCTGTGACCGTTAAAAAATGTAACACCCTATTTCTGGATGACCCCAATCCCGATAGGTAGTTGACAAGACCAAGACCTATTGTTCACAGTGGCGTCAGGTGACAATATTCGTCAGGCAAGCACCTTGACTTGTCTTAGAGGAGTAAATAGTGAAAAACGCAGCAAATTATTACACAAAGGTTTATTATTTTTCTATATGTATAGATCAAGCGCCAGCAAAGAGGTCAGCTTTGCCATTGTCACTACCTACCAACCATGTTTTCGCGTCATAATCGAGCTTATTTAGATGAAATGCTTCACAATTCAATTCATGCATTAAGAAACTTGATTACTGTTGCTAAGGAAGCGTACCTAATCCATGGCTCATCTTTTCAAGGTCACGAAACAGTTACTCGATTGTTTGCCTTGGCTGCTGTTATAGTGGGGGTAGTTATATCAATACTTGACCCCGCGCTGAACCCCCGCTGATCGTCTTTTCTCATCCAAAACAGTCCCGCAAAATTCATTTTTTTGAACTGCTTGTCTTGCATCGCCAGGCCTCCCGCTAGTTCGTGTATCATCATCCGCAATCCATCGTAGTTACCGACCTTTTCAACTCGCAGGTGTGTTGCGGGCTAGTATCCAAGACAAAATACGTAGGTACTACTTATTTCATCTAACTTCCGTGGTAATAATGAAATAGTCCCCAAATATTATAAAAGTTTTCCAAAATCGGCTAAATATTACTTGCAAAAATGGAAATATAGGAGATTATCTCAATAAAAATTAATTTATTCATTTTACATATTTTGGTTTAATTTTCAATAATAAGCCTTTGGAATCGACCAAGAAAAAAATTTTAACCCCCCCCTCAAAATTTGATGTTTTATGTTTCAAGGTACGTAGAATCCGAAAATCGAATAAAATTTTTCCATACTCCCTTCACTAAATATTCATTTTGCATATTTTTAGTAAGGCAAACAGTGTTTGCTATGTTTCCCTGGAGGAGACGCCACTGATTGTTCAGGATGGTCTAAAAGACACGATTTTTGAGGACATTTTTTTAATCCTTGAAAAGTGAAAACAACATTGTTTAAGCAATACATGGGAGTTGGCCTCGGTATGTCTTTTGATAGGCATAGGTATCATCAATATTGTCATTGTTCTGAAATTATCCAATTGGATTCCCGGGATTTCAGCGACACCAGATGAGGCAGTGGATTCATCATCCTTAACCAGGCATGAGGGCTCCATTACTTGGTATTGTGGAATAAGTTAGGTACCTACCTGCTCGTTGGTATGCAATACACCTCAGACAAGCTCGTATCAATGAGCGACCAGGATAGTTGATACGAGTCTTGAGCTCTAAGGATGCGAAGGTACCTAAAGATCTCAGGAAGCGATGGAGCAGAATCCGAGAATAGGAGAAATATAGCGGAGTGGGGGAAAAGGAAGAAGTTGATATATAGGTTGTATTGTTTGAAACCCGAGTAATCTCACGGGCCTTCCCCACCACGTTTTCTCAGCGTGTTTGGAGGGTGTGTAGATAGGGTTACACCGGGATTGGGCGTTATCGCCTAGATGATTGGATAAGACGGGCCGGAGTGGGATAAAGTTCGCGGGCGCTCGGCCAATCAGAGGGCGCCGTGGGACCCGAGCAGGTCCCGCCCCTTTTCCAAGTCGGGGAGGCTCTCTCTCTTGTTTCCGCAACCTCTCGTCCTCCTCTCGGCTCAACACAAGGGGTAAATATTGAACAAACTTGCCCGACCCGGGGAGAGTAAACCACCGCAAATTCCCCCTCTCACTTGCTCTTTCTACCCGTTTTCCCTATCTCGTTCCGGGCTTGCCAACCCCTTCCAACCCGTACAAGACTTGAGATTCCCGTAATTCTCCTATACAGCTGAGCCTTGACTGCTCTGCTACTAAACCCGTTTCACCAATTTGAAACAACACAAAAACGTCTACCAAGTGGGTGTGGCACATAGCTTCCTCGTATCCATAACCCGATTATATAGATGATCCGATGCATAGTAGTTAATCTCAAAACACCAATCTCTGAGTACCTTCCCCTACCCTCATAGGGGACCATCTACACGCTAATCTGGACAATCCTAGAAAATTTCATCAAAAAAAAAAAAAAGAGTAAAGTAAGCAACCATTTCAGGTTGAATTTTCGTCCGACTGCCATTCTTGGCGTCGCGGACGTCATCAGCTGTCTCCCTAAGGGGAGATCAGAATTTGTTCTGATGATTTCGCTCATGGCTTCCCAAACATCACCGCCCTGGGTTGGAACGAGAGATTGCCGATCGTCTAATAGACAGAAAACTTTCTGCTGGCGACCAGACTCGAACTCGCATCCCCGCTAGACGGTTCTTATCCTATCACCGCAGTCGGGTACACTGTCCACTAGACCACCGACTTCATTTTTCAAAATTTCATCAAATTCGGATGAAAAATGTAAATGTAATGGCTGTTACAAGGATTTTACGTATGTGCATGCGCAGAGGCTTCTGTAAATTTCAAGGCCTTGATTTTCATTGGGGACCATCTACAACCTAATCCGCGTAATCCCTAAAAATGTCATCGAAATGGGGTAGAAAATGTGGAAGTTAAGGCCGTTACAAGGAAATTCACGTTTGCGCATGCGCAGCGGCTACTATCAGTCCGAAGGTGATGATTTTCATAGGAGACCATCTAAATACTAATCTGTAAAATCCCTGAAAATTTCATTGAAATCTGATGGAAAATGTAGAAGTTATGGCCGTTACAAGGAATTCACGTTTGCGCATGTGCAGTCGCTTCTATCAGTCCGAGGATGATGATTTTCATAGGGGACCGTCTACACACCAACCCGCACAATTTCATAGAAATCGGAAAATAACTTCGTATAGTTACAAGGATTTCATGACAGACGGACAGACAGACACATAACGCCAGAGGGGACAGGAGGGCCTGCTGTATCTAGAGAGAGTGAGGATAAAATGAAACCACTACTGCCGCATGAAAGAATCTGCATCGATTGTATTGGGCCAATAGGCCCCAGAGACAATCAAGACCACTCGGATACAGCAGACAGACACACAAACACGGAACCAAAATTGTTCAGAAAGGTCTAAAACGCAAAACGCGAGTGAAAATTTTGATTTTGGAGAACTTTTTTTTCGTCCTTGAAAAGTGAAAACAAAGCTTCCGCTACCTTGGTAGACTCGGAAGCAATACATTGATATGAGAAGTTTTGTACACCATAAAATACGTCATAATCATACTCCAAATCAATCTATAAACCTAATAAAATACCTAATAACTAACACCTAATAATTAAAATATATTTTCCGCGTAATAATTTCCAGCTTGTTTAAGTAGGTTTATTAGGTATAAGATTTGGTATACCAAATCTTATACCTAATAAACCTACTTAAACAAGCTGGAAATTATTACGCGGAGGTTTATATTATTTTTCCTTTTGATCAACCCCCTGCAAAGACCATGGCTTTTCGTTTATTATTTTCAATAATCGACCAAGAAAAAATATTTTTTGAACTCCCCTCAAAATTTGTTGGTTTACGTCTCAAGGTACGTAGAATCCAAAAATAGAATGACAAATTTTCCGTCCGCCGTACGCGGCAGTTTTCTTAGTTGCCATGGAACGATTTTGACGAAATTTGATATGAGGGCTCCATTTAGAATCTAGTTGTGCCCCGAAGTTTTTATTTGATGCCAATCACTTCTGAGGGGTGAAAATTAAGAATTGAAAGTTTCAATAGTGCCCTAGCTCGAAAACTCAAAATAAAGGTATTGTTTTTTACCAATTTTGAATAGTATTGAATTTTTTGAGACCTCCCAGAGCTCTGTAGGACATTCCGTTCGCTCCCTACGAGAACTAAGTGTCGGATTTACGATAAATCAGAAACACGAGAGTAAATCGCAAATGAGACCTAATTTTAGCTGACCAAAATGCGATCGCTGTTCGTCCCTTCGTGTTGTACTCAGTTTTGCTTTCTTAGCAACCAGTAACCAAATTTCCTCATGAAGACACACACAACTCCCTGCTTCTCCGAACTGAGTGTGAAGCGTTTATTTCTTCCAAACAAACTTGATGGTGTGAAGTAGGTATGATGTAGGTAGGTAGTATCTATGCTTGGTAGATGGTGACAATGGCAAAGCCATGTTCCTTGCAGACGAGTGATCTATTCAGATAAATATTAAACCTTTGTGTAATAATTTGCAGCGTTTTTCATTCTAGTACTAACCGCACGAACCATATTATTGCGCAAGGTTAACAATTAACACTAATGGACCATGGTGTCACCGAAAACATCTTGGGAATTCCACAGCTGTCCCTAGGTGTCACCATATTAACTAGACTTAAATTGCAATTTAAAAATTAATGGACAGAGCTGAATTTTTTGACATTTTCATGTCTTTGCTTTGGCACATAAACTGAAAAATCGTCACGAAAACTTGCTCACGCGACCAATAAACACTGTGTTGCGTAGAGAACAATCAACTGTTTTCTTATTTTGATGCTTGGGTAGGATGCTACATGAACTAACAACCTTACTTCACTACCTTGTTGTGTAGTGGTTGACATGAAAATGTCCCAATGTGTTGCAGACTCGTATGCAAGCCTTTATAATTTCATTCAAACCGCTCATTTGCACCATTTTTGTAAGATACCTTTAAAGTAAAAAAATGATGTTATGATTTTTTAAAAAATTTAAATTTTTTTCTTCGATTTCCTTGGAAATTTTTGTCATAACTCTATTTTGAGACTGTCAATAGCCCATAAAATTCTTCTAATTGCAATTTTGGTTACTCCGGTGACACTTTGGGACATCTCTGGAGTTCCTGACATGTTTTCGGTGACATTAATGATACCATGGTCCAATTAGGGATAAGTTTATTTCCACAGCAAGTACCTACCAGCAAAACATCGTTATCGTTCTTGGTTCCTACAGAGAAGCTCAAAAATTATCATCAATAATATCAATTCGAAAGTGATTTGAAAGTATGTAAGATCAAAAGATTGGTAAATAGGGATTTGGCCGTGTTCCGTGAGCAGAAATTCAGGCACTGACATCTCACATTTCGATTATTTCAAATTGTATTATCAATTTAAAATTGTCTAATTTTAATTCAACTGTAGATGACCATAGGAAATTTTAAAATAGAAAAAATGCCCCAAACCCCACAGAAATCGACCGAAAATTGATCGAGAAAGATGCGAGAATCTATTGACTGGAAAAATAGAACAGGGAGGAGGGAAGAGGGAGGGTTATTTTTTCAACTTATTGGTTTTAAATAATAATATAGTTCAAGTAGCTGTTTCTTCAATATTTTCAATAGCCCAGATAAATTTTCAAATGTAATCTGTGCTGGGTTCGATCCTTCTTCATGATCCAACGGTTGGCCTCAATCGATTCTAAAAGCTCAATTCTATTTTAAATTGATGAAAAAACAATGTCTTCATACCAAAGTTTTCGAGCTAGGCCGTTTTACAATTTTGTCTTTCATTTATCATCCTTTAGAAGTGAATGACAGTAACTGAAAGCTTCGGGGCATAACAAATCCCCAAAATATGGAACCACAAACCAATTTCATCAATTTTAAGTCATGCTAACTAAAGAAATCAATAAAGAAAAATAACTTGCATAACATAGTGTCATCATTAAGGTTGGGCAGAAATATGTGGGTCAATTCTAAAACTAATTAGCTATTTTTTGTCCTATAACTTTTTTTACCTACTTTAAAATCCTGCTCTTTTTACTTTTAAGATTTTTTTCGTGTTTTCAACCTTCACTAAAACGAACGATGTTCACTAAAGCGGCTATAGCTCCCTTGATTTATGAAATAAACTCAAATGTGAGGATCCCGTTGGAAAGAGCGTCCTATCCGTTTAGTAGAAAACACTTTTTTTACATTTCACTTTACTCTAAAATTTTTTAAAGCCTTTGTATAGGTAGATGAAAAAAATAGGTCAAAGTCAATTAATTAAAAACTTTATGAACAAAACCATTTTTCAGGGTAATTGTTAGTCCATAATAAATAATGCTATCGTCGGCGGGAAAAGTCTTCCAACGGTACACTCAGTTACATTTTTAGGACGTCCCACAGTAAGACTTGGGCGTCCTTATGCGATCGATCTGGGGTGAAGGAGGACAACACTCAACAGAAAAAGAAAAAAATAACCACACAGTAATCCGTTTTAGACCATTCTGAATCCAAATCCGCGAAAAAAAACCATAGGTGTATGTCTGTGTGTGTGTGTAGGTGTGTGTGTGTGTGTGTGTGTGACAAAATCTTGTGTCGTCTGCACAGGCCTTAGTTCTCAACCGATTTTCCTGGTTCTTTTTTGTTCGGCGCGGAAAACTATCTAGTTGTGCACTACGTCGCTGGAATTTCGAATTTTGCCTTTTAAGGGAGAAAGGGGGGGGGGGGGGGTTAATGCTCAAAAAACGTGCGTTTTTGGGCATAATCTTGTGTCGTCTGGCCAGGCCTTAGTTCTCAAAAGATTTTCGTGGTTCTTTTTTCGTTTGACGCGGAATACTATCTAGTTGTGCACTATGGCGCTGGAATTTTGAATTTTGCTTTTTAAAGGGGGGGATTAATGCTTTAAAAACGTGCGTTTGCGGGGGTAATCTTGTAAAATCTGCCCTGGCCTCAATTTCCAACCGATTTGCGTGTTTCTTTTGGTTTATTATTTTCAATAATAAGCCTTTGGAATCGAGCAAGAAAAAAAAATTTTAACCCCCCCTCAAAATTTGATGTTTTACGTTTCAAGGTACGTAGAATACGAAAATCGAATAAAAAAATTTCCGTTCGTCCGCCGTACGCCGTACGCGGCACTTTTCTTAGCAACACTGGACCGATTTGGTTCAAATTTGGTATATGGGCTCCATTTGGGGTCTAGTTGTGCCGCGAAGCTTTTGGTTGATGTAGGTCACTTCTAAGGGGTGGAAATTAAGGGTTGAAATTTTCAAGAGTGCCCTAGCTCGAAAACTCTCGAAATAAAGGTATCGTTTTTTCACCAATTTTAAATAGTATTGAATTTTTAAAAATTTTTGAGACCACCCGGAGCTCTGTAGGACAAACCGTTCGGTCCCTACGAGTACTTGAAGGTTTTCCTTCGATAAAACAGAATCATGAGTGTGAATCGCAAAAGAGGTCTAATCTCCATTCAAATTTTATCGGACTAAAATGCGATCGCTGTTCATTTCTTCGATTTGTATACAGTTTTGCCTTCTGCGTAACCAGTAATCATATTTCCATACGAAGCTTTCTATTTTTCCAATCGAGTGTGAAGCGTTTAGTTCTTTCTAATAAACTTGATTGTGAAGGTGTGAAGCCAGTATGGTGTGGTAGGTAGTACCTAGCTGGTAGGTAAAAAAAAGTTGGTAGGTAAAAAAAAATGTTGGTGGGTAAAAAACGCTGCAAATCATTGCTCAAAGACTTCTTCACTCTTCACATCACTGATCAGCTGAGTGAGCTCCGAAGCCATTTTCAATCCTTTTGAATGGAAGTGCTCTTCCAGGCGTCTCCAGCATTCGAGGAGATCTTCTTCACTCTTCAGATCACTGATCAGCTGAGTGAGCTCCAAAACCATTTTTACTCCTATTGAATGGAAGTGCTCTTCCAGGCGTCTCCAGCATTCGAGGAGATCTTCTTCACTCTTCAGATCACTGATCAGCTGAGTGAGCTCCAAAGCCATTTTTACTCCTATTGAATGGAAGTGCTCTTCCAGGCGTCTCCAGCATTCGAGGAGATCTTCTTCACTCTTCAGATCACTGATCAGCTGAGTGAGCTCCAAAGCCATTTTTACTCCTATTGAATGGAAGTGCTTTTCCAGGCGTCTCCAGCATTCGAGAAGATCTTCTTCACTCTCCAGATCACTGATCAGCTGAGTGAGCTCCAAAACCATTTTTACTCCTATTGAATGGAAGTGCTCTTCCAGGCGTCTCCAGCATTCGAGGAGATCTTCTTCACTCTTCAGATCACTGATCAGCTGAGTGAGCTCCGAAGCCATTTTCAATCCTATTGAACGCTGGAAGCTGAAATTTGAGAGAGAAGGTCAAGGGAGAATACAGATGGTGGTAGGTGCTATTGATGGAGAACCAGTGATCTATACAGAAGGGTGATCTATACAGAAAATAATAAACCTTTGAGCAATGATTTGCAGCGTTTTTTGTTTGACTCAAATAACTTCCGAGTTGTACATGATTTTACCAGAGTACCGAAATTCGCAAGGGGAGGGGGTGAGTGGGGGATAATATTCATAAAATATCCGATTTTTCAATATTTCGGTTCCTTTACTTTTATTGTACTCAACCTTTGAAATTGATGGAAAATTCTCATTATACCTCTGGATTTTCCGACGTATTTCCGCTTTGGTGCCAGACTGGCACCATTTGAGGAGGGGGGGGGGGGGGTGAACTCAAATTCGCATGTTGGGTATCGTAGATCATGGATTTTAAAATGCTCTTCAGATTCGAGGCTCCCACGCCGCTAAAAATGTCATGATGGATAATAGTAAGGGGGGGAGGATCACTATTTCTTGCCTAAAGTAATAAATAAATTACATCGAGTGAAACAGTTTTATCGCTTACCAACTGGTTAAACTGATCTAATGCTTATCCAATGGGACGTCCCCTGGAATGCATGCATTACTAAACAATATGTTTTAGAGGGAACCTTCTTTGAGAAAATTCAGTTTTAATGCGAAAAAACGTGCATTTTGAGGAATATCTTGTGTATACCAAAGTAACGGAAGCACTGTTATCATTTTTCAAGGATTAATAAAAAAGTGAATCAACCTTCAAATACCTTTAGTCAAGCAGGGATTTTTTTTTGTGGAAAAAGATCTTTGACGTTGTTTGCCAAGTGGGTGTGGAACATAGCTTCCTCGTATCCATAACCCGAGAGTGTTGATGATACAATGCATAGTAGTTACTCTTACAAATCTGATCACATATCGATGATATTTTTGGGGAACCATCCAAAGCCTCTACCCGCTCAATCCCTGAAAATTGCATCGAATTCGGATGGAACGTGTAGACGTTATGACATGATTCGATTAGATTAACGTAAAATCCTTGTAACATCCATATAATCTCATTTTTTTGAGAGTGCACTGTGAAAATGGAAATAAATGGATCCTTGCAGAAGTCAGAACTATAATCAATAAACACGTGAACTCTGAAACAATGCTTTCTGTCTTTTTTACTAAACTGTCGAGACTACAAAAACGCTGCAAATTATTACACAAATTATTAAACACTACCTACCACACCTATTTCACAATCAAGTTTGTTTGGAAGAAATAAACGCTTCACACTCAATTCGAAGAAACAGGGATTTGAGGCTGCCCTAATTATTAGGAAATAAGTATGATTACTGGTTGCTAAGGACGCAAAACTGAGAATAACTCGAAGAAACGAACAACGATCGGATTTTGGTCAGCTAAAATTTGAACGGAGATTAGGCCTCTCTTGCGATTCACACTCGTGTTTCTGATTTTCGTAAGTCCAGCCCTTAAGTTCTCGTAGGGAGCGAACGGTTGTGTCCTACAGAGCTCGGCGGGGTCTCGAAAAATTTTAAAAATTCAATACTATCTTAGATTGGTGAAAAAACATTACCATTATTTCGAGGGTTTTCGAGCTAGGGCACTAATGAAATTGAATCCCTTAATTTCGCTTCGCGGCACAACTCGACCCCAAATGGAGCCCATGTACCAAATTTCATCAAAATCGGTCCATGGGAACTAAGGAAAGTGCCGTGTGCGGCGGAGAGCGTACGGCGGACGGAAGGCCAAATTTTATTAGATTTTTGGATTCTACGTACCTTGAAACGTAAACCAACAAATTTTGAGGGGAGTTAAAAAAAATTTTTTCTTGGTCGATTCCAAAGGTTCATCATTGAAAATAATAAACCAAAATAGATATTCGTCTGTCTAAAATGTGTTATCGGATTGTATAGTCGATTGATTATGTTCGGAGAATTATTTTTGGGACGTAATAATACTGAATAATAATAACGTGACGTACATTACAAAACGGTGGTTATCGATTAAGTCAAGACTGTTTTGCTACTCCACAGAATGTTCTCGTGACCTATCATTCTTGCAGGCTGACAGACTCATATTTTATTTTGATAGCAATGACTTCTAGGCTCAATTTTGGAGTTTTGAACCGTTGCTGAGGTCAGACGTCCCCTATTGCGTCACTTTCAGGAAATATGCTGAACCGAGTACATCATTTAATCAGGAGTTAGTTTATCTACGTTCCCGATAGATGATAGAAATCAGTTGAGACGAAACAATTGAATCAAACAGTTTTAAAATTGAATAGAATAGCCATTATGCTGTCAATTGTAAATGTAATGCTCACAACTATTAACCTTTGTGTTAAAATAATTATCAAGAATTACAATCACTTGTTCATTCAAAAATATCCATTCGTAGTCGAGTAAAATGAAATGGGCGGACTTGATGTAAGACTGTACGTTATGATGGCGTTTGTTGGATTCGATTTCCAATGGAACACGGATGGGCCTATGGCAGATGAAACGAGAATTCTTGGCCCCCCGAGGCGTTCGTCCTAATCCTGCAGTGTTTGTAATTGTAGCGTTCAGGGAAAAACTGGGAGGAGCGAGTTGAGCAGCTTTGAAATCAGAGGGCACACAAAGTGCTCATTGTAGCGCCCGCAAACATGATTAGTACCTTCGACGAGCTTACAAAAAAGGGGGGTGGATCCGACATTTGTGTTTGTATTAACATTTCAATACCCCTTTAGCTCTCTAGTGCTTACAAATACACATGGCACCGTGTGAGAAACATCCAGCCTGCAACCCATCCCTTGTTGATGGAGGCATTCCACCGGGTGTAACCATTTTGAACATAAATGGGACCTTGATGGGGAGATTGGGAATTCGATGGACTGTTGAGAAGATTCCACTTTCAAAAAAATTCTGGAAACGCTGAAAATTATTACACAATGGTTTATTATTGCCGTTCTTTTTGTAGAGATCGGTGTGGTGAGGGAGGAGTAACTTTCCCCTTTAGGCTTCATCTGGACTGTAATTGACATAATCACGTACATAGATTGTTATAGGTCACCTTTCACAAAATATACTGTGTAGTAATAGGAACATAATTTACTTTAAGGAAGAGTACTTAGCGATACTTAAGATTGGGATAACATGTAGTGGCTATTTTCCTCATTTTAATTTATTGCTTTCGTGTCTACCAAGGTAGCGGAAGCTTTGTTTTCACTTTTCTAGGTTGAAAAACTAGTTCTCAAAAATCAAAATTTCCACTCGCATTTTACGTTTCAGACCTTCCTGAACAATTTTGGTTCCGTGTCTTTCTGTCATGAAATCCTTGCTACAGCCATAACTTTTACATTTCTCATCAGATTTCGATGAAATTTTCATGGATTGTGTGAGTTGGCTTGTAAATGGTCCCCTATGGAAATCGTTACCCTCGGACTGATAGTAGCCGCTGCGCATGCTCAAACGTGAATTCCTTGTAACAGCCATAACTTCCACATTTCCCATCTGATTTCGATGAAATTTTGAGGGATCATGCAAATAGGGGTGCAGATGGTTCCCTTTGAAAATCAAGGCCCTCAAATTGACAGTAGTCTCTGCGCATACGCCAACGTAAAATCCTTGTAACAGCTATAACACCTACATTTTTCATCCGAATGTGATGAAATTTTGTAGGATTGTCCTAATTGGCATGTAGACGGTTCCCTACGAAAATCATTGCCTCAGACTGATAGTACCCACTGCGCATGTGCAAACGCATTGCATGTGCAACAGCCATTACTTCTACATTTCTCATCCGATTTCGAAGAAATTTTCAAGGTTCATGTGGATTGGCGTGTAGATAGTCCCCTATGAGGGTAGTGCAAGGTACTTATAGATTGATATTTTGAGATCAACTACTATGCGTCGATCATCTATACAATCGAGTTATGGATAAGAGGAAGCGATGTGCCACACCCACTTTGCAGACATTATTAGGAATGTGGTGCTGCTAATTCCCCGTATGTACTTAGCAATCTTGGCTCATCTCGACTTGCTTTAGATAGACCTAGGAAATGCTTGTGCGTACAATATACCAAGTTCAGATAAGTACCTTGGGGTAAATGTAGCCATAAGTTGAAGTGGCTAATTATAAGTTATCAACTATTTATTATTTGTAGGTAGCGTGCTTACATCGTGCTGTACTCACTTCAGCTTCCCTAGGAGACGGACTATTGGATGAATTTTCCTAATAGTATTTCCATTTTTGCTGATACTGGGTAGATAGATAGATAGACATGTTTATTTTCGCCATTTTGTACACTTTTACAATAATATAAATGCATGAAGGGATGCAATTTGCTCAGATTTCCTACCCGACATTAGGCTTGGCCCGTGTTGTAGGGTAGGATCTCTAGCAAAATCGCTCCATATCGGTAAATAAATTGATATCTACTATACAATTACAGTAATAAGTAAATTAATAAACAATACATGATTGGTCAGAAAAAGGACGCATTTTGATAATCTCTAACATATACTAACTTACTTTAATATTCTTCAACTTCAATCATCTCTAAGCTTTAATAGTATCCCATACATATAATATATGTACAGCATATTATGCTGTTTAATAGCCTTTCGCATCTAAAGCCCCCTTCTGTAACTAGCCAACTTAACACTTGCTTTTTGTATTTTGGTCTAGTGAACTTCTGGGGACCTTTCATGCTACAAACAATTTCTCGGTGTAAGATCTGCAATTGGGATAATGTTTTAGAACCTAGAGCAGAAAAGAAATTCAATGTTCTTTCCATTGGTCTTCTCAAACTTGAATTTACATGTAATCTAAGGGAGTTGTGGTAATTTTTAGAAATATGAAAGATAATTAAAATATAAAAAGTCGAGTTCGAATGAGGGTTTTGGGAAGAATGCCAGGGTACAAATGTTGTTTCAAATTAGTCGTAGAATCAGACCCTGAAGTTTAGATCATTAATTCGAGGACACCAAGTATAAGATCCTCAGGCCGTTAGTCACAGAAAGGCATCACAAGGTTCACGAACCGAACGGGAGCGAATTTATGTTGCTTATATTTTTTTTAATTTATCTTCTTCTTGCTAAAGATCAGGAGGGTGCTCAGTACCTCATTTCATTCCAATATCAATTAAGCATCGAAAATACAATCCTGGTAACCAACAACAGTCTTGTGAAAGAGAACGATTCCTTTAATTACGATTGCGCAGGATTGAAAGACAATGAGAACCATCAGGGATCCGAGTTGGCAGATGCTCAGACCCGGAGACGCGGGAAATCCAAAACGGTAGTACCAACGTCGACAAAATCGGATAAGAAGTTTAGCTAGAGTACGCTTATACTCCTAGGTTGTCTATTATATTATTCAATTTGACATGGGAACCTAAGACTTTGCTTAGAATAACGATAACACAAAGGACGCCTCGGAGGTCTGAGACATTTCATGAATTTTTGCTTCTGTACGCCACAAATCGTTCAAGGGATTATTGAAACAGACAGAACTAATATTGATCTACGAGTAAGTAGCGCCATTTTGAATAAAACCCGACCAAGGGCTAGAGTGACAAAGAGAAGGTTTTTTGCTTCTCTTTTTCGTTTTTTATGGAGAAAAAGGACTAAAACGATCGAAGTGACGGAAAGACCGATGGTGACAATGCCGCCAACGCCTCTTCAATAGCTGGTAGCACCAGATAGGGAACTCAGTTTTTTTACTACTGTTGTAGAAGCTCTTTCTCGTCGCCCTTTGTCAAAGCAAATTGCCCATTAGCGGAGCTCCTAGGGCGTGACCCAGAACACCTTTTTCTCCCGTTTTTAATTCTATTAGCTTGCTTTATATTTCCTTTTTTTCCATTACTGTTCCCCTATTGGACCCTTTCACATCTTGACGGTGCAACAACGTTTTTAAAAGCGGAGCGTTTATTAGATGTATTAACCGGACTTTAGTAAAGAGGAATTTGATGGCGGGAAGAACAAAGGGTGAGAATCATTGCATTAAATACCAACGGGAATAATTTGAGGGCAGGTATTGTATCGATCAGGACAGAGAATTGGTTGTGATAAAATTCTTTCATTAAGATTGTCAAGATTCTCTCAATGATTGACTTATCAATCTTGGTTTATTACGTCGATGTATTCTGGTATTTACTCAAATACCAGAATCTTCGAGTTCACCAGACAACTGTAAAAACTATCAACGCTTCACGCTCATACTTTGTGACGAGAATGTCATTTTGCTCTGCGTAGGTATTTGCGACATCGCTACCGTCACAATGCGATTAGTCATGGATTTAACCTTGCAACCACCCATCATCACCACACTCAACAAACATCATTATAAAAATAATAAATCCTGATGTTCGAAGGAAAATTCACGAGTCAAAACCTCGTAACTAGAGAAAAACGTCTGCCAAGTTGGGTGGGCAGTATAGCTTCCTCACTCATTGTAACATGGACGTATAGAATCAGTTGGCGAAAAAATTATGATTCAAAGAGTTATTGAATACCAAAATATTAGCGGTCCACCGTCTAGGACCTAACCCACACAATCCCTGAAAATTTCATCGAAATCGGTTGAATAGTTGCGGAGTTTTGGTTGTAACAATAAATTTAAAGTTCGCGCATGCGCAGCGGCTATTGCTTGACCAATTTGATTGAAACTTATAGGGTGTCTCTTAGAAGTTAGTCCCTAACTAACCTCCAAATTTGAGCAAAATCGGTTCATTAGAAACCGAGAAACCGAGGTCCCAGGAAATTCACGTTTGCGCATGCGCACTCGCTCCTATTGGTCCGAAGGTGCTGAAATTTATAGGGGACCGTCTAGGACCTAACCCGCACAATCCCTGAAAATTTCATCAAAATCGGACCACAGGTTAGTATAGTTTTGCCCGGGACAAGGATTGACCACAGACAGACCGACAGACCGACAGACAGACAGACACGGAACCAAAATTGTTCGGGAAGCTCTAAAACGCAAAAAGCAAGTGGAAATTTTGATTTTGGAGGACATTTTTTTTTTTTCACTTCTTTCACGAATACAAAGCTTCCCTACCTTCGGTAGTGAGGAAGCAATATTACTCAGTCGGTTTTCCACCTTCAAAAATCATTATCCACTCATTGGAAATCTCTCGATTTAAGCCGAAATTTTATGGTGACTACTCGGACATAAAAACAAAAGAACCATGCCAAACATAGTAACGATATTTTGCGGAAATGCTGTTCGCAGAATTGTTGTTTGCGGACAACATTTTAGATTGACCCCAGCGATAAGACATAATTCATGTCAAAAAGGGCTGGACACATAGGTACTATTTCGAGGAGAACAAAAATTATCGACTGAGGATTTTGAAACAAAATGAGAGGAGCTGTAGAATAATAATGTACTCAAGATTTCGATACGAGTAGGTTGTTTAATTCTTTAATGTGAATGCTGAAACTTGAAAAAGCGGAGGGGGCCATCTTTTATGCAGATACGAATAGGTACAAACGTCTTCAGAAACGTACTTTGCTGCTAGAACATCTTAATACTACGGACCACGATATTCTACGGATAAATGTCAACTACGTACCCAAATGAAAGTGGAATAAGCCCAAAAGCATGCATTTAGATAACAATACAGAGAATTTTGTGTTGAAAAAATTAATTTGAACCATTGGTTGGTAGACAGCAACTCTACCGTGAGTGCCAAATCATTAGACATTTCAACTAAATTAACCTAATTTAGTTAATATTCGGAAATTTTACCATTCAAAAGCTCTCCCCAGAACTCAATGAAAAAACCAGAAAAGCGATTTAGTTGTTTCCTGATAATATCGATACATAGGAAGGCAGTTGTAGTCACGTATACGGTCATATTGATGAAGTCTGAAAGTCAAGTAAGGAAAAACTCTGCAAATTATTACACAAAGGTTTATTATTTGTCTATATAGATCACTCGTCTGCAAAGAACACGGCTTTGCCATTGTCACCACCTACCAACCATAGGTACCTACTACCTACCACATACCTACCTACTTTACAATCAAGTTTATTTGAAAGAAAGGAGTAGTCGGTGCCTTCATCAGGAAATTGATTACTGGCTTCTAATGACGCAAAACTGAGTATAAAACGAAGAAACGAACCGTGAACGCATTTTGGTCAGCTAATATTTGAACGGAGATTAGGCCTCTTTTTCGAATCACACTCGTGTTGCTGATTTATCGTAAGTTCAACACTTAAGTTTTCATAGGGAGCGAACGGTTGGTCCTACAGAGCTTCGGGTGGTCTCATTCGATACTAGAAATTAAATACTATCTTAAATTGATGGAAAAACAATACCTTTATATCGACATTTTTTGAGCTAGAGCGATTTCAAAATGTCAACCCTTAGAAGTGACTGACATCAACCAAAAGCTTCGGGGAACAACTAGACCCCAAATGGAGCCCATTTTCATCAAAATAGGTCCATGGGAACTAAAAAAGTGTCGTGTACGGCGGACGTAAGGGAAAAATTTTATTCAATTTTCGGGATTATACGTTCCTTGAAACGTCAACCAACAAATTTTGTGGGGGGGGGGGGGGGGAATTATTTGAAATAATAAAACAAAATGAAGGTCGTTGGATGCCATAGAAATCAAAATAGTAGTAGAGTACATAACACAGAAGAATGAGGCATACATCGCTATCAGCTAAGTTACAAAATGAATGGGTTTTGGAAAAAAATTATAAAAGTTCATGAAATAGTTGACGGATTCCGGTGAGTGGAAGAGCCATTGTTTCTTAGTGAATCTCCTCCTCTCTGCTAGTGTTTTTTGATAGGTAACTGAATGGTGATTTTAACTTCTAGATAGCTTTTCGCTCTGAGAAATTTGTTCAGTAAGAGGGCCAAAGAACTACTCGTATATCAAAGGGTAAGAAAGTAGGAGTAGGTATCAGTGAGTGGAAGAGCCAAGATGCCTTAGAGTTCCTCCTCCTCTACCCCACCCGGTTGTCTTTTCAAGTCCATATGTACATGATAGCCCGTCATGCGCAGCAGTTCTTTGGTGAGAGGAAGTGTTAGTTGAGGAAGTTAGAGGTGAGTGAATGGGAGAATCGTTATGTAAAAGATAATGATAATAAACAGTTGAGAGCAGTGGCTTAGTTTACAGAGTGATTCATTAGAAGCTTATTCACTTTGCCAATTCGCTCTTTCCGTCGATACTAGACAAAGGTGTCTCTGTTGAGTTTTCGTGGGAGTCCATATTACAACTTCGCTATCTTGGAAATAGGTCGCCTTCTGAATGACACAAGGGGGCCTGTAACGCAGTTAAACTGATTGAGGACGTGGTTTTACGTTATGAACACAACTAAGGTTCCTCGCTTTTCCCACAAGCGCTTCTCCTTGTGATGGCAGCGATGTATTTGGGCGAAGTAGCAAGAGGGTTTGAGACCTTGCCGTGAAGTGTTGATTGAGTTTGTGTCGATGGCTGGGTGTAGTATAGTGAGAGTTAATGCTCAACGCGAGAGCAGCCCCCCCGAGGGTCGGGTTGTGTAGGGGTAGCCCAATCTGATTAGAGGCCGAAGCAGACATCAGAGAGGAAGAGGTGCGCTAAAAGCCTGTTAGAGCTTCCCCGCTTGCAGTCCCAGCTTCAAGCTCTTTGGTATTACTAACTACCCTCAACTCCTTCCATATTCAACACCTTCACCCCCTTCGGCAGCCCCCTTTTATACTTCGGAAACCAAGACTTTGTGTAAATACATTGGACCCCGCTTCAAAACCGGCTACTGGATCAACTTACGGACTCTGCTAATGTTGATTTTGTAATCCACTGAATAGGTAACCTACCTCGAGGGGGCTTCTGTTAGCTTGGCCTCCCTATTGTCCTGCCCATGTTGTATAATACTCGGAGAAACTTGATGAGAGCCTTGGTAAATTGTGGAAACTTCTCTCCTCTATGTATCGCGTAACAATTTATTCATTGCGAACCTCTCAACTGATGTTAGGTATAGCTTTCTACACCTTCAACCTCCACAAATATTCCATTATACATATTGCTATATTGATAATTCTGGATGAAGAACTTCTCGGATCCTACCTAGTAATGTGAATTGAAGTTAGAAATATTCCGAAGAAAAAATCATCTTGTATTTCTACTACTCTATAAACTAAGGTTATTAATGAAATAAAAAATATATATACATATGGATTTAGTTTAGATCGATAACAACTCGGAGCTGGTTTACAGTGATTTCTTTAATCTGATATACCTACCTCGGTCCGAAATGAAATAAAAATAGATTTTGAGTATGAAAGGAAACCACAAATATGAACACTACGAGTACGAGTACTTACCAGAAGATGGGCAGCAAAGTGAATGCAAGTAGCTCATCTTCTCTGGCTTGATGGAAGGCAGCAAAGGGGGCGCCGCCGTAACTGCGTTCGCGTCGTAGTACGAAGTACTGATACAAGTGCAGGTAGTTAGAACGTTTTGACATAGAAAATAGTTTTTTAAATAATGGTTTTGCTTCCTCAATATCGAAAAGTCCATTCATGCGCCATTAGTTAATGGTCCTTCAAGTGCATGAAAAACACAAACAGAAAAAAAAGTTAACAGTAGAAAGCGAATTCAGTTGAAGACAGTTCAAGTTACAGTGTTCATTAGTTAGGTATTAGTGCATTAATAAAAAGTCGATTCATGCAGCATGAGTACCTAAATGAGCGAATTTTCAAATAAATCCTTAAAGAGAATCGCAATAGGTATTTTATTCGCAATAGGTATTAGCTACCTATATGAGAGAGTAGTCAGCCATGTCGTAGTGGCACAGCACCATTCATTAAATTACCCAATCAACCCCTTGTTTAAAAATGTAAGAAAAAACGCAAAAAATTATTTTTTAAAAATACCTACTTTTCTCGTCACTCAGAAATCATAGAGTGCCCTCAAATAAGTTGTTATACTATGGCAAAGCTGTGTTTTTTGCTGGCGCAAAGCTGTTTGCCTGACGAATATTATCTCCTGACGCCCCTGGTCATTACATGGTATACGTTGGCAACACATTTAAAAATGTCTGCCAAGTAGGTGTGGCACATAGCTTCCTCGTATCCATAACCCGATTATATAGATTATCCGATGCATAGTAGTTATTCTCAAAACACCAATCTTTAAGTACCTTTTACTACCCTCATAGGGGACCATCTATACGCTAATCTGGTCAATCCTAGAAAATTTCATCAAATTCGGATGAAAAATGTAAATGTTATGGCCGTTACAAGGAAATTCACGTTTGCGCATGCGCAGTGGCTACTGTCATTCCGAAGGTGGTGATTTTCATAGAGGACCATCTAAATACTAATCTGTAACATCCCTGAAAATTTCATTGAAATCGGACGGAAAATGTAGAAGTTATGGCTGTTACAAGGAATTCACGTTTGCGCATGCGCAGCGGCTACTATCAGTCCGGGGGTGATGATTTTTATAGGGGAGCATCTACAACCCAATCTGCATAATCCCTCAAAATTTCATCGAAATCAGGTAGGAAATGTGGAAGTTATGGCCGTTACAAGGAAATTCACGTTTGCGCATGCGCAGTGGCTACTATCAGTCCGAGGGTGATGATTTTCATAGGGGATCGTCTACACACCAACCCGCACAATCCCTGAAAATTTCATAGAAATCGGACAATAACTTCGTATAGTTATGCGCATTACAAGGAATTCATGACAGACAGACAGACACACAGACACGGAACCAAAATTGTCCAGAAAGGTCTAAAAAGCAAAACGCGAGTGAAAATTTTGATTTTGGAGAACTTTTTTTTTCGTCCTTGAAAAGTGAAAACAAAGCTTCCGCTACCTTGGTAGACTCGGAAGCAAAAGTGCAATCTATACAATCGAGTTATGGATACGAGTGCCACACCCACTTGGTAGACGTTTCCTAAGTGTTTCCAAACTGGTTCATCTTTCTAGCAGTGAATTTTTGTATGAAAAAAATTCAGAAAAGGCCCAAATATTATTTGTGACGGGCTGTTTATTGTGTATTTTAGAATTGCCAACTCCAGAAAACCTCAGTTTTTTGCTCCTAAATTGCTCAGGTTATTTTGGCGTTCCGTCTGAGCCCAGTCAGATTTATTTGCATGTATCTGAGCTATTGTTCTTAATGAAAACGGAAGGAGGGCAAGATGATTCATTTTATGCCATTTTGGAGAATGTAAGGCATTTTCGAAAATTAATGCAATGGATGGTTTTCACCAGCTTTCCTTGGATAAACAATCTCAGTTTGCCTACGCCCTGTTCTCTTGAGTGTTGCAAGCATAAGGACATCCTGAGTTTATCTTACATTATTCATGATGAACAACCATATAGGTATAGCTTCCTCTTCTCGAAATTTCTCGGTTCACGAGATTTGAAGTGGGAATATAATGTTCACCCGAGCTCAGCTACTAACATTGCATCACACCTTGGTAAACATCCTGTAGCAAACGACGTGTGAAGTAGGCGGTACGCTCTAGGATGGGTATAATAGTCTTCGAAATATTTGTGCGCCGTCCTCCTATTAGGAAAACATCATGAAACCCGAAACTCTCCTAGAAATCCGAAGCCTTCCAAGCCCGGTGGCAAATAATGAACCTTCCGCCGGGTGGTAGCTCTTCAACAATGGGACCCTGCGGTTATACAGTCAGCTCCTCTAAAGTGGTTTACAATGGGACCCCGACACCTCATAACGCGAAGAAAAATCGTCACTGATGACATTGAAGCCGCAACATGAAACTTCTTGACGGCTAAATCGTTTCTTTATGTCACCTCTCACAACCTATTTCCCCCTTTTTTTCCTTTCCTATAAATAAGATACTGTGCCAATTGGCTGACTATGTTCGTATCTTTCATGCAAAAAATCCTCAAGGTTCAAAATGGTCCGACATTGTGTGGGAAGTGTTCGCAGACAAGTTTTTTCGTACAACTCCATTCATTCTCCATAAGTAGCTACACACTATTCTTCTTTTTTTGTACCACAAGTTTACTTCAGACGATGAAAATGTTATCTCTTCCAAAGTGCAATATCGAGGTATTTATCTGAGTGTAATTTGACCGAACGGTGTCTCGTATCAAGAAAGGCGGTTGACACTTTTAGCTATTTCAAACTAAATCGCTTGCAGGTCGATCCTCTTTCTAGGATAGGTATAGAAACGAAGCCATGAATTCTTATTTCGTTGGAATAAGTACTTATCGAAGCACTAACCCCTGGTGTATTATTTTTCATGGGACGCATACCGCTACAGGTTGCTCCTCAAGTTGACCAAATGCTGATTACATCTGCTATACATCCGCTGCCTAACGTGGAGGTTCCACTAAGTGAAGATGTGGAGGGAACGGTTCGGCGAGTTGGAGGAGTCGACTACCTGAGTGAGTGGATATCGAGGCAGAGTTCTGAAAATAATCGATAATTCCTTGTTCAAGAACCGCTTGGAAGGGAGATACGGTGTTATGTGAATGAAAATGATTTTTTAGACACATTTTTTATGATTTTCCATGATTGAGTTAAACTACCCTGTTTAACTCTAATTGGACCATGGACTAGTGTCAACGAAAACATTACACGAACTCCACAGCTGTCCCAAGGTGTCACCGGAGTAACCAAAATTGAATCGCAATTTTACATTCAATGGACAGCAGAATTTTTTGTGGATTATTGAAAGTCTTAAAATTGAGTTAAGACAAAAATTTCCCAAAAATTTCAGAAAACACAAACGGTGGATACAGCTTTCGTACAAGTACGCAACCACGAGAGACATTTTATGTCTTATGTTTAATAAATTGAGAGCTTTCCAATGAGTGGTGAACGATTTTTGTGGGGTGGAAAATGAGGAAGTTAGTTTTCCCTAGGAACGATTGGTTGTACGTGAAAATCATCAGAAATTTCCGCGTAACATTCCCCTCGTAACGCTCCCCTCATAACGCTCCCCGCGTGACGATCCCCGCGTGACGATTTTTCATTTATGTGCCATAGTAAAGACATAAAATGTCAAAAAATAAATGAAAAAATTTTCTAAATTTTTCTTAAAACATAATTTTTGACTCCTATTATATATATTCAGCTCTGTCCATTAATGTTTAAATTGCAATTTAAATCTAGTTAATCTTCAACGAGACAGTTCAAAAATTCTAACCACTAGAATGGTGAAAAATACATTATGAAATTAGGTAGGTACTATAATTAGGAAGATAAAATCTTACAATTGATCTATGAATTGAGCTATGTTCAAGAAAGAGATACTACTCTCTCGTACGAGACCCTGCACGAGGGAGAGGAAAAACGGCGTTTTCCGCAAATGGATGAAACCATCCACGCAGTCTCCGCCATTACCCATCTCCACTTCCTTCCTCCATCGCGAGCCTACACGGCTAATAAAAGTATTTTCCACAGAGAGGGGCTCCGTGGAGGGAAAAAAATGAAGGCGGGATAAATACAGGCTCTAAAAGCATGCCCTAACCGCCCTTCAGAATCGGAACGGTAATTTTCAACAATTTTCACACTTTTTTAAACCCATCTCCGACCAAGCTGCTTCCATCCCCGAAGCACTTAGAGGGTGTGTGCTCCACAATAGCTCCTATTTTACACTCTTTTTTCACTTCCTTTCTCTTCCGAATGGAACTAACTCTGAGTGATGCCATTTTCCACCTCGATGTTGTATTGATTATCCAAAGCAATCGGAGAAAAATCGGCATTCGGCAGAAAAAGTAATGACGTTCAAACGGATGTCGTTATATTCACTACACGAGAAAACGTTCAACTAACTAGTCCTTCTCGGCTAATGGTTGTACAGTACTCTTTGGGTGCTCAAGTGGCCTTGCAACGATGAACCAATCGACAATCTTCATTCAGATCTTTCTCCGTGGAAACAGCGCAAACAGTGAACATAAAAATTTGATCTGTAGATAATTGTAAATGGAAATTCAATCAAAAAGGCTTTTCCAAAGTTTTCCCAAGATCAAATTGTTCAGAACAGAAAATATCGATTCTTTTGGTTTATTTTAATTTGAACGAAGAAAGCTGTTTAATATGTTAACATTTTTTATGAAACGAATTTTAAAAATTTCGTTGTTTTTTTCTTGGACAGATAATCATTTCACTCAAAACTTTGTGGACCTAACTTATTCTTGTGAATACATTCCATATTTTTCATAATCTACACGATGAGGCAATTTGACCTTTTCGAGAAAACAAATACAATTTTGTTGAATAAATCTAACCTTTGATGCTTTGCAAATTTTCATGTCTTTTGGTTTACTACTTCATTGGTGTAATTTTTACTTATTGGTGTATTTTCAATAATTAACCTTAGGAATCGATCGAGACAAATTTTCTACCCCCCACCGCAAAATTTGATTCCTTACATTTTTCAAGGTGTGTAGAATTCAAAAATCGAATCGTACGCCGTATTGCTTCCGAGTCTACCAAGGTAGCGGAAGCTTTGTTTTCACTTTTCAAGGACGAAAAAAAAAGTTCTCCAAAATCAAAATTTTCACTCGCGTTTTGCGTTTTAGACCTTTCTGAACAATTTTGGTTCCGTGTCTGTCTGTCTGTGTGTCTGTCTGTCTGTGTGTCTGTCTGTCTGTCTGTGTGTCTGTGTGTCTGTCATGAATTCCTTGTAACGCGCATAACTATACGAAGTTATTGTCCGATTTCGATGAAATTTTCAGGGATTGTGCGGGTTGGTGTGTAGACGGTCCCCTATGAAAATCATCATCCTCGGACTGATAGAAGCGACTGCGCATGCGCAAACGTGAAATCCTTGTAACGGCCATAACTTCTACATTTTCCATCCGATTTCAATGAAATTTTTAGGGATGTTACAAATTAGTGTTTAGATAGTCTCCTATGAAATTCATCATCTTCGGACTGATAGAAGCGACTGCGCATGCGCAAACGTGAAATCCTTGTAACGGCCATAACTTCTACATTTTCCATCCGATTTCAATGAAATTTTTAGGGATGTTACAAATTAGTGTTTAGATAGTCTCCTATGAAATTCATTATCTTCGGACTGATAGAAGCGACTGCGCATGCGCAAACGTGAATTTCCTTGTAACAGCCGTAACTTCCACACTTTCCATCCGATTTCAATGAAATTTTCAGGGATGTTACAAATTAGTGTTTAGATGGTCCCCTATGAAAATCATCACCCCCGGATTGATAGTAGCCGATGCGCATGCGCGAACGTGAATTGCTTGTAACAGCCTTAACTTCTACATTTTCCATCCGATTTCGATGAAATTTTCAGGGATTACGCGGATTAGGTTGTAGATGGTCCCCAATGAAAATCAAGGCCTTAAAATTTACAGTAGCCTCTGCGCATGCGCAAACGTAAAATCCTTGTAACAGCCGTAACAGTCGCGTGTGACCTGAGGATCTCAAACCCCATTCTTCCAACCCCTTTGTAGATCAAATAGCAATGCTCTGGACTCCTACCCAGGAGTCCTAGGTTCGACTCCTAGATAAGATAAGAAATTTTTTGATCCAATCACTACCGCACTTACATTTTTCGTCCGAATTTGATGAAATTTTCTAGGATTGTCCAGATTAGCGTGTAGATAGTCCCCTAAGAGGGTAGTGAAAGGTACTTAGAGATTGGTGTTTTCAGATTAACTACTATGTATCGGATCATCTATATAATCGGGTTATGGATACGAGGAAGCTATGTGCCACACCAACTTGGCAGACGTTTTTTTTATCCGAATCTAATCTTTCGAGTAACAATGAGACCCCAAGTAGTGTTCATACTGAATTTCTCATTAGTTAACCCAAATTGCAATGGTCTAGTTGATTGGTTAAAGTGAGTCTATTGAATTATTGAGCTGATTGATAAGTCAAAAGCGTCTGTTTGATCAATTTTGAAAAATGTTATATTGACAGGAGTTTGAAAATATGATCGAAATCATCAGCGATTTCAATGGACGTCGATTACGGTGCAGTGATGAATCGCAGCGATGTCTAACGTCTGCTAAAAAGCAATAGAGTATGAACGCTATTGTGCCATTTGAGGTAGTAATGTGATCCCTATCTTTTCTTGATATTTTCTTCTTAATCATGGATTAATCCGAATGGGTTCCGAACATAGGATAAATCGCGCCATTTTAGGTAAATCGCGGACATTAGCCTTCCATTACAAGAACTTCTACCAATAATGACACGTTTAAGCTGTTTACGACTGATTTTTCAAGAGATGATGAGAGGGCTTGGAAACCAAGACTGAAGAAGACTTAGAAATTAATAACTGGGGTTCTTATGATGAAGATTGAGGGCGATCTGCTCATTCGACAGGAGTCTGCATCATGTGCAACCTGTTTGCAACAGTAGCAGGAATTGATCTCTTGAAACAGTAATCCCCATCCCAATATCCCGAAGCCGATTCAACGTGAGACGGTTTTGATGAAGCCCTTTTCAATTCCTAAGCGTGTCTGCCCCGCTCTCTCCCATCTTCGGTGAAAATTTCAAAACTAGTTGGCCTACGACAGAGATCTACTCATCTCGGCAAAAGGAAGCTCCCCCTTCCCCCAAAGTGATCTGGTAAAATGCTATATTCTGTTTCCAAAATATGTTTCGAGTTGAATTGGAATTTCCTCATTCGTTGCCTCAATATATTTCCTCATGGTCCACCACAGTACAGTTTCTTCAGGAGGACTCTTATGATCGATGTCTTTGACTTTCCCGTACACAGAGTTTTATTATGCGCCACTGAATGACTCTGTAGGTTCCACAGAACCGCACCGTATTTCAACAAAAGCACACAAAAACTCCGCCAAAGAGAAAAATAGCGTAGCAGAAAGGAAAAAAGCTGTGTATAAATCTCCAAAGGGACCATGAAATTCTTTTTCCAACTTCCCACTCCAAAGACTAACAAATGCAAATGGGAACGCCCTCGGTGAAGCTAATGGACAAAGAGACCGCAAATATGAGCGAAACTTTTCCAGACTAATTAAGGATTCCCTGGTGAGTTACAGGGTTGAAAAAGAGGGCTGGTTACAATGGAACACAAGGCTAATCCGCGGCTCCTGGAAAAGATAGAGATGGGAAGGTTGGCTTTTAATTAAAACCCCGTTGGCGGTGATGTGGTACAAGAGAGGGGATGCTGGCTCTTTTCTCATCAGATAAAAGGACTTTGGGAAGCTCTAGGAGTTCGGATTCGCCACAGAAAACACTCATCTTCTTGTGACGCGGATTAGTAAGGAGCTTCTCTCTCTAATTAATAGTTCGTGGTTCCGCTCTTGCCTAAGAGGCTTAAGTAATAATTTCCGGAAAGCTCGACTGTGATCCTTCCACAAACAGGGTGGTGGTATTATTTAGTTGGAAGTTTTGAAGACGACCAAATGAAAAGGGAAAGTTGGTTGTCATTTGAATGTTACAATGTTCTTTTTCAGACGTTTTGTCAAGTGTAATGATTTCATACACCGGACTAATCTAGATTTTGGATTCTTCAGTTGAATTGAGAGGGAGTCAATGAGGAAAAATTGCATGGACTCAATAGCAACCATAAAAAGTAGTATAATTTCTTAGGAAAAGATCGTCATGTGAATAGATATTGGTATAGTGGTAAATATTTCACTTTGGTGCAGTGCTGCCCATTTTCTTACGGATCACCAAGATAATTAAGATAGTTTACCAAATTCAGAAACATCAACACGATTAAGAATAACTAGGTAATTCTCATTAATCGCGACTTTTCTCAAAATGTGCCGTGACTTCTATTGTTTAGTTACACCATGAAATTCATAAGTAATCATTGTAAAACAAGTTCCCAATTTTTTGCAGAATCGAGTAATTGGTTCGTAAAAACTCCGTGTTCCAGAAAAAACGCAACATTTTTGGTGCAACGGCGATGGAATTTTTAGGGGACCGTCAAGTGAAAAAGTGAAAATGTCATCAAAATTGGACTATTATTTTTTATAGTTTTTCCTGAACAAGGAACTAGACGTCTAGGAGTTGGCTTAGAGACTGTCATTTAAATCGTAAGTACTAAAATTTCTATAAATTTCACTCAAAAACGCTGCGAATTATTACACAAAGGTTGATTATTTTTCTATAAAGATTACTCGTCTGCAAAGATCACGGCTTTGCGATAGGTAACATAACATAGGGAACCATAGGTATTACCTACCTCCCTCATACCTACTTCAAAATAAATTTTATTTGGAAGAAATAAACGTTTCACAACTGGGAATTGAGGGTGCCTCCATAAGAAATTTGATTACTGGCTGAGGACTCAAAACAACTTGAAGAAAAACATTTGTTGTCTGGTTTGTCCTACAGAGTGTGGTCTCTAAAAATTCTAAAAATTCAATACTACCTTAAATTGATGTATAAACGATACTTTTATATCAAAATTTTTTGAGCTAGGGCGTTTTCAAAAGTTCAACCCTTATTTTTCAACCCTTAGAAGTGACTGACATCAACCAAAAGCCTCGGGGCACAACTAGACCCCAAATAGAGCCCTTAAACCAAATTTCATCAAAATCGGTCCATGTGAACTAAGGAAAGTGCCGCGTACGGCTGACGGACGTCCATATTTTTATTCGATTTTTGGATTCAACGTAGCTTGAAACATAAACCAACATATTTTGAGGGGCGGGGGTGGGGGTGGGGGTAAAAAATTTTTTTGGTCGATTCCAAAGGTTCATCATTGAAATTAATAAACCTAAATGGAGTTTACGTGAGACACGGAACCGGCATTGCGAATAACCACTAGAAACGAAGAATGCAACAATAATGATATTGATTTTAGAGGGTACGTTTAAAAAAAAAATTCTGCATGAATACGATTCCTAACATGAAGATACAAAATGTTTCTCCAAAATCACAATTTTTACTCGAATTTTAACGTTTTAGTGAAAAAGATGAGTTTGGAAGTATGGGTTCGAAGATCAGTTTTTTGCCACTGAATGGATATAACCGCCAAAAATTATTGAATATCAATACCTACTCCACTAGACATTCAACAATTTTGTCGATTGTTCTATTTGTGCTGATCTACCCGTTGCTGTACTCTGTGTATGAATGAGCAACATGGAGAAAAGCCGTTTTGATGTACCACTTGCCCAAACATAGTCGTGATCAGCCTCTAAACGATGGCGAAGAGGAGGGCCCTTGCTAGCATATCGATCAGGAGATTAAAGGCCACTAAAAGGAGCTCCCAGCCTCACTGGCCCTCCCGCTGTGCATATGATGTCTTGCCATATGATGTTGGGGTACCCTTCAGAGCGCGGTGACTTGAATTTTAAACCAACTTATTGCCGAAGGGGCAAACCGCACAGAAAAACGTCAGTTTACCCTTTCATTTGTGTCACTCGAGAGGGCGATCCGTTTATGGGGTTTTCAACGGACAGATGCGCGGGTGTGGTACAAAGCATCCGCGGGAGTCACCGCGTGACGCAGGGCTCATCTTGCGGTAAGCTGTCATTTCGGCCAGCTCTCATTAAAGGGTTAGATCAGATCTTATTAGTGTCATGGAGCCCGAAAGGGTTTCCAGCAGGTTTCAAAACACATCTCTTTGATCCATTCAAATTTTCCAGCCGTTCATTTTAGTACAGAATCACTGCAGCATGCATCACTTCAGAAATCGTAATTATAACTTAGTTTTCATGGGGCCAACATGGAAATGGTATCTATACAAGGAGTTATCTCCAAGTGCAGTGAATAGTTTCTCTAAACTCAGCAGGTACCAATAAAATGTAATATTACGCTGTTCTTTTTTATGAACATGCAAGAAATCAGCTTCGGATAGTCCCCAAAAAAGAAAGCAAATTTCCAGCGCACTAAGATATAAGAAGAGAAGTTGGAGCTTTGTCGCTCATGCAGCTATTTTGATCTCCTCCCTGCCTTTTCCCAAGCAACAAAGTGCCAATTTTCAGTAATCTAACATCAAGAAGAAGTTTGTAAAAATTTCGGTCGATACATTTTTGATAAAATTTGATTTTGATCTTATCGCTAGGTTCAACAAAAATTTCTCAAGTAACATTGCCGCAAGAAAGCGTTATCATGTTTGACATGGTTTCTTGGTTTCTATGTCCGAGTAGTCAGCATAAAATTTCGGCGAGATTCATTTGTCAACATAATTCTAACGAGTGGATAACGATTTTTGTAGATGGGAAACCTACAGAGTAACATTTCTCTAGTTAAGTACAAGGTTTTGACAAGAATTTATTTTCCTTTGAGAGTTAGGTATCGATCTATCATTTTTATAAAGACTCTCAAAAGTACACGAAGAAATTTCTCCCATAGAGGGAAAAACAATAGATCAGGGATATGTCCATTGTTGTAGGTGTAATTTGAAAATTAAAATGATTGAATAAAAGACACACAAGATATATACCTACTTACCCATTACTATTTCAATGAATCAACAGAATTTTGAAGAAATAATGTCGAAATAATACTTTATTTGAATGATATGTATCTACCTATTACTTTTTCAATAAATAAACAGATTTTTTCTGAAAAAAAAAACTTCCCGATCGCACGTAATATATTGCAGTATTCTAGAGAATCTTGCTTCATAACTACCGATATGTAGCTATGATTTTGTTTACTGTTTGCAGCGTTGCATTTTTTGTGGCAAAAAAAGTGTCGCGAAAACTTCCTTGACCCCCAGCGAAAAGACATATCCATGTCAAAATTTCTTCGGTGTTACTAATGGTCTTCAAGATATTAATATACAACGTATCAGAATAGATTTAAATAAAAAGTTTAAATGAAAGCCAAGAAAGTTTAATTAATAATTTATCATAATTTCAAAAGTATCATAATGCTCAAAGTATCATAATGTCTAACGATTCAAAATCTCCTGAGTTTCATTATCTCTAGAGTGTCAAACTGTAGTATCGTACATGAGTACCCTAATTTTGAAAATAACTTAATATCCAAAGTATCTAAATGTCCAAAAATTCATAATCTCTAAAGTATCGGAGTATTCAAAGAATTGAATTATTGAACGTATCAAAATGCCCAATGATTCATCATCTCCAAGGTATCAAAATGTCCAAATTATCACAATTTTCGAGATACTTACCATAATCTTTAAAGTATCAAAATTTCCAACGATTCATAATCTCTAGAGTATCAAAATATCCAACGAGTCATGCAATATATTATATAATATATACGTTCGATGGTTTGATTTTTTGAATACTAACATATTATGTTAGTATTCAAAAAATCAAACCATCGAACGTATCTCTCAAAACAGCAACAATGTAGATCGACCCAACAAAACGTACTATGTCAATTGATCGGGATTAGGGTCAACTGAAAACAACACCTTCTTCGCCGAGCTTTCGGTAAATATATTACCTTCTTCAGGGCCTATAAAACAAACAATATTCACCCTTAATAGCAAAATCTAACAATCCTTTGAGTATAAAAATAACAAAATTACGAATCGACAATAAATAAAAACCTAATAATAAATATAATAACAAATTTTACTTACTCGAAGGTTGTTTATTTAGTGACACCACCAAACGTCCATAAATAAAGAGAAGGTGGAGACGCCACTACAAAGAAACAAGTAGGTAGGTATAGTTTAGAGTTTAGAATTATTGTTTTTTGATATAATATTAATTAAGTTAGATTAATTGTAAAATACGGCCAATTGAAAAAGGTATCTAATTATTAAATAAGTTAAGTACGGTTGAGGCAGTTGTGTTAATATTTATAACTTAAATAAATAGCTTACCCATAATTATAGAAGATAAAATTTACGGTAAATGAAGAAATGAATTAAAAACACCGGCTTTTTTAAAAGTACAGAACAATCGAAAATCAAAAACGCGCAAGGACTCCAGCTCACAGAAAATAATAACTTTGATAACAATGATAACAGGTAACAATAGTAACTTCCTCTTCACTTTTTAGGACGTCCCACAGTAAGACTTGGGCGTCCTTATGCAATCGATCTGGGATGAAGGAGGACAACACTCAACAGAAAAAAAAAATAACCACGCAGTAATCCGTTTTAGACCATTCTGAATCCAAATCCACGAAAAAAACCATAGGTGTATGTCTGTGTGTGTGTGTGTGTGTATGTGTGTGTGTATGTGTGTGTGTGTGTAACAAAATCTTGTGTACTCTGCCCAGGCCTTAGTTCTCAACCGATTTTCCTGGTTCTTTTTTTGTTCGTCGCGGAAAACTATCTAGTTGTGCACTACGTCGCCGGAATTTCGAATTTTGCCTTTTAAGGGGGGAAAGGGGGGGTTAATGCTCAAAAAACGTGCGTTTTTGGGCATAATCTTGTGTACTCTGCACAGCCCTTAGTTCTCAACCGATTTTTGTGGTTCTTTTTTTCATCGACGCGGAAAACTATCTAATTGTGCACTACGGCGCCGGAATTTTGAATTTTGCTTTTTAAGGGGGGGAAAGGGGGGGTTAATGCTTAAAAAACGTGCGTTTGCGGGCGTAATCTTGTAAACTCTGCCCAGGCCTCAATTTCCAACCGATTTGCGTGTTTCTTTTTTTGTTTGACTCAAATAACTTCCGAGTTGTACATAATTTCACCCGAGTACCAAAATTCGCAAGGGGAGGGGGTGAGAGGGGGGATGATATTCACAAAATATCCGATTTTTCAATATTTCGGTTCCTTTACTGCTTACTAATTGTACCCAAGCTTTGAAATTGAGGAAAAATTCTCATTATACCTCCGGATTTTCATGAATTATTGTCTGTACCACCATGGAACTATTAGTGGTGCCACCATGGTGCCAGGACACCATAAACCGCATATTTCGTGTTTTTTTTGTGTGTTTCACCTTGAATACGGATGTGAACTTCGACGGACTGCCTACTAAAACTAACAGATGAAAGTTCAATCTTACGACGTATTTCCGCTTTGGTGCCAGACCGGCACCATTGGTGTTGGGGGGGGGGGGGGGGGGGTGAACTCGAATTCGCATGTTGGGTGTCGTAGATCATGGATTTTAAAATGCTCTTCAGATTCGAGGCTCCCATGCCGCTAGAAATGTTAAGGTGGATAATGGTGGGGGGGGGGGGGGTCACTATTTCTTGCCTAAAGTAATAAATAAATTACATCGAGTGAAACAGTTTTATCACTTAACAACTGGTTAAACTGATCCAATGCTTATCCAATGGGACGTCCCCTGGAATGCATGCATTACTAAACAATATGTTTTATTTAATAGCCAGTAGGAAGTATCAATCAAACAAAGACCGCGTCCTAATAAACAAACTAAATTCAAATGTAACAATTTTATATGGCTACGACTAAATCGTGTGTGAGGATCATCACAGTGCGTGTACCAATTCAACGGTCCAAGTCACGAGGCTCTGTAGTCATGTATATCACAGGCATAAGGCTTCCCATTAGTGCGTGTCTCATGTGCTGCCTCGACCCTTTCAGTTGCGGTATTCCATAATCCTAAAAATCTATCTTAGGGATATAGACTATCCTCGGCGTGAGTCGTTATGTGGTCACTCAGAGTTCCCAATCACAAAGCCCTGTAATCATTATGTCATGTTATTATATTTATTATTAGGTTTTTATTTATTGTCGATTCGTAATTTTGTTGTTTTTATACTCAAAGGATTGTTAGAGTTTGCTATTAAGGGTGAATATTGTTTGTTTTATAGGCCCTGAAGAAGGTAATATATTTACCGAAAGCTCGGCGAAGAAGGTGTTGTTTTCAGTTGACCCTAATCCCGATCAATTGACATAGTATCTCTCAAAATGTCCAAACAATCATGATTTGGAAAATAGGCACCATAAACTCCTAAGTATTAACTTGTCGAGCAAATGAAAACCTCCAAAGTACCAAAGTATCCAACATATCATAATTCTCGAAGTACCATAATATCCAAAGTATCATAATGTCCAACGACTCATATAACTCATATATAATGACTCATAATCTGTAGTGTCATAATACTCAACGTTGCATTATCACCAAAGTATCAACATGTCGAAAATATTATAATTTTCGAAGTATCATAATACCCAAAATACCGTCTAACTTATCCTAATTTCAAATGTATAAAATTTTCGACGTATCGCGATTTCCTTGGTTTCAGGAGAGCTCCTTAAAAACTCCATCCATCATGTTTTGAGGATACTCCACCATTTATATACTACCAGAGACGGTGGAAAAAACATGCAGTCAACATGTTGTTAACCACCATTTCAGAGGGCCCCTAACAGGATTATTGCGAACCTTTTGTGACACGCAGGCAGGAGATGAGCCAAAGCTCGTCAAAGACCACATTCAACTTTGAGGCTTCCTGTGCAGGTACAATGCATTGAACCCACTAGAGTCTGGAAATGTTTAAATCAGCGGAAAAAATTGACGTGAAGAAGGATTTTAGAGTTGTTAAGTGTCAACCCCCCGCTGACATTCTTTCTCCACTCTCAGAATAAGCTAAATGGTACCGATCTATTATTCTATATTATAATTTCAATTCTGGATAAGCCGATGTTATTTGTGCACTTTTTCTTCAATTTTTGGGGTGCAAAATGCTTTCAGGAATTCATCTGTTTCAAACTAGGTTGCATGAGTTCTTCTGAAGAACCACAGGATGGAAACTGTGCAAAACAGTGACTAGGTATGGAAAAACTGTACAAAATGCTTCTGTCGCGATTTGGCGTTTTTAATTTCTCTCCATCTACCTCACTACCTTAAGAAAACTTTTTATTAGTGCAACAGGTAACAACTTGTTTGACAGTACCAAATCATAATATGATTATATGATATGTTGATATGATAATAATATGGTATGTATATTATACATTAGATGCGTAGGTATCATACGCCTATACTTTCGTGGTTAATAATACGTTGGAGTGCCATGAGAACTCGCAAAAAGTCGGGTAGTAGATAGAAGGTTTCTTTCGAAGTTTATTTTTGGATGTTGTTAAACAGAGTTGGCAGTTTCCCGAAGGAGATTTGCATATTGTTGGGAGCGTCGGCGATGATGGAGAATCAAGTGGTAGAGAGGCCTGTGGGAGGGGGCAGGCTGAATAATGGCGGACTAATCTCAGGATGGCAAAGTTTGCAAGCTCGCAGGGATAAACTTGGGCGCAGGATCGATCCCAGGGCGGTGGCCGGCACTTCGCCTGATGTATTCGGAACTCCTTACCGCTTTCTCAACTTTGCCGAATCGCACAGGCGAAAACAGACGGCTGAAGAGTGTGGAAGTTTCCTTCAGTCTAATCTGTAGCGTAGTAAATTGACCAAAAAAAAGGCATTTCGAATTTCGTAGTTTTTTATAGCCAGCAGGGCCATTACCAGGATTGTGGACTAAAAACAAAAAGTTCTAGTACTTTATCACAAGCGAAACTAGATAATTTGCAACGTTGAACCATACAGTTTAGCAGTGGATTTTTAGACCTCATCAGTATATCGTGCTTGGAATTGAGTTTGTTTGATAACTGAGTAACAAAATTTGTTAATAAAAAGAGTCATTATACTATTGCAACTTGTATAATATATTAAATGTTGTTAATTTGGTTTAATATACCACACGAACAGAGTTATTAGAATGGTAGCTCAGTGGTCATTAAATGCCCACATGAGAAAAAGTTTTAAATACTTCAGAATTATAATAATATATAATTATGTAAAAATTTTCCGTTGCTAAGAACTAAGCAATACACAGTATTTTTCAAGAAAGTATTCGTATTTAAAATAATTGCAACCTGCAGTCTTTCGAGATGGATATAATATTATGGATAATAATATGGATTTTAGTATTAGAACACCCTTTTGATTTATTATTTTCAATAACCATGAAATTTCGTTTGTTAACCCCCCCCCCCTTCATAGGGTAGGTAGGTAGTATCTAGGGTTGGTAGATGGTGACAATGGCAAAGCCGTGTTCTTTGCAGACGAGTGATCTATGTAGAAAAATAATAAACCTTTGTGTAATAATTTGCAGCTTTTTTGAATTTCATCCAAACTCTTCAAAAGGATGATCCTACAGTATAAGAAGCTCTTTCATTGAATCAACCTAGTGACGAATCTCACCACAAAAAGGAGGAAAATCCTAGTTGAGGTTGTTGTATTTACTGAAGAGAAGAAATCCTATTGTCAGATAACATGAAAAAGCCGCTAAAGGTACCGTTTAATAGGTTCTCAACGGTGTTCTATGTACAGAACAGTTGTCACGTGCACCCAGGGTCTACTCGTAGGTTCCTGTTTCTTAGCGTTCTGGACCGGAAACGAGATGGAAAAGAGATAAAAGGACGAACCTGATGCCTCCAGGTACTTGAACACAAGGATCCATCCTTTCGACAGACCCTCGAGCCACCTACAATAATCAACAATGACGTTGTCTCCCGGGTAGGTATGTGGACCATGAAGGTGGTCAAACTAACAAGGTCCGGATGTTCCCAAGTTATTTTGTTGGTCCTGTCAACCCTCAGCGTGGACATTCGCCCTCGAAATTAGTGACTCTACGTCCATTTTAACTACAGCCGTTCCTTCCACCCAGTTTCTTCCCTAGTTGTCCTTCGTTTGTATTCACAATAAAAACATGTCCACAGGACTGACATCTCTCAGCAAACCGTGGCCACTGAATAGACCAAAAATACTCGTATGACAATTACAAGCTTTTTGAAATATGTCTTATTGTTAGTTTGTTATCTTGGCACTTGTGTTTTCGATGCCAATACTAGATAAAATGATCCTATGAAAATGCACGAATCGATTATCATTATTATGAAAATAATAATGACTTTCAGTCGAGAATGTGTGACTCACATTTTCATGAGGGATCATTGAAACATCACTCCTCAAAAATATCTTCCTAGTTAGAGTGAAATTGGATAAAACCTGATGAGAAAATTATGATTCATAAAACGCTGCAAATAATAATTATACGTCGGTTTATTATTTTTCTATACAGGGTGGTCCTTAATGAACGTACCACCCTTTCAATTTCGTTGGTTGTGGAGAAATCAAAAAACTTGTCGAAGTAACTCCCCTTATTTTTTTGTAAAGAATTCAGGAAAAATACTTTTGCGCAAAAAAGTTGCGCGCAATTGTGCGCAATAGACACTAACTTTGTTTTTTCAAATGCGAACCCCCATTTTTTATTGCAGATTCAGATTCTACGTCAAATTTCATGAGAAATTCATACCTGAATCGATTTTTTTCATTGCGTGCAACTGGTACTTTTCGCGCGCAAAGTGACCAGGGTGCGCAAAAGTGAGATTTTTTTAACCCCAAGTGTGGCACATTTTTTTTTCATTATTTTCGACGCAGAATCACGTGGTGAGGTCCTTTCTTCGATTTCATCGTTATTTTTCCAAATTTAGAAGGAAAAATAATATTTTTGGACTTTATTTTCCCTCCCCCTTTCGCGACACGTGCTGGGGACCGGCTATGGTAGGATTAAAAATAAATGCCTCACTTCTAAATTAGAAAACAAAATATTGGAAAGTAGATAGGTACTTACCTACTTTAATGTAAAAAAAAGCTTCTCATCTCAAACTTTTCAAAAAAAAAATTGAAAGTTCTCAAAATCTCCGAAAAAGTAGTGATAAAAAACTAAGATAGTAATAATCAAATTAAAAAATCAAAATAGCAAGCCTCGCATGGAACGGTGTTGTCACAGAACCAGTTCTTCGTGAAAGTGCTGATGGCAGCCCCGGCCTGGTGGTAGACATGAAGGTTCATGGTGTGTGGGACCGTGAGAGACCTGCGTTTTTTGATACCCGCGTTATAAACGCTGACGCAGTCTCTTACACTTCCATGGACTGGCCAACCATCTCTCGCCATGCTGCCCAAGCCAAACATGCAAAATATGACAGAATAGCCGAAGATCTGAGAGGGTCTTTCACGCCACTCGTAATTTCATGCGATGGAGCATTGCATAAAGAGTATGACGCTTTCCTCAAGAATGCCTCCTTACGCCTTGCCAACAAATGGTCCAAATCCTACGCTCAAGTAATGATGTGGACGCGAGTGAAAACTCAATTCTCCGTCCATCGAGCGGTTTCCATGAGGCTAAGAGGCCCAAGGAAACAAGTCCGAGGACTCGGACTGGAGGATGGAGCAGCAATTTGGCTCCCACAAGACTAACTCCTCCATATTTACGCTCGCACGCTCGCAAAAACAAAAAACCCTTTGGCATAAATCAATTTCAATTTTCGGCAAACTTTTGGCATACCAATTTGAACTTTTGGCAACTCATTTTGAACTTTCGGCAAATCCATTACGTTTCGACAACTACTGGAGTCCTTGTCCACCTTCATTCCCTCTACAATGTTCAATAAAGTGTTTTCTCTCTCTCTCTCTCTCTCTCAAGTAACTTTTAATTCTTTTTAAAGGTTTTTAGCTTTTTGATTCGTTTTACATTAAAGTATAAAGTAGTTCCTACCTATTTAGAGGAGAGCAATTTATTTTTAATCCTGCCATAGCCGGTCCCCAGCCCGTGTCGCGAAAGGGTGAGGGAAAATAAAGTCCAAAAACATTATTTTTCCTTCTAAATTTGGAAAAATAACGATGAAATCGAAGAAAGGACCTCACCACGTGATTCTGCGTCAAAAATAATGAAAAAAAAATGTGCCACACTTGGGGTTAAAAAAATCTCACTTTTGCGCACCCTGGTCACTTTGCGCGTGAAAAGTACCAGTTGCACGCAATGAAAAAACGCTGCAAATCATTGCTCAAAGGTTTATTATTTTCTGTATAGATCATCCTTCTGTATAGATCACTGGTTCTCCATCAATAGCACCTACCACCATCTGTATTCTCCCTTGACCTTCCCTCTCAAATTTCAGCTCCTGCGTTCAATAGGATTGAAAATGGCTTCGGAGCTCACTCAGCTGATCAGTGATCTGAAGAGTGAAGAAGATCTCCTCGAATGCTGGAGACGCCTGGAAGAGCACTTCCATTCAATAGGATTGAAAATGGCTTTCGAGCTCACTCAGCTGATCAGTGATGTGAGGAGTGAAGAAGATCTCCTCGAATGCTGGAGACGCCTGGAAGAGCACCTCCATTCAATAGGATTGAAAATGGCTTTGGAGCTCACTCAGCTGATCAGTGATGTGAGGAGTGAAGAAGATATCCTCGAATGCTGGAGACGCCTGAAAGAGCACTTCCATTCAATAGCACTGAAAATGGCTTCGGAGCTCACTCAGCTGATCAGTGAGCAATGATTTGCAGCGTTTTTTACCTACAAACATTGTTTTTACCTACCAATTTTTTTTTACCTACCAACTATTGGTAGGTACTACCTACCACACTATAATGGCTTCACACCTTCACAATCAAGTTTATTAGAAAGAACTAAACGCTTCACACTCGATTCGAAAAATAGAAAGCTTGATATGGAAATGTGATTACTGGTTACGCAGAAGGCAAAACTGTATACAAATCGAAGAAATGAACAGCGATCGCATTTTAGTCAGATAAAATTTGAACGGCGATTAGACCTCTTTTGCGATTCACACTCATGATTCTGTTTTATCGAAGGAAAACCTTCAAGTACTCGTAGGGACCGAACGGTTTGTCCTACAGAGCTCCGGGTGGTCTCAAAAATTTTTAAAAATTCTGTACTATTTAAAATTGGTGAAAAAACGATACCTTTATTTCGAGAGTTTTCGAGCTAGGGCACTCTTGAAAATTTCAACCCTTAATTTTCACCCCTTAGAAGTGACCTACATCAACCAAAAGCTTCGCGGCACAACTAGACCCCAAATGGAGCCCATATACCAAATTTGAACCAAATCGGTCCAGTGTTGCTAAGAAAAGTGCCGCGTACGGCGGACGGCGGACGGCGTACGGCGGACGGCGTACGGCGGACGGACGGAAATTTTTTTATTCGATTTTCGGATTCTACGTACCTTGAAACGTAAAACATCAAATTTTGAGGGGGGGGTTAAAATTTTTTTTTTCTTGCTCGATTCCAAAGGCTTATTATTGAAAATAATAAACCAAAAATCGATTCAGGTATGAATTTCTCATGAAATTTGACGTAGAATCTGAATTTGCAATAAAAAATGGGGGTTCGTATTTGAAAAAACAAAGTTAGTGTCAATTGCGCACAATTGCGCGCAACTTTTTTGCGCAAAAGTATTTTTCCTGAATTCTTTACAAAAAAATAAGGGGAGTTACTTCGACAAGTTTTTTGATTTCTCCACAACCAACGAAATTGAAAGGGTGGTACGTTCATTAAGGACCACCCTGTATAGATCAGACTTCTGCAAAAAAAAAAAAAAACTCGGCTTTTTCCGTATTCTCTTACTCACTACATTATCGCGCATTGTTTGTCAACAATTAGTATGACAATAGAGAAATAAAATCCTTCTCAGAGAGTTTTGGGTGTCTTCATAACGAAACCTAGTTCTTGGTTGCCAAGGAAGCACAAACTAGCACAACTGAATGTTATGAATAAAATAATGAACGAAAATAGCATTATTTGATCAGCTTGAATTTTAAGAGAGATTCAGCCTATATTTCTAGTGAACATTCATCTGTGTTTCACGCTCGATCTGTGGATGTGAACTCACTATCACCATTCGTCACTTGCTGATTAAATGCTCAATCTTCACCAACCTTCCACCCGAAACTCAAAGACCTTAGAAGAGCTCCTGGGAAATATTTCAACTTGTTTGAACATTGTCTATGTTGAATTGGGAAATTATATTCATTAATGTACCTTTGGAATTGAGCAAGACATCTTTTTAACACCCTCTCAAGGTAGAGTGAGAGCACCAGTTTCAGACAATAGTCGAATATCAGATACTTCCAACTTCAAAACCACATGATAAGAGTTTTAAACGGTTTTGAGGCATTTTCCATGGATCATTTGGTGCAGGTAGATTTATCTAGTGGACTGTAGTGAAACTACGATCTCAGAGAAAGTTATTAACAGATTGGTGACGGTCATCGTAAGACACTTCCACATCAGTTTTCCAACGGCGAGGTTAGCAAACAATGTGGCCAAGAGATGAGCAGTTTTCTCCCGGTATATATGCTCGATTTTCCCTTCCCATTTATCTTTTTTCGCTTTATCATTCATATTAGTGCCCTATAGTATAATACTAATAATTACAATTATTATATCATTATAGTATAATACTAATAATTAGTGGATTGAAATTTTATTCAAAATGACAATATTTTGACCGATTTCCGAGGCTGTCTGATACTGGATTCCAAAAGTGGCCACTTTCAGAATCAGATAGGGGGTGTCTAATACTGGGCATTTCTACCAATCGGCATCTTGTAGTTTTTCTCATGTATTTTTAGGTTAAAGACTTAAAACTCAAGCCTTCAACTTATATAGCTATTCCAATAGGTCTGATACTGGTCAGATCTGGATACAGATCAGTCATCGTTGTATCAGACACTCCTCGTACCAGTATCAGACACTCCTGTCCGATATTGGTACTCAACGATGTCTGATACTCGGCTTTGGTTCAATTCAATTTTTTTTTTTTTTACAAAATCGGGACTGCAGCAAAAACATTGGAATTTATGTGAAGAGTTTTTTCTTCTACTTTTGTAAAAAGCGTCTGTACCTAGTCAAATAAAAATTTACTTAATAAACGAGTTTTTTCGGAGTTAGATTGAAGTGTCTGTTTCAGGACCTGGAGGGCGTCTGATACTGTCGCCATTCAAAATTCTCCGTGTCTAATACTGGTGCAAAAAAATGTTTTTGGTACAACCATGTTAAATCCGAAAAACAAAAGATTTGTTCGATTTAGTCTTGGTGAGTTGACCTAAAAGTTGGGGGACCTAATTATACCCTCCCCCCTCCTGGATAAATGTCTGAAGAAATCACGCCTCGTAATAAGAATCCAAAAATTAAAAAAAAAATCCGTTCGTCCGCCGTCCGCGGCACTTAGAAATTTTTTGTTTGCTTCAAAAGAAAGTTTTTGTTTTTAATGAAATTTACGAAGTCAGGAAAAGGCTCTACTATGGACTACCGTCGTTGTTCCAAAATGTCACTGTGGTCGTCATTCCCTGGATTTAAAACTAAAAACGTATATGGTTATCATAATGTATGTTGTTCAATTTTGGAACTGTCTGTCGATATGCTTCGGTCGAACGTATAAGTAATTTGCCTCAACATCTGCCCTTCTGTCTGTATTAGATTTATGAACTATTCGTAATAGTAGGTAATCATTTGATTGCGCAGGGGTAGAAGAGTAATTGGTGCGGTGGGGGTCTCAACTTGCAGCCTAATAGTTTTACCCGCTCCCTCTCCTATTAAGGGGTTGCAACGGGACACTGTCCCTTGGGCATCCCTTCAAAGGCAGCAATCGGCCTCATAAAGTAATAGGAGTTTAGTGTTTCAGGAAACTTCGTCAAGCCGAAGACAGATGTGAAGATTGTCCCGTTTTCATGATGTGCTCATTTGCAAGGAATAGGCGCGTGGGGTTTCTGTGGTTTTTAATTTCGAATCTGAGGCTAAACAGAAAATTCACTCCCATTTACCCAGTGATCATGCCATAGCAAATTGCAGGTTGCTATTTATGCAGAATAACATATGAATTTTTGATTGCAGCAAATTAGAAACGCTGCAAATTAGGTAGTACACAATGGTTTAGTTTTTTTGTTGTTGTTGTTGTATAGAGTACCTGTCTACCAACCATACTATTCGATGAAACGAACGGAGATCTCATTTGATCAGCTAACATTTGAACGAAGAGTCGGCCTACTTCCATCAGTGATCATTCATTTGCGATTCAAACTCACCATGGACACTCCCTCACCCTCAAATATGTTTGTTCCTTCTGGGGAAAAACTCATAGTATGTTCGGACTCGTAGCGGTCTCCAAGCCATACTTAAATCACTGATTGAACTCGCACCCCTTAATTATTGATATAATGATATTATTTACATTAAAATTGATATTAATTGAGTAAACCATCACCATACGAATGGTATATCAATAGTTATTTGCTGGGTTTCGGGCCACGTTAGAGTAATAGGGAACGAAGAAGATCGCGCTGCCAAACAAGCAAGTGAAAATAAAAAAATTAAAATTTCAACCCCAACCACCAATCAAATAGAAATAAAGGATTAAAATTTTCAAAAATTCCCTTGTAGGTAGTAGGTACCTACGGTTGGTAGGGAGGGATCTATACAGAAGGGTGATCTATACAGAAAATAATAAAGCTTTGGGCAAAGATTTGCAGCTTTAATTTTACCTACCAACTTTTTTTTTCAACTACCAACTTTTTTTTTACCTACCAACTTTTTTTTACCTATCAACCATTGGTAGGTACTACCTACCACACCATACTGCCTTCACACCTTCACAATCGAGTTTATTAGAAAGAACCAAACGCTTCACACTCGATTCGAAGAAATAGCGAGCTTCATATGGAAATTTGATTACTGGTTGCTCAGAAAGCAAAACTGAATACAAATCGAAGAAATGAACAGCGATCGCATTTTATTCAGATAAAATTTGAACGGAGATTGAAAAGTGTGAATCATCTCTTTTGTGATTCACACTCGTGATTCCGTTTTATCGAAGGAAAAACCTTAAGTAGGTACTCGTAGGGAGCGAACGGTTTGTCCTGCAGAACTCCGGGTGGTCTCAATTTTTTTAAAAAAAAATCAATGCTATTTAATATTGGTGAAAAAACTATACCTTTATTCCGAGAGTTTTCGAGCTAGGGCACTCTTGAACATTTCAACCCTCACTTTTCACCCCTTAGAAGTGATTGATATCAACCAAAAGCTTTGCGGCACACCTAGACCCCAAATGGAGCCCATATACCAAATTTGGTGGGTAGTGGTAGGTTCTAGGAAATTCAAATTCTGATCTATACAATCGAGTTATGGATACGAGGAAGCTATGTGCCACAGCCACTAGGCAGACTTTTTTCCTTCGGACAACAAAGATCAATAACTCCATAAAATGCTTCAGCGCTTTGCAGACATAGGTACAGATTCATAGTATTCGAAAGCTGATAAAAACACTGAAATCTAGGTTTCCTTCTGCGGTTCAGCGGAAGATTGGAGTTGCAATAATAAGCACGGTTCAGCAGGTAGTAGAGCCAATAAAGGGAACATGATTGGAGAGATCACGGATGGGGGTTGACAGGGGTGGAGGACTGGATAATAGCTCTGTTCGTGGATGACACGTGAAAGCTGCTAATCCCCGTTCCCGGCGAAAGCTACCTCAACCAGAACAATTGCACTGCCATTTAATGATTTCCACCCCCAGGCAGTCGTCTACCCGTCGGCCACGCGTGGGTAACGTGAGGAACCCCCGAAGAATCTCCCCAGCACTCATCTGTATTCATCGCTCGTGGGCGCCAGAACTTTACTACCTCATTACATACACCGCCGAGCGAAATTAAGAGATCACCGTTGAAAAAATTCTTTCTCAAATGTTTGGAAATGCCCGTCTGTTTGTAAGTGATTTGTTTCAGGAAAATGTGTCAGTGAAATCGCGATTTTACTTTTTTTGCGCAGCATTCGCAAGTTTCCGAGCAAGAACAAATGGCTCATATTGGTGTCGCTACTTGGTCACGGTCGTCTAGCCTAAAACGAAAATGTCATCACTTCGAATCAAATTTACTACTAGAACTATTTTTCAGTGAGTATGAGATGGTCTATCCATTGAATAATAAGTATTATCATCGAAGGGTACAGTTAAGGATGAGGTACAGGTACACGAGAGAAGGCCCCTGCTCGTGGGCCTGAGCAACGCACGGAAAACTGGCTAGTAATATCAAAAACCTTCATCAACTTTTCTTTATTGCGATTCACTATATTAACGACTGTGTGAGTGAGAGGTGACGTGCACTTGATACATCATAATCGTGTATAAATATAATATATTTATTGATAATATTATTATCAATTTTATAAAATATATCATCAATATTTATTATGAAAAATTCCGTAGAATTGGAAAAATAATGATACTTCGGCTTCTAATGTACACCGTAATTTTCGATTGACATCTAAAAATGACGGAAGTCTCTCAGTTTGGTGAGTATATAAACGATGTTTTTTTTAAAGGAACAGACCATTTTACTTCTCCTCAACGTGAAGATTTGTCCCTTTCCAGGCTAAACATCAACTCAAGTGCCCTCATTCCAGTCACCCACTCAGAGGCACGAACTCGACCAATTAGGTTCATTTTGTGTGGAGAATGGAGTTCGAAACGTGAAGGAAGTCGTAGTCTTGAAGGAGTCTGCCAGACAGCATGGTACCTGGGTTCTCGTTAATTTGTTTTCGGGGCAGGTACCTTCGAAGTTGTGCTCTTTTTAGTGACGATCGACTAAAATATCGACAAACCTCAGATCTTGCTCAATACAGTAGCCATCATCTGGTTTCAATTGATGAGGCGGCCTGGGACACATGTCCCAAGCTTTCAAACAGCATTACTGCGCTAGGACCAGTCTAACGAATATTCCTTTGTTGTTTTGCTTCCGAGTCTACCAAGGTAGCGGAAGCTTTGTATTCGCTTTTCAAGGTTGAAAAAACAGTTCTCCAAAACCAAAATTTCCGCTCGCGTTTTACGTTTCAGACTTTCCTGAAATATTGTGGTTCCGCGTCTGTCTGTGTGTCTGTCATGAAATCCTTGCCACAGCCATACTTCTACATTTCTGATCCAATTTCAATGAAATTTTCAGGGATTGTGCGGGTTGGCCGTTGGTAATCCCCTATGAAAATCAACACCGCCGGACTGATAGTAGCCGCTGCGCATGCGCAAACGTGAAATCCTTGCCACCGCCATCACTCCTCTACCTGATTTCGAAGAAATTTTCAGGGATTGTTTTTGCTTCTGAACCTACCAGGGTAGCAGAAGCTTTGTTTTCACTTTTCTAGGTTGAAAAAAAGAGTTCTCTAAAATCAAATTTTCCACTCGCGTTTTACGTTTCAGACCTTTCTGAACAATTTTGGTTCCGTGTCTGTCTGTGTGTGTCTGGAAAACGTAGAAGTTATGGCTGTTATAAGGATTCACGTTTGCGCATGCGCAACAAATACTATAAGTCTGGAGGAGATGATTTGCATAGGGTACCATCTACGCGCCAATCTGAACCATTTACACGCCAATCTGAACCATCCTAGAAAATGTCATCAAATTCGGAAAAATGTTGGTAAGTGTTATGGCCATTACAAGGATTTTACGTTTGCGCATGCGCAGAGACTACTATCAATTTTAAGGCCTCGATTTTCATAGGGGACCGTCAACAACCTAATCCGCATAATCCCTGAAAATTTCATCGAAATCGGATGAAAAATGTGGAAGTTATGAGTGTTTAAGGAATTCACGCCCAGTAGCTACTATCAGTCTGGGGGTGATGATTGTCATAGGGGACCGTCTATACGCCAACCTACACAATCCCTGAAAATGTCATCGAAATCGGACAATAACTTTGTATACCTAGTTATGCCGGTTACATGGATTTCATGACAGACACACAGATAGACAGACACGGAACCAAAATTGTTCAGAAAGGTCTGAAACGCAAAACGCGAGTGGAATTTTCGATTTTGGAGAACTCATTTTTTTCAACCTTGGAAAGTGAAAACATAGCTTCCGCTACCTTGGTAGACTCGGAAGCAAAATGGATTTGTATCAATTCATCATCATCACGGCATCCTCAAATAACCGATCTGACATAACCAATGTTTTATCGTTAGAACAATAATTCTGCTGTATAATGGTGGAGACGATACCTACCCTTTTCCCACACGTAGTCCCAATTCGCTTGTTGTCACAATGAATTATCATGACGAGCGTGTGATGTGAGGACAAGAGCCAACAATATGGAACATGTTTCTGACCGATTACACACCCCGAGGAAGGAGGGAAAGAGCTCTGAAAGCTAAATACCGTTAAGATAAAGTCTATTACACGGAGCCGAGCATTGAAAGAAACGCTAGAGAGGGTGGAGCGACCGATTTGGAGGGATTGTGTGAAGGCCGTAATGAGAGTAGGGTGCGGGGTTGTAGGGGAAAGTAGAGGCCAGGGGTAGGAACTCCCTGCTTTATCCCTTCTACACGAGGGAAGATAATCTGACGATAACGATTTTGAGGGTTCAGGAAGCTCTATTTGCATCTAAGGCACGCTCCTCTCCTCTACGGTAGTACGGCTTTAATTGTTTCCGGGATCGAGGACCGTCGGGAGCGCGGAGTTTCCTGCTTCCTGTCTGCCATCTTGGTTTCTCCCAACGTTCCTCCCCCCATTGAGTTTCCATTCCCTTTTCTACATAAGAGTTGAGGGATAACATTGGGATGCTGGAGGGTCTTTATCAGTGTTCCCTGACTGGGAATATCAATAACCTTGCTGGCTGTTCACCGCTATGGTGGGATTACAACGAACCAACTTGGGTTTACCAACGTTATTTCCTCCATTGAAGTTCATCAACAGACATGAAGTGACAATAGACATGATGAGTCCATATGCTCATGAAGAGGTGATCTCTCACTCCCTATACAATACAGAGCAAAAATTCTCACAAAAGCATATCGTCCCCTTTATGCCAAAACTGTGAATGTGCAATTTCTTAGTTTCGAGCAAAATTGAAAAACAAATTTTTAAATTTTGTGTTGAAACTAAAGAAGGTAGTTTATTGTTCGAGATACTTTTCTTTGACTTTCTGCTCTCAGACCTGTCAATGAGCTAAGGAAAAATAGTTTTACGACCGTAGACTGCCCCCCCTCCACTTTATACCACATTCGTAGTTTTGGCAAACCAGATTTAGGATGATCATTTCACTTTCATGGTTTTGGCAAATCGGATTTCTCAATAAAATCTTCCATTCTACTGCCACATTTTTTTTTCTCATTATTTATTGAGGGTACAGTTACTAAGGGTTAAGGGGGTCTCAGTCGGTCGACGTTCGTTCTTCGTTCCGCGTCAGTATTTCGCCAAATTGAAGGGGCAAAAACTTAGAAAATTGTACTTAAATTGGAAATTTTAAAGGATTTTAGAAGTTCATTAGTGCACGGCCCCAGGGAATAGAAAAACTGAAATATTTCCGCCGGAATCATCAAAATCGATTAATAATTGACAGAGAAAAATGGGAAAAACTACTGAATAAACAGTAATTCCCATATTTATCTGGCAATTATTGTTCGATTTTGATGACTCCAGCGGCGATCTTTCAGTTTCTCAATTCCCTAGGGCCGTGCACTAATGAATTTCTAAAATCCTTTAACATTTCCAATTTAACTACAACTTTTTAAGTGTTTGCCCCTTCGATTTGGCGAATTACTGACCCGGAACGAAGAACGAACGTCGACCGACTGAGACCCCCTTAAATGCTCCCCACTTGCTGTACCTCTTGCTGACTGCCTCCTTGCCGGTCGTCCTCTTCTCGGGGTTCGAGAAAAAAGATAAAACACGACAGACAATAGGTATACTACCTATTGTCTGTCTTACCTATTAGGTACGGAGGAAAAATATCTTTCTGAATCATTATCGGCTGGGTTGGAGAGGCCGAAAACACGGCGACCTAACTACCAAATTGATGCTACGAAAGTGAATTTGCGACATATTGGCTTTATGCTAAAATGATGAATGTGGATAAATTCATTGTTATGGCAATGGAAAAGTGATGCATGTGCACATTCATGGTTTTGGCGTAACTAAGGAAACGTACAGAACACATTCATGGATTAAGTTCCATCTTTTAAGGCCTAAAATGAACATCTGACCCATTTCAATCGATTTATAATAAGTAAAGGAGGTCTATACCAATCCTCTGTGAAGCCGAACTCAAAAATCAATTTTTGGCACATTCATGGTTTTGGCATAAAGGGGACGATATGAACAAACATAAATTGACGAAATTGAAAGAGAAACTCAATGGTAATTTTGAGATGAAAGATTTGGGAGATATTCATAATTGTTTAGGAATTGAAATAGATTACAACCAAAATGTGAGAGAGATGAAAATGTCACACAAGAAACACGCCAGACAGGTTATCGATAGATTTCTAATTGGGTGTTTAATGTTCATATCGATATGTCCTAGACCAGACATCACTCACGCCGTTAATATGCTAAGCCAATTCAACTCCAATTAGTTAAAAGAACGCTGGCTAGCAGCTAAACGAGTACTTAGATATATGCTTGGTACCCAGGACTCTGGATTACAGTACACCCGAACGTGGGGGGACCAAATTGTAGGGTATGTGAACGCTGATTGGGGTTCGAGTATAAACGACAGGAAATCTTACACTGGGTATGTCTTTAAACTAGCCGGGGCAGCTATAAGCTGGGAGTCTCGAAAGCAAAGAACTTTGGCTCTATCAAGCACTAAGGCTGAATACATGGCAATGACAGAATCCACGAAGGAAGCCATTTGCCTAAACAGGCTACTAAAAAGCCTGAGATATAGTACAAGTCTAACAGTAACGTTGTTTGGTGACAACAGAGGGGCTCAAGAGTTGGCCAGAACAAAACACTATCCGGCACCACTTCATCCGCAAAGCAGTTCAGAAAAGAAAGTGGCTAAAAATACAAATACATCCCAACGGAGGAGATGCCTGCTGAAATTCTCACGGGAGGGTTGTCAGGACCAAGACAGCAGAAGATTAGAGCAAGTTTGGGTGTTTTCCCCAACCAAGCTTGAGGGGGAGTATTGTTGGTCCACTCTACAACAATTCACGCATGTTAATAATATATCCAAGTGATCAACATGTGGAGTTGAAGATATGAAAAATCTCCCTCATTCCGTAAAAGAGTATTGAATTGTTCGTAGGTACTTAATTAAAAATTTATTTTAATTTTTCCACTGCGGGACTTATAATTTCAAGAATAACCTTGCTGGCTGTTCAACGCTATGGTAGGATTACAACGAACCAACTTGGGCTCCTAGTGGGTTTACCAACGTTATTTACTCCATTGAAGTTCATTTACAGACATGAAGTGACAATAGACATGATGAGTCCATATCAATACCTTAAAGCACAAAGGCGCTGTCCAAAAACGGAGTTTTGAGAAAAACGCAATAGAAGTTTTCACCAGTGCACAATTCCTAAAATAATGGCTTATTCCACTAAACTCTTTAATTTCTTATGAGCTATACTCTTCAAGAAGATCTTCCAAAAATAGTTTTTTGAATTCGAGATTTTCTGAAATAAAAAAATTAAAATGTGGAAGATGGATGGACATAGGTTTTTTCGACCGAGTTCTACGCGCCGAAGGCGCGCGAAAGAGGAGGAACTCAATTCGAGTTGTCGTGGGACGATCATTTTTTTGGCCAAGTAAGATTAGGGACATGAATCCTCTAGCCAAGTTCGAATGTGGACATGACCCCTTTGGGTAAAGAATTTTATCACGCTCTCGATCAAATTTTGCGTCACCTGTTTTTTGGTGACAGACTGGCACCAGAGAGTGGTGACGCCAGGCGGTTTTGCGTGTTGGGTAGGTTGTACCTAGTTGATCATGTATTTTGAAAAGTTATTCATGCATAATACATGGATTACTAAATATCAATAATTATATTTTTCAACTCTTTTATTCTCCTATAAATGTCAAATAATTACAAAATCCTAATATTATATCAATTATTTTTTATTATTATTTTATTATTTTTATTATTATTATTATTTTATTTTAATCTATTTCTGTCCCTTCACCCAAATTTTGACTTTTTTAACTCTTCCCTCTCAGTCTTAAAGTCACTAGTGGCCTCCTCTCATGTGTCCTATATTTAGTCTAAAAATCTTACCTTGTCTTACTTTCCAATATTTTAACTATCTGCAGATAGTTAACATGTTGAATTATAAAATTGTATCAAATTGGGCTTGCCCGTACTTAATTAAATAAATAAATTAGGATCACAAAAATTGAAGGAACTCTTGGTTTCAAAGGATCGCCAAAATCGTCTTCTTTAACTACCTATCTGTTCGTAAGTTGACTACTGTTTATTAAAATATCACGGAAATTCAACATACTATATAAGCTATTTAAAAATGAACTATCATCAAATTTTTTACTTAATTATCACAAAAAAATGTGCCACGATTAAAAAAAACATATTGTTTAGTAATGCATGCATTCCAGGGGACGTCCCATTGGATAAGCATTGGATCAGTTTAACCAGTTGTTAAGTGATAAAACTGTTTCACTCGATGTAATTTATTTATTACTTTAGGCAAGAAATAGTGACCCCCCCCCCCCACCATTATCCACCTTAACATTTCTAGCGGCATGGGAGCCTCGAATCTGAAGAGCATTTTAAAATCCATGATCTACGACACCCAACATGCGAATTCGAGTTCACCCCCCCCCCCCCAACACCAATGGTGCCGGTCTGGCACCAAAGCGGAAATACGTCGTAAGATTGAACTTTCATCTGTTAGTTTTAGTAGGCAGTCCGTCGAAGTTCACATCCGTATTCAAGGTGAAACACACAAAAAAAACACGAAATATGCGGTTTATGGTGTCCTGGCACCATGGTGGCACCACTAATAGTTCCATGGTGGTACAGACAATAATTCATGAAAATCCGGAGGTATAATGAGAATTTTTCCTCAATTTCAAAGCTTGGGTACAATTAGTAAGCAGTAAAGGAACCGAAATATTGAAAAATCGGATATTTTGTGAATATCATCCCCCCTCTCACCCCCTCCCCTTGCGAATTTTGGTACTCGGGTGAAATTATGTACAACTCGGAAGTTATTTGAGTCAAACAAAAAAAGAAACACGCAAATCGGTTGGAAATTGAGGCCTGGGCAGAGTTTACAAGATTACGCCCGCAAACGCACGTTTTTTAAGCATTAACCCCCCCTTTCCCCCCCTTAAAAAGCAAAATTCAAAATTCCGGCGCCGTAGTGCACAATTAGATAGTTTTCCGCGTCGATGAAAAAAAGAACCACAAAAATCGGTTGAGAACTAAGGGCTGTGCAGAGTACACAAGATTATGCCCAAAAACGCACGTTTTTTGAGCATTAACCCCCCCTTTCCCCCCTTAAAAGGCAAAATTCGAAATTCCGGCGACGTAGTGCACAACTAGATAGTTTTCCGCGACGAACAAAAAAAGAACCAGGAAAATCGGTTGAGAACTAAGGCCTGGGCAGAGTACACAAGATTTTGTTACACACACACACACATACACACACACATACACACACACACACACACAGACATACACCTATGGTTTTTTTCGTGGATTTGGATTCAGAATGGTCTAAAACGGATTACTGCGTGGTTATTTTTTTTTTCTGTTGAGTGTTGTCCTCCTTCATCCCAGATCGATTGCATAAGGACGCCCAAGTCTTACTGTGGGACGTCCTAAAAAACTGGGTAGGAGTTAACAAAGCTGCAAATTACTACACAATGGTTTATTATTATTATTAACCATCTGCATAGAATACTGCCTACTTGCAATAAAATCGGTAACCTGTCAATGAAGCGATTAATGCTCGCATTTAATAAGCTAAAATCTGAACGGAAATCAGGCCTGTTTCCTATAGTGAAGAATCTTTTAGGATTCAGTTTTGGTTTTCTGATTTATTTCAAGTCCAACCCTTGATTTCTTAAAGGGAGGGAACGGTTTTTTTTCTCTAAGTAACAGTGTCCACCTTCCATAAACCAAGTGCACAAAAAAGCTATGTTCGAACAAAGCCCCAGTGTCCACATCACGATTGAATTGTATAGGTATCTTACTGGGACATGAGCATTCCTCTTTTGGACAAAGCACCGAATGGCATTTACGACTATTCGAGAGAGGACATAGAACCCTGTCAATTTTTCCGTTTTTAAGCCACTTTCAAAGTTTTTAGAGCTACAATCATGTATCCTTATGAAAGAGTTTGGTCCTATTATGTGACTGACCCATTTATACAATGCAGAGCACAAATTCACACAAAAGCTTATGAACAAACAAGAATCGGTATTCTGTCTTCACTACAAGAGTGATAAGCATTTATATTTGTAAGTCGGTATAAGTTGCCTCACAACAAGAAGTCATTGGCCATTTCCAACATTTGAAAAACTAGTCGATCAGGAACAGTGAATTCCTTTCCGGGCAAAGAAGTTCCAGTTTCATAGTCATATTTGTACATCAAAAATCGGCAAAGATAGTGCACACAAATAGACCTGAAAAAAGGGGAATTAATGGTGGAAAATAAGATGATAGATGTCCACAGTACCGACCGTCTAAGGCCTTAACAATTTCATGAAAATCGTAGTAAGAACCAGAATTCGTTTAGAAATCTTTGAAATGAAAAAAGCAATTGGCAATTAAGATTTTAGTTGATAACATTCGTTCTAAATTATTTCAGGGGTTCTGGAAGGTATCTCTTTCTTCTCTATTCTACATACCACCCATCATCTTCATACTGCTTATGTTAATGAAGATGAAGAAATAAAAATTAACCCATTAGTAATGAGAGAGTCGCTCCAATTATCCGAAGTAATGTACTCACGGATATTTTTTTATGAAAATTTCAGCTTCTTGGTGAGGCCCAGTTTGGTTTTCGTTTTTAAACCATGAATCAATCAGGAGGCAGTTCCTCATCAATTTCCTTTTGATCACGAATCTAAATCCATCGTTGGATATTATTCTGACGTAAGTGGATTCGGGCCCAATAGTATTGCCAAGTTCCAATTTTGGGTCCACAGGGAAAAAATAGCCATATGGTATTTGCTTAAAAAATGATAAATTAATATTAATTAAATAAAAGTATTGGAAGAATACAATTATTAATTGGGATATAATTACTTATCAAACATCTTGAAGGGAAAGTTCAAGATCGAATCTGTATATTTTGTAAACGAAAACAACAAGATCAAGAATTTATACGTTAATTTATAAGTTTAATTTACTCCTTTCAAAATGCACGATTTTCCGATCATGTGGAATGTTAATTTTTTTTGTAATCTTTTTACACTAAGTAATACTACATGTTTAAGCTATTCCTTGTGTTATTCTGAGACTGCCCACATGACTTGGCAGACGAACAATGGCTCTGGGATTCATAATAAACAACTCACACTATGATAAGACTATGATGAGACTCTTACTAAGATAAGATCACAGTTGCAGGGTCCTTTGTGTTGAGTACAAGGAACAACCATGTCTTTGATCCAAGAGTGCGCAGGGTCGACCAAATCTGAACAGCGCAGTAACAGTTTGTACTCCTCGCATCTACATTGATTAGGTGCGCGTACATTGTTCTTGTCTACGATGGTTTTGAGGACGTGTGATGATGAAAAATTCATGTTACTGTAGAATAATCTCGAGTTTACAAAACACAAGTTGAGCTTTCTTTCATGATATGTAATCTACCTAGCTCATCCGCAAGAAATTGATACCCATTTTGAAATGCCAACATTTTTAAACGGCATAGAAACAACACATCAAGTTACAAGGTAACTTATCTTCTTTAGAGAGGGAATCTTCGTAAGATCGAAGTCTAAATGATTAATTATAAGGGAAGGTTTGGTATATCTGGGTAGACATGGTGGCTGGATCATTCAAAATAGGAGGATCAGGGATTTGATAGTAATAGCCCAGAAATCGCTATGGAACAGAACTACGTTTTTTCATGGAAAATCCAGGATTCTGGAGACAACAACAGAATCGGTGAGTGAGCACAGAACGGGCGACCTGGAGTTCTGCAGGAGTCCACAAGATTCTCGTAGGATTACCAAAAACTTGGACAAATGTAATTCACGAGCATTCTGTATGGGTTCTACGTTAATGGGGAACCCCCTTCAGGTGAAAATCAAAGTACTCGTTCTGCAGCATGTGAGTGAGAGACGATATCCTCCAATTTTGAGAGTATATGACAATTTGAGAGTCCAAAGATCGTCATACTTGAAAGGAAACCATTTGCGAGATGTGGGACACAGGCGTATCGAGTATCGATCAGAGTTGGCAGATGAATTCAACTGGTGAACCACTTTAGAATAGAAGCACTGAGCTATGAAACTACAAAGATCAATTTTTCCAAAATTGACTGAGGGCAATTTCTCCTCCGGTAGTGAAGAAGCATATTGGGGTCCACTCCTGTCCCAAGTAGACAAGTTGAGATGATGACATAATAAGATTACTTCCATTTAATAAATGGAGTATAATATAGTCATTTGAAAATAAACTCCGTCTACTTAAAACATCGGAGATAGTTGCTCTCAACACTTGAAATAATTACTGGAGACCAGCATAGAAGAGCTAGGCACATTTAAATAGAACTGACGTCCTCCCATACCGAGATGCAAAATACCTGCAGTCGTGGAATGTATGCCACTTGCGAACCAGTATTTATGTATTCATTTCTACCTAGTTACCATACTCTACCTCCGTCATGCCCTCTCCTGTTTTAACAACTAACTTTTTTCTCCCCCTAACGCTCCCTCGGGCGCCGGTAAGTCAATTTACATTTTACGCTTCCCCTTTTTCCCAGCTCTGCTGTATTTGCATTAGACTGAATTTTGATATACAGGAGGGGCTTGGTTGAAAAAAAGCTGGCTCGGAAAAAACTGCGGGCGGGAATAGAAACGTTCGTAACAGAGAAAAAAGAGTAAAGTGTCAGCTGCCCTGTATTTTTTCCAAAGCATAAACTCGTACAAATTGGAATCGACTTGTGAGAGAGTGAAGGTAGATCTACAACACATACTAGGCTACACAAAATAATGATGAAAAACTGCCCATGTAAAAATGAATGTTTACATTACGCAATGTGGTGTGATTCAACTTCAATACTAATCACATGTTTTTTTCTAGTTCCGATTTCGTATGTTGTAACTTGTGTAGCTATGATCTATTGAGATTAATAAAGCCTTGATTCCAAAAGGTTTATCACAATTTATTAATCTCAATAGATCATTACAGGTTGTAATGAGTCAATGTTCTATTGCGCCTATCTACTAACATTGTTTTACGTACTTTTCACTGTACTATGCTGGAGCTACATGAGAAATAACTCACAGACGGATTGATTGACTAATCTATACTGCAGATCTTCCAGTTCCTCAGGGTGTGAAAAAACCTCCATTCGTGCAGCAGAATTGAAAGTTTCCCCTTTTTGACCCCAGAAACCTCAAAAAATATTCTACCAAACCCTGGATTCATAGAGTACCCTACCGTAAATAATTGATTTTTTTTCGATTTTTAGTGAACCGTACTACTACCGTACTGTATTTTTTCTGATTGGCAACTACAAAGCAGGTCCTACCGAAGATTACTAGTAGCTAAATTTAATTTCAACTAGCATTTGTGAATGTCAGGAAACATTTTATAAAGCGACATTATTTAGTAATTATTAAGAAATATTTAAAAAATCTATAAGTTACCTACAATGGTCTTCTTTGAATATAGTAAAAAATGCATGTTTATATACAAGTATAAAATGGAATATAAGACATACTAGGTAATTTAATTTTGGCACATTAATTGAACTTGTAAGATACCTACTTAAGTTCGGATGAATAAAAGTAGTAATAGTTTATTAAAATAATTACATTGATAATTTATATTTACTGTACTAATCTAGTTCTCATTTATAAATCGTGGCTATCTCCCGCCAAATGGTTTTTTCCAAGGGGTTATGTGTACCTATAATAGGTATAATAATTATACCTTTTCTATTTGTTGTTTTTCAAGCTCAAATATACACTTCCTATCCATCCATATATCATCTATCCGTTCTATGTTATCTAAAGGGTACGTTTTGACAATTTTAGCAGTCCACATCCATGTACTTATCCACTGTACTACTCGTCTATAGTAAGTCACATAGTAACCACTCAACTATCACAAAGTTACCCAATACGTTTTTGGTTACGACGAATATAAGTGTCGATGGTCTCCAAAATATCAACTGAAAACCATTTTTGGACAATTTTAACATTTCTGGAGTACTCTTATCTAAAATGATGTACAGATCCCGAAATCCATAAAATTTTCCATTCTCAAAATGTTCAGTCAATTGCCATTGCTTCATTTTCTTCGAAAATTTGCTAATGTCTGTCAAACGGCAATCTATTGTGTAGTATTCCAAGTACCTACTATACAGAAGCAATCATTATTTCCCGATAACATTTAGAGAGCAGTTGGGATGTAGATAGCAAAACCGCAAGCGGACCAGCTAGGTGCTTAGGTAAAGCTCAGGTGCTATACCGTTGATTTTTGGAAATTGAATGCCAAAAGATGAGGCGGGTTACGTATAATTATAATCACTAATCATTATATATCTGTATGTGTAAGGCACAGTACGTAATGAGAATTTCAGAATTGAAAATTCCATTTTCTGAAAATTAAAATTTGGGATGACATACCTTTTATTTCGCAATTTTTCGTCATGATGTTTGAAAAATGGAGTCACTGTTTTGTACCTGCTGATGATTGTTGTTACAACGAACTAACACTTTCTTTATTGTGAGATAATTATGATAATTCCATCCAAGTTTTAAGAAAAATTGGCGATGGAAGGGTGAGCGAAACAAGGAGTACGCTCAAATCAAAATTGAAGCCGTTGGAGGCCACTTTGACATACCCAATCCACTGGTACCCATAACGTCTATTCTTCCACGATTGTAATAATTTTATTTGTTCGACTTGAAGAACTAACGTGAACTATGTTTTGGGGTTATGGAATAAGTAAATTGTTTTCACCGCCCTAGACTTGAGTAAATGTGGTGGTAAAGCAGGACCACGTATGGCTACAAGTGGGTGATCCGCACCATGACCTGATAATCCATCTCCGATTCCCCGTGGATTCAACCCTCATTGAGATTTTAGTAGTTAAATGGGAACAAATTTTTCTGTTCCACATAAGAACGGCCCTAGATATTCTCATGCCCTATGAAGGGTTAACACTTGAGCGTAATTTTGATAACTAAATACGAATGAAAATGTGAAAATAAGGCTGCACTAGAATTTCGACAATAAGTTGTAGAATGTTATGGACTCACGTGATTGGCCGTCTTGATGTGGAGCAAACCACTTGGCAAGCCGATGCCTGCTTTGATCTCTCGACTTTTTGACGGGACGTCAAGAAGAGGGGAGGTATAGAAGAAAGTTATAAAGAACGAAAGAGAAGAAGAAATAAAAACGAGGAGGAATAAAAGGACGGAGATACACGAAGAAGGTGAGGAGGATATTGTTTGGTGTGAAGGAGGGCTTACTCAGCAACATATCTCCATTAGAGTGGCGGCGCTGGTGTAATGACAAGGTCTCTCAGACCGCCTTTCATCTACAAATATAAATCGCGTTTCACACCCCCCAGCCAAGGCATTCATCTTGCACTCAGATACAAGGAATGTCGAGAACAAATATTTTTATAGGTTGTCCTTCTCCCTTTGGCATCCCACTAGTAGGTATATTATGTTTTTTTTCAGGGTATTTTTTACTATAGCTATGGTTTGTTACCTATCAATGACAAGGGTCAACGATGACTGTGCGATTAGTCGTCCTTGGTAAGTTTTTGAAGACGTCTGTTGCTGATGTGGAGGCCTCAAAACAGTTTCAGTGATAAGTTATTCGGCTAGGATCGTCAACCACCGACATGAAGAACTATAGCTACAAATATTCTACGAGTATAATACATGATAAATTTATATTCTCTCATTAGACGCAAAACCTCTCTGTACTAAAATAAATTTAGTACATATTATTCAAATACATGGAAATATTTATATTGCCAATGTTACGAATTATCAAGGGTTTTCGAGTTCCATCCCAGTCAACCACTTTTCGACTTCCGCACCAGGACATCCATTAACAAAAAATAAAGGCTGATCTCACCGTGAACTAGTTGTGATTTAAGCTAAGCAAGGTCAGAGCTAGTTTCGCTACTCTGATAAATTATGGTTACTATTGTTAGTGATGATTGGACTTGCAATTAAGGTCACTAATCGTGATGAACGTGAAATTCGGTAATAGCAGGGTTACACAAAACAAAATTATTTGACAAATAAATAGAAATATTCCCACTGCAGCAGATTTGAAATGAGGAATTTGATTATTCTTTCGTCGGACCTGAACCCATCCAAGTCGCCTGATCGGTGATCTCATGAAAATCTGTTCATGAAACACAATAGCAGACGTTGGCCTGAAATCATTATAGAAAAATGTCTCCCAAATGGGTGTGGCACATAGCTTCCTCGTATCCATAACCCGTTTGTAAAGATGATCCGATGAATAGTAGGTAATTTCAAAACATCAATCTACACGTCAACCTACACAATCTCCGAAAATTTCATCGAAATCGGATAGGAGATGTAGAAGTGAGGCAGTTAAAAGGAAATTCATGCGCAGTGACACCTATCCCGAGGCGATGATTTTCATGGGAGATCATCTCAACACCATTCCGCATAATCTCTGAAAATGTCATTGGAATCGTCACAAAGATTTACATACACACAGACAGACAGACACAAAACCAAAATTGTTCAGGAATATCACCGAATTTCATCGCAAATTGGAAGTAATGCCTTGTTACTACTACTTTACGTATGACTTTACTGTTGGGTGATCATAAAAGTATTAAATACTTACGCGGTGCGGGTTAACATTACATAATTTAATAGCTGCAGGTGTACCCTTCTGAACACATCCATCAAATTTTGTAAAAAATGAAGCAATTTCAGTGGCATTATGAATTTTAATAACAATAGTATAAAAAATCCTAATTTATATGGAAATTTATATTTTTTATACCTATTATAGTTGACAGATTTTTCTACATTTGGAACAAACAAAAACGAAAAAAAAGTATGCCAAGTGGGTGTGGCACATAGCTTCCTCGTATCCATAACCCGATTATATAGATGATCCGATGCATAGTAGTTAATCTCAAAACATCAATCTCTAAGTACCTTCCACTACCCTCATAGGGGACCATCTACACGCCAATCTGAACAATCCTAGAAAGTTTCATCAAATTCGGATGAAAAATGTAAGTGTTATGGCTGTTACAAGGATTTTACGTTTACCTATGCGGAGAAGATACTGTCAATTTTAAGGCCTTGATTTTCATTGGGGACCATCTACAACCTAATCCGGATAATCCCTGAAAATTGCATCGAAATCGGATGGAAAATGTACAAGTTAGGCCGTTCGCGCATGCGAAGCGCCTACTATCAGTCCGGGGGTAATGATTTTCATAGGGGATCGCCTACACGCCAACCCGCACAATCCCTGAAAATTTCAACGAAATCGGACAATAACTTCATATAGTTATGCCGGTTACAAGGATTTCATGACAGACAGACAGAGACGGAACCAAAATTGTTCCGAAAGGTCTGAAACGTAAAACGCGAGTGGAGAACTTTTTTTGCAACCTTGAAAAGTGAAAACAAAGTTTCCGCTATCTTGGTAGACTCGGAAGCAATACTTAGGTAGGTAATAGGTACCAATTTTTGCTTCCGAGTCTACCAAGATAGCGGAAGCTTTGTTTTCACTTTTCAAGGACGAAAAAAAAAGTTCTCCAAAATCAAAATTTTTACTCGCGTTTTGCGTTTTAGACCCTTCTGAACAATTTTGGTTCCATGTCAGTCTGTCTGTCATGAATTCCTTGTAACGCGCATAACTATACGAAGTTATTGTCCGATTTCTATGAAATTTTCAGAGATTGTGCGGGTTGGTGTGTCATCTATACAATCGGGTTATGGATACGAGGAAGCTATGTGCCACACCCACTTGGCAGACGTTTTTTATTTGTGATTGGCGATCCTGTACTTTCAAGTGTGAGTATTTTTCCGCTCTAAAACTGTTTCCCTCAGACTCCCAGAACTTCCCACTGAAAGGTTTGCCGCTAGGGCTTTTTCGGGGGGAAAAAATTCCCTGAGTTTTCCAGTAGAGTAAAATTCCCCGAGTATAGGTCGCTGGACACCCTGGATTGATAATGAAGATGTAGAAACGCACATTCCAGAGATTTACTCACATTACAGCAGAACGGTTGATTAACTAATCATTTATACCAACTTGATAAGGTGCTACTTACTTAGGAAACCGACAATGAGATTGATTTACATATAAAAGGGTGTAGCTAAGTAAAGAGGGCAACGGCGGTCATTGACGTCACATTACATCCCACCTATAGGTATATAGGTACTAGGTAGGCGGTATCTTTACTGTGAAACCGCCTATACTTACATGATCTAATCGGTAACCATAATCTCCGTGGTGAAATCTAAACGAGAGCGTCCTGTTAACTCTAATTTCGATCGATTCAATCAAGCCAAGCTAGATAGGTACTTATGACATGTGTCCAGGCTTAAAGAAATGAAAGAACTTGTGAGAAAAGATACGCACGAACGAATTACTTAGGATTAAGTACTGTTTCTTGCGGACGATCGACCATAATTTTGTCCGCAGTTTGCAGTGACAAAAGTTACTATAAATTTGATGTACTCGTAGATAGTGAATATTGAATACCTATATCAGGTACGTACCTTAAGTTCTCGTGAGAAGTCCTCAGTCCCTTCTTCATCTCCGTGAGCGCACAAACTCAAACTTACACGAAAAGGCTCCATATTATAAAAAACGTCTGCCAAGTTGGGTGGGCAGTATAGCTTCCTCACTCATTGTAACATGGACGTATAGAATCAGTTGGCGAAAAACAGGAGAGGAAATGGCCTTGGAGCTCACTCAGCTGATCAGTGACCACTCAGGCACCTTCAGCATTCTCCATTGACCCTGCCTCTCAAATTTCAGCTTCCTGCGTTCAACAGGAGAGAAAATGGCCTTGGAGCTCACTCAGCTGATCCGAAGGTGCTGAAATTTATAGGGGACCGTCTAGGAACTAACCCGCACAATCCCTGAAAATTTCATCAAAATCGGACCACAGGTTAGTATAGTTTTGCCCGGGACAAGGATTGACCACAGACAGACAGACAGACCGACAGACAGACAGACAGACACGGAACCAAAATTGTTCAGGAAGCTCTAAAACGCAAAAAGCAAGTGGAAATTTTGATTTTGGAAGACATTTTTTTTTTTTTTTCACTTCTTTCACGAATACAAAGCTTCCCTACCTTCGGTAGTGAGGAAGCAATAATGGTATCAAAGGTAGTGAATAATTAGGTGTACCTATCTACCGTTGTATCTACCTATTTCGTTCACTTTTCGTTTCTTCACAAAACTGAAGAATAAAACACTGAAAACCCGAAAAACGGTACCGAAAACGAAATGTTAAGAGCGAACAAGCGACTTTAGCTGCAGCAGCCTCTCAGCTGTTTCTTCCGCATCCCTCCCCTGTGTATTTCTTCTTCTTCGTCTACGTATTTCCCTCCTGCTAGACTAGGCGCTGACTGTGTTCTAAACAGATACTTTAGTGAAAGCTACAAACCAATGCATAATTAAATAAATGTCCTCCGCGGTGAGTAGAAAAACGGATCACTGAAAATCGCTTCTTTTAAAATTGCCTTGTGAAATTTGTCAAAGTTTGGGGAAGTTGATGAAATTAGTCGATGGCTATTTATCTTATCTCCATCAGATAAATAGGTCAAATTTGTCGAATTTCAGCTGTTTCTTTTGTATCTCTGCTGCGTGTTTCTCTTCACCAGAGAAGGAGACGAGGCGGGAAACAGCAACTTGAGTAAAACATTAACTAATTTTTAATCAATTGTCTTCCTCGGTGAGGGGGAAAATGAATCTCTGCTACTTCAAAACTCCATCTTTAGGAGTGCTCGTTAGAAATTTGTGGAAATGTTGACTCACTCAGTTGATGGCTGCTATCAATTTACTTACAAGGACAAATTATGTTATTGTATTATATTTGCATCAGCGGAAATGACCCAAATATGGCGAATTTTAGTTGAAGAATGGGCCAGTTTCGTTGATCGATGAAAATTGCGAAAGTAGATCATTGAACGTGATAAATGAGGTCATATTAGCCTCGTATCAAAGTCGAGAACCTACCAATTAGTTAGGTAGTTGGGGTTTGGAGTGTGAAAAAGTTCTCTCCTGTTGAACAAAGAGGTATTAAGTAGATTGATTAGTATCCGTGGTTATGTACAACGCACGAGAAACAGACTGGTGGTAGTAGGATTGTGCATAAATCACACAATAGCGTAAATCTTGTGCACAGAATAGGTGGTATCGGCTCAACGCAGTTGATTCGAGGGAGGTCTGGGCCAGTTTGCGACCGTACGAAATGGCGGCCTTTCACTTTCTCTCGGGGAGTTCGATTATCGATGGTTGCTAGGAATCGATTCTCTTGCTCCGATTTTTTTCCGAATATCGATTGTTTGTTTATTTCTTACTGCAATCGATTGCGAATTTCTGACAATAATTAATCAATGAAAATAGTATTCCCCATGGTTTTATGAAGTGATTACTTTCCCGTCATCGGATAAGTTTATAAACAGATACTTTACTGAAAGTTAACCAATGCTTATCAAATCAGATGTCCTCCGCAATGAGTAAAAAAAAAAAACGGGTGTCTGCCACTAAAAACCCGTTTTTTTCAAAATAGCCGTTTGAAATCCTTCGAAGTTGCGAACATTTTGACTATACTAATAATTTAATCGATAGTTTGTTATCAATCCACTTGCAAGAATTAATTATTTATAATAATTATAAACAACTAAAATTCGACAAATCAATCCACTTGCAAGAATTAATTATTTATAATAATTATAAACAACTAAAATTCGACAAATTTGAACTATTTCACCTGATGGAGATAAGATAATTATTATTTTTCTTTCGTAGGTAGGTATCTCTTCTATATGTTTCTCTCCCGTTAGAGTCTAACTGTTAGACTAGGTGTGCTCCGATTTTTATCGATTGTTCATCATTATTTTTTACTGAAATCGTTTTTAAATTTCTGACTATGATTAATCAATGAAAATAAATTGTTCTCGGTGGTTTTATGGAGTGATTACTCTCGCCAAATCGGATTAGTCTTGCTCAACAACGTACTTATGGTATGTACCTAGTACTACAACAAAGTACACCTGGCAAAAAAACTTTTTCAACAATAAAAACCGGACTGCCCTCAAAACTGATGATGGCAAATCACCTAAAAAGGATAATAATAATATAATATAACAATTCCAACATATTCAGATAGGTTGGAAGGTAGGTACGCAATGATTGTACTCTGCCGTGACCATCGGTTGGCACAAACATACCTACCTACTTGAGAATTTTCTACAAACGCTTTCTTCGCAAATATACTGAGAAACTTCAGAAACTACCTCCTCCAGTCACGTTTCAATTTTACGTCGTTTTGCTGCTGAAGGGTTTCATAATTTTCCTAAATTATTGGAAGTTCGAGCCCCTTTGTCTTCCTTATATAATTTTTATGATCACCATTGAGCACATTTCGTCTTTTTTCGCTAAATTAAAATTAATTTATTTTCTCCCTGAAGAAGTTCAGTTAAATTACTAACATCCCAGCTCACTTCTAAGTGAATGTGAATCCTCGACTACCTTCGGCTCAATTAATCACGTATGCCAAGTGGGTGTGGCACATAGCTTCCTCATATCTATAACCCGATTGTATTATGATCCGATGAATTGTATCTAATCTCATAACATCAATATGGACTACCCTAATAGGGGACCATTACACGTCAACCCGCACAATCTCTGAAAATGACATCGAATTCGGCTAGAAAATGTAGAAGTTAGAGCTGTGGCTGCTTCAAAGAAATTCACTCTTGCGCATGCGCAGTGGCTACTATCGGTGTGGGGGCGATGATTTTCATTGGGGACCATCTACACGTCAACCCACACAATGCCTGAAAATTTCCGCTACCTTGGTAGACTCGAAGCAATAAAAATGACTATAACATAGTCATTTGTCATAATTTTCCATATATTATATATAATTTCAAGAATGCAAATATTCTCTGTGTTCTTATAATATAAGATGTTGTTAAAGATGTTGTTAAATGTATTTACTTCAACTTTGCGGACACAGAGAATATATTATATTCTCTGTGTCCGCAAAGTTGAAGTAAATACATTTAAAAATAAATAAATAAAAAATAATAATAATATTCAGCCTTTTAAAAGTTTGGGTTGAATGTTCTACCATTATACCAAGCTGCACCGCAATCGAACGGAAATGCAAAAGTAAGATTATGGTGTTCTCATAAGTAAGAGATGGTGTTCCTACCTTAGTTGCACCTACTAGTCCGATGCAGCTACCCAAATACTCATTAAATTTTCACACATTAGAAGTTTATCGTTTGAGCTGTAAAAGAAGAACTATCATACTTACGATTTTGATTTCCAGGTAATTGTTAACGTTCCGTGATGAGGAGTGTGTTATTCGATTAGCAGTTCAAATCCGAACACTAGCGCTCTCTGCGCCTTCATGATAATTTCAACAGCAAATGATTGAAAAACACAAGGTAGAGAGTAAGTACGTACATTTCCATAAGAAATCAGTCACAAACCAAAATAATGGCTCCCATAAGACCAATACGTTCGTTTTTACACGATGAGAACCTTACACGCACGCACGAATGCGCCAAAAGTTCACATTTTGGTTTATTATTTTCAATAATAAATCTATGAAATCGACCAAGAAAAACGCTGCAAATCATTGCTCAAAGGTTTATTATTTTCTGTATAGATCACCCTTCTGTATAGATCACTGGTTCTCCATCAATAGCACCTACCACCATCTGTATTCTTCCTTGACCTTCCCTCTCAAATTTCAGCTCCCTGCGTTCAATAGGATTGAAAATGGCTTCGGAGCTCACTCAGCTGATCAGTGATCTGAAGAGTGAAGAAGATCTCCTCGAATGCTGGAGACGCCTGGAAGAGCACTTCCATTCAATAGGAGTAAAAATGGTTTTGGAGCTCACTCAGCTGATCAGTGATCTGAAGAGTGAAGAAGATCTTCTCGAATGCTGGAGACGCCTGGAAGAGCACTTCCATTCAATGGGATTGAAAATGGCTTCGGAGCTCACTCAGCTGATCAGTGATCTGAATAGTGAAGAAGATCTCCTCGAATGCTGGAGACGCATGGAAGAGCACTTCCATTCAAAAGGATTGAAAATGGCTTCGGAGCTCACTCAGCTGATCAGTGATCTGAAGAGTGAAGAAGCCTTTGAGCAATGATTTGCAGCGTTTTTTACCCACCAACATTTTTTTTACCTACCAGCTAGGTACTACCTATCACACCATACAGGCTTCACACCTTCACAATCAAGTTTATTAGAAATTACTAAACGCTTCACACTCATATTATGGAAATTCACACTCACATTTCCATATTATGGAAATTTGATTACTGGTTACGCAGAAGGCAAAACTGTATACAAATCGAAGAAATGAACAGCGATCGCATTTTAGTCCGATAAAATTTGAATGGAGATTAGACCTCTTTTGCGATTCACACTCATGATTCTGTTTTATCGAAGGAAAACCTTCAAGTACTCGTAGGGACCGAACGGTTTGCCCTACAGAGCTCCGGGTGGTCTCAAAAATTTTTAAAAATTCAGTACTATTTAAAATTAGTGAGAAAACAATACCTTTATTTCGAGAGTTTTCGAGCTAGGGCACTCTTGAAAATTTCAACCCTTAATTTCCACCCCTTAGAAGTGACCTACATCAACCAAAAGCTTCGCGGCACAACTAGACCCCAAATGGAGCCCATATACCAAATTTCATCGAAATCGGTCCATGGTAACTAAGGAAAGTGCCGCGTACGGCGTACGGCGTACGGCGGACGGACGGAAATTTTTTTATTCGATTTTCGTATTCTACGTACCTTGAAACGTAAAACATCAAATTTTGAGGGGGGGTTAAAATTTTTTTTTTCTTGCTCGATTCCAAAGGCTTATTATTGAAAATAATAAACCAAAACATCTTTCTTCTTCTGCTCTGTTGGACCAACCGTTCGCTCCCCATGAGAACTTAGGGGTTGGACTTACGATTAATCAGAAACACGAATGTGAATCACAAAAGATTCCTAATCTCCGTTCAAATTTTAGCTGACTGAAATCGATCGTTGTAGGTACGTTTCTTCAAGTTGTACTCAATTTTGCAACCTTAGCAACCAGTATTCAAATTTCCTAATGAAGGCACCCACAACCCCCTATTTTTTAGAATTTAGTGTGAAGCGTTTATTTCCTCAAAATAAACTTGATTAAGAGGCAAAAATATGGTTGGTAGGTAGTGACGATGGCAAATCTGTGTTCTCTGCAGGCGAGTGATCAATGCAGAAAAATAATTTGCAGCGTTTTTGTATTCTGGAGAAAAATCCTTTAAAATTGAATTAGTTCGAGAGATATTTTGGTTCAAGTTAAGATCTGATTCTGCAGCGTACTTGCCGCTAACATGCAGCAAATCAGTCCCATTAACTAGTGTAGGTACATGAATTTTGTGAGGTTAGGATCTTCCTTCCGTTTCATGATCTAGTTCGTAATTGAATCAATAAAACGAGACTCAGTTGCAATAACACAACATACGAATGGGGCTGTTGTGAGTGACAACAAAAGGGAATTCGGATATAGGACCCTCTTTGGCCCGTTCTCCAACCTGAGAGCAATACAATAGACAAAATCTGGGGCGTCCCGTTCCGGAATTCCGTTGATGAATATCTAAGTGGTTTGAGGTCTTTTGAAAGATTGTGTTATTAGCTGCTCTTACCACAACACTTGGGATTCGCATTTAGTCATACAATGCCCCCTCCAGCCGTTTAGATGTAGGAAAAAACCTCAACTAGGATAAATAAAAAATGTCTACCCAAGTTGGGAGACCTATAAAGCTTCCTCTCAAAGAAAATTTGGACGTAAAGAGTCTGTTATTGCAAATATGATTGAATCGATCAGAACACTACTAAAAGAAATTCCTGTAATGAAAAGTGAACTTAACGATAAAGTTAATGGAAATCTATACTTCTTGTCATTTTTATTCAGAATAGGTATGTGTACTGGTGCAGATCGGATGGCCATAAAATTCATGAGAAATAATTTTGAAACCAACTTCCTCTCTGCCCTCCAAAATCGAGCTTCAACTACTATCTAGGTTGCCTCCCTCAAAGAAGTAGCAAAATCGCAGAGGTGGTGCAGGAATAAATTAGTTTAAGACCGACATCCTTATCATTAGGTGCCTTGCTACCCTGCTGAAAAGAAAATTTAAAAAATCCTTAGCCAGCTTTTATTAAGCTTTGGAACTGATATAGTCCACCTTCCATGTAATAAAGAGCAAATCGGATATAAAATTCGCTAAGACCTATCTTTTTCTCTTATTAATTTAATTTATCGAAGGTTCGTCGGAAACTCTAAGTGGTTTACGTGGCCTGAGGGGAGTGGGGGAATTACAGGTTTCCTATATACTCGTCGTCCCTTGGGGAGGGGGACAAGCCCTACTCGAACTCCCACAATCTTCTTTTCCATTTTCTTTCTTCCTTATTCCGTTCCTTCGAATGCTTATTGTATGAAGAGCAGACAGCGACAGAGAATTAGCATTCAAGCTTACTACGTTCTGATTCTTTAAAGTTAGCTGATGAATACTGAAGTAGGTTTGTGGCATTATGTGAGGCTCACCGGACGAATAATAAAATTAGTTCCTATCTGAATATCGACCTACATATTTATTAGAAAAACTCAATATATTTGTTTAATACACGTAAATTACATTGTGAAGACATCAAGTGTATCATGTTCGTTCCCTAACAATAAACCTAAACCTAAGTACTGACAAACAAATTGGAAAACAGGGGACTATCCCTATTTCCCTTTCATATTTTCTTAGAAGTAAATCCTTCTTTGGAGCATGCGATACCATTTCCTCGTGAAAAACCCCTCTGATTAATTTCTCCTCGCACCCATGAGTAGGTAGGTATTACTAAACGTAAAGCGGATTATCACACTGAGCCACAAAAGGGGGAAGACTGATCCCCTAAAAAGATCAAATTCATACCCACGTTTCAATCAACTTCGACCCTTTTGGGCATCCTATTATACGTTCCAGTAAGAAAACCTACATGTTACTTTGTAGGGTCCCTTGACTGATATATTGGAGAGAAATCATAATATTCAAAATCATTACTTCTAATTATTGTGGAACTCCAGTGAGGTATCTACTCTTGGACTTGAGCTGCCTTTGCAGTTGCGTCTCTTTGTTACTATTGAACGTTCCTATAGTTTTCATGTTTCCTAAACTGGGTGGAACCAAAAGGAGATCGATACAACCATTTATAGAGATACAAGAGAGATTAATTCCGGAATAAAGTGAAATTTTGATAAAATTTGACAGAATTTGCACAATTAATTTTTTCTGGTCTCTCGCCCAAAATGTTGACATTCTAACGAAGAAATGTCTGTTTAGTTTGGCAGTATAACTTCTCTCACATAATAACATGGACTTACAGAACTCATTGGTATAGAAACGACGGATCGAAGTTTTACCTATAATGCAGTAGCAATGATAAATGCTAGCGAGTTTCACAATTGTGTTATTCAAATTGTCAAACAACAACAGAAAAAAAAGTTGTTTACGCTTGTAGATGAATTTTTGGTTTTCCCGTATAACGTGTCTCCTACAGATTTAAACGAGATGAAAACTTTTGGTAAAATCTGGAAACCAGATCGTGACAAAATGATCTTTAAGGAGAATAACATTAGCCCTTGCTCATACGCTCTTTTCGGGCCGTCGTTTATGACATTCATAGGGAACAGACTCAGATCGTGTCCCTTACAATCGTAGTTATACTCGGGACAAGGGAACTATATTTGGAACATTTCAAATCATCCCATCTGAACAGGAAGTAAATAGATCCCTTATCCCCTAAAAAAAACTGCGCAACCTCGTTAAGGTAAGCCTCGTTCGATTAGGCATCAAAAGAACGAAGTAATACTTACTTGGGAAATCATAGAGAACCAAAATAGTAGGAAACGTACTCGTAGCAGACCTACGGGCTAATTTCCCCAACCAAATGTAAGAAGGATATTCAAACCCATCATGGTTTTCAAGATTTTTATTTCAAATCAAAGTGAGCGATTTTTTGTTTTGTTTTAATCTTTTCAAAACTGTTTTCATTAATTAGGGTAATCCTGTTCTATGCAAAAAAAATATACAGGGTGTCCCATGTTAAGCACCATAAAACTTCGGGAGTCGATTCTACAACTAATTTTAGTAAGAAAGTGTCTCATAGCAATTTTGCGTTAGACGCTTATTTTCCGAGTTATTTTAATTTTAAGATTTTTTTCGTGTTTTCGACCTTAAGCCATTAAAATGACCATAACTCGCTTAATTTACAAGCAATTAAAAATCTAATTACACCGTTGGATAGGGCGTTAAATTTTCCATCTTTCAAGTGGTTATACAAATTTTTTTATAAGATCGTGATGGGTGAAAAATCAACTCGTAAAGTCATTTTTGTAAAATTGTCAAAATTTCCTACTTTTTCTTTTGATTGTTAGGGTTTTACTTTCACATGATTTTTCACGTATCTCTACGTCAAAAACTGCGCAAAGATCTCAACTTTTCAATGGTATAATTTGTTTTAATTTTACTCCGCTAATTAGGGGTGAAAAATACGTTTGAATGCTAAAAAACGTGGTTGCGCTCATGGAAATCAAGGTTTTCTGGTGCGTTGGGCCTCGGGCAAGTTCGACGAATTAGGGGTGGAATTCCACGTCATTTTCAACGCTATTAGACTGATTCCATCACCGTTGGTATGTGAAAGCTCAGTATTGAATTTTGGTAGGTCCGAATCTTTTTTTTTTCAATTTACTTGGTATTTATGCACGAATTAAATGTTCAATTCTCGCAACTTTCTCGATTGTATGAAAAAAGAGATATCTCATAAACAATAGCGTGTAGAAGTGGAATAAAACATAAAGATAGGTAAATAATGATATTTTAAAGAAAGTAAAAATGATATTTATGAACAAAAATAATCTTCATCATCATCGAAGTAGGTACTTTATTAACTAAACATAAATGAGATAATAAATTATCCTCTACTCCGTCTTTGACTTTGTCATTCGTCCGGATACCTGTAAACACAAAGCAAAGTTTTTTACAGCCAAGTAGAAAATAATTGAGGAATGTCAAAATTTGAAGCAGTGGTCATCATATTACCGATTCAGAGTAAGTGCTCAATGTCTGTCTCCTGACAGCTCATTCCTCAATTATTTTCTACTTGGCTGTAAAAAACTTTGCTTTGTGTTTACAGGTATCCGGACGAATGACAACCAAAGTCAAAGACGGAGTAGAGGATAATTTATTATCTCATTTATGTTTAGTTAATAACGTACTTCGATGATGATGAAGATTATTTTTGTTCATAAATATCATTTTTACTTTCTCTAAAATATCATTATTTTTTATTCCACATCTACACGCTATTGTTTATGAGATATCTCTTTTTTCATACAATCGAGAAAGTTGCGAGAATTGAACATTCAATTCGTGCATAAATACCAAGTAAATTAAAAAAAAAAAAAAGATTCGGACCTACCAAAATTCAATATTGAGCTTTCACATACCAACGGTGATGGAATCAGTCTAATGGCGTTTGAAAATGACGAAGAATTCCACCCCCAATTCGTCGAACCTGCCCGAGGCACAACGAACCAGAAACCTTGATTTCCATGAGCGCAACCACGTTTTTTAGCATTCAAACGTATTTTTCACCCCTAATTAGCGGAGTAAAATTAAAACAAATTATACCATTGAAAAGTTGAGATCTTTGCGCAGTTTTTGACGTAGAGGTACGTGAAAAATCATGTGAAAGTAAAACCCTAACAATCAAAAGAAAAAGTAGGAAATTTTGACAATTTTACAAAAATGACTTTACGAGTTGATTTTTCACCCATCACGATCTTATACAAAATTTTGTATAACCACTTGAAAGATGGCAAATTTAACGCCCTATCCAACGGTGTAATTAGATTTTTGATTGCTTGTGAATTAGGCGAGTTATGGTCATTTTAATGGCTTAAGGTCGAAAACACGAAAAAAATCTTAAAATTAAAATAACTCGGAAAATAAGCGTTTAACGCAAAATTACTATGAGACACTTTCTTACTAAAATTAGTTGTAGAATCAACTCCCGAAGTTTTATGGTGCTTAACATGGGACACCCTGTATACCCCTTATTTCAATCGTGTATCTACTATACAGGGAGTCTACCAAACTTTGGGAGCCAATTCTACAACTAATTTGCAACAAAAAATGCCTTCTAGCAATTTTTTTTTAACCCCCTTAAAATCCGATTTTTTTGACTTTTAAGATTTTTTTCGTGTTTTCGACCTTACAACTTTAAAACGGTCATAACCCCCTAATTGCACTCAAACATTAAAAATAAGGATACCGTTGGAAAGAGCGTGAAATTTCTCAATAGATGAGCCCTTGAGAAATTGAGAGAAACTGAAAACCAGAGTAATTTTTCAACCTCAAACTTTAAAATTTGTCAATTTTTGTTTTTTTTTTTCAAAAATTTTGATGATTTTTCCCCATGGAAACAAGGTATTTGCCAGAGAGGCTCAAAAGCTTAAAAACTTCTCCATTTCATCAGATTTTCAACGGTAACCCAGTTTTTAGTTTCACTGTGGAATTAGAGGGAGAAAATGGTGTTTCAATGCGAAAAAACGTGCATTTTTTTCAACGAAATTGACGTTTGAACGGGAGGAATCCGGGGACCGCCCCCCCGGACCCGCTGCTCCACCGCCCCCCCTCCAAAGCACCACGTCCCCACGTCAAACCGTCGATTTCGTTGAAAAAAATACGTTTTTTCGCATTGAAACACCATTTTCTCCCTCTAATTCCACAATGAAACTAAAAATTGGGTGACCGTTGAAAAGCTGATGAAATGGAGCAGTTTTTAAGCTTTTGAGCCCCTCTGGCAAATACCTTGTTTCAATGAGGAAAAATCAATAACATTTTCACCAAAAACAGAAATTGATTATTTTTCAAGTTTGACGTAAAAATACTACTCTAGCGTTGTTTTTCTCGACTGGTCAACGGCTCATGTATTGAGAAATTTTACGCTCTTTCCAACGACATCCTTATTTTTAATTTTTGAGTCTAATTTAAGGGAGTTACGACCGTTTGAACGGTGTAAGGTCGAAAACACGAAAAAAATATTAAAAGTCAAAAAAGTCGGATTTTAAGGGGGTTAAAACAAAATTGCTAAGAGACATTTTTTGTTGCAAATTAGTGGTAGAATCGACTCCCGAAGTTTGGTGGATAACATATGGGACACCCTGTAGAGTAATTTGACCAACTACACATAAAAGTACCTACATGCCTGAATAAGTATAAAAACATTGAGTGCTTGAATGTTTAAGGTATTTGAATTCATGGAAATTAATAGTACAATAATGAATAATGAATATTTATTACAATAAGGTTATCATGGTACACAACTCATATTGGTTGTACAATTTCACCTAATCATTATATTTATTGTCCATGAACACGAGACTCAAGATAATTGATGTTGACGATGATTGATTTCATGAGGACATGTACGGTTCAAGAAAAGAAATCAAAGCTGGAACTGATTCCATCCCCGGTCCGTCAGGCAAGGAAATATTCATAAGTTTTATGTCTTCTAAAATGAGTTTTTTCTTTTGAGCCAACATAGGGGTTAAACCCGCTCGATCGTCGGGGGGCGTGTTTTGAACCATGGATTTGATTATTTGACGTAACGCCAAATCAGCGTAATGAATATTTGAGTTTTTTTGAGGAACATGATCATGAAGAGGCTCCTCGAAACAAGGGTTCATCCATGTTTCAGCTACTAAATTGTAAATTGCTTCGAGATCAGGGCTGTCCACAGAGTAAATGGCAGAATGAGTTTCCCAAGAATTTCTTAATGGCTCTGGAGGTTCCAGCAAAGCTTTCATTTTTACGATGGTTTCTGTACTCAAGGGATCTTTCCTGGACTGATTGCGGCGTATACAAACATCAAGCGGTACATCCAAAAAAACTTGTCCGAAACCTAAATTTAACTTCTTGGACATTTTGTACACATCATATCTCATGCTTCTGTAATAGAAATTGTCGTCTAAAATCACTACACTTTTACGTTCTGTTTCGGCTAGTTCTTTGACAATTTTTTCTACTTTAGCAAGCAAATTAATCCTGCTGGTTTTCCATTCACCACGCTCGTAAACATTATCATTGATGTGAGAATCGTATTCAACGACAATAGCATTGCCACATCTATCCTGAACATAATTCTCGATAGCTCTGGACACTGTTGTTTTTCCTGAACCCGGAATTCCAACTAGACATAATAAACTCACGACCATAGTTAAATATTATTCTAAAATTGGTTTATTTTCAATTTCACATTATAACTAGGAACTGACTTGGACATCAGCTGTTCCATCGATACTGGCTTTGGCTGACATTTCATTAAACTCTTGGATTCTTTTTTCAACTAGTTTAGGTTGAATTTCAACATAAGTGTTCATAGCAACATGACTACTTCTCAAAACTTTGGTAACGCACCTGTCAAGGCAAGTAGCTTCATCTGCAGAGAGTTCTCGATTGGCAAAGGAGTTGACGCAATTGTTGAAGCAACTTTCGGTGACTTTGTTGAAGATTTCGAGAAAATCGCGCATCTGACGAATGTTGGAGGGGTTCATCATCTGAGCCATTCTGCTCGAGCAGAATGAGCAAAGTTGATACAAATCTTGAATTCAGTCAATCTGTAACATACCGAGTTGAAGGTAGTGTAATATTCTGGTTTTTATACGCAACACTTGGAGCAACAATTTATTGTACCTACATTTTACAGTTAGCTGTTCAAGGACGATTGGTATAAAAGAAGTATACTTCTGGCTCTACACTACTTTCTTCTTCTTAGGATTTCTAGTAGGTAGGTATCGTAATATTGTACGGCTACTGTCCAACCGAGTAATTATTGAATTAATGTATTTTAAAGTATTTTAATTTTAATGTATATAGTAAGTAGGTATCGTAATATTGTACGGCCACTGTCCAACCGAGTACCTAATTATTGAATTAATGTATTAATTAAAGTATTTTCTATAACATTATTCCAAATTATGTAATATAATTTTTGTTTATATTATTCAGGGTTAAGCAACTTTAATAGATAAGAGATGAAGTTTTGTTTCACCTAAATCAAGTGACGTTTTTAAATTATTAGGTACATAATTTAAAGACAAGGTGAACAATATCATCCAAAAGGAAATCCATTCCATCCGCATCAAAGTGACGAAACTTGATAATATTTAAGTACCTATTGATAGAACATAAGTTTTTGTAATAGATACATGGCTGTATGTTAGCTGCCTGTACCTATGTACCTACCCGTCAAGACACATTCGAACACAACAAGAACGATAAGTTACAAAGAAAGACACGAGAGGTTTTCTAGTGTAATAACAAAAATACAGTGTATCAGGCTGAAATGGGAAAGACATAAAACGGTTAAAATGAGCAGAACGACTGGCAAAATGAGGTAGATGAATTAAAGGGAAACACAGTAGGTAAGTCAAGTCACTATAAATAAGTAGGTATTCTCAGTAGATTCAAAACAGAGACAGTTCTGCATATTAGATTGAAAAAAACAGAGCAAAAAATCAAACAACACTGGTAGACTGATGATCAATCCAGCACTCAGTAATAGAGATTCGTACTTACCTTTACAGCTGGCTGTTCATAGAGAGGTTCTTCAGTATTTGACAATGCAGGTATTTGACAAACTTTTACGACCAAAGAGACCTAAGAGTAAAAATGCTCAGAATTTTCACAATATTTTTACCAATCTGTAATCTTTATCAACCGTTATCACGACTACTCTTCATAGAAGTTAGAAACGACGGTAAACGTGTAACTTCAGCGTTGGTAACAGATGAGGAGGTAATACGTGAGAACTCATGGAACCACCTTGTGGATACTATACAGTCCCGACTCCGTTGAGAGCGCTGATGGCGTTGAGTGAAACCGCGGGAATCTTGAGTTTGAATGTTGTGATTGACCTTCCACTCACCGAATTCTCTGTGGATAATGAATGTAAGTATCAAGTAGTAAGAATCTGAGTAAAGGCGCCGCCAAACTTTATTTTTAAAAGCTTCGAGGCACAACTAGACCCTAAATGGAGCCCATATACCAAATTTTATCAAAAATCGGTCCATGGTAACTCAGGAAAGTGCCGCGTACAGCGGATGGACTGAAAATTTTTTATTCGATTTTCGGGTTCTAAGTACCTTGAAACGTAAACCACACGGGTTTTGAGGGGGGTAAAAAAAATGTTCTCGGTCGATTCCAAAGGTTCATTATTGAAAATAATTAACCAAAAACATTAACCCAGCGGCGGGCGCGGGGCGGACCTCAGGTCCGCCGTTGCAGTTTTTTTATTCAGAATCGAAAACTATCGGGAAATTTTGAACCCCCACTCCCGGTAATCCTTCTACAAAACCTCCTCGAACATTTCCGGTACCCCTCTTTCTTTCTCTGCTTCTTATCTATCTTTTCTACTTCTATTTTTTCTATTATTTCCATTGTTTTATCAAATGTTACCATCACACATTTTCTTAACTTTCATTCTAAGTCAGAAATAATCATTTTTTTCATCTTCTCTAGAAAAGAGATGGATAAAATATATGGAGGTAGACGGTAGTAAATACATTTTCGCAAGTTACGAGTTCCTGAGTTTTTTTAGTGAGAAAAAAGTGAGATACCTACTTATGTATTACCAATGTAGGGGAATATTGCAGTACTATTAAGAAACTATGTTGTGTTGATAAAAATGAATACTTTTAAATGCTCACATGTTTTTGAGTACATTTTTTTCCTTTTCACGGCCCTAATCCTACACTTAGGAACGCTAAAAAACAAAGAGCGGCCCTCAGGGCCGCCCGCGCCCGCTCTTGTTACACTCAGAGGCGCGCTCACCCGAGGGTTAAAAATCTAAACAAACTTTTCAATTTGTATGAAAAGATGGTTGCATTTCGCGTTTTCCTGAGAATGACCCAGGTACGAGAGATACGCAGACAGACACGAAATCAAAACTGCCAGAAAAGTCTAAAATGTGAAATGAAAGTGAAATTTAGATTTAAAACCGTTGGTAGACTCGAAAGCAAAGTAGGTATGTTTTCATCTTGACTGACCAGAAGGTGGACAAGTGGCCGAAGGTCTTCAAGATCGCGACACCTGGCGTTGTTATCTCAAGCCCCCATCAAACAATAGGTCCAATACCCCAAAAGGGTTGGACAATGAATAGCCACGTCGGTAGGCCGTGATGGACAATATTTTGACACTTCTCGCCGAAGGGGCGGAAGGTGAGCAAACCCATGAAAGATGAATGAGACGTTGACACGTGAGATGTTGACAAGGTACGACCAAGAAGATATTCAAGTAATTGTACATTTACAATGAAAGATGATAGAAATCGATAAATATTAGAACTAGGTACAGTTGTAATGTGCATAATATGTGCACACTGGTTAAAAACCAATAATTTTCAAACGTTTAAATGAAAAATTTTTTTTCTAAATTGATCCAAATGTATATTACAGAAGCTTCTCAATTCCCTCCGGTCAAATTTTCGCTCTTCATGTCTGTTAAGAAAAATATTTGTCCAGAGATAGAGGAAATCAAGGCTCTTTTCAACTGTTCAGGTATTATTCTTTGTTTAATATTACGCTGTAAGAGCCTCATAGTAGGAAGTTCTCATTTTTTGTTTGAATATAGATTATAGATAATATTTTTAGGAGGTCCCTCAGTAAGAGGTGGGTGTCCTTTTGCGATTAATAAACAAAGGGTTTCGCAAAATAAATGGGGAAATTATTTCGTGAATCCTCAGGACTTCTCTTGGGGGCACCAGTGATCAGTGCATGTCCCGCATCCTGTTGTAGCGGGCCACAACTATCTCCAAGGGAGTACTTGAGATGGTGAGTCTTGCAACTGAAGGGGAGGGAATTCTCTGCCATCTATCGGGATTTTATGAAACTCCAAGGTTCGCCTATGACATGCAGAGTGCAGAAGAGAACACAAGGAAACAGGTGCGACGACGATGAAAATGTTTTGCCTCTGAATATTCAGCTTCCTCACTATAGAAAATAGAAAAGCTTCGATAATTCTGCAGCTAGTGACCAAATATGGGTACCTATTCTAAAATCAAAATTTTAACTCACGTTTTGAATTTTAAAACTTTCTGAACAACAATTGGATCCTTTTCTCGTCATTTGGCATATTTATCCAAAATCGTCATCCTAGTTAGATGAAATTTCAGTTTTAAAAAATTATTTCGTTATAAGAAATTTAACGTTTTTCAACTTATTGGCACTTAACGCTCAAATAAATTTTTACTCAATGATATTTCTAAAGCAATCGTATAGAAAACTGTTCCCAGGTTTCCTAAAAAAATAGAGCGATTTGGAACCAATAACAATGTTTTGGAACTGATAAACTGTAGCTAGTTTCCAGAGATTCGTGTTGCGTAGCTATGCACTCCAAAATTACTGAAATATGTTCGCAGATTTGTAGATAGGTGCCTACTTCCTAAGTATTAATTTCCAAAGAAAAAACGCTGCAAATTATTACACAACGGTTTATTATTTTTATATAGATCACTCGTCTACAAAATCACCAACCATCCAATATGAAGACAAAAAAAAAAAAAAAATCGAAAAAAATTAAAAAAAAAAAAATTTTAAAAAATCAAAATCACCAACCATTGATTGCATTTTGGTCAGCTAAAATTTGAACGGAGATTAGGCCTCTTTTGCGATTCACACTCGTGTTTTGATTTATATATATATATATTTCGATATAAACCCTTAAATTTTCGTAGTGAGCGAACGGTTTGTCCTACAGAGCTCCGCGTGGTCTCAACAAATTTTAAAAATTCCATAGAATCTTAAATTGAAGAAAAAACAATACCTTTATATCGAAATTTTTTGAGTTAGGGCGTTTTCAAAATTTCAAAATTGATTTTGGAACCCTTAGGAGTGACCTACATCAACCAAAAGCTTCGGGGCACAACTAGACCCCAAATGGAGCCTACATACCAAATTTCATCAAAATCGGTCAATGCTAAGTGGCAAAAGTGCCGCGTACGGCGTACGGCAGACGGACGGCCAAATTTTTATTCGATTTTTGGATTCTACGTACCTTGAAACGTAAACCATCAAATTTTGAGGGGGTATTAAAATTTTTTTTTTCTTGGTCGATTCCAAAGGTTCATTATTGAAAATAATAAACCAAAATGGGAAAATAAAAGGCGAATTTTGAACAGTAGTATTTTTTAGCGCCAGTTTTAATGCGGATTTGCCAACGTGAGAAAAATTATGTTGACTTTTGCCTGAAAGAATTACCTACTATCATCTTAAAAATTTAGTTGGTATTTTATTATGGATATTAATATTCTATTGTTCTTCTCCAATAATTATTTCATGCCAAATGTTATTCGCGTTTTATCGATTAGTAGACACATTCTTGATGTGCATGGCCTGGGAGCTATAATTTATTGATCACGAGGGTGAAAAAGTTGGGGGTGGGCTCGTTCATGTAGTTCGCATAAAGTCCGATAGATGGCTTGTGCATCCGTTTTAGGAGTGGTCCCCTGTAAACACTCACTGTAACTTGTGTCCAGTACTCTGTGATTGTAAATGAGAAGAGTAGGTGGTTGGTGAAGTTCTCTTCTAGGCACCTACATTATAGGTTTAGATAACTGATAATTTTTGTTTTCACATAAGGGGGTCTCAGTCTGTCGCGCATTCCGGGTTAATATTTTCCAAACTTACCAGCGCTCAAAAAAACGCTTTAAAAATTGTAACTAAATTTGAAATTTTCAGGGATTTTCGAAATTAAATAGTGCATCAGCCTAGGGAATTGAAAAACGAAAATATTGTATCTGGAATCATCAAAATCGAACATTAATTTACCTATTGCCGGCAAAAAATGGAAAAACCCTAACTGAATTAATTTTTGCCAATTTTTTGCCGGCAATTTTGTTCGATTTTGATGATTCCAGCGGCAATATTTAAGTGTTTCTATTCCATAGGCTGATGCACTAATGAATTTCAAAAATCCTTAAACATTTCAAATTTTGGATAAACTTTTAAAGTTAGAGAGTCGGTAATTAAGGGAAATACTAACCCGGAACGAGGAACGAACGGCGACCGACTGAGACCCCCTTAACCATAGTACCTACCTGTTAAGTTTTGTATGAGTTTTCTTACTTGTTTTTAAATACGTTTTAGTAGTTGGGTACCTACTGTTCGAAATGAGTAATCGTACACTCCATTTTTTATAACCATGTATTCTTGTAGCTGAACAGAAGTTCACTCTTCCTGTAAAAGATTGTGTAGATATTCTTACGACACCTCAAAAACTTGGTGAAGAACCAACCCTGGTTAAGATATTTTATTTATTTCTTGAACTAGGTACTTATCAACATTTTCACTAGGTACTATTTTGTACTGTTCTCTAATACTTTCTAACTTTTCACTTTGCACTAGTTACCCTCTATTGAGATTGCCATCCTATACCTATAGGTATTGGAAGTTAGGAGAATGTGAAATAATTATTACAGAGTATTGTTATTTCCATGAACATTAATTTATTTCTCTTTACAATATTTCACCCTTCATGCTACATGTGGGGGTCCTGCTGAACTGCCTCCTCACAGCACTCTCGCAAAGCTGTTGATGTGTTTCTGAATGAATTCCATCTGACCGCTTCCATTGGAGTGATCCCTCAACCACTGGATGACCTCATCAGTTGAGTAGCCAGTCCATGATTTGTTGAACTGAGATTTAATCATGTCTCCAATCATTTTGTTTTGTTCTTCTTTGGTTTCATTGAATTTGGTCAGCAAGTAGTTCTCTATGAGCTTTTCGAGTTGTTGGACACTGATCCCATCAACTGTGACACCTTCCAAGTCGACCTGTATATTGTGAAACATAAAGATGATTATTTAAGATAGAAAATACCAATATATACTCTACCAATATATACAGTACATCTACTCCAACCTAATTTCGAAATTCACAATCAAAAACCTCACCTATTTTTGACCCATTTTCATGACCAGACATACTATTATAATTTGTAAAGGATACAATATACATAGGTAGTACTTACGTTAACATTACCCAACAGAAGGTTCAATTCGAGAGAGGCGATTTGAAGAGAATTGTTTATTTCCTCAAAACGGAGGTTTGACACGTCATATCCCTCACCGAGAACTTCTTGCCTGAATCCAAACATGACATTTTCAGAAATATAGCTATCGTTATCATGATGTATAATTTACAAAAAAATGCTATTCAAAATAATCGAATATAAAGTTGAGTAAATGCATATTTTATGCTGAGGTCTGTGCGTGACTCCACTACTCCATTTGGGTTGAAATTCCTCAAACTACCGTCGAAGTTTTTTCAAAGTATTGCTTTTAATCAGGCGGCTCACAGTTTAGTGGTTGAGATGATATGAAGGAATTCTAAAACACAACCTATCTTCTTCTATTACTCATTTACTCATACTCTTAGATACACTATGCTAATGCTCAGACAAGTACCTTATGACTCCTTCGCCAGAGACTTTGTGTCCGAAGAGTTTTCCTTCCACTTCTATATCGTAGACTCTAGTTAAGTTTAGGTTAGTCAAACGGAACTTGGTGGCTAATGTTGAGGCATCGAATTCGTACCGGCCGAATAGGACTTGGTTGATACCGTACGCCATTCCGTTCTTACCTGTGACTGTGATACTGCAATAATAATATGGGATATTAGTTAGGTACATTTAACAATCAAACTATAAATCTATTAGGAATATGATTTGTATAGTATCATCTGAATAGAATTTCTTTCGTAAGTAAGTTATTACTCGGTATCAACTTCCGGTATCCTCAGTCGTTCGTTCACAAAACTTGGTAGAGGGACGGAGGATGTTTTTGGCAAAGCAGAGTTATAAAAAAGTACTGTGGCTCCTGTCAGCTCCTTGATTTGATCTGCTGTTGGTGATGCTGAAAAAACGATAATAATTCATAAAATACAAGTTATCATAGAAAACAAATAAACAAAAACTCGCCCATCAGAATTTAATTGAGGAAATCGCTATTATTTGGTATTATAAATATAGTTTTTGATGTTTTTGGGTGACCTATAAGAATGTTGCACAAATATCACGGTAATCCATGGACTATATACAGGGGCGTCGCGTGATAATATTCGTCAGGCAAACAGCTAGGCTGCAAATTATTACACAAAGGGTCATTTTTTCTGTATTGATCACGTGCCAGCAAAGAACTCAGCTTTGTCATTGTCACCACCTACCAACCATGTTTTACCTTCACAATCAAGTTTATTTGGAAGAATTAAACGCTCCACACTCCACTGGAAGAAATGAAGAATTCCTTCGTTTAGTAATTTGATCACTGGTTGCTAAGGAAGCAAAACCGAGTACATCCCAAAGAAACGACCGGCGAAAGCATTTTGGTTAACTAAAATTTGAAGGGCGATCACGCCTCTTTTGCGATTCATACTCGTTTTTCTAACTTCTAGTAGGGAGCGAACAGTTTGTCCTACAAAGCTATGGGTAGTCTCATTCGATTCCAAAAATTCAATGGTACAATCTTAAATTTCTGATAAAACAATACCTTTATATCGAGAGTTTTCGAGAGAGGGTGCCTCTGGAAGTTTCAGCCCTTCCGTTTCACCGCTTAGAAGTGACCTACATCAACCAAAAGCTTTGCGGCACAACTAGACCCCAAATGGAGCCCACATACCAAATTTCATCATAATCGGTCCATGATAAATAAGGAAAGATCCGCGGACGGACGGATTTTTTTTTTATATTCGATTTTCAAAATCTACACGTACTTACCTACCACAAACGTAAACCATCAAATTTGAGGGTGGTCAAACTTTTTTCTTGAAAATAATTAACCAAAAAGGGAGACTCTGAATTTAGACCCAATAAGATGTGAAACCTTCATTCTACAATGTTTTGCAATTATTTCCTAGGGTCTATCAAAAAGAAAAACGATTAGGTACAGTGAAATCGGGAACGGGACACCAGTCAATGTCATACAGCTGATATTTGCGGCGGCGAAAAAACGAACTGCTTTCCTTCTTTGAGATAATGTGGGTGGATGGATATGTTATGTCTTCATGCGTGAGCTAATTAGTATCCATGGCTCATATTCCAAGTATTCAAGGTCACGAAACAGTTTCCCTACTGTTTGCAACAGCTGAGAGTATGGTAGTGGGGGTGTAGCAATACTGGACCCCGCGCTGACCCCCCGCCACCCCGCCGATCGTCGCCTCTCACTCTAAACAGTCCCGAAAAATTCATTTTTTTGAACTGCTTGCCTTGCCTCACCAGTCCCCGAGCTAGTTCGCTTATCATCCGCAATCATCTACATTACCGACCTCTCCAAGTCTCTGGTGTGTTGCGGGCTGGTATCCAAGGCAAAATACGTACTTTCTTATTCCATTCTCTTATTTAATCTAAATACCTTGATAATAATGAAATAGTCCCTAAATATTATAAAAGTTTTCCAAAATCAGCTAAATATTACTTACAAAAAATGGAAATATAGGAGAATCTCAACAAAAATTTATTTATTTATTTTGCATATTTGTAGTAAGGCAAACAGTGTTTGCTATGTTTGCCTGGAGGAGACGCCACTGACTATATAACTGTCGTGGATCTAGGAACGATTTCTTGGGGACCCAAGCATATAGTTCTTTTCCCAAGCCTTCCAATCTTCTCTCAGAATATGCAGAAAAACTTTTTTTTCACATTGACTATTGTGTTGAAAGTATAAAATGTCAAAAGACATTTTGCGATTTATTTCAGAAAATTGAACACCACTAAGTCATATTCAGCGAGGAACACTCATAGGAAAAACCTTGTTTCTCGTATTTCGCACTCATATTAGAGCTTTTTTCAAAAAAATTATTTGGTTATGGGGATTGTAAATAATAATGCATACCTGTTACCCGTAGGTTACTTCCAAAACGAAATGCCAAATTTTCCATCAAATCCCCATTTATCCAAGTGGTTATTGAACCACTCGTCATTCGAAACATTCTTCCCGATGTGCTATTATGAAAACTCGAGTGTTGAAAAAGTTGCATAAAGAACCAATTTATTGGCAATTGATGTTTTTGTTATGGTCACCAAAGTTTCCTTAGATGATTCCGTCTCAATTTTAATACCAAAGAGAGGCGAATTAATTCTACTACGCCACGAGGATGTGGAAACCCATTTCAATAAAAAAACGGAGTCAAGTAGAACGTGGTGTATTTCACTACTTTCGTGGTGACCTAACTGATGACCCATTTATGCAACCTCGATGACCTGGTCGTAGAAATCAATTTAACTTTGTAACTCATTACTTTCGTGGAAATAGACTTCTTGGCTCCGTTTTTTGACAATGTGAGAAGAACTATACAGTAAATTGGTTATTCAAAATTATTTGATAGTTTTTAGTTCTTACTACCAGATATTTTCCTGTGATTTGCATTTGAAAGCCCAGTATATTGGAAATAATCTGATTATATTAAATGTATGCTTAAAGAGATCCACCACTGTCCACCAACCAGTATTGGGAGCGTAGTCATTATCATAATATTAAGTATGAACCTTTAGTATCACTTACCATTGTTGATGGGCACACAGTTACCAACGGCAAGAGTGGCGGCGATGATGAGGGCGAACTTCATGATGAGTGATCGATGTAGCTGTTCTGAGAACTACTGTACCACCAACTTGAGCCTGCATCAATTTATAGTAGGTTCCTGAAAAGAGGAGGGGAGTTGAATCATAGAGCTGAAGGGTCTTAATCTTACTCACAACGAAATTGAATATGCATTGAGTGGTTGATAAAGATAGGTGACTAATTTCAAGTGTTGAGCGCTCTTCTTGAGGTGCCTCTGTAGTAGTTTGAAGAGGTGAGGTTGACTGGACGCGTATGCTTAGTACTAGAGGGTGTGGAGGGGAGGGGGGCATTCAATCTTCTTTAGACCCAGAAAAGGGAAGAAACCTATTTTGTAAACGCTGCAAATTATTACACAATGGTTTATTATTTTTCTATATTGATCACTCGTCTGCAAAGCCACCAACCATCCAACATGAAGAAAAACATCGATCGCATTTCGGTCAGCTAACATTTGAACGGAGATTGGGCCTCTTTTGCGATTCACACTCGTGTTTCTGATTTATCGTACGTCCAACCCGTAAATTCTAGTAGGGAGCAAACGGTTTGTCCTACAAAGCTCCGCTTGGTCTCTAAAAATTCTATGAAATCTTAAATTGAAGAAACGCTGCAAATTATTACACAACGGTTTATTATTTTTATATAGATCACTCGTCTACAAAATCACCAACCATCCAGTATGACGAAAAAAAAAACCAACAAAAAAAAAAAAATAAATAAAAATTTTTTTTTTTAAGAATAAAAAACGCTGCAAATCATTGCTCAAAGGTTTATTATTTTCAGTATAGATCGACCTTCTGTATAGATCACTGGTTCTCCATCAATAACACCTACCACCATCTGTATTCTCCCTTGACCTTCCCTCTCAAATTTCAGCTTCCTGCGTTCAATAGGATTGAAAATGACTTCGGAGCTCACTCAGCTGATCAGTGATCTGAGGAGTGAAGAAGATCTCCTCGAATGCTGGAGACGCCTGGAAGAGCACTTCCATTCAATAGGATTGAAAATGGCTTTGGAGCTCACTCAGCTGATCAGTGATCTGAAGAGTGAAGAAGCCTTGAGCAATGATTTGCAGCGTTTTTTACCCACCAACATTTATTTTACCTACCAACTTTTTTTTACCTACCAGCTAGGTACTACCTACCACACCATACTGGCTTCACACCTTCACAATCAAGTTTATTAGAAAGAACTAAACGCTTCACACTCGATTGGAAAAATAGAAAGCTTCATATGGAAATTTGATTACTGGTTACGCAGAAGGCAAAACTGTATACAAATCGAAGAAATTAACAGGGATCGCATTTTAGTCCGATAAAATTTGAATGGAGATTAGACCTCTTTTGCGATTCACACTCATGATTCTGTTTTATCGAAGGAAAACCTTCAAGTACTCGTAGGGACCGAACGGTTTGTCCTACAGAGCTCCGGGTGGTCTCAGAAATTTTTAAAACTTCAATACTATTTAAAATTGGTGAAAAAACGATACCTTTATTTCCAGAGTTTTCGAGCTAGGGCACTCTTGAAAATTTCAACCCTTAATTTTCACCCCTTAGAAGTGACCTACATCGACCAAAAGCTTCGCGGCACAACTAGACCCCAAATGGAGCCCATATACCAAATTTGAACCAAATCGGTCCAGTGTTGCTAAGAAAAGTGCCGCGTACGGCGTCAGTGGCGTCTCCTCCAGGCAAACATAGCAAACACTGTTTGCCTTACTACAAATATGCAAAATAAATAAATAAATTTTTGTTGAGATTCTCCTATATTTCCATTTTTTGTAAGTAATATTTAGCTGATTTTGGAAAACTTTTATAATATTTAGGGACTATTTCATTATTATCAAGGTATTTAGATTAAATAAGAGAATGGAATAAGAAAGTACGTATTTTGCCTTGGATACCAGCCCGCAACACACCAGAGACTTGGAGAGGTCGGTAATGTAGATGATTGCGGATGATAAGCGAACTAGCTCGGGGACTGGTGAGGCAAGGCAAGCAGTTCAAAAAAATGAATTTTTCGGGACTGTTTAGAGTGAGAGGCGACGATCGGCGGGGTGGCGGGGGGTCAGCGCGGGGTCCAGTATTGCTACACCCCCACTACCATACTCTCAGCTGTTGCAAACAGTAGGGAAACTGTTTCGTGACCTTGAATACTTGGAATATGAGCCATGGATACTAATTAGCTCACGCATGAAGACATAACATATCCATCCACCCACATTATCTCAAAGAAGGAAAGCAGTTCGTTTTTTCGCCGCCGCAAATATCAGCTGTATGACGTTGACTGGTGTCCCGTTCCCGATTTCACTGTACCTAATCGTTTTTCTTTTTGATAGACCCTAGGAAATAATTGCAAAACATTGTAGAATGAAGGTTTCACATCTTATTGGGTCTAAATTCAGAGTCTCCCTTTTTGGTTAATTATTTTCAAGAAAAAAGTTTGACCACCCTCAAATTTGATGGTTTACGTTTGTGGTAGGTAAGTACGTGTAGATTTTGAAAATCGAATATAAAAAAAAAATCCGTCCGTCCGCGGATCTTTCCTTATTTATCATGGACCGATTATGATGAAATTTGGTATGTGGGCTCCATTTGGGGTCTAGTTGTGCCGCAAAGCTTTTGGTTGATGTAGGTCACTTCTAAGCGGTGAAACGGAAGGGCTGAAACTTCCAGAGGCACCCTCTCTCGAAAACTCTCGATATAAAGGTATTGTTTTATCAGAAATTTAAGATTGTACCATTGAATTTTTGGAATCGAATGAGACTACCCATAGCTTTGTAGGACAAACTGTTCGCTCCCTACTAGAAGTTAGAAAAACGAGTATGAATCGCAAAAGAGGCGTGATCGCCCTTCAAATTTTAGTTAACCAAAATGCTTTCGCCGGTCGTTTCTTTGGGATGTACTCGGTTTTGCTTCCTTAGCAACCAGTGATCAAATTACTAAACGAAGGAATTCTTCATTTCTTCCAGTGGAGTGTGGAGCGTTTAATTCTTCCAAATAAACTTGATTGTGAAGGTAAAACATGGTTGGTAGGTGGTGACAATGACAAAGCTGAGTTCTTTGCTGGCACGTGATCAATACAGAAAAAATGACCCTTTGTGTAATAATTTGCAGCCTAGCTGTTTGCCTGACGAATATTATCACGCGACGCCCCTGTATATAGTCCATGGATTACCGTGATATTTGTGCAACATTCTTATAGGTCACCCAAAAACATCAAAAACTATATTTATAATACCAAATAATAGCGATTTCCTCAATTAAATTCTGATGGGCGAGTTTTTGTTTATTTGTTTTCTATGATAACTTGTATTTTATGAATTATTATCGTTTTTCAGCATCACCAACAGCAGATCAAATCAAGGAGCTGACAGGAGCCACAGTACTTTTTTATAACTCTGCTTTGCCAAAAACATCCTCCGTCCCTCTACCAAGTTTTGTGAACGAACGACTGAGGATACCGGAAGTTGATACCGAGTAATAACTTACTTACGAAAGAAATTCTATTCAGATGATACTATACAAATCATATTCCTAATAGATTTATAGTTTGATTGTTAAATGTACCTAACTAATATCCCATATTATTATTGCAGTATCACAGTCACAGGTAAGAACGGAATGGCGTACGGTATCAACCAAGTCCTATTCGGCTGGTACGAATTCGATGCCTCAACATTAGCCACCAAGTTCCGTTTGACTAACCTAAACTTAACTAGAGTCTACGATATAGAAGTGGAAGGAAAACTCTTCGGACACAAAGTCTCTGGCGAAGGAGTCATAAGGTACTTGTCTGAGCATTAGCATAGTGTATCTAAGAGTATGAGTAAATGAGTAATAGAAGAAGATAGGTTGTGTTTTAGAATTCCTTCATATCATCTCAACCACTAAACTGTGAGCCGCCTGATTAAAAGCAATACTTTGAAAAAACTTCGACGGTAGTTTGAGGAATTTCAACCCAAATGGAGTAGTGGAGTCACGCACAGACCTCAGCATAAAATATGCATTTACTCAACTTTATATTCGATTATTTTGAATAGCATTTTTTTGTAAATTATACATCATGATAACGATAGCTATATTTCTGAAAATGTCATGTTTGGATTCAGGCAAGAAGTTCTCGGTGAGGGATATGACGTGTCAAACCTCCGTTTTGAGGAAATAAACAATTCTCTTCAAATCGCCTCTCTCGAATTGAACCTTCTGTTGGGTAATGTTAACGTAAGTACTACCTATGTATATTGTATCCTTTACAAATTATAATAGTATGTCTGGTCATGAAAAATGGGTCAAAAATAGGTGAGGTTTTTGATTGTGAATTTCGAAATTAGGTTGGAGTAGATGTACTGTATATATTGGTAGAGTATATATTGGTATTTTCTATCTTAAATAATCATCTTTATGTTTCACAATATACAGGTCGACTTGGAAGGTGTCACAGTTGATGGGATCAGTGTCCAACAACTCGAAAAGCTCATAGAGAACTACTTGCTGACCAAATTCAATGAAACCAAAGAAGAACAAAACAAAATGATTGGAGACATGATTAAATCTCAGTTCAACAAATCATGGACTGGCTACTCAACTGATGAGGTCATCCAGTGGTTGAGGGATCACTCCAATGGAAGCGGTCAGATGGAATTCATTCAGAAACACATCAACAGCTTTGCGAGAGTGCTGTGAGGAGGCAGTTCAGCAGGACCCCCACATGTAGCATGAAGGGTGAAATATTGTAAAGAGAAATAAATTAATGTTCATGGAAATAACAATACTCTGTAATAATTATTTCACATTCTCCTAACTTCCAATACCTATAGGTATAGGATGGCAATCTCAATAGAGGGTAACTAGTGCAAAGTGAAAAGTTAGAAAGTATTAGAGAACAGTACAAAATAGTACCTAGTGAAAATGTTGATAAGTACCTAGTTCAAGAAATAAATAAAATATCTTAACCAGGGTTGGTTCTTCACCAAGTTTTTGAGGTGTCGTAAGAATATCTACACAATCTTTTACAGGAAGAGTGAACTTCTGTTCAGCTACAAGAATACATGGTTATAAAAAATGGAGTGTACGATTACTCATTTCGAACAGTAGGTACCCAACTACTAAAACGTATTTAAAAACAAGTAAGAAAACTCATACAAAACTTAACAGGTAGGTACTATGGTTAAGGGGGTCTCAGTCGGTCGCCGTTCGTTCCTCGTTCCGGGTTAGTATTTCCCTTAATTACCGACTCTCTAACTTTAAAAGTTTATCCAAAATTTGAAATGTTTAAGGATTTTTGAAATTCATTAGTGCATCAGCCTATGGAATAGAAACACTTAAATATTGCCGCTGGAATCATCAAAATCGAACAAAATTGCCGGCAAAAAATTGGCAAAAATTAATTCGAAATTCGAAAAAATTTGAATGGAGATTAGACCTCTTTTGCGATTCACACTCATGATTCTGTTTTATCGAAGGAAAACCTTCAAGTACTCGTAGGGACCGAACGGTTTGTCCTACAGAGCTCCGGGTGGTCTCAGAAATTTTTAAAACTTCAATACTATTTAAAATTGGTGAAAAAACGATACCTTTATTTCCAGAGTTTTCGAGCTAGGGCACTCTTGAAAATTTCAACCCTTAATTTTCACCCCTTAGAAGTGACCTACATCGACCAAAAGCTTCGCGGCACAACTAGACCCCAAATGGAGCCCATATACCAAATTTGAACCAAATCGGTCCAGTGTTGCTAAGAAAAGTGCCGCGTACGGCGTCAGTGGCGTCTCCTCCAGGCAAACATAGCAAACACTGTTTGCCTTACTACAAATATGCAAAATAAATAAATAAATTTTTGTTGAGATTCTCCTATATTTCCATTTTTTGTAAGTAATATTTAGCTGATTTTGGAAAACTTTTATAATATTTAGGGACTATTTCATTATTATCAAGGTATTTAGATTAAATAAGAGAATGGAATAAGAAAGTACGTATTTTGCCTTGGATACCAGCCCGCAACACACCAGAGACTTGGAGAGGTCGGTAATGTAGATGATTGCGGATGATAAGCGAACTAGCTCGGGGACTGGTGAGGCAAGGCAAGCAGTTCAAAAAAATGAATTTTTCGGGACTGTTTAGAGTGAGAGGCGACGATCGGCGGGGTGGCGGGGGGTCAGCGCGGGGTCCAGTATTGCTACACCCCCACTACCATACTCTCAGCTGTTGCAAACAGTAGGGAAACTGTTTCGTGACCTTGAATACTTGGAATATGAGCCATGGATACTAATTAGCTCACGCATGAAGACATAACATATCCATCCACCCACATTATCTCAAAGAAGGAAAGCAGTTCGTTTTTTCGCCGCCGCAAATATCAGCTGTATGACGTTGACTGGTGTCCCGTTCCCGATTTCACTGTACCTAATCGTTTTTCTTTTTGATAGACCCTAGGAAATAATTGCAAAACATTGTAGAATGAAGGTTTCACATCTTATTGGGTCTAAATTCAGAGTCTCCCTTTTTGGTTAATTATTTTCAAGAAAAAAGTTTGACCACCCTCAAATTTGATGGTTTACGTTTGTGGTAGGTAAGTACGTGTAGATTTTGAAAATCGAATATAAAAAAAAAATCCGTCCGTCCGCGGATCTTTCCTTATTTATCATGGACCGATTATGATGAAATTTGGTATGTGGGCTCCATTTGGGGTCTAGTTGTGCCGCAAAGCTTTTGGTTGATGTAGGTCACTTCTAAGCGGTGAAACGGAAGGGCTGAAACTTCCAGAGGCACCCTCTCTCGAAAACTCTCGATATAAAGGTATTGTTTTATCAGAAATTTAAGATTGTACCATTGAATTTTTGGAATCGAATGAGACTACCCATAGCTTTGTAGGACAAACTGTTCGCTCCCTACTAGAAGTTAGAAAAACGAGTATGAATCGCAAAAGAGGCGTGATCGCCCTTCAAATTTTAGTTAACCAAAATGCTTTCGCCGGTCGTTTCTTTGGGATGTACTCGGTTTTGCTTCCTTAGCAACCAGTGATCAAATTACTAAACGAAGGAATTCTTCATTTCTTCCAGTGGAGTGTGGAGCGTTTAATTCTTCCAAATAAACTTGATTGTGAAGGTAAAACATGGTTGGTAGGTGGTGACAATGACAAAGCTGAGTTCTTTGCTGGCACGTGATCAATACAGAAAAAATGACCCTTTGTGTAATAATTTGCAGCCTAGCTGTTTGCCTGACGAATATTATCACGCGACGCCCCTGTACGGCGTACGGCGGACGGCGCACAGTGGGCAAAATGGCCAATCTAGGTGGACAAAAGTCAAGTCAAAACATGGGAATCTCTAATATTAGTCATTGTTCATTATGAGTTCGCAGTCCCCAAAACGTTAATATTTACATCGTGAAAATTTTCTATGGTTGTAAAAACTTCGATCAAAAGTGTCGCCGTTTCCTATTCGAATAAGATCGTATTATCAGCTACTATGAATCCCTAACTTTTCTCGTCTACGCTACAATTAGTTGTAGGCAGAATCGTTCCAGGCTTGGTTTCGGCAATAATAGAGCCGTTGAAAGGAGTAAGTACTTTTTTTTCCTACTAAAATTGTAAAAATAGCGTCTATACTGTGTGTTTATGAGCAAACGCCAATACCGTATTTTTAAAAATGATAATTGACGTCTTGGAGTTAAAGTAGCACACGGCCAAGAGTTGCCAAGGAAATCCGAATTTTTTTCGTTTCTTTAAGTGTTCTAGTTTTGGTATTCAACCACCTTTTTATGCGATTTTATGCGTTTTCCGAGTTACTTAATAAAATGGTGGATTTTCGGGTATAAATATCACGATTCCTGGCCATCAATTTGTCGAGAAATGGAAACAACTACCGAGGAAAGATCGCAACGAAAACCTCACTAGGTACTATGTGATGGGGTTAGGTAATCTCGACGATTCTTCAGAAATATTAAATTTAAAAATTATCAAAAATGCTGTGATAGACTTTTCAAAAAAATCGGAGAGAGGTGGGAGAATAGCCATAGGAAAGAAAACAACAAATATTCGACTTGGCTGAGTGGGAAAGAGTTTGAAGTTGTAATTTCTTACAAAATTACTCAAGCTATCATGAACCAACCAGCTGTGCGTCCCGAAAAACCGTTTGAGACTCAAGCAACAAAAAGAAGGTGAAAGAATTGTTGACTGCTGATCCCGAAAAGTTATGCTTTACGGCGCTCACTGCTCTCTACTCAGCAGGACAGGACCACAAGCCGTATCTTGAAAGAAGCAACTTCAAGCACATCAACAGTTGAATATTTTACAATGTCGAATAAGAACATGACTATAATATTTTCAAATTCAATATTTCAGAGTTATATCCGTTTAACACTGTAATAATGTCATTAATCTCAAAGTAATTAATCAGTACCTAATCATAATGTCAAGAATTTAAGATTAAACATGTACAAAAATATCATGATATACCGTTTACCTACTTTCATTGAAGTCAAGAAATATTTTTATTATTTTTCCCGTAATCAGCGTCTTTTTATTCAATTTTGAATAAAAAACGTACTTACCAAAAATAATTTTGTCCACCTAGATTGGTCATTTTGCCCACTGTGCGGCGTACGGCGGACGGACGGAAATTTTTTTTATTCGATTTTCGTATTCTACGTACCTTGAAACGTAAAACATCAAATTTTGAGGGGGGGTTAAAATTTTTTTTTCTTGCTCGATTCCAAAGGCTTATTATTGAAAATAATAAACCAAAAAACAATACCTTTATATGGAAATTTTTTGAGTTAGGGCGTTTTCAAAATTTCAAAAATTAATTTTTGAACCCTTAGAAGTGACCTACATCAACCAAAATCTTCGGGGCACAACTAGACCCCAAATGGAGCCTACATACCAAATTTCATCAAAATCGGTCAATGCTGAGTGGGGAAAGTGCCGCGTACGGCGTACGGACGGGAAAATTTTTATTCAATTTTTGGATTCTACGTACCTTGAAACGTAAACCATCAAATTTTGAGGGGGTGATAAAAAAAAAATTTTCTTGGTCGATTCCAAAGGTTCATTATTGAAAATAATAAACCAAATTCAGTCGTTACTACTTCCGACTGAATGATTAAAATTAATTGACATACTCTAATAACAGTATATAACAAATGTACCTAATTATGTACCTAACCAAGCAGGCAGAACCTACTAGATAACTATAAATATTAATTTAATACTAGCAAATTATCACACAACGGTTTATTATTTTTCTATATAGATCACTCGTCTGCAAAGAACACGGCTTTGCCATTGTTACCATCAACCAACATGAATGGCAAAGCCATCGATCGCATTTCGGCCAGCTAAAATTAGCACGCAGATTAGGACTCTTTTGCGATTCACACTCGCGATCCTGATTTATCGTAAGTCCAATCCTTAAGTTTTTGTAGGGGGCGAACGGTTTGACCAAAAGGGTTATCTTAAATTGAAAGAAAACCAATACCTTCATATCGAAATTTTTTGAGTTAGGGCGTTTTTAAAATTTTAACCCTTATATTTCAACCCTTAGAAGTAACTGACAACAACCAAAATCTTCGTGGCACAACTAGACCCCAAATGGAGCCCATATACCACTAACAATTTATATTTGGAAAAAATACTTCACCACTACAATTGATAGTATTGTACATAAATATTTACATCACAGCACTGTATCAGCACTTTCAGCACTCAGCAGTCATATCCATCTGGCTGCTTGGTATCAGGGTCCGAGATCCGACCTCGGACATTGGGGTGAGGGACAAGGTTGAATCACCTTATCCCACAAATGATGGAGGGAGGATTGTGCCTCTTCCGGCTATGCCATCAGTCGACGCATCTCCTCCCCAAGGGGTGCGAGTTCAGCTCCAAGTCCCGTGGGGCCCATTTGCTCGAGCCGTGGTACGCCGTCGTGTGGCCGTAGCCCTGAATTTATACCAGATGAATGATCCTCCTGTTAGGACTCGGGTCACCCACTCCAGGATTAACAGTGGGTAACTAGCCCGAATCAGATCCTTGGCTGACTTGCCATGCCATATCCCTCTCCAGGTGATAGTTGCTCCAATCACCTTTAGTTGGTTTCGCTGAATGTTTGTGCTGCTGCAGCCTCTAGTAATGCGTCAACTTCATATTTTTGAATTTTGGAAGCATTGATGTCTGCACGTGATCTATGGCCGGAGCCAGAGACCACTGAGACATCAATAATGAAGGCTCCTCTTGGTGTTACCACCAAGAGGTCCGGACGATAACCTCGCTGTTCCAGGTTAAAGTGTGGCTCTAGCCATACTGGCCATCCTTTACGGCGAGCGTAGGCTTCTAATAGGTTCAGGGCAGAATGGTGACGGGCACACCTGGGTCTTACCACGGCTGGGCAAATCTGGAGCACATGCGAGGCTGTTTCGGGTGTTTGACATCCCAATCGACATAGATGGCTGTTGCTGGTACGCCTGCCTCTTGTCCTCCTCACTCCTGTTGGTAGAGAACCAGAATGGACTTCCACCATACCCAACGAACTCCATCCCCATAGTTTCACTGAAGGGTTCCTGATCCATGCCGTGCATCCGTTTTAGGAGTGGTCCACTGTAAACACTCTCTGTAACTTGAGTCCAGTACTCTGTGACTGTAAATGAGTAGAGTAGGTGGTTGGTGAAGTTCTCTTCTAGGCACCTACATTATAGGTTTAGATAACTGATAATTTTTGTTTTCACATAAGGGGGTCTCAGTCGGTCGCGCATTCCGGGTTAGTATTTTCCAAAATTACCAGCGCTCAAACTTTAAAAATTGTACCTAAATTTGAAATTTTCAGGGATTTTCGAAATTAATTAGTGCATCAGCCTAGGGAATTGAAAAACGAAAATATTGCCTCGGGAATCATCAAAATCGAACAATAATTTATTGCCGGCAAAAATGGGAAAACCCTAGCTGAATTAACGGTTTTTCCGATTTTTTGCCGGCAATTTTGTTCGATTTTGATGATTCCAGCGGCAATATTTAAGTGTTTCAATTCCGTAGGCTGATGCACTATTGAATTTCAAAAATCCTTAAACATTTCAAATTTAGGTACCTACAACTTTTAAAGTTAGAGCGTCGGTAATTAAGGGAAATACTAACCCGGAACGAGGAACGAACGGCGACCGACTGAGACCCCCTTAACCATAGTACCTACCTGTTAATTTTTGTATGAGTTTTCTGACTTGTTTTTAAATACGTTTTAGTAGTTGGGTACCTACTGTTCGAAATGAGTAATCGTACACTCCATTTTTCAAAACCATGTATTCTTGTAGCTGAACAGAAGTTCACTCTTCCTATAAAAGATTGTGTAGATATTCTTACGACACCTCAAAAACTTGGTGAAGAAATTTTATTTATTTCTTGAACTAGGTACTTATCAACATTTTGGTTTATTATTTCCAATAATAAGCCTATGTGATCGTATCGCAAAAAAATTTTATAACCCCCCCTCAAACTTTGTCACTTTACGTTTCAAGGTGCGTAGAATCCAAATTTGCAATGTCCGTCCGCCGTTCGCCGTCCGGGCCATAAAAGGCCTTAGAATCGGTCTGAAAAACCCGTTCTTTCGCACATAGACTCCATTTGGGGTCTAGTTGGTCCTAACGTCGAACTATTCCGATCGCTCAATTCGTATAGAAGTTATGGGCAAATAACCAGCCAAAAAAGAGGTTTTTGCTTAAATATGCGTGGGGTGACATTTTCAAAGTATTTTTCTTCATGTTGGATGGTTGGTGGCTTTATAGACGATTATATAGAAAAATAATAAACCATTAAAATAATAAACCATAAAAATAATAAACGTACGACAAATCAGAAACACGAGTGTGAATCGCAAAAGAGGCCTAATCTCCGTTCAAATTAAAGCTGACCGAAATGCCATCGATGTTTTTCTTCATGGTGGATGGTTGGTGGCTTTATAGACGATTATATAGAAAAATAATAAACCATTGTGAAATAATTTGCAGCGTTTTTACTACTATTTTGTACTGTTCTCTAGTACTTTCTAACTTTTCACTTTGCACTAGTTACCCTCTATTGAGATTGCCTTCCTATACCTATAGGTATTGGAAGTTAGGAGAATGTGAAATAATTATTACAGAGTATTGTTATTTCCATGAACATTAATTTATTTCTCTTTACAATATTTCACCCTTCATGCTACATGTGGGGGTCCTGCTGAACTGCCTCCTCACAGCACTCTCGCAAAGCTGTTGATGTGTTTCTGAATGAATTCCATCTGACCGCTTCCATTGGAGTGATCCCTCAACCACTGGATGACCTCATCAGTTGAGTAGCCAGTCCATGATTTGTTGAACTGAGATTTAATCATGTCTCCAATCATTTTGTTTTGTTCTTCTTTGGTTTCATTGAATTTGGTCAGCAAGTAGTTCTCTATGAGCTTTTCGAGTTGTTGGACACTGATCCCATCAACTGTGACACCTTCCAAGTCGACCTGTATATTGTGAAACATAAAGATGATTATTTAAGATAGAAAATACCAATATATACTCTACCAATATATACAGTACATCTACTCCAACCTAATTTCGAAATTCACAATCAAAAACCTCACCTATTTTTGACCCATTTTTCATGACCAGACATACTATTATAATTTGTAAAGGATACAATATACATAGGTAGTACTTACGTTAACATTACCCAACAGAAGGTTCAATTCGAGAGAGGCGATTTGAAGAGAATTGTTTATTTCCTCAAAACGGAGGTTTGACACGTCATATCCCTCACCGAGAACTTCTTGCCTGAATCGAAACATGACATTTTCAGAAATATAGCTATCGTTATCATGATGTATAATTTACATAAAAATTCCTATTCAAAATAATCGAATATAAAGTTGAGTAAATGCATATTTTATGCTGAGGTCTGTGCGTGACTCCACTACTCCATTTGGGTTGAAGTTCCTCAAACTACCGTCAAAGTTTTTCAAAGTATTGCTTTTAATCAGGCGGCTCACAGTTTAGTGGTTGAGATGATATGAAGGAATTCTAAAACACAACCTATCTTCTTCTATTACTCATTTACTCATACTCTTAGATACACTATGCTAATGCTCAGACAAGTACCTTATGACTCCTTCGCCAGAGACTTTGTGTCCGAAGAGTTTTCCTTCCACTTCTATATCGTAGACTCTAGTTAAGTTTAGGTTAGTCAAACGGAACTTGGTGGCTAATGTTGAGGCATCGAATTCGTACCGGCCGAATAGAACTTGGTTGATACCGTACGCCATTCCGTTCTTACCTGTGACTGTTATACTGCAATAATAATATGGGATATTAGTTAGGTACATTTAACAATCAAACTATAAATCTATAAGGAATGTGATTTGTTTAGTATCATCTGAATAGAATTTCTTTCGTAAGTAAGTTATTACTCGGTATCAACTTCCGGTATCCTCAGTCGTTCGTTCACAAAACTTGGAAGAGGGACGGAGGATGTTTTTGGCAAAGCAGAGTTATAAAAAAGTACTGTGGCTCCTGTCAGCTCCTGGATTTGATCTGCTGTTGGAGATGCTGAAAAACGATAATAATTCATAAAATACAAGTTATCATAGAAAACAAATAAACAAAAACTCGCCCATCAGAATTTGATTGAGGAAATCGCTATTATTTGGTATTATAAATATAGTTTTTGATTTTTTTGGGTGACCTATAAGAATGTTACACAAATATCACGGTAATCCATGGACTATCTAACTGTCGTGGATCTAGGAACGATTTCTTGGGGACCCAAGCATATAGTTCTTTTCCCAAGCCTTCCAATCTTCTCTCAGAATATGCAGAAAAACATTTTTTTCACATTGACTATTGTGTTGAAAGTATAAAATGTCAAAAGATATTTTGCGATTTATTTAAGAAAATTGAACACCACTAAGTCATATTCAGCGAGGAACACTCAACAACATAGAAAAACCTTGTTTCTCGTATTTCGCACTCATATTAGAGCTTTTTTCAAAAAAATTATTTGGTTATGGGGATTGTAAATAATAATGCATACCTGTTACCCGTAGGTTACTTCCAAAACGAAATGCCAAATTTTCCATCAAATCCCCATTTATCCAAGTGGTTATTGAACCACTCGTCATTCGAAACATTCTTCCCGATGTGCTATTATGAAAACTCGAGTGTTGAAAAAGTTGCATAAAGAACCAATTTATTGGCAATTGATGTTTTTGTTATGGTCACCAAAGTTTCCTTAGATGATTCCGTCTCAATTTTAATACCAAAGAGAGGCGAATTAATTCTACTACGCCACGAGGATGTGGAAACCCATTTCAATAAAAAAACGGAGTCAAGTAGAACGTGGTGTATTTCACTACTTTCGTGGTGACCTAACTGATGACCCATTTATGCAACCTCGATGACCTGGTCGTAGAAATCAATTTAACTTTGTAACTCATTACTTTCGTGGAAATAGACTTCTTGGCTCCGTTTTTTGACAATGTGAGAAGAACTATACAGTAAATTGGTTATTCAAAATTATTTGATAGTTTTTAGTTCTTACTACCAGATATTTTCCTGTGATTTGCATTTGAAAGCCCAGTATATTGGAAATAATCTGATTATATTAAATGTATGCTTAAAGAGATCCACCACTGTCCACCAACCAGTATTGGGAGCGTAGTCATTATCATAATATTAAGTATGAACCTTTAGTATCACTTACCATTGTTGATGGGCACACAGTTACCAACGGCAAGAGTGGCGGCGATGATGAGGGCGAACTTCATGATGAGTGATCGATGTAGCTGTTTTGAGAACTACTGTACCACCAATTTGAGCCTGCATCAATTTATAGTAAGTTTCTGAAAAGAGGAGGGGAGTTGAATCATAGAGCTGAAGGGTCTTAATCTTACTCACAACGAAATTGAATATGCATTGAGTGGTTGATAAAGATAGGTGACTAATTTCAAGTGTTGAGCGCTCTTCTTGAGGTGCCTCTGTAGTAGTTTGAAGAGGTGAGGTTGACTGGACGCGTATGCTTAGTACTAGAGGGTGTGGAGGGGAGGGGGGCATTCAATCTTCTTTAGACCCAGAAAAGGGAAGAAACCTATTTAGTAAACGCTGCAAATTATTACACAATGGTTTATTATTTTTCTATATTGATCACTCGTCTGCAAAGCCACCAACCATCCAATATGAAGAAAAACATCGATCGCATTTCGGTCAGCTAACATTTGAACGGAGATTAGGGTGACTTGCCCAGTGAATGAACACCCCCAAGTGAAGGAACAGTACGAGGTTATTTGGCAATAATAAGGCTTGTGATGCACCCTGGTGATAACGGTGTTTTTCATTAGTTCCATCAACATATCATAGATAGCTGGGTGAAGCAGTAGATAAAAAGAAGTCTGCCATCTTCTTTAATTTTGATGTTATCAACAGGTCAGTCTCCAAGAACGTCTCTGGGGGTAACAACTGGAGTAGGCCATTACGTGGGGATTAGTGTTTAGAGTTAAGTAAAATGCTAAATTAGTCAATGTCATGCTTTATTATTGTAGCTGATATGTTTTTCTAGAGAGAACTAATTGGGTAGAAGGGAATTTTTTTTTGATTATGATATGTTTTGTTGGGTGTTCATACTGTGGGAGCTAAAATATGACCTCCAACCAGTAAATGAACGACTGTTCATTCACTGGTTGTTTCACTCACTTTTTAATCGAATGGAGGCTTCCCAAGTGAAGAAACAACTAAAATGCTGATTTTTTGCCTCAACTTGTTTAATAAATATCCTATCCAGTGAATGAACAGGTGAATGTGTATGGGAATGGAGTGTTCATTCACTGGAATTTCAGGTTTCATTCACTAGGAAATAGTGTTCATTCATGGGGAGAAATACATTAACTCCTTTATTGTGGAAAATTAGCTATAAAAATCAACTTTTCTCGTCTTCTGCCATGCTATTCTTGTTCCTTATGTAATTTTAAACAACATCAGACAAATTCAAGTAGTGTAGTACTCCAACTTTAAGAACTATGGACATTAAAGTTCGTCACTAGTGTGCTAAGAGCTTAAGTGTTCATTCATTGGGCGAGTCACCCTAGGCCTCTTTTGCGATTCACACTCGTGTTTCTGATTTATCGTACGTCCAACCCTTAAATTCTAGTAGGGAGCAAACGGTTTGTCCTACAGAGCTCCGCGTGGTCTCAAAAAATTCTAAAAATTCTATGAAATCTTAAATTGAAGGAAAAACAATACCTTTATATGGAAATTTTTTGAGTTAGGGCGTTTTCAAAACTTCAAAAATTAATTTTTGAATCCTTAGAAGTGACCTACATCAACCAAAATCTTCGGGGAACAACTAGACCCAAAATGGAGCCTACATACCAAATTTCATCAAAATCGGTCAATGCTGAGTGGGGAAGGTGCCGCGTACGGCGTACGGACGGCCAAACTTTTTTTCGATTTTTGGATTCTACGTACCTTGAAACGTAAACCATCAAATTTTGAGGGGTTGTTGAAAAAAAAAATTTTCTTGGTCGATTCCAAAGGTTCATTATTGAAAATAATAAGCCAAAATCAGTCGGTACTACTTCCGATTGAATGATTAAAATTAATTGACATACTCTAATAACAGTATATAACAAATGAACCTAATTATGTCACAAACCAAGCAGGCAGAACCTACTAGATAACTATAAATATTAATTTCACACTAGGTAATTTACAAAAATTATTAAGATGAGAAGAGAGGTATCCCAAGTTATTTCTTTTACTGTTCTCAAAGCTCAAAAGAAAAGAATGATATTCAATGAAATCAGTAGGTACACTTGAAGTGTGTTTTGGTCTTGCGTTTCGCTGTTTCTTTACTGTAGCTCCTATTGAACCTCTTTAGTTATGCGATATTGTACCTCTTTTGGTTTATCATTTTCAATAATGAACCTTTAGAATCGACCAAGAAAAAAAATTTTCAACCCCTCAAAATTTGTTGATTACGTTTTAAAGTACGTAGAATCAGAAAAACGAATAAAAACGCGGCAAATTATCACACAACGGTTTATTATTTTTCTATATAGATCACTCGTCTGCAAAGAACACGGCTTTGCCATTGTTACCACCATCCAACATGAATGGCAAAGCCATCGATCGCATTTCGGCCAGCTAAAATTTGCACGCAGATTAGGACTCTTTTGCGATTCACACTCGCGATCCTGATTTATCGTAAGTCCAATCCTTAAGTTTTTGTAGGGGGCGAACGGTTTGACCAAAAGGGTTATCTTAAATTGAAGGAAAACCAATACCTTCATATCAAAATTTTTTGAGCTAGGGCGTTTTTAAAATTTTAACCCTTATATTTCAACCCTTAGAAGTAACTGACAACAACCAAAATCTTCGTGGCACAACTAGACCCCAAATGGAGCCCATATACCACTAACAATTTATATTTGGAAAAAATACTTCACCACTACAATTGATGGTATTGTACATAAATATTTACATCACAGCATTGTATCAGCACTTTCAGCTCTCAGCAGTCATATCCATCTGGCTGCTTGGTATCAGGGTCCGAGATCCGACCTCGGACATTGGGGTGAGGGACAAGGTTGAATCACCTTATCCCACAAATGATGGAGGGAGGATTGTGCCTCTTCCGGCTATGCCATCAGTCGACGCTTCTCCTCCCCAAGGGGTTCGAGTTCAGCTCCAAGTCCCACGGGGCCCATTTGCTCGAGCCGTGGCACGCCGTCGCGTGGCCGTAGCCCTGAAATTAGACCAGATGAATGATCCTCCTGTTAGGACTTGGGTCACCCACTCCAGGATAAACAGTGGGTAACTAGCCCGAATCAGATCCTTGGCTGACTTGCCATGCCATATCCCTCTCCAGGTGATAGTTGCTCCAATCACCTTTAGTTGGTTTCGCTGAATGTTTGCAAGTGCTGCTGCAGCCTCTAGTAATGCGTCAACTTCATATTGCTTCCGAGTCTACCAAGGTAGCGGAAGCTTTGTTTTCAATTTTCAAGGACGAAAAAAAAAAGTTCTCCAAAATCAAAATTTCCACTCGCGTTTTGCGTTTTAGACCTTTTTGAACAATTTTGGTTCCGTGTCTGTCTGTCTGTCTGTGTGTCTGTCTGTCTGTGTGTCTGTCATGAATTCCTTGTAACGCGCATAACTATACGAAGTTGTTGTCCGATTTCTATGAAATTTTCAGGGATTGTGCGGGTTGGTGTGTAGACGGTCCCCTATGAAAATCATCATCCCCGGACTGATAGAAGCGACTGCGCATGCGCAAACGTGAATTACTTGTAACAGCCGTAACTTCAACTGTCCCCCAGGGGTCGCGGGTTCGAATCCCGGCCGAGGCTAAGTATTTTTTTGATCCACTCACATACAACTACTCACTTAATTTGTCATCCAAATTTGACGAAATTTTCTTGGATTGTGCAGATTAGCGTGTAGATGGTCCCCTATGAGGGTAGAGTACTTAGAGATTGGTGTTTTGAGATCAACTACTATGCATCGGATCATCTATATAATCGGGTTATGGATACGAGGAAGCTGTGTGCCACACCCACTTGGCAGACGTTTTTTTGAATTTCGGAAGCATTGATGTCTGCACGTGATCTATGGCCGGAGCCAGAGACCACTGAGACATCAATAATGAAGGCTCCTCTTGGTGTTACCACCAAGAGGTCCGGACGATAACCTCGCTGTTCCAGGTTAAAGTGTGGCTCTAGCCATACTGGCCATCCTTTACGGCGAGCGTAGGCTTCTAATAGGTTCAGGGCAGAATGGTGACGGGCACACCTGGGTCTTACCACGGCTGGGCAAATCTGGAGCACATGCGAGGCTGTTTCGGGTGTTTGACATCCCAATCGACATAGATGGCTGTTGCTGGTACGCCTGCCTCTTGTCCTCCTCACTCCTGTTGGTAGAGAACCAGAATGGACTTCCACCATACCCAACGAACTCCATCCCCATAGTTTCGCTGAAGGGTTCCTGATCCATGCTGTGCATCCGTTTTAGGAGTGGTCCACTGTAAACACTCTCTGTAACTTGAGTCCAGTACTCTGTGACTGTAAATGGGAAGAGTAGGTGGTTGGCGAAGTTCTCTTCTAGGCACCTACATTATAGGTTTAGATAACTGATAATTTTTGTTTTCACATAAGGGGGTCTCAGTCAGTCGCGCATTCCGGGTTAGTATATTCCAAAATTACCAGCGCTCAAACTTCAAAAATTGTACCTAAATTTGAAATTTTCAGGGATTTTCGAAATTAATTAGTGCATCAGCCTAGGGAATTGAAAAACGAAAATATTGCCTCGGGAATCATCAAAATCGAACAATAATTTATTGCCGGCAAAAATGGGAAAACCCTAGCTGAATTAACGGTTTTTCCGATTTTTTGCCGGCAATTTTGTTCGATTTTGATGATTCCAGCGGCAATATTTAAGTGTTTCAATTCCGTAGGCTGATGCACTAATGAATTTCAAAAATACTTAAACATTTCAAATTTAGGTACCTACAACTTTTAAAGTTAGAGCGTCGTTAATTAAGGGAAATGCTAACCCGGAACGAGGAACGAACGGCGACCGACTGAGACCCCCTTAACCATAGTACCTGCCAGTTAATTTTTGTATGAGTTTTCTTTTTGTTTTTAAATACGTTTTAGTAGTTGGGTACTGTTCGAAATGAGTAACCGTACACTCCATTTTTCAAAACCATGTATTCTTGTAGCTCAACAGAAGTTCACTCTTCCTGTAAAAGATTGTGTAGATATTCTTACGACACCTCAAAACCTTGGTGAAGAACCAACCTTGGTGAAGATATTTTATTCATTTCTTGAACTAGGTACTTATCAACATTTTTACTACTATTTTGAACTGTTCTCCAATACTTTCTAACTTTTCACTTTGCACTAGTTACCCTCTATTGAGATTGCCTTCCTATACCTATAGGTATTGGAAGTTATGAGAATGTGAAATAATTATTACATGGTATTGTTATTTCCATGAACATTAATTTATTTCTCTTTACAATATTTCACCCTTCATGCTTCATGTGGGGGTCCTGCTGAACTGCCTCCTCACAGCACTCTCGCAAAGCTGTTGATGTGTTTCTGAATGAATTCCATCTGACCGCTTCCATTGGAGTGATCCCTCAACCACTGGATGACCTCATCAGTTGAGTAGCCAGTCCATGATTTGTTGAACTGAGATTTAATCATGTCTCCAATCATTTTGTTTTGTTCTTCTTTGGTTTCATTGAATTTGGTCAGCAAGTAGTTCTCTATGAGCTTTTCGAGTTGTTGGACACTGATCCCATCAACTGTGACACCTTCCAAGTTGACCTGTATGTTGTGAAACATAAAGATGATTATTTAAGATAGAAAATACCAATTGTATTAAATCGAAGTGTACTTATATCTACTCCAACCTAATTTCGAAATTCACAATCAAAAACCTCACCTATTTTTGACCCATTTTTCATGACCAGACATACTATTATAATTTGTAAAGGATACAATATACATAGGTAGTACTTACGTTAACATTACCCAACAGAAGGTTCAATTCGAGAGAGGCGATTTGAAGAGAATTGTTTATTTCCTCAAAACGGAGGTTTGACACGTCATATCCCTCACCGAGAACTTCTTGCCTGAATCCAAACATGACATTTTCAGAAATATAGCTATCGTTATCATGATGTATAATTTACAAAAAAAATGCTATTCAAAATGATCGAATATAAAGTTGAGTAAATGTATATTTTATGCTGAGGCCTGTGCGTGACTCCACTACTCCATTTGGGTTGAAATTCCTCAAACTACCGTCAAAGTTTTTCAAAGTATTGCTTTTAATCAGGCGGCTCACAGTTTAGTGGTTGAGATGATATGAAGGAATTCTAAAACACAACCTATCTTCTTCTATTACTCATTTACTCATACTCTTAGATACACTATGCTAATGCTCAGACAAGTACCTTATGACTCCTTCGCCAGAGACTTTGTGTCCGAAGAGTTTTCCTTCCACTTCTATATCGTAGACTCTAGTTAAGTTTAGGTTAGTCAAACGGAACTTGGTGGCTAATGTTGAGGCATCGAATTCGTACCGGCCGAATAGAACTTGGTTGATACCGTACGCCATTCCGTTCTTACCTGTGACTGTGATACTGCAATAATAATATGGGATATTAGTTAGGTACATTTAACAATCAAACTATAAATCTATAAGGAATGTGATTTGTTTAGTATCATCTGAATAGAATTTCTTTCGTAAGTAAGTTATTACTCGGTATCAACTTCCGGTATCCTCAGTCGTTCGTTCACAAAACTTGGTAGAGGGACGGAGGATGTTTTTGGCAAAGCAGAGTTATAAAAAAGTACTGTGGCTCCTGTCAGCTCCTTGATTTGATCTGCTGTTGGAGATGCTGAAAAACGATAATAATTCATAAAATACAAGTTATCATAGAAAACAAATAAACATAAACTCGCCCATCAGAATTTGATTGAGGAAATCGCTATTATTAGGTATTATAAATATAGTTTTTGATGTTTTTGGGTGACCTATAAGAATGTTGCACAAATATCACGGTAATCCATGGACTATCTAACTGTCGTGGATCTAGGAACGATTTCTTGGGGACCCAAGCATATAGTTCTCCTTCTAATCTTCTCTCAGAATATGGAGAAAAAAAGTTTGAAAAAAAGTTGCATAAAGAGCCTTTGAACCAATTTATTGGCAATTGATGTTTTCGTTATGGTCACCAAAGTTTCCTCAGATGATTCCGTCTCAATTTTAATGCCAAAGAGAGACGAATTAATTCACTCGATACGAGGATGTGGAAAGCCATTTCAATAAGAAACGGAGTCAAGTAGAACGTGGTATAATATACCACTATACGTGAAATATTATTTCACTACTTTCGTGGTGACCTAACTGATGACCTATTTATGCAACCTCGAGTGATGATGACCTGGTCGTAGAAATTAATTTAACTTTGTAACTCATTACTTTCGTGGAAATAGACCTCTTCACTCCGTTTTAACATGTTTAATGTTTTAGGGCTGGGGGTCATTCTGTGAATTCCGACACGCAAATCTGCAACGCTTATTTTTCTTAGTTACCACGGACCGATTTCTTAGTTACCACGTTATATCGGCTCCATTTGGGGTCTAGTTGTACCAAGATGGTCACTGATCAGCTGAGTGAGCTCCAAGGCCACTTTCTCTCCTGTTGAACGCAGGAAGCTGAAATTTGAGAAGCAGGGTCAATGGAGAATGCTGAAGGCGCCTGAGTGGTCACTGATCAGCTGAGTGATCGGCAATCTAATTTCTCCCTTGCGAGGGAAAAACATTAAACATGATTTAATGTTTTTCCCTCGCAAGGGAGAAATTGAACAGAGATTTTTTGACAATGTGAGAAGAAATATACAGTAAGTTGGTAATTAAAAATTATTTGATACTTTTTAGTTCTTACTACCAGATATTTTCCTGTGATTTGCATTTGAAACTCCAGTATATTGGAAATAATCTGATTATTTTAAATGTGTGCTTAAAGAGATCAACCACTGGCCACCAACCAGTATTGGGAACGTAGTCATTATCATACTATTAAGCATAAACCTTTAGTATCACTTACCAGTGTTGATGGGCACACAGTTACCAACGGCAAGAGTGGCGGCGATGATGAGGGCGAACTTCATGATGAGTGATCGATGTAGCTGTTTTGAGAACTACTGTACCACCAATTTGAGCCTGCATCAATTTATAGTAGGTTTCTGAAAAGAGGAGGGGAGTTGAATCATAGAGCTGAAGGGTCTTAATCTTACTCACAACGAAATTGAATATGCATTGAGTGGTTGATAAAGATAGGTGACTAATTTCAAGTTTTGAGCTCTCTTCTTGAGGTGCCTATGTAGTAGTTTGAAGAGGTGAGGTTGACTGGACGCGTATGCTTAGTACTAGAGGGTGTGGAGGGGAGGGGGGCATTCAATCTTCTTTAGACCCAGAAAAGGGAAGAAACCTATTTATTAAACGCTGCAAATTATTACACAATGGTTTATCATTTTTCTATATTGATCACTCGTCTGCAAAGCCACCAACCATCCAACATGAAGAAAAACATCGATCGCATTTCGGTCAGCTAACATTTGAACGGAGATTAGGCCTCTTTTGCGATTCACACTCGTGTTTCTGATTTATCGTACGTCCAATCCTTAAATTGTCGTAGGGAGCGAACGATTTGTCCTACAGAGCTCCGCGTGGTCTCAAAAAATTCTAAAAATTCTATGAAATCTTAAATTGAAGGAAAAACAATACCTTTATATGGAAATTTTTTGAGTTAGGGCGTTTTCAAAATTTCAAAATTAATTTTTGAACCCTTAGAAGTGACCTACATCAACCAAAATCTTCGGGACACAACTAGACCCCAAAAGGAGCCTACACACCAAATTTCATCAAAATCGATCAATGCTAAGTGGCAAAAGTGCCGCGTACGGCGGACGGCGGACGGACGGCCAAATTTTGGTTTATTATTTTCAATAATGAACCTTTGGAATCGACCAAGAAAAAAAAAAATTTTAACACCCCCTCAAAATTTGATGGTTTACGTTTCAAGGTACGTAGAATCCAAAAATCGAATAAGAATTTGGGCGTCCGTCCGCTGTACGCCGTACGCCGATTTTGATGAAATTTGGTATGTAGGCTCCATTTGGGGTCTAGTTGTGCCCCGAAGCTTTTGTTTGATGTAGGTCACTCCTAAGGGTTCCAAAATCAATTTTGAAATTTTGAAAACGCCCTAACTCAAAAAATTTCGATATAAAGGTATTGTTTTTTCTTCAATTTAAGATTCTATGGAATTTTTAGAATATTTTGAGACCACGCGGAGCTCTTTAGGACAAACCGTTCGCTCCCTACGAAAATTTAAGGGTTTATATTGAAATATATATATATATAAATCAAAACACGAGTGTGAGTCGCAAAAGAGGCCTAATCTCTGTTCAAATTTTAGCTGACCAAAATGCAATCGATGGTTGGTAATTTTGATTTTTTTTATTTAAAAAAAAAATTTTTTTTGATTTATTTTATTTTTCATATTGGATGGTTGGTGATTTTGTAGACGAGTGATCTATATAAAAATAATAAACCGTTGTGTAATAATTTGCAGCGTTTTTATTCGATTTTTGGATTCTACGTACCTTGAAACGTAAACCATCAAATTTTCAGGGGGCGTTAAAAAAAAAAATTCTTGGTCGATTCCAAAGGTTCATTATTGAAAATAATAAACCAAAATCAGTCGGTACTACTTCCGATTGAATGATTAAAATTTATTGACATATCATAAAACCATGTAAGTCGAGTTTATCAAATTTTACAGGGGACACTAAAAACTGAATCATTAAGTTTTCAATCTATATACAATAAGTTTTTTCGTTCCATTCCTTAAAATTGGTGGTAACAGTAGTATTTCAAAGAGCTTGAGACTAATTTCATCAAAATTTACTTCAGCGAACGAAAAAATGGACTTACATGCTTTTACCCAGCCTTTGACACCCGAGTTACGTGGTTTTCAATTTGATTTTTATGAAAATATACCCAGCTTGGTTTATTTTATTATTAGGAATATTATTCAATTTTTTTCTCCAGGTTTCAAGGTTACACAAAATACCCAAATCGATGCAAAAGGAAAATATTTAAATGAAAATTCATAGGCGTTGACAAATACGCAGTCCACTTTTAAGGCTCCTTGAGTCAGAACGATAGTCTTCAGTCTTAATATTACTAGAGTTAAGCAATAAATTATACAATATACTACCAATTCCTCAATTACCATTTCTTAAATTACAACCATTACTTATAGGAACACTTTACCTATTACAACCGTAACTAGGTAGGTATGCATTTAATGTGAAGTGTTAGGCAACTAGGTACTTTTGTTTCATTAAAACAAGGGATGAGTTAGGTATGGGTTAGAGATGAACTGGATATGGGTTGAGGATGGGTTAGAGATGGGATAGGGGTTAGGGATAGGTTGGAGATAAGCTAGGAACGGGTTAGGGGTGGGCTGGGTATAAGTTAGGGGTTGGGATAGGTCAGAGCTGGGTTGGGTTAGAAATGGACTAGGGATGGGTTAGGAATGGGATGTATTAGGAATAGGTTGGAGATGGACTAGGGGTGGATTGAGGATGGGTTAGGGATTGGTCAGAGCTGGATTTTCTTAATGGTTATCTCTATATTATTTCTTGTATCATTAATTTTACAGAGTTTCCTGTAAAACATAAGCAGGCCAATAGCACACTACTAATCTCTTGTTGTTCTTTCTAACATCAGCATTACAGCTACGTCAAACAGCCAACAAAATCAATCAATTCATCTAAAATATCCTCCTAAATAATGTAAAAATAATTTAGAAACAATGCGGAAAAACACGTGATTTTAGGTAGGTAGGTAAAAAAAACACGTAGGTAGGTCGTGATTTTAAGGTTGGCCTCAGTATAGAAAAGCACGTGTCTGCAGAACACAACCAACGTCTCACAGAAACTTTAGGTACGTTCCTGCCTTATTCAACATTCTTTATCTACAACGTATATAGTAACTTTTATTACAGAGTTGAACTCAATTTCTTTTGTCGTTTAGATTCTCTATATAGGTAACAGTTTTCTGCCGCGATGGGCAACTTGAAAGTTCTCGTCTCCGACATAATGATGGTCGATCGTTCACAAGACGTCATTCAGATTCCACCACGCAGATTGTGGTTAGCGGTTAGATCATCTATATACGGTTTAAGTTTAAAGAACGCCTGGCAAATAGGTGTGGCACATAGCTTCTTCGTATCCATAACACGATTGTATGGATGATCCAATGCATCTATGCATATGACTATAGTCGCTAATCTAAAAACATCAATTTCTAAGTATGTGGTGGATACTCCATTGATTATGTTATATTTGTTGTTACGTGTTATTAATTTATTTCAGATGTTGAAAATACATTCACCTTTTGGTTTTCGTAAAAAGTTGCACGCAATTATTTTTACCGCAAAGAAATAGGCACGAGATTAATATATCCCAGAGTATTAACACCCACCAAAAACTGGTGACCCCGACGTGATATCTGCAGAAGGCGTAAAACCTCTACCATGTAAAGTTGAACAAATACAAAAAAATCGAGCCACCCAAATCTGTTATGGGAATGAGACGATTTTTGGTGCTTATTAATTTTTATAGACTTTTTTACCTAAAGCCGCGCAATATACAGTAACACTTACAGAGTACTTAAAGGGACATTCAGGGAAACAGGATTCTTCTATCCAATTATCCCAAGAGGCTATACAGGATTTTGAGAAATGCAAAGAACAATTGAAAGATGCAGTTATGTTAGCCCATCCTAGAACAGACATACCATGGTCATTAATGGTAGATGCGTCTAACAAAGCAATAGGTGGTAGTGTTCAACAAAAAGTATCAGGAGGTTGGCAACCTCTTGGATTCTTTTCACGAAAATTAAGTGCCGCGGAACAGAAATATAGCGCTTATGACCGCGAACTTTTAGCGATTTTTGCTTCAGTTAAGCATTTCAAACATTTGCTTGAGGGTAGAGTTTTTACGATATTTACAGACCACAAACCCTTGATTTATGCTTTCAACCAGAAGCCTGACAAAGCAACTCCTCGACAAGCTCGCCAGTTAGACTATATTGGTCAATTTACAACTGATATACAGCATGTTTCTGGCTCGGAAAATGTAGTAGCTGATTGCCTTTCTCGGTTAGATTCGATTGATGTTTTAGACTACAATCAGTTGGCTCAAGAACAGAAAACAGAACAGTTGCCTACAGCTATTTTAGGTACTACTCTTTCCTGGAAGCAAGTTAAAATGCCTGGTGTTGCAGAGCCTGTGCACTGTGACGTATCCACAGGTTTTGTTCGACCATACGTTCCATTGAAATTGAGAAGGCAAGCGTTTGACAGTGTACACAATTTGTCGCACCCCGGTAGGGCGGCAACCCTTAAGTTACTTCGTCAAAGGTTCATATGGCCGTCTATGGCGAAGGACAGCGCACAATGGGTGAAATCGTGTATTGGATGTCAAAAAGGGAAAGTTCATCGTCACACTCATGGACCTATGGGAGATTTTGTTCCACCTGCAGAACGCTTCTCTCATATTCATATAGATATTGTTGGTCCAATGACCCCTTCTAATGGCTACAAATATGTCCTCACTATGATTGATAGGTTCACTCGTTGCAGTGAAGTGGTTCCTCTTGCAGATATTCGAGCAGAGACAGTGGCCGAAGCATTTTGCTCTGGCTGGATAGCACGGTTTGGTACCCCAGAGACAATAACGTCGGGCAGGGGGAGACAATGTGAATGCTCTCTATTTGCGGAATTAACTAGAAAGTTAGGAATCACTCATCGATTGACAGCACCTTATAATCCTAGAGCCAATGGTTTGGTCGAACGCTTCCATCGCCAACTGAAATCTGCAATTCGATGCTACGGAACAGAAAATTGGGTTGAGCTGCTTCCGTTGATTATGCTAGGCATCAGAACTGCAGTAAAAGAGGACCTCGGTTGTAGTGCTGCTGAGTTGGTTTACGGTTGTACATTGAGACTACCGAATGATTTTATAGAAGATCGTCCAACATCAATTAAGTCCACTCAGCACTACTTATCGCAATTGCAAGAGATGATGAACAAAATAAGAGCCCAGCCCACTGCGAGACATGTTCAACCAGCAATTTTTGTTCACCCTGAGTTGGAAAAATGCACTCATGTTTTTATTCGAAGTGAAAGGAAAGATTCAACGCTGAAGCCTCCCTACCAAGGTCCTTACCCAGTAGTCATACGAGGAACGACAACGTTTACTGTGAGAATCGATGGAAAAGAAATGCCAGTTTCACTCCATCGATTAAAGCCAGCATTTATCTGCCAAGAAGCAGATGAACGAAGCCGAGCATTTCCAATTATGATTCAGGATGAGAGTCAACCTGCAGCTACACAAGTAACACCAGAAGAATCCCAAGAACTACAGCCACCTCTCGAACGTGCAAGAACAACCTATGAGCCTTGGATAGCACGACAGAAAATGACTAGATGTGGAAGACAAATCCGCTTACCTGTTCGTTTTGCGGATCAACTTCTTTACTGAAGAGGGGGTAGTTTGTGGTGGATACTCCATTGATTATGTTATATTTGTTGTTACGTGTTATTAATTTATTTCAGATGTTGAAATTTTCAACTTGAAAATACATTCACCTTTTGGTTTTCGTAAAAAGTTGCACGCAATTATTTTTACCGCAAAGAAATAGGCACGAGATTAATATATCCCAGAGTATTAACACCCACCAAATTGCACTACCCTCATAGAATACTACCCACACTTCAACCCGCACAATCTCTGACAATTTCATCGAATTCAGGTGGAAAATGTAGAAGTTATGACGGTGACAAGGAATTCACATTTATTCATGCTCAGTGGCAACTATCAGTCCGGATGCGATAATTATTTTAAGGGACCATCTACTCGCCAATCAGTAGGGGGAAGGCACCAGTTATTGGACAGATAATGTTGGACACTCCGTAATATTATCTGAATTAGTAAGAATATGAGCGGGATTTTTACTGCGAAACTATTGTAGTAGTTAAAGGAACTTTCCTGGATCGTACTGATGTACATTAAAAATATCCAGAATGCTTCTACAATTTCTAGTGTGCTTTGAAACTTCATGAGGTCCCCGTCGGTCGTGTTTCTTGTGAATTCGGAAATCTGATCCTATTCATTATGGTTTTTTCATACTTCATCATAGATTTTATGTTTTCATTGGGTTAGTTTCTGTTAGATGAGTAATTTTCCGAGCGAATGGCATGTTGAAATTGTAGTTTTAATGTTTTTATTTTAATACAAGAGGAGTATCCAATAACTGGAACCAGAAAGATGATGATATCCACTTATTGGATGGGTGTCCATGGAGTTATTGCAATAACTGGTGAAGTTTTGATTTTCCCTAGGTTTCATTTATTGGACAGTGACATGGAATTGACTGGAGGTCTTTTGGTTTATTATTTTCTGTAGCAACTTTTCTATTTTGAAAACTATTCAAATGTCTCTTAAATGTTTCAAATTTGAAATGAATCGTTTAGAACCCCATTACGAAACAATTTAAGACCAAAAACTGGAAAAAAGCGGTTTATTGATGTGTCCAATAACTGGTGCATTTCCCTAATAATCCATGAGAATTTCATCGAAATCGGATGAAAAATGTGGAAAATACTCGTTTTACTGTTACAAGGAAATTCACGTTTGCACATGCGCAGTGGCAAACGGCGGTGGTTGCCGCATCAGTCCGGATGCGATAATTTTCATAAGGGATCATCTACTCGCCAATCAGTATAATCCCACAGAATTGCATCAAAATCGAACCATAACTTCGTACAGTTTTGCTCGTTACAAGGATTTCATGACTGACACACAGACAGACAGACATGGAACCAAAATTGTTCAGAAGGGCCTAAAACGTAAAACGCGTATACAATAAATTTTGCGAGGTTTGAAATTGGAATTTTAAAAATTGTGTAAATATTCTCATGTCTGCTGTGCCCCGATTTGAATCGTGACCATGTTTCATGAAATTGTACATGAAAAATTATTTAAAAATATATATTTATTTATTATTGGGTATTATTGCTTCCGAGACTACCAAGGTAACGGAAGCATTCTTAAAACTTTTCAAGGTTGAAAAAAGTTCCCCAAAATCAAAATTTCCACTCGGGTTTTACGTTTCAGATCTTCAGAATCTTGGTTCCATGTCAGTCAGTCAGTGTGTCTGTATGTGTCATGAAATGCTTGTAATGGGTGAAACTATACGAAGTTACCGTCCGATTTCGAAGAAATTTTTAGGAACTGTACGAGTTGGTGTGCAGATGATTCCCTATGAAAATCATCGCCTTCGGGCTGATAGTGGCCTCTGCGGATGCGCAAACGTAAATTTCCTTGTAACTGCCATAACTTTTACATTTCCCATCTGAGTTCGATTAATTTTTCAGGGATTATTCGGATTGGGGCATAGATAGTCCCCAATGAAAATCATGCCCCCCAAATCGACGGTAGCCTCTGCGCATGCGCAAACGTGAATTTCCTTGTAACAGCTTCTACATTTACCATCTGATTTCGATGACATTTTCCTGTATTGTTCAGATTGGCCTGTAGATAATCCCCTGTGAAAACTAACGCCCCGGAACCAAAAGTGGCCTCTAAACATGCGAAAACGTGAATTTTTTGGTAACAGCCATAACTTCTACATCCGATTTCAAAAGAATTTTCTGATATCGTACGGATTGGCGTGTAGATGGTTCCCTATGAAAACCATCGCCCGGAAATTATAGAAGTCATTGCGAATCCACAACCGTGAATTTCATTAGCCATAACACCCACATTTGTAATCCGATTTCGAAGAAATATTCAGAGATTGTGCAAGTTGATGTGTAGATGGTACCCTATTAGGGTAGTTGAAGGTAGGTACTTAGTGATTGATTTTGAGTTAGCTACTATGCATCGGATCATCTGTGCCATCGGGTTATGGGTACGAGAAGCCATAAGAGCCACACCCACAAACTTTTTTTATTGCGTCATTCTAGAGAGAGAGAGTTAAAGCATTTAAGTTACGTACAGCAACATGCTTATCTGCTGACTAAGTGCTGACGATATCAGCACGAAGGTATATAGGCGCCCCTCTTACTCGCAGCAGGCAGTCGCCTCTTTACGCTCTTAGCTCGATGTTCTAAAGTCCCGGGAATTTGCCACTTTCTTATATAATTTTGTGAATCAATAAATTGTTGTTTTTTAAAAAGTGACTTCACGTTTCTTCTCAATTAACTGGCGCAGTCGGTAGGACAAGTGCAATTTACCAAGTACCTAGCAAGTGGTCAGTAAATTCCGTTTTAACGGTTTGTGCGCGTAACCTACGAAGTGATACAAGTGAAAGTGTGCTACGGAAGATTCCCGGACGACACAGAGCAATTTACAGTAAGGGCACTCCTTACGACCAAAAACGATGATACTGGCGTAAGTACTAGAACTTCGTTCTACGATATTCAATCAACCAGGGATAAACCCCGATCAATTTATTGCAAACACCTTCTACCTTCATCACACATCAGCTTCATCATAGAACTTCTAAAAATCAAATAAATTCAAATCAAAGAACATTCAGAATCAAGAATCGGCCTTCCTCCTCCTCTCCTCGAGCTCTCCTCTTCTTTCGTCGCAGACGCTCAGTCCTCACGGTCATCGCGATCTTTGTGCTAACGTCATCGAATTCCTCCAACTTCGCTCCTTCACCTACAAGAGATAAGCAACCTCCTACGCCTCTTGTAATTAATTTAGAATATTTTCCTTCCAGCTAACCACTCATAATAATAACAACCTGTAATTTCATAGCTGTACCCTATAAACCTCAAAATTCCGAAATCATTTAAGAAATACCTACACGAACAGTTCAAAAAACTCGAAAGACCACCACCCATAATGGCTGAAGAACAAAACCCACATGTTTTGCTTCTCCAGTTGGTTCAACAGCAACAAGCGTTATTCCAACAGCAGTTGCAACTTCAACAAGCTAACCAAAACAAACCCAAAGAATTCAAAGATAAACACGCCAATTTAATCCCAGTCTTTTACGGAAACTCAGAGTCGCTACCCAAATTTCTAAATTCTTGTGATAAAATAATCAGAAGATTTTATAACCAGGAAGAACCTGAGGATCTTCAAAATGAAGAAATTTTGGAAGCAATACTCCTTAAAATTCAAGGCCCCGCGGAAAAAATATTTGCAGCAAAAAGAGTTACTTCTTATGATCAAATAAAGACCTCACTTTTAGAAAATTTCTCAGACAGGAGGGACATATACACACTGGATTTGGAATTTGGTACTTTCAGACAAGGAGACAAAGAAACCCCATTTAACTTTCATGAACGACTAACGAGACATCTAGACACCACTATTGCTCACATACGAAACCACGTAGAAGTACAGTTGAAACAAGACTACTTAATCGAACACTTTGAAAATCTTGCCCTCAGATGCTTCATATTAAATATTAAAGAACCCATTGGAAACCAAATTAGAGCACGTAACCCCAAAACGTTAGGAGAAGCCTTAGGGCTGATGACAAACGAATATCAGATGACTCCTAACAAATATTCGTATCAACCAAATTTCAATAATCAAAAACCCAGCAACAGCTATCAGAACCCGAGTCACAAGATTCACTCAAATACCCAAGCATTCTCTAACCCTAAAAATTTCCAAAACAAAAATCCTAACCCTTTTTCCAAACCTGTCCAACGACAGTTTCAAAACCCCAGATACGCAACCCCATTCAAACAATTTAACCAATATCCTAATCACAATCAAATAAAACCAAACCAACCATTTAACCAATATCCGAACTATAATCAGGTAAGACCAAATCAATACCAAAAGCCGACGCCTATGTCCTGGCAAACAACCAACCCCAATCTGCACAACCTCCAACATTCACGCGAAGAACCTCCTTTAGAGGAAAAAGACCAAAATATAATAAATGAGACCCAGGATTTTTTAGAGGAGGCCACTCTCAACCCCCAGTACGACAACCCCAGCTACCAACCCCCAGTACGACTCAACCCCCAGTACGACAACCAAGAAAACCATCATCCTTTAACTTAAACAATTTGGATCAAAGGATGACGGAACTGCCCTACATCATCTTAAAAAAATGGAACCTGAACATGTTAATTGATACTGGAAGCACTACTAGCTACATTAACCCAATAGTGGCAGAAAAATTCTTCTCAAAAAAATTCTCAAAATCTCCATTCATCGTAAAAACCGCCCACGGGCTATCGGAAGGCAAATTTAATACGATAGTACCCTGTGAGGAAATTTTCAACGAACCAGAATTAAAATTAAAATTCAACGTATTTAAATTTCACGATAAATTTGATCTTCTGATGGGTCTAGATAACCTGAAGCTATTGAATGCTTCTATTAACCTAAAAAACGATGTATTACAAACAAAAAATAGTAACATACAACTTAAATATTTAAATACGGAAACTAACGATGTATTAAACGTTGAAGGTAGAACGATACAGCAGATAGAAATAAAATGTAAAAATATAAAAGATGGAGATGTAATTATTCCATATATTAAATTGGGTAAGCTGGAAATCGCGCAAAGTTTAGTAAAATTAAATAACTATAGAGGATATGTTAGGATACTTAATCCTACAGATCATGATATTACAGTAAAAATCCCAATCATTAAAGCTGAAGAGATCAACTACAATCTCGAAGAATTAAATAACATTCAAATAACAAATAAAAAAGATCACCCCAATACAGGTATCGAATTCGATAAATTAAGATTGGATCATTGTAATTCAGAGGAAAAAGCCGCGATTATCGAATTAGTATCAAAATACCCGGATATATTTTATAAAGATGGCGAACCATTAACCTTCACAAATGAAGTTAAACATGTCATCAGGACAGTTGATGAGATTCCCGTCTATACTAGAAATTACCGATTTCCTGAAATATATAAAAAAGAAGTCGAAAACCAAATTAACGAGATGTTGCAACAAGGAATAGTCAGACCCTCTGATAGTCCATGGAATTCCCCTATATGGATAGTGGCAAAATTAAATTCAGAATTGTAGTAGATTATAGAGTGGCAAAATTAAATTCAGAATTGTAGTAGATTATAGAAAACTAAACGACAAAACAATCGAAATTAAATATCCACTTCCTCAAATTTCAGATATTCTTGACAAATTAGGACGCGCCCAATTCTTTTCTTGTATCGATTTAAAAAGCGGATTCCACCAAATACAAATGGACCCGAATAGTATAGAAAAAACCGCATTCAGCGTTCCTAATAATCATCTGGAGTTTACTCGCTGTCCCTTTGGATTACGTTCTGCACCAGCAACGTTTCAACGAGTTTTAGACAATGTCTTGAGAGGTATAAACAACGAATATTGTTGTGTATACCTTGACGACATTATAGTATTCAGTGTTGACCTCCAAGAACACATAAGAAGGTTGAAATCGGTTTTTGACAGACTTAGAAAAGCTAACCTTAAGATACAGCTAGATAAAACAGAATTTCTAAAAAAGGAAGTCGCGTATTTGGGGCATGTGATAACTCCAGAAGGAGTAAAACCAAATCCAGATAAGATCAAAGCCATCCTTCAGTACCCAATTCCCAAAACAACTAAAGACATTAAAAGCTTCCTAGGTTTGCTAGGTTACTATCGTAAATTCATCAAAGATTTCGCTGGACTAACAAAACCCCTCACATCAAGATTAAAAAAGGGAGCTAAAATTAATATTGACGACACAGATTATTCAGAATGTTTCGAGCTATGTAAACAACTATTAGTCAATGAGCCAATTCTCCAATATCCCGATTTTAACAAAACTTTCCATCTGACGACTGACGCTAGTAATGTGGCGATTGGGGCGGTATTGAGTCAAATGTCTAATAACAGTGACCTACCAATTGCCTATGCCAGTCGAACACTGAACGAAACGGAAAGAAAGTTGTCAACTATCGAGAGAGAATTGTTAGCTATAGTTTGGGCCGTAAAATATTTTCGACCATACCTCTATGGTCGCCATTTCAAAATCTTATCAGATCACAAACCATTACATTGGTTGTTCTCCCTCAATGAACCTAATTCGAAATTATTCCGCTGGAAAACTAAATTACAAGAATATGATATCGACATCCAATATAAAAAAGGATCCTTGAACACTAACGCGGATGCACTGTCCCGTGTTGAAATTAATAATTTGGAAGACATAGATGTTTCTAAATTCAAAGATATAACCAACAAAGCTCCTTCCGAATTGATAGAAACTTATTTCCCAGAACTCCTAAAGAATCCAACTAATAAGATAGAGAAAAAACAGATCAATGATAGATTAGACAAGCTTATAGAAAAGAAACCTTTGGAACTACTAGATGACATAATAACGACATTCGATTCAAAATCCATGATAGTAAATGTAGATGAAGTTGAACAAAACGCCCCGTCTGATATTACTGTACATTCCAATTACTACGGTAACACCGTGGTGAATATACCCATCAAAGATGAAATAATCAATAAATGTAAAAATCAAATCATAATTGAGGTAAACGATCAAATAGGCACCAGCATGAAACCCAAAATAAATAAACTATTCGAAGACAAAACCAGAATCTCAGTGGTGTTTTCAAGATGCAACTTGAATAATGACATAACCAATTTTATAAAAGAATACATTATACCTAAAAGAAAATACGGTATTTATTTCGAGACAGATATCTACCAAGAATTTGTGCGACAACTAACCAAAGTATTTACTTATTCTCAGATAGATATAACCAAATTCTGCAAAAAAGTAAAAGACGTAGAAAAAATAGAAGACGTGGAAAAACTACTAAACACCTACCATTCCGGAGAAAATAATCATAGAGGCATCGAAGAAACTTATGAACACTTAAAAAGAGAATATTACTGGCCTAAAATGTCAAGTTCAATTCAAAATTTTATCAACAATTGTGAAACGTGCCTTAAATGTAAATATGATAGGGTTCCATTAAAACCCAAGTTAAATATTACTCCAACAGGATCCAAACCCATGGAAACTTTACACATCGATAAATTAACTCTTGAAAATTCTAAATTTCTAACTATAATTGACCCTTTCTCACGATATGCTCAAGCATATGCCTTGAACTCTTCCAACAGTATTGAAGTAGTTAACTCATTGATCAAATTCTTCTCCCATCACGGAATCCCCTCTAGCATAGTAGCAGACAATGGAGCAGAATTCCACAGCTCACTCGTCAAAGAGCTCTTGTCTCTACACAACATTAAAATTCATTTTACATCCCCTCAACATCCTGAATCAAATGGAGTTATCGAAAGATTCCACTCAACACTTATAGAACATATTAGATTAATGAACGATAGGGTTGAATTTAACAAGGATACTATAATAACTAAAGTGAACTATGCAATTTTAGCATATAACAATTCCATCCATTCTTCATCCAAACTTACACCTTTTGAGCTTCTTTACGGCCATATCAATCACAAAAATTTACTCAATTCAGATGTAGAACATGTCATCATAAATCAATATCTACAAACACATAAAGAAAAGACTAAGGCACTCTATGAAATCATGAAACAACGTTTCGATGAAAACAAAGAAGCAGTTATAAATGAAAGGAACACGAATAGAGAGGATATTCCCTTGCCATTTCCCGAAAAAATATTCGTCAAAACTGTGCAAAAACAACATAAAACTAAACCTAAATACAACCCAGAAATACTTAAAGAAATAGACCCAAAGCTTAAAACAGGAATTATTGTACCGAGACACCATAACACTCAAGCAAAAATTCATTTAGCCACAGTCAAACGTCCGCGAAAAAGAGAAGAAACTATGTTAGAAAGAGTATGGAACGAAAAATTAGACCATAATGAGAAATTCATAACAAATTTCGGTATCACTATAACTAGAGCAGACTTACTCACACTTAAAGACCCTAACTGGTTAAATGATAATGTAATAAATTTCTACATGGGTATGATCCAAGATAGAAACGAACGAGATAAAGACCCCCACAAAGTCTACTGCTTCCATAGTTTCCTTTATGTTTCTCTATCTGCAGGAGGTTTCCCTCGAGTACGTAATTATACTAAAAATGTTGATATTTTCAGTTATGATACAGTATTGATACCCATCTTTAAATCAGCACATTGGCGACTGATCGTAGTGAAAATCAAAGAGAGAAAAATTTTATATTTTGATTCATTAGCCTGGGATGGTCAAGAAATTCTTGCTTCCATCCGTAACTACCTTGAAGAAGAACACAAAAATAAACATAAAGATAATTTTCAGAAAATTAACTGGGAGTGTATTCAAGTAAAAAACAAACCTGAACAGAACAATTCCAATGACTGCGGATTGTTTCTGTTGTATTATGCTAAAAATTATAAAATCACAAAACCTACCCCACCGAATCCAAATAAATTAAGGGAACAAATATGTCTTGAGATACTAAACCACAAATTAGAATTTACAAACATACCAACTTAACGTCTTCATATTCTACTTTCCAGACTCATCTTTATCATTGGGACTGGAATGGCGACTAACATAAATAACATTACCTTGAACCAAGGTATAATTCCAGTTAAATTAGGACAAGCCAGGATGCTGCAATCTTACCATACGCTGACGCACTATTACCAGTTGACACAGTTGATAAACCAATTAGATACTATAAAAAATAATAACGACTTCATCTTGAAGACAATTTCTGAGGATACTGAAGTTCAGAGTAGAGTACGAATTCCATTAGATTTAACCAAACATGCAATAAATGAAGCAGAAACAAGGCTACACAACACGCTGGTTCCCAGAAGGACAAAACGCGGACTGATTAATGGATTAGGTTCTGCCATCAAATTCATCACAGGTAATTTGGACGATAGTGACGCAAAAAAGTACGATGAAATATTAACCCAAATAAGACACAACCATACTGACCTTAGAAAACAGTTTATAGAACATTATAACATCAACAACATTCTCATCGAACAGTTTAACCATACTATTGAAGAAATTAATTACAACAATCAAATCATCATGGCTGAATTAAACGGACTCAAAAAACTAAACTCTTTCGAAACCCATGTCGGTTTAGTAGAAACTATATTGAACCACCAATTAATAATTATGAACTTCATGATGGACGTAATACAGGACATTGAAAATTCAATTACATTTTGTAAACTTGGAGTGCTACACCCAAGTATCATTAAACCAGAAATATTAGTTAAAGAACTAGAAAAGATATCTAAATTCTATAAGAACCAACTTTTGAACTTTGAAGAAGAAAATTTGTTCGAACTACAAAAACACATTAAGGTCAAATGCTTCATATCCCTAGAAGAAATAATATATTTCATAGATATTCCGATTGTAAACGTAGATGTCTTCGACCTTTTCTTCATGCAACCAGTCCCTACATATTTTGAGAGCAAATCAGTAACCATAATACCAACGGTTCAATATCTTCTACAGTCTGGCCAAATAATCAAACCGTTAAAAGATACGTGCGACCAAGGACAGATATACTTGTGTTATAATCATTTAGTAACCACCGTAAACATTAACTGCGAATCATCAATTCTTGTTAATAACGTAAATTCAGATTGTAAATATTCAGAAATTCAAGTCGAAGACAACTATGTAGAACTATTAAGCAGTATTAACCAATATTTGTTAGCTTTCTTCAAAGAAGACAAAATTGAGATTCATAATGACAAATCTGTTGAAACACTTACGCTAAAAGGAGTGTATTTGTTAAGTCCAAACAATAGTACCATTTTTTATAAACAATACCCTTTATCTATAGCAACAAACAAGATATATGGACAACCTGCCATTACCAAAGGAATAAATTTCCAACTAAACGCCACACAAATTTCCGAGGAGAAAATTAAACTGAAATCTCTTGAATTCAAAATGCTACCCTACAAATCAATTCAAACCGTTCCAGAAGATTATGTGAAAGAAATGTTTATCCCAAGCTTTTGGACAATCATATTATACGCCTTAATTATATGTATCATGTTGTATTTAACACTACAATACAGGGACTTCAAAAGACCCCCAATCACAATGTAGATATTCATTATGTATTGTTTTATTATGTGTTGTTTATATTCATTATGTGTTGTTTATATAATGTGGGATTAGATTTGGGATTATAGAATTGTGGGATTAGATTTATATCATGGTTGTGGGATTACACTATATTATGTTTGTGGGATTAGATTAGATGTTTTGGATTAGATTTTTGTTGTAAATTGCTCTGATTGAGGCATTCCCAAATTTCGATTCCATCTGTATTTGTGATCTAAGGGGGGACGAGTTACGTACAGCAACATGCTTATCTGCTGACTAAGTGCTGACGATATCAGCACGAAGGTATATAGGCGCCCCTCTTACTCGCAGCAGGCAGTCGCCTCTTTACGCTCTTAGCTCGATGTTCTAAAGTCCCGGGAATTTGCCACTTTCTTATATAATTTTGTGAATCAATAAATTGTTGTTTTTTAAAAAGTGACTTCACGTTTCTTCTCAATTAACTTTTATTTATCAAAAAAATACATTAGAAGTATTTAATTAGTTAAAGTTTTTGCCATCATGGGCCATTTCATTTTGCATGTCATTTTCCATTATTATAAAATACAGAGTTATTATTATAGACCTTTTGAACATCAGTATTAATTACAAATATTTTAGTTGTTTCACTTAATCCTAGAACTTAACGCTTTGCCGCACGCTTCATTTTCTGCTTACTTATCCTAACCTTGTCATAGCTTTTTTTGCTGGATGCAATCCGTCGCAGGGGGGTAGGTATTTGCTGTTTATTTTTTTGTATCATGCCTGTTTATATGTTTATATGTCATTTATTTATAACTAATATGCTTTCTTTATTTTATTCTTTTTTTTTTTCGTACAAACTCTCCAATAGATTATGTATAGTTGAATTCATTGACCAGAAATTGTCTATACTTACTTGCTTCTCTTATATATTTAACAAGGTTTCCCAATTTGCCGTTACCATTCAAAAATTTTATTATCACTCCTTCCGTGATTGACCCCTTACCCAAATATCGCACCCTAAACTCCCTAAAAATCGGGCATATGGCAAGGAAATGGAGTGACGTTTCGGCTTCTTGGCGGTTGCACATTGAGCATTACCCGTCTCTCCACCACCTGTAGTTAACCGTGAGCATTTCTGTTCGTGCCCTTGCTATCATTCTAATTTTTTATAATTTATTATATATATTATATAATTATATATAATTGCGTCATTTTATTTATTTTAGTTTTTGATGGTCTGTACCGAAAAGTTGGGAGTAACTCAATAATGTTTAGTATAAGGTGAGGGGGTTGCAGCAATGTGGGCTCGTGCAACTCATGGGAAATCATCCAGTATTGATAAACCAATACCAGTTAGTATGAACAATGAATCACGAGAATTAATTATCGTTATCGTCGATTAATAAACAATAGTTTCCATTACAACATAACAAGTTTGATCAGGCTTTCGAATTATGAACGGCCAACTAGTCAAGTAGGTACGTACATACGCTTTACAATGTAAGATATAATACTAGTGTCATGATTCAAGGATTGAAGTACCCACTCTGCGGGATTATTCAGAGGTGCCCACTTCATTTCAATATTTTTTTTCATAATCGAAATGCCAATTAGTTTTCACCTCTACCTGTCCACCAAATGACTAAATTATTGTTATCAACTAACCTTCTCAATATTGTATTATGAGTATTTTGTTTACTTCGTCAACCTTGCCACTTGAGAATCGGAGAGAGAAAACCTCAATTCAAATTAGTCATCTAACGACGCCTTGATTATTCAAAAAAATAAATACAAAATGGATACTTGAGTTTTGTGATTCATTGCTCATACAACCCCTCCACCCACGAGTAGGTACTCAAAAAATCTACTATAAATTCTATAGCGTCAAAGTAGGGAGACACAGTTCTCAAAACAGCGGAACGCAACATTCAAAATGCAGTTTTTGAGCGCCTTGGTACTTATCGCCTCAGTTGCCGTTGGTCACTGCGTGCCCATCAACAATGGTAAGTTATCCAGCATAGTTTCCTTCAATTTCTGAGATGTCATGTACCTACTATTATAAATGTAGTGTTGAGAACAATCAAAGCTCACGATACGTTTCATGTTGGAGGGACTTGATGTTCCAGAAAAGAGGTTTTTCTTAAACTATACTTTTCTAGTTTATAAGTATGTTTATGCTTTTTATTTTGTTCAGATGAAATCTGCTCACATCGCAGAAAGTCTTTCTCTTCCCTTACGTGTACACTAGTTGATCGATGAAACATAATAGTCAGTTGATTTTCCGTTGAATAATGAGTTGAACAGACTTAATATGGTCTTAGAATAACTTTATACACTCAAGTAATAGCCTAAAGAAAGAAGTTAGTCTGTTGTCTGAAATAAGTTTGCCATACTATGCACAAAGAGAGGAAGCATGTGACGTAATTATAGGCAACCTCAAAAGAAAATTGGGTACCACAAAATTGTTATTTGAGGAGAATTCTCTATAAGCTTATTATGAATCAACAACAAAATACCTAAAAATAATTAATAATTAGGTACTTACTTTGATGATGAGGAATCCACACGCAGTCCGTCATTTGCTGGAGCAACATTGATAAGGACGCTAGTAAACTCTGTCACCCAATAAACTCGGCCATAAAACCGTACAATTGAACCGATTCCTAGTAAAATGCGCTCTTCCACATTAATATAAATTCTGTGTGACCATATAAGGAACAATTCTAAGTGATTATTGATCCTGCGTGAAGTTAATTTACATGGACTTTTAGTTAACATTTGAGCAGAACGTTTTGTTAACTCTTGTAGGGTACTTTACCTACAATCTGAATATTGAAACATTTTATTTTACTAACTTTTAAAGTATAATCATGCTGTACTATAATGTTGGTTGACTGACTGATTTTTCAGTTTAACCAACTCCAGAGCGATTTCTCTTACGCATATACATGTATATTATTATATTATTTACTTCTTACATCTTTACCATATTTGCGTTTACTTATTTTGTTGTTGTGCGCATTACCAGGTATACAATTTGTTATGTCTTTTTTAGCATTACCAACTGCAAATCAAATCAAGGAGCTAACGGAAGCCACAGTACTTTTCTATAACTCTGCTTTGCCAAACACTTCCTCCGTCCCTCTACTAAGTTTTGCGAACGAACGGCTGAGGATACCGGAAATTGATACCGAGTAATAACTTACTTACGAAAGAGATTCTATTCACATGATAATTTACAAATCATATACCTAATAGATTTATAGTTTGATTGTTAAATGTACCTAACTAATATCCCATATTATTATTGCAGTATCACAGTCACAGCTAAGAACGGAATGGCGTACGGTATCAACCAAGTCCTATTCGGCCAGTACGAATTCGATGCCTCAACATTAGCCACCAAGTTCCGTTTGACTAACCTAAACTTCACTAGAGTCTACGATATGGAAGTGGAAGGAAAACTCTTCGGACACAAAGTCTCTGGCGAAGGAGTCATGAGGTACTTGTCTGAGCATTAGCATGTATCTAGTATGAGTAAATGGGTAGTAGAAGTAGATAGGTTGTGTTTTTGAATTCCTTCATATCATCTCAGCCACTAAACTGTTGACCATAGTGCCAGCAATACAATTACTTACAGTAATTGTCATAGGTTGAATATTATAAAAATAAAAAAAAAATAGGCAAGTAAGCCACCTGATTGAAAGCAGTACTTTGAACAAACTCTGGCAATAGTTTGAGACAATCTTTAAGACGGTTAGTGGTGAATTTCAACCCAAATGGAGTAGCGGAGTCATACACAGATTTCACCATAAAATATGCATTTACTCAACTTTATGTTCGATTATATTGAATAGCATTTTCTGTGAATTACACATTATGATAACGATAGCTATATTTCTGAAAATGTCATGTTTGGATTCAGGCAAGAAGTTCTCGGTGAGGGATATGACGTGTCAAACCTCCGTTTTGAGGAAATAAACAATTCTCTTCAAATCGCCTCTCTCGAATTGAACCTTCTGTTGGGTAATGTTATCGTAAGTACTAACTATGTATATTGTATCCTTTACAAATTATAAAAGTATGTCTGGTCATGAAAAATGGGTCAAAAATAGGTAAGGTTTTTGATTGTGAATTTCGAAATTAGGTTGAAGTAGATAGGTATGCAATTCGTTTTATAATCTGGTCAAACCTCGATGGCACTTGCATATACTAATACACTGACACAGCAACGAGGTAACGAAGGATGATCGAACTAAGGTAGTCGGTCCTGTGAGTGTAGTAGTAACTGACCCAAGACACCAAGTGCCATCGAGGATTGATCAGACTAAAGAGTGTTTTGTTTCAGTAAACATGATGACCTGATTAGTCATCACTAGTGACCTATTTTCAGGATAATTTCTTGGTATTTTCTGTCTAGGGTAATTATCTTTACGTTTTACAATTTGCAGGTCGACTTGGAAGGTTTCACAGTTGATTGTATCAGTCTCCAACAACTCGAAAAGCTCATGGAGAACTACGTGCTGACCAAATTCAATGAATCCAAAGAAGAACAAAGCAAAATGATTGGAGACATGATGAAATCTCAGTTCAACAAATCATGGGCTGGCTACTCAACTGAGGAGGTCATCCAGTGGTTGAGGGATCACTCCAATGGAAGCAGTCAGATGGAATTCATTCAGAAACACATCAACAGCTTTGCGAGAGTGCTGTGAGGAAGCGGTTCAGCTGGACCCCCATTTAAAGCAAGACGAGTGAGCCTTTGTACGGAAAAATAAATGCATCTTCATAAAAATACCACTATTCTGAAATTATTTTACATTTTCGTAACTCCCTATGTCATTATTGTGCAATTTTAATAGAAGGTACAAAGTGCAGAAACGCTGCAAATTATTACTCAAAGGTTTATTATTTCTATATAGATCACTCGTCTGCCAAGAACTCGGATTTGCCATTGTCACTACCTACTTCACAATGAAGTTTATTTGGAAGAAGTAAACGCTTCACACTCAGTTCGAAGAAATAACGAGTTGTGGTTGCCTTCATTATTAAATTTGATTACTGGTTGCTAAGGAAGAAAAACTGAATACAAATCGAAAAACGAAAAGCGATCGCATTTTTCGGTTAGCGAAAATTTCAACGGAGATTACACCTCTTTTGCGATTCACACTCGTGTTTTTGATTTATCATAAGCCCAACCTTGTAATTTATAATAAGCCAAACCGTTCTCGTAGGAAGTAGAGACTGAACGGTTTGTCCTACAGAGCTCTGGGTGATCTCATTCGATTCTAAAAATGCAATACTATTTTAAATTGTTGAAAAACAACACCTTTATATCTGAAGTTTTGAACCAAAAAATTGTATACAAAATTTCAACCCTTAGAAGTGACTGGCATCAATCAAAGCTTCGGGGAACAACTAGACCCCAAATGGAGCCCATGATACCAAATTTCAACAAAATTGGTCCATTGGAACTAAGGAAAGTGCCCCGAACGGCGGACGGACGGCAAAATTTTTTTTTTTACTCGGACTCTACGTACGTTGAAACATAAAGGGAAGGGGGGTTAAATTTTTGCATCCGAGTCTACCAAGGAGCGGAAGCTTTGTTTTCACTTTTTGAAGTTTTTGAATCTTCAAAATCAAAATTTTCACTCGCGTTTTGCATTTTAGGCCTTTTTAAACAATTTTGGTTCCGTGTCTGTGTGTCTGTCATGAAATCCTGGTAATGGGCATAACTATACGAAGTTGTTGTCTGATTTCGATGAAAATTGTGCGGATTAGCGTGTAGACGGTCCCCTATGAAAATCATCATCTCCGGACTGATAGAAGCGACTACACTTGCGCAAACGTGAAATAGCCATAATTTCTACATTTTCCATCCGATTTCGAAGTAATGTTCATAGATGGCCCGGGTTGACGTATAGGCGGTCCCCTAATACAGTAGCGCAATTGATGTTTTGAGAAAAACTACTAAGCATCGTAGCATCTATACAATTGGGTTATGGATACGAGGAAGCTATGTGCCCCACCCATTTGGCAGACTTTTTGACATTTTCATGTCTTTGCTTTGGCACATAAACTGAAAAGTCGTCACGAAAACTTGCTCACGCTACCAATAAATAAAATAGACTCACTGTGTTGCGTAGAGAACAATCAATTGTTTTCTTATTTTGATGCTTGGGTAGTAATAAATACAATAAGAAAAAACACATGAAAATGTCCCAATGTGTTGCAGACTCGTATGCAAGGATTTATAATTTTGGTTTATTATTTTCAATAATGAACCTTTGGAATCGACCAAGAAAAAAAAAATTTTAACACCCCCTCAAAATTTGATGGTTTACGTTTCAAGGTACGTAGAATCCAAAAATCGAATAAAAATTTGGCCGTCCGTCCGCCGTACGCGGCACTTTTGCCACTTAGCATTGACCGATTTTGATGAAATTTGGTTTGTAGGCTCCATTTGGGGTCTAGTTGTGCCCCGAAGCTTTTGGTTGATGTAGGTCACTCCTAAGGGTTCCAAAATCAATTTTGAAATTTTGAAAACGCCCTAACTCAAAAAATTTCGATATGAAGGTATTGTTTTTCCTTCAAATTAAGATTCTATAGAATTTTTAGAATTTTTTGAGACCACGCGGAGCTCTGTAGGACAAACCGTTCGCTCCCTACGGAAATTTAAGGGTTTATATTGAAATATATATATATATAAATCCAAACACGAGTGTGAATCGCAAAAGAGGCCTAATCTCCGTTCAAATTAGAGCTGACCGAAATGCAATCAATGGTTGGTAATTTTGATTTTTTTTTTCTTTTTTTTTTCTTCATATTGGATGGTTGGTGATTTTGCAGACGAGTGATCTATATAAAAATAATAAACCGTTGTGTAATAATTTGCAGCGTTTTTTGAATCGAGTGTGAAGCGTTTAGTTCTTTCTAGTAAACTTGATTGTGAAGGTGTGAAGGCAGGTGAGGTGTGGTAGGTAGTACCTACCAATGGTCAGTAGGTAAAAAAAAAGTTGGCAGGTTAAAAAAAACGCTGCAAATCATTACCCAAAGGTTTATTTTTTCCTGGTCGATTCCAAAGGTTCATTATTCAAAATAATGAGACTCAGAATTTAAAAAGTAGTAGTATAAAGAAAAAAGACTGAAAAAACGCTAGAAGAAAAGAAAGACTGAAATAGGAAAGGTCAAAAGCAAGGTAAACAAAGAAAGTAGAAAAGGTAGAATGCAATCAAGTAATTTGGTAATTACCTACTGCAGACGTATTACCTCACAACCATTCAAATATTTTTATGGAGCATAGGTGTGGGTTTAATGTACCCAATTTATGGAGAACTCGTCAAGCTCCGGCGTTTTAGTAATTTCACTGGGCTGAACGAAATTCTCCCCCAAGATTCGACCCGACAGCCTCCATTCAGCTGAACAGTGCTAAAAAGTTTGTTCGAATCACTAAGCACGGTAGGTAATTTTTGGTACGAAATATTGGTAGGCAAAATGATTTGACCTCCTGAATTATTTCCTCGTTCTTCATTTGGTTCTAGCTATCTACAAGCTACCTAAATTTTCTTCCTTCTTATTCATGATTGAGGTCCGCATGCATCATCAGCATTTGGCCGTTAAAGAGCACTAAGTACATTGGAGAGCCGACTCGTTATGAGTTGGTTTAACCAAATATTCTCCAACTAGTTTGAGCAATACGTGAAATTGCACTAATAGGACCTTGCAGTGGAGGAATTCCAGGTTAAAGTCCGAAGTTTTTTGTTCGAAATGGAATTTATTTAGCAGGATCCTAAAATGATGTATTTACCAATGCTTCGTTGAAATGCTATTTGAGATTCGAGGACTCGATCTTCCCTGAAATATCCTTACAACCCAACATATTTTTCTATATTACAGGCGTGTGAAAGGTACTTCCAACGGCGTTAAGACGACGGGTTTACTTAATCGCTCCGAAGAAATTAATAAACGTCTCCCCATCATCGCCCGCCCATTTCAGCCCCTCTTAACCGAAAGGACGGGCTTAAGAACTGCTAATCACAGGAAGGAGTTGTAACTAAAACTGTCAGCGATGGTCAAGCGGGGGTGTTTGGTGGCTTTGCCGCTATGGGGTGGCTTACACGCCGCTCTGATTGGTCGACGACGGGCGCAGTCGCTGACTCCGCCACGCCTACTTCTCATCTTCGCCGCTCAGTCCATCACATTCTCCGTCGGAGCGGGATCTGCGTCAGGTCTGTCTTTTGTCTTTCTTATCACTCAGATTGAAACAAATCTATCGATACTTGTTTTCAATGCCGTTTCCTCAAAACATTTCGTACCTTGAAGGTAACACCCAGTTGATGAGCTCTATAAAAGTACCAATAGCAAAGCAGAGTAGACAGTCCTCAGAAAGAACAACACATAACGGAGAATTATATTGTATAAAAATGCTTTATTATTATATCATTGAGTCGTAAGACTGACATATTTCCCAAAACGGAACCTGATTTTCACGCTCTTATTGATGGTTTTCTGATATGACAAACTGAACACGGTTTTGAAGTCTTTCGCGATTATGATGATGATTTTTCACTCGCCCGTGTACCATACCATGGGTCCTACTGATCGGATCATGATGAAGTCAACGTGACTTCTCAGAACCCAGCTCCAAACTACCTTCTAAACTTTAGCCCAAATCGAGCAATCACATCGTGAAAATTGTCAAAAAGTAAAATGACTCTGCTGTTTGAACGATGTCGACAAAATTCATGAAAGACCGAGCATCAAACCCAAAAATTTGATCAAAAGCGTACCATGATTTCGAGTAAAGAATAACCACAAACAGACACGGAACCAAAGTTGTTCGGAATCCTCTGAAACTCAGCATGTGAATAAAAACTGTGATTTTGGGTGGCTCATTTTTTTCATTTACATTAATTTTTTATTATCATTTATTGTAATATTTATATTATTATTATTATTTTATATTATATGTATTATTATATTTTTCATTTATCATTCATTTAGTTATTTATTATTATTTTTTTATCTACTTTTTTTTTTGACATGGTGCATCAACGCAATTCTAATAACATTTGTTTTCTTCATTAGCATTTCTTAAAACGAGGGAGCAACAAGCAGTTTTGATCATTACTCTTTAGGACATTTACCAAAATGAAAATTTCGTCGAATTCGGATGGAAAATGTAGAAGTTGGTTGCTGAAAGGAGTCCAGTTTTGAGCATTCGCAGAAGCTGCTACCCATCCGCGAGTTTCATATAGGACCAATAGGACCATATAGGACCCTAACCCGCCCAATCCCTGAAAATGTCATCGAATTTTGATAGGAATAGTAGAATGAGGGTTTTACGTTTGCGCATGCGCAGAGCTCCTATCAATCCAAGAGCGATACTTTTCATATGTAGAGGAGCATCTGCATGCCAACTATACAATCCCTGAGAATTTCATCAAAATCGGAAAGTAAATTCTAATAGTTTTGCCAGTTACAAAGATTTGCGTACGCACAAACCGACTACCAAACAGACAGGCATGCAGACAGACACGGAACCAAAATTGCTCAGGAAGTCTAAAACGTAAACGAGTGGACATTTTGGAGCACTTCTTTTATCCTTGTAAAGTAAAAACAATGCTTCAGCCACCTTAGTTGGCTCGGAATCAATGTGAATAGTTTTGGGTCTGAAATATTAATAAATAATATTACACCTTAATGCGTTGTATAAGGGGGAAGATAACTAGCAAACTTATTGTCTTGTCCGATTATTTGACCAGATGTTTCTTCTTCTTCTCAAGAACCACCAAAACCATCTATTCCCAGGTTCCCGTAAATATCCGGTTGATGGCAGAAAATTCCATTTTGAGAATGTCTGAACGACAACCACCATAGTTTAGTTTATAATAAGCTATGTTTTTAGATTCGAGCCTAATCTCTAGGGTAAATATCGATCTACTCCTACGTTTAAAAACTCTTGTTGGATCACCATCACTGCTGCATCTATTCGAAATAAATAGCTAATTCTGAGAAAATATTAGTTCCAAAATCGTTGCACACAGGTTCCTTGTTTGTATCCATGACCTGAATGAGAATGATGTAAACACAATAGACATTGTGGAAAAACACCAAAACGATAGCAACATCCCAGCTTGACGAAGTCAGTAGTCAAAAAGTTATGTATGGAGATATTTACGTCTGCGCAGTGGTTAGAATCATAATTGTGACTGCAATAAAATTAATCAGGGCTGATAGCAAAAATACCACTAGTATGCTGAACGAAACGCCCCACAATTTTCATCTGACTTGGACTGTAAGTATAGTTTTGCTCGTTTCAATGATTGTCGAATCAATCTAGCCGGAATTTGCTTTTGTTCAGAAGGTCTAAAACGTGGAATTTCAATAGAAATTAAGCTTACGAGAGAAATTTTCTCAAATCTGAAAAGTGAAAACAACACTTTTTTCACGTATTTTAATCCAAATACAGTAGAAGCACGGTAAGTAAAGAACTTCAGCTTTGAAACGTATAATACATTATGAAATAACAGTGTTTTTGAATTTTGTTTTTGTCTGGAACACGTTAAAAACTATTTTTCTAAAAACGGTAACATGGGAAATACTAGGAAACGCGGAAAATTTTCTACAATTATAATTGAAATTACCGCCGCATTTGAAAATACTGTATACACTGTATACAGTATACACTGTACAATACAATACTGTATACACTGTATACACAATACTGTATACTGGTCACGTTTCTCTTGATTCTGAAACATACATGTTTCAGAATCAAGAGAAACGTGACCAAACTTTGAGAAGCTTGGGTATGAACCTTATAGTGATGTTTTGCTTCCAAGTCCACCAAAATAGTGGAAACATTGTTTTCACTCTTCAAGGATAATTAGGATAAAAAACAAGTCCTCCAAAATCAAAATTTCAATTCTCGTTTTACGTTTTAGACCTTCTTGAACAATTTTGGTTCCGTAATTGTCTATCTGTCAGTAGGTCTGTGTGTTCGTAAATCTTTGTGGGGGGGCAAAACTGTACAAAGTTACAGTTCGACTTTGATGACTTCTGGAATTGTACGGGTCCCTATGAAAATCATTGACCCCGGATTGAAGGTTACCTCTACTCTGCGCATGCGTAATCGTAAAACCCTACCAACAGCCATAAGTTCTACATTTTCCTTTTTTCCATTTTCCATTTTTCAAATTCATGGTTCTACAGTTTCCATCCGATTTCGATAGGATTTTCAGGGGTCTCGTTATTGATAATCTGGATGGTTCCTTGTAAATGTCATCATCATGTGATTGAAGTTTTGAAATGATGTACTACCTATGCATCGGATCATCTGTGCAATCGGATTATAGGTCGAGAAAGCTATGCACCACACTCACATGACAGAGGTTTTTAGTATCTGAAAATCAATTAGCAAAGACCTTGCAGTGAAGAACATTTCTTCCCTGCAATATATTTAATATACAGTTACCACATACCTTGATGTTAATAAAAGATTTGCAAACATCATGATCTTTTTTTTTCAATATTCTTTATTGCACCAAGTATTACTTATTAACAATATTATTTTGAAAATATGGACTTATATTCAAAACTAAGATACATCACTGAGTTTTGTTGATTATGGTGGATATTTCACTTCACTGCTTCACAAGTAAGCTAGGTCAAGTGGTTTGGTAAGCTTCAATCTTCTGATGATATCACTTGTATCAAGGAGTTGGACAGCTTCCTCGTTGATGTGACATCTTAGCCGCTGTAGGAGTCTCACAGCTTGTCGCTTTATAGCATCGTTTATTGTTTCGATCCGAAGCTCATGATGGAGACGTTCGTTTCGAAAGTACCATGGTGCATTGACCACCGTTCTTAGCACATTGTTCTGGAATTTTTGGATGATGTCTCGATTTGACTGAGCCGTACAGCCCCAAAGCTGAGCTCCATATGTCCAGACTGGTTTAAGGACTTGGTTATACAATGTAAGCTTGTTCTGGATTGACAACTTCGACCGTCTCCCCATTAGCCAATGCATTTTTCTGAATTTTAGAAGGAGTTCTTCCTTCTTTTTTTGACATGGGCTTTCCATCTAAGTTTGGCGTCTAGTGGCATGTCTAGGTATTTGGCTTCATTAGCATTCGGAATAACTTTTCCCATAAAATGTACCGGAATATACTCGATTCTCTTGTTAGTGAAATCGACATGTACCGACTTAGTTTCATTTATTTTGATTCTCCATTTTGCTGTCCACTTTAGACATCATAATCAATTTAATTTTTTTCCGCTTAGTCATTCGTCCCAACTTAAAGTCCTTGTAGGGAGTGAACGGATAGACCTACAGAGCTCTGGGAAGATCTCATTCGATTCTAAAAATGCAATACTATTTTTAATTGATGAAAAAAAACCTAACTAACAAACGTTTATGAGTTAGGGCGTTTTGAAAATTTTGACTCCTATTTATCACCTCTCAAGAGTGAATGACACATGGCAAATGCTTCGCGGCAAAACTAGACCCCGAATGGAGCCTATTCACCAAATTTCATCAAAATCGGTCCATGATAAGTTATGAAAGTGCTGCTACTACGGGCGGCGGACGGACGGGAAATTTTGTATTCGATTTTCAGATTGTATGTACCTTGACGTAAACCATCAAATTTTGAGGAGGTTTAAAAAAAATCGTCCTTGCTCGATCCCAAAGGTTCATTATTGAAAATAAAATACCAAAACGTTAGGTATTTGAGATTGAAGCACTTTGGATTTTGACAATGTGTACCAAAATAAAGCTATTGTGTTTCCGTACTAATTGGATAGGTAGGTTTGCCAAATTATTCGTGACTGTCTCTTCCCCTGTTGTTTTTGTGCTATGTAACAAGTTAGTAAGTAACCATGTATATTTAAAACCATCCTCGATACAATTGAATGCTAAATGTTACTCTGCAAACAGATTCTCCGTTGTTGGTAACTCTCTTGTAATTGGTCTTGCAATATTAATCAAGGTACCCGAGTGTGATTCGGTAATTCCTCTTCTTACTAAATTAATTTGAATATGAAATCCTCTTGTTTGGGATCCGCTCCTGGCAAATTGTTCCCTCCGCGAAGCCCTCTTCCACCCGGTGTTATGGCGTATCAATAATTAATTGAGTGCTTTTGATTTAATTGATTGGAATTAATCACTGAAGATTATCCTCTTCTGGCAGACTGCTGGAGCTCCGACCCTTCTCGGTAATAGGTCTGAATAGTATTTGCGCTCGGCTGCCCTCATTAGGCTCGGTGTATTATGAAGGGATGAAATAGAATCCTCGAACAGTGCTAGTTAGGTAATTCATCGCCATCGATATGTGCCTACCTTCTGACCGTCACAAAAATATGAATTCCCCGTTGGGATTCCAATTTTCATTTGAGAGAAAATAACATGAAATATGTAAATATTTCTACCGAGGGTACCTAACGGAAGTACTGTATTCACATCCAAGATCCAGACAGTTTATTTGCAACTTTCTTGCATAGAATAAAATTCAGATATTATATTATTTCGTATGATTTATAGGTACCTAATTTTTCAAGTACCTAGCAAGTTTTCTTAATTTCTTTTTTTGCGAGTAAAATTATACTAAATTGCCGTTCGAGTTCAAAGTCAATTTTGACTTCGGAGGTCAGAAGGAGAATGGCTCTATGATGCTCGCATATATTTTCGATCTTGTTGATGTTTGCTGAGTCTGAAAATTGTCAGTTTTCCTGAGCGTCAAAGCCATAGTAACTCATATTAGGGAACATTCTACAATTTCGTTTTATTCTATGTGATGAAGTTCTAGTGTCCATTGAACTCGGCAGATCGAATGAAAACTGTGGAACAACTTTAGACTGAAAACTAGTGTGTAGGATGAATTTCACCTTTGCGCTACCTATGATCTGGAAACGAAATTCATAAGTCTATCCCTAAGGTATCCATCAAGTTTTTGCGTAATCAAACAATTATCTAAGCATTGAGAAAAATTAATTATGTTTGGTGAATTTTACGTTTGAGCGTGCACAGAAACTCGCTATTATTCGGGCGCGATTGAATTCATAGGGGATCATTTAGAACTCACCTGGTACAATCCCTGGAAATGACATTGAAATCGGACTATAATTTGGTACAGTTTTGCCCAAGGACTTTTTAACACTCAGACAGTCATCAATGCACACGGCCAAATCAGGAAGGTCTAAATCATGAAAAAATGCTAATGGATCTGGAAACCTTTTCTTCGACTGTCAAAAGTCAAAAAAAAGGCTTTAAAAATAAAATGCTACTTACCAATAATAAATTGATAGATTCGGAAGCAACTACATAATATCACATAATAATCTTTGCAATGTCATAATAATTAATAAAATGTTCATAATTTTCTCGTGGAACTAAATGTTACCTTCAGTTGGACTTTGGTTTTGATCTACAATTCACTCAATTTTCTGTTGGAAATAACTAAGGCTGTATTTTGAGCATCCGATTTGATTTGATGATTTATTTAAGGCGGGTAATCTAACTAGGGTAAAGCAATCACGGGAAACTGGAAGGTACGGGCAAGAACGGGATGAATTTCGAGATGAACACGAAGTGAGATATAGCGTCGGAGATAGAAGAGGAGAGGGGGGTAGTTAGATGAATTTTAAACCAAGATTGAATAATGTATGACAAGGGAGAGAGGCAAGCTGAACCGAGTTAGCGCTTCCAGGATTGGATGTGTCGTGGCCATTTAATGGGGCGCCATGACAACCAACATTTACAGATAATGGGAAGATGATTTGATAACCGTTTGCCGACCCCCTCGCGTCGCTCACCCCTGTACCTCAGTTTCCAATTCCAGGCTGCCGTAATTACTAATCCCCTCCACGGGCTCTATAATGAACTACACGCTCCCGGGGATCGCCGTGATCCGATGAGCATAATACATCTCCGTGCCCGCAAACCCCGTTATCTCAGACCATTGTATCATCGCATTCATTCTAGAGATTAGGTTTCAAGTGATAAATAAATGCGATTTTGTGGTGACCAAAAGAGAGAAGATTTTTGAAAGTTCACTGCTGAATACCTAGAGATTGATTTATAATTAGGTTTATCGATCCTGGCATTTTATTGTGAATTAAGATCAATCCGAGTGGGGCTGCATATGTGGGTACTCTCAATGAACTTGTCATCAGTGCCTAGAGCAGTGGAGGATTTTGAGAGCAGCTACCTTAAGAAATATGAATGCAGATAGCAGGTGCCTTGTCATCTAGCGGCTGGGATGTTGAGACGGAGAGATTGTATCACATGCCAAGTGACCAGGGTAAGAAGCCCAACATCGTTGCCGTCAAGCCCGACCAGTCTTGCATTATCCTGGATGTCCAAGTTGTCAATGGCAGCTTGGACATGGAGCAGACTTGGCGGGCTAAGATAAGAAAGTATGACAGAAATGATTTACGGCAAGCGGTGTCGGAGTTAAAAGGAGTGGCACCCAACAACATCAGGGTGATGGCTGCAACCTCATCATGGCGCGGGGTGTGGTGCAGGAAAAGTGCCACGGAGTTGCGTGAGTTGGGCATCTCAGTAGGCGTACTCCGTGGTATCACCACCCGTGTCCTGCTCGGCTCATATTTGAACTGGTGGTCGTTTTATAGAGGCACTTCCCTTCATCCCTCTCTCCCACCACCACCTTCCTCATCATCCCTCATTTCTAGGGCCGGCGTCGGGTGAGTCCTGGGCGTCCTCCCCTTTATTTTTTATTTATTTATTTATTTTTATTAATGGCTTGCCCCCTCCGTCAAAAAAGACATTGTGTCTATGAAGGGAGTTAAAAATAAAAAAAATGACTAAGACAGAACACGTACATGAAAGCAAGCAAGAGAGCAACAAAACTCCTCAGTCACTTGACTCCGTCAGCATCCTCCATCATAATATCCACTTAGTTGAAATTGAAGGTACTCGTAGAATTGTGACTGGAAACCGTTGATATGGAGCGTGCTCGAGATTTTCAAGTTTCGTTGCCTACCCCCAAGAGCAAAGTTCTCTCTTTAGAAGGCAATAATTCAAACTGTAGTGAACAATAATAGTGAAAAAAGTGGGCGTGGCACATTACTTCCTCAAAACATCAATCTCTAAGTGCACTCTCTCTTGCACTACCCTCTTAGAGGACTTTACAAGTCAACCCGAAGTTACAACATAACCCTTGAAGTTATGTTTACTTCAAGGATTTCTCATTTGCGCATGCGCACAAAATACTTTCAACTTGGGGGCCATGATTTTCATAGGGGATCATCTCCACTCCAATTCGCATAATTCCTGAAAATTTCATCGAAATCGGATGTTAAATGTAGAAGTTATGGCTGTAACAAGGAAATATACGGTTGCGCATCCGTAGCGGCTACTATCAGTCCGGCGGTGATGATTTTCATAGGGGATCATGTAAACGCCAATCCGTACTGTCTCTGAAAATTTCATCGAAATTGGATTAGACATGTAGGAGTTATGGCTGTGGCAAGGATTTCACGTTTGCGCATGCGCAGTGGCTACCATCAGTCTGGCGGTGATGATTTTCATAGGGGACTATTTAAACGCCAATCCGTACTGCCTCTGAAAATTTCATCGAAATCGGATTAGACATGTAGAAGTTATGGCTGTGGCTAGGATTTCGCGTTTGCGCATGCGCAGTGGCTACCATCAGTCTGGCGGTGATGATTTTCATAGGGGCCATCTACACACCAACGCGCACAATCCCTGAAAATTTCATCGAAATTGGTTGAGAAATGTAGAAGTGCTGTGGCAAGGATTTCATGACAGACAGACAGATCGGCACGGAACCAAAATTGTTCAGAAAGGTCTGAAACGTAAAACGCGAGTGGAAATTTTGATTTTGGAGAACATTTTTTCAACCTTGAAATGTGAAAACAAATGTTCCGCTACCTTGGAAGACACGGAAGCAATATGGGCGACAGGTATCCCTAAAGGGTGGTAGATGGAACGGCAGTTGAAATGGAATGCCAAAGGAGACCTCCATAACGTTGGTGAGATGATTTGGAGAAAGACTCAAATAGGTCGGATGCATGAGATTTGGAGTGGAAGGACATTGTCTCAGGCCGATTTTTTCGTGAAATCAGAGTGATCAAGCATGCGGTTCCACAAATTGTCCCCAACAAGACAAAAATTAAAGAACATCTTAGATATATCTTAGATAAATCTTTAGATCTTAGATAGATCTTAGATAAATCTTTCTCCGACTATATTTTCTGCCTCGATTAGTCAATTGATCTGGAATGAATCGACCAAGTCTTACACATTCATAGAAACAGTTACAAAACAGTGAAGTCTAGCCAATATTTATATTCAAATGAACGAATTTCAGAGTGAAAAGAAGCAATCTAAAACAGAAGGAAAGCGAACGAAAAGTCATTAACAATTGATCAATCCCTTGTATAAACTATTGCAGGAGGTAATCTCCCCTTAGCTAACATTCCCTTTTGTCTTGACACCCTTTAAATAAACATTTTAATTCCGCCCAAGCTCGAATGGGTCGACTATTTAATTTGACATGGGGTGCTCATCATTGTGTCAAACGAAAGGGATGGGCGAGGGGTTGAAGAGGCGATATCCTCAGCTAAATACAGTCTCGGATGTCTTCATTCGTTTGCCCCTTCCAACTTTAACTCAGCTCTCTCTCTCTACGACACAGTTTTAAAGGACGAGTAATAAAGGGGCTTACGGTGAATGGAGTTTATTTAAGGTTCCTCAATACTGGAGTTTTGAATTAATTTTTCTTTGTTTGATTGTGAAGAGGAAACTCGCTCTATTTTTGACCGACTTCAACGCGCCGAAGGTATGTTTGTGTTTGTATGTCTGAACACCTTGCATTTTTTTATTTTGGTACTAATCTCTCTGATTCTTTTTGAAATGTGTTCTACCAGTATCCGTGGTGGTCCCGTTTTAAACAGATTCCATTTTGTTTGTTAAAAGTATCGAAAATTTGTGAAAGAAGTTGAAAAACGTGGTTCCCGTTTTCGGGAATATTGGTCCGCATTCACTCTTCTTCCCCTGTGACTTCCGACTGAGCCGATGACGGACTATTTGTGTACAGTCAAATTGAAGGTCTGACTGTAAGCTTCAAAATGGTATGCTATATGAGGGGGGTTCCGATAACTAGAAGTTGCTGGGGGATGAGAAAGCGGGAAATTGTAGTGGGTTATTCGCTCATAACCTGCATGAGCCATATCAAACGTGTTTATCAAGTATGTGAGTTTTCCTATCAAACATGTGATTATTATTTTTCCCTTTTTGGTTTATTATTTTCAATAATAAGCCTTTGGAATCGAGCAAGAAAAAAAAATTTTAACCCCCCCTCAAAATTTGATGTTTTACGTTTCAAGGTACGTAGAATCCGAAAATCGAATAAAAAAATTTCCGTCCGTCCGCCGTACGCCGTACGCCGTACACCGTACGCCGTACGCCGTACGCCGTACGCGGCACTTTTCTTAGTTACCATGGACCGATTTCGATGAAATTTGGTATATGGGCTCCATTTGGGGTCTAGTTGTGCCGCGAAGCTTTTGGTTGATGTAGGTCACTTCTAAGGGGTGAAAATTAAGGGTTGAAATTTTCAAGAGTGCCCTAGCTCGAAAACTCTCGAAATAAAGGTATCGTTTTTTCACTAATTTTAAATAGCACTGAATTTTAAAAAAATTTTGAGACCACCCGGAGCTCTGTAGGGCAAACCGTTCAGTCCCTACGAGTACTTGAAGGTTTTCCTTCGATAAAACAGAATCATGAGTGTGAATCGCAAAAGAGGTCTAATCTCCGTTGAAATTTTTTCTGACTAAAATGCGATCGCTGTTCATTTCTTCGATTTGTATACAGTTTTGCCTTCTGCGTAACCAGTAATGAAATTTCCATAATCAAAAGTCAATGGAGAATACTGAAGGCGCCTGAGTGGTCACTGATCAGCTGAGTGAGCTCCAAGGCCATTTCCTCTCCTGTTGAACGCAGGAACCTGAAATTTGAGAGGGCGGGTCAATTGAGAATGCTGAAGGCGCCTGAGTGGTCACTGATCAGCTGAGTGAGCTCCAAGGCCATTTCCTCTCCTGTTGAACGCAGGAAGCTGAAATTTTAGAGGGCGGGTCAATGGAGATTGCTGAAGGTGCCTGAGTGGTCACTGATCAGCTGAGTGAGCTCCAAGGCCATTTTCTCTCCTGTTGAACGCAGGAACCTGAAATTTTAGAGGCAGGGTCAATGGAGATTACTGAAGGCGCCTGAGTGGTAACTGATCAGCTGAGTGAGCTCCAAGGCCATTTCCTCTCCTGTTGGACGCGGGAACCTGAAATTTTAGAGGCAGGGTCAATGGAGATTACTGAAGGCGCCTGAGTGGTAACTGATCAGCTGAGTGAGCTCCAAGGCCATTTTCTCTCCTGTTGAACGCAGGAACCTGAAATTTTAGAGGCAGGGTCAATGGAGATTACTGAAGGCGCCTGAGTGGTAACTGATCAGCTGAGTGAGCTCCAAGGCCATTTCCTCTCCTGTTGGACGCGGGAACCTGAAATTTGAGAGGGCGGGTCAATGGAGAATGCTGAAGGCGCCTGAGTGGTCACTGATCAGTTGAGTGAGCTCCAAGGCCATTTCCTCTCCTGTTGAACGCAGGAAGCTGAAATTTTAGAGGCAGGGTCAAAGGAGAATGCTGAAGGCGCCTGAGTGGTAACTGATCAGCTGAGTGAGCTCCAAGGCCATTTTCTCTCCTGTTGAACGCAGGAACCTGAAATTTGAGAGGGCGGGTCAATGGAGAATGCTGACGGCGCCTGAGTGGTCACTGATCAGCTGAGTGAGCTCCAAGGCCATTTTCTCTCCTGTTGAACGCAGGAAGCTGAAATTTGAGAGGGCGGGTCAATGGAGAATACAGATGGTGGTAGGTGCTATTGATGGAGAACCAGTGATCTATACAGAAAATAATAAACCTTTGAGCAATGATTTGCAGCGTTTGGTGTTTACGGACATCATTTTTGAGGTCGGTCCATTTTTTTGTTAAAAAGTTTTTTTTTTGTGTCCCTCAGACGAGGAGGTTTCTGAGTGCCAAGTCCTAGAGGTTTTGAAGTTACTTGATGTAGCTTTTTTTTTATCGTTCTGTACATTTTTTATGATTTCTCCAGCTTCCTTTTCGAGTAAATTGGCGCTGCTTGGATTTTGAAGTAGCTTTTCGAGTGACTTGGCTGAGTTCCCCTCTTCTTGACACGGAATTTGTTGACACAGCATTATCAAACGTTCTTAAGTGACTTGAAGCAGCCTACATTTTTTGACGGCGTTTTCTTGACTTAGCTGGAACCGTCGGTTTCACAGAGACTTGAATCTATGAAATAAGGAACCACCACAAGGTAGTTAGAGATTTCGTCAGAAAAGGCGTGTAAGCCATGCAAATAGGTACTTCACTTCCGTTTGTCTCTCTCGTCCAACTTGGAGCTTGGATATGTGGTTTACCCCTGGAAGTGATTGCAAGAATTAAAACACAAATGAGATGTGAGAGTGACTTATCGCTGCTCTTATGTAAGGAACCATTGATTTATAAACATTAACTCCCAACAATCTATGCGTACGTTACAAAGTTTGCTAAACTTGTAGGAAATGAATTTAGGTTGAACAATTATCATGGTTTGAATAAAGAAGGCAGAATTTGTGTTACCAGGATGGTTTTCTAGTTAATTTCACTTCATTACACTATTTAGGACGAGCAATCTGCCTTTCCCCCGTTGAACACTCCCCATTGTCAGGCCAATATTAATAATGCAAAACCTCGGACACTCCAAACAGCACTTAGGTGGCCGTGATTGGTCGTTGTCGCGTGACGTCCTACGTCACGCACGCTCCCCTCCGTCACTTCGACGTCTTTACACCGTGAAGCTATTACGGTGAAAACAACCCCCTCCCTTGAGCCCTCCACTCGAGCGAAGCGTGCTTTATTCTAGTGATTAAACGCCAATCAACAGGCGAGATCTAAAAACCACACGGTCATACTCGTCCTTAATTTATAACTATCTGTGTGTTCGCCTCGAGCACGCTTTCAATCGGATTATTCCGTCGTTAATTAAAAAGTCGATACGTTCAGAAAATCCCTTTTTCAGAGTTCGAAGCCACCGAGAACACAAGAGGCAGAATATTTCGTTATTGAGTGTACAGTATTTACATACTATACAAATAATCTGTTGTCTACCTTTCATCACAAAGCATGACAGAGCCCCAGTGCCGAGTTGGTGTTTAGTTATTGAGCTTTCTTCACGACATAAATACACCATAATTAATCCATGAAGTGTTTTTTTGGTTTATTATTTTCAATAACAAGCCTTTGGAATCGACCAAGAAAAGACAATTTTAACCCCCCCCCCCCCCCCCTCAAAATTTGTTGGTTTACGTTTCGAGATACGTAGAATCCGAAAATCGAATAAAAAATTTTCCGACGCCGTACGCGGCACTAATCTTAGCCGTAGCAACCCTGGACCGATTTGGTTCAAATTTGGTATGTGGGCTCCGTTTGAGGTCTAGCTGTGCCGCGAAGCTTTTGGTTGATGTCAGTCACTTCTAAGGGGTGAAAATTAAGGATTGAAATTTTCAAGAGTGTCCTAGCTCGAAAACTCTCGAAATAAAGGTATCGTTTTTTCATCAATCTTAAATATTAATGAATTTTTAACTTTTTTTGAGACCTCTCGGAGCTCTGTAGCACAAACCGTTCGTTCCCTACGAGTACTTAAGGGTTTTTCTTCGATAAAACAGAATCACGAGTGTGAATCACAAAAGAGGTCTAATCTCCGTTGAATTTTTAGCTAACCAAAACTCGATCGCTGTTCGTTTCTTCGTGTTGTATTCAGTTTTGCTTCCTAAGAACCAGTAATAAAATTTCCATATGAAGCTTCCTATTTTTCGAAACGAGTGTGAAGCGTTTAGTTTTTTCTAGTAAACTTGATTGTGGAGGTGTGAAGGCAGTATGGTTGGTAGGTAGTACCTACCAATGGTTAGTAGGTTAAAAAAGTTGGTAGGTAAAAAAAAAGAAAAAATGCAAATCATTGCCCAAAGGTTTATTATTTTCTGAATAGATTCCCTTCTGTATAGATCACTGGTTTTCCATCATTAGCACCTACCAACATCTGTATTCCCCCTTGACCCTCCCTCTCAAATTTCAACTTCCTGCGTTCAATTGGATTGGAAATGGCTTCGGAGCTCACTCAGCTGATCAGTGATCTCCCAGGCGTCTTCAGCATTCGAGCTCCGAAGCTTCAATCCAATTGAAGGCAGGAAGCTGAAATTTGCGAGGGATGGTCAAGGGAGAATACAGATGTTGGTAGGACCTATTGATGGAAAACCAGTGATCTATACAGAAGGGTGATCTATACAGAAAATAATAAACCTTTGGGCAATGATTTGCAGCGCTTTTTTTTTTTTTTTCACCGTAGGAGGACATATTTTCAGTCATTTGGCGATTCCCTCAGGATATTAATCGACGATCTAACGAAGTACTTAACTATTAATGAGCCAGATGCGAAAGGGGAAAAGGATACCATACCTCGCTCATGCAACAATCACTCTGTTTACGAGAAGATAGGAAGGGAGTGGCTTTGTAATTGTGGTATTAACTTAATTGAGGCCTTCCACTTGTTACTGCTCTGAGCTCCCGGTTTCGAGGGGGTCGTAGTTGAAGGGATGATCCGACTGTCGTAATGGGAAGTGTTGCCAGTTTTCACCCCCTTTCTACAACCTCGACCCTCATGTTTCTCTACGTCACCCCTCCAGTCGTACAAAGATATTCCTTCAACGCGTATGTACGAGTATAATGCCTGTAATGCGCGGAAGGGTGCATTCTTTTGAAGGATCCTCTGGATTCAGATCTGTGCCCTTTTGTCGGAGGGAACCAGCAAACATCTGCCCTTTATTGTACCTCGTCATCAAATTGTGGTTTACAGCTTTGATGCTCCAAAAGAATGTTTACTAGTCAGCACGTAATGATCAGTACTCTGGGATAACACGCAAATAAATATGGCTATTCAGTACTTTGGCAACCAACCGACAAATCTGTCCTTTATAGTGAAGTCACAATATATCCATACCTTACATATATTTTGCATATAGTCCCTTTACGCCAAATTCGTATGAATCTCAAAATCATTAAAAGTAAATTACTCGAATGATTACTCGTTCCTCCTAAAACCTATTTTGTATCTACGTGTGGAATTTAAAAATGACAATTGTAATTAACAATGAAATTATTCCAGTTTCACTTGTTTATGACGACTCAAAATTATTGTGGAAACTTTGATATTTCTGCCTCAACAGATTGTCAAATCAAATTAAATATACATTTAATACATTAAGAATCTTGTTTAAACTATTCTCAATCTCCCAAACTAACGCTTACAGTTGAGTGACTACTGCTTACAAACGATTTTGAAGTCAAAGAAAGGGAACTGTACAGTAGCCGAAAAACCGCTCGGAATGAACGGAGGCTGTGACATGTAACAGAAGTGACTCTATTAATTACAAGCCCGGATCCCAAACCAGATGCCGAGGTTTCCTCTCGGGATTTCACGGTTTCCTGACTTTGCAAATTAAAAATCACGGTCGGAAGCTTCTCTGGGCCTCATCCTGCTTTCCCTCTACTCCAAAGAGCTAAATTTAATTTCCTGGGGACTCCTCGAGACTCTCTTTTTCCCTTTTCGAGAGTAATCGGATTTGTAAGGCGACTTGTTACCTCGAGCAAAGACATTACTAGTACACAATTGTCATATTTATTAACTTCGTCATCCTTCATTCCCCTCTCCACCAACAACCTCTTTTTAAAACTCCTTTTTCTCCGACTTTACAACCCCATCTACCAACTCGGTCGCTCCGAATATTGTTTCCCAGAAGTAAGTTAAGTTTTTCCTCGTTAACATACTCCGAAAGATGGTCAATTTGTGTAATTGCTTTATTTCATTCCCGTTGTTTTGACTCTTTCGGATTGTTAAGAGGTTTTTATCTGACTGGAAGAAACATCATTTCGTTAAGAATATCCTCTAACCTACGGCTTTTCTTGTTAAATGTTTTCATCTTGTTTTCCGTGTAAGGCATTCGAAGTAGATGTCCTGGAAATATTCCAATCCCAGGTTCACAAGTGTTTTTGGGACAACATTACAAAATCAATAGTCAAACATCTATTGTCATAAACTCCAGCAATCGAACAAGAAATACCATATTTAACATCTAAAGACACGATATTTCACTCAGATAGGTACACTGTTTTCATGACACGTTGGATCCGAAAATTGAATTTTAAATAATCCGTCCGGCCAAATACGGTACTTTTACTCCTTAACATCAATTAAAATTACCAAAATTCAGTATTCTTTTGTGTCCAAAGATTTCTTCTATGTGAAAATTAAGTATCAATTAGGTATTATTTACAATAAATTATTATTTATTAATTAGGGACGAAAACTTCAAACCGAATGAATTTGCAAACTTTCACTTTGAAATAGATCACAAGTTTATAACCGTATTGAACCACACCGAATGAAGGATTTTACCGTAACCATTCGCTCTAAGGACTAAAGTGTAAGGAAAAACTGAAACACGAAGATGAAGCGCATTTATTTTTCGTTTCGGTTTGGGTCATTTTGGCTTTCAAACATCCGATTATCCTGATTCCAGGCAAGAGGTATATCCAGTTCTCGAGCTCCTCCAGGAACATTCAAGACTATTAATTTTAAATATATTGTTGTACATAGCTTTTGGTTTATTATTTTCAATAATAAGCCTTTAGAATCGAGCAAGAAAAAAAATTTAACTCCCCCTCAAAATTTGATGTTTTACGTATCAAGGTACGTAGAATCCGAAAATCGAATAAAAAAATTTCCGTCCGTCCGCCGTACGCCGTACGCGGCACTTTTCTTAGCAACACTGGACCGATTTGGTTCAAATTTGGTATGTGGGCTCCTTTTGGGGTCTAGTTGTGTTTGATGTCAGTCACTTCTAAGGGGTGAAAATTGAGGGTTGAAATTTTCAAGGGTGCCCTAGCTCGAAAACTCTCGAAATAAAGGTATCGTTTTTTCACCAATTATTGATAGTATTGAATTTTTAAAAATGTTTGAGACCACCCGGAGCTCTGTAGGACAATCCGTTCGCTCCCAACCCTTCATTTCCATTTGATTGGTAGTTGGGGTTGAAATTTTCAAAAAGACCCTAGTAGGTAGTAGGTACCTACGGTTTGTAGGGAGGGATCTATACAGCAGGGTGATCTATACAGAAAATAATAAACCTTTGGGCAATGTTTTGCAGCGTTTTCCAGTAAAATTTATAATTTGTTTAACCAATTTCATAAATTTTACACTTTATTTCATACACTTAATTTTATGAGTAATCGTTGTACATACACAGGTTGTACACAGGTGGAAATCTTATTAAAAAAATATGTATTTAAAAACTCAATTAAGTTATTTAAGCTTCTGAAATGCATTGCGATATAAATATTAAGGTATAAGTAACCATATAAGCAACCATAGATGGAAAGGATGATAAAAAATAGGTAGGTATATAAAAACTCAATTTTGTAATGAAATCCTTGTGAAATAAATATTAAAATTTTAAAATATTTTGGTATAAATATTGAAGTTTTGAAATTTTTTGGTATGAATATACAATTTTGAAATATTTCAGTTTGAATATTAACATTTTGAAATACTTTATAAAAGGTAAAAATTGAAATAAATAAAATGGTAGAATATTTAAATACAAGAGGTAAGAAATTTACATTTAAATATGCAATGTAAAATTTTAAAATGAAAATGAATATGGTACCTTAATATCTAAGGTACAACATCATGTTCCTTCTTTACTTTCCACCAATGATTTCTTTAAAACAATGCCTCATGTTATGAAGTGTACGAAATGGGTTCAAAATATTAGAAATAAATAACTTTTTAAATGGTTAAAATTTTTAAATGGTTGAAAAGTGTATACAATTTGTTGAAAAAAAAATCATTAAATTGGTTGAAAAAATGACGAATTTTACTGAAAAAAAGCAATCAAGTGTCTGCCTGGGAGGAAGGAAGTTTTCTTGCTTTTGAATTTCCTGCAGTGGCTCTCAGAATTCATAAATGAGAGCTGAAGGGCAGCCGAAGCATGGAAGAAGGCAGATTTGAAAATTTGTTTATTAATTCTTCATCTTAAAGTGAAGAATGGGCCATAGAGCGAGCGTATTACTATGTACTGAAACTCTTTTCTTCGTTAAATCTTGACTAAGGTTGGCCTCTCGGTGATTCTAGTGCGGGTCAATGAGCGGTCATTTTGTATCTCTGAAGGTCTCTTTACTTTGTCTATTGTGTAGAAGTATTATTTTGAGGTGCACTTTACCGAACGCATAATGTTATGGAAGGTCATTTTGGTTTATTATTTCTAATAATAAGCCTATGTGATCGTATCGCAAAAAATTTTTATAACCCCCCTCAAACTTTGTCACTTTACGTTTCAAGGTGCGTAGAATCCAAATTTGCAATATCCGTCCGCCGTCCGCCGTCCGGGCCATAAAAGGCCTTAGAATCGGTCTAAAAAAAACCCGTTCTTTCGCACATAGACTACATTTGGGGTCTAGTTGGTCCTAACGTCGAACTATTCCGATCGCTTAATTCCTATAGAAGTTATGGGAAAATAACCGGCCAAAAAAGAGGTTTTTGCTTAAATATGCGTGGGCTGACATTTTCCAAGTATTTTTCTTCATGTTGGATGGTTGGTGGCTTTATAGACGATTAAATAGAAAAATAATAAACCACTAAAATGATAAAATAATAAACCATAAAAATAATAAACGTACGATAAATCAGAAACACGAGTGTGAATCGCAAAAGAGGTCTAATCTCCGGATGGTTGGTGGCTTTATAGACGATTATATAGAAAAATAATAAACCATTGTGTAATCATTTGCAGCGTTTTTTATGGAAAAAATGTCTCATAGGTTTTCTAATGTGATGGAGGTTCTTTATCATACTGACAGGTAACAAACCAATATGAAACAATTCAATGAGAACTTCATCTCGTACAGCAAGAGCATTTCTCTGTAGACTGTTTCTGCCGACCAGTGACCTACTGAGTTTATCAATACCCTGGTGGGACTGGTGAACGAGCAAATTTTTTCAGGTTCATTGTTGTGTTTGTTTCAGGATGTCCATAACTGTAGGGCTTCCATCGCCACAAAATGGTCCAGTTGCCTCAATTCAACAAGCAAAGCCAAACCAGGTACCAATTCGTTGTTTTACTACTCAAATTTGAAATTTTTTGACGTAACGTCTTATTTTTATATCAACTTGGTATGTTCATAAGATTCGATCGTACTGCACTAAATACATTAAGGTAATGGAACGTCTGTTTACATTCAGGTTGGAACAGTCATTCTCTACGGTGTCCCGATCGTATCGCTCATCATGGAAAACCAAGAGAGGTTGTGTTTAGCTCAAATATCTAACACGCTGTTGAAAGCCTTTTCCTATAATGAAATTCACAATAGGCGAGTGGCTTTGGGGATCACCTGCGTTCAATGCACACCCGTCCAGCTGGAGATGCTTCGAAGGGCTGGAGCAATGCCCGTTTCATCCCGAAGATGCGGTAAGTTGAGTATGTGGCCAATTTAACATGTATAATAGGTATTCCAGAAAATAAATACCTATCTGAAAATATAATATTTCACCTATATTTGGAAGCGCATGTATAGTGTACACCCAAACCATCTATGTCTTGTAGATAGAATATTTACAAATACATTAATTTATTACGTATTTCTCTCTGACTATCTTCTGTCTGTTCGGCATCTAGTACTGCCAATTGTAATAACCTATATTCAACAAAATTTATTTACTTTGCAAAAAAGTATTTACAGTATGCTTAATGGAACTTAATTGGTTATTTTAAGCTTTCTGCGCTGCGCTCAACTTTTAAAAGATTGGGCCGATTTCGATGGTCAATTTTGTATAGTGCTTATTATTCCCCTTAACATGGATTTGCGACATTCGAATCAATTTAAATTTGCGTTTCTTCAGGAATGGTTTTATGTCAGTTTCTGACTGTAGCCGATTACCGCTTAACGGCTCAAATTTAATCAAAGTTGTTAGCTTACATAGGATACCCTTTGCACAAGAGCCAGCGCGGAAATGGGTACGATTGTGTATATAAATTCTATAGGACAACCTTTTGATGGGAATTTCGCATTTTGCTTTTTGCTCAACTAAGCAGTGGGAGTTTCGACGTCAAAATCTGAATGTTTATCATGAGGTTGCTCGGGAAAAGGCCGATAGAGATCACAACTTATAAGCCTAAACCACTTAGATGAGTGAGCAATGGGGGCCTGAGTCATAGGAGTGCAATAATTGATAATTAATCTAAATCAAAGTGAACTCTTGTCAAAAGTTCAGAGGATTCTTGATTCGATAAGATCCTAGATATGCTAACAATCATTCCTACTCACATATTTGCATGTTCTCAAAAATTGTATTTGGAATCCTCCTTCCAACGATTGTTTACCTCATCTCTGATACACGATGAACATCGGTTACCTCTGCTTATTTACCTTCCTGTATTAGTTCCCAACAGCCTTTATTGTCAATAAACTCCGTTTTAGGCAAAGAAGATGATAGATGCTAGGTAAAACACGTATGAACAGTTCATGGATCTTATGAAAAATAGCGAGTAACATCGAAATATACTCCTACTGGGGAATTAAAAACCACCAAAAAACTAATTTTCACTCTCTGTAAACCTTTATTCTTCGATTCAGAACATATTGTGGGTTAAAAAATTTTGAGATAATTAACTCAGAGTAACTCGATCGTACACTTCAAAATTTTCTCTATCAAGCTCTGTTATAATTCAAAATCTTGGCGATTTCGTTGGAGGGGGAAATACCCAAGCCAACAAATTATGTAAAACCGACCATCGAAAGAGAGACATAACACGAACAAACTGGACAGTGATCATACACTCATTTATAACTGTCGACTCAGGATGTTTTGAACCAAAGCGTTGCTGGTCAAATAGATCCATTTCATATATAAACGCCAGTTTTAAAAACGCTGCAAATTATTTCACAAAGGTTTATTATTTTCCTGTATAGATCACTCATCTGCAAAGATCACAGCTTTGCCACTGTCACTATTAATTTAATTTTTTCACCTACCAACCATAGATACCTACAACTTATGAGAATTTTAGAGCTAGGAAATTTTTGAGCTTTGGGTTGAAATTTTCAAAAATACTTCTGCTAAACTTTTGTCCCTTAGCTTTTTTCCAAACCCCCATCTAAAACAACTTTTTCAATATTAATTAGCGAATTTTCAAAAAAAAATGAAGTTATTGCAATGGTTTCAAAATTTGAAGTGCTGCAAAACAAAAAATGCATGCTGCATGTATGGCTTTTTTTTCATGTTTTTAAAATTAATTTGTAAAAATGGTCGTTACTTCCTTGAATTATCCTCACATTCGAATATAAGGATACCAATCAAAAGAGCATTATAAATTATTTTTAAGTTCATTACGCAATCAAAGCTTTTCACACGAGCGGAATACGTAAAAAAATTCACTAATTTAATTTTTTCACCTACCAACCATAGATACCTACAACTTATGAGAATTTTAGAGCTAGGAAATTTTTGAGCTTTGGGTTGAAATTTTCAAAAATACTTCTGCTAAACTTTTGTCCCTTAGCTTTTTTCCAAACCCCCATCTAAAACAACTTTTTCAATATTAATTAGCGAATTTTCAAAAAAAAATGAAGTTATTGCAATGGTTTCAAAATTTGAAGTGCTGCAAAACAAAAAATGCATGCTGCATGTATGGCTTTTTTTTCATGTTTTTAAAATTAATTTGTAAAAATGGTCGTTACTTCCTTGAATTATCCTCACATTCGAATATAAGGATACCAATCAAAAGAGCATTATAAATTATTTTTAAGATCATTACGCAATCAAAGCTTTTCACACGAGCGGAATACGTAAAAAATTTCACCAAAGTGAAACATTTGTAAAGTTTTACTTTTTTACTAATCATTAGAGTATTTTTGAACAATATTTCACCCATTCTCCAACGTTCCTCTCTTGGAAAAAAACATCTGCAATATGGCAAATTTCCTACGGTATAAGAAACATTTTTTTACAATCGAATTTAAAGAGGAGAATAAAGAGGCTCCGGTGTTGGAAGAAGAGAGCCTCATGCCGGGACGTTTAAAATATTCACGTTTTTCCATGTTGAAACACGAATTTCTCCCCTGAATTCGATCGTAAAACATTTTTTGATGTTATACCGTTGCAAATTTGCTGAATTTCGAATGTTTTTGCGGAAAGATAAGCGTTTAAAAATTGGTTAAAACATTTTAAAAAATACTGTTAAGTTTAACAAAACAGTTGAAATATATCTCTCTAAAAAAACGAATAATGTCTGAATAACTTTCGATTTCTCGCTCAATTTGTGAGTTATTTGTTCCAGGTATGATAACGAGGCGTGAAGCTGAGCGCCTTTGCAAGTCATTTCTGGGCGACAACTCCCCGCCCAGGCTCCCCGAAGACTTCGCCTTTGCCGTCCACCACGACTGCGCCTGGGGCTGTCGCGGCGCCTTCCTGCCCTCCAGATACAACTCATCCAGAGCCAAGTGCATCAAATGTTCCACTTGCGGACTTTTCTTTTCCCCCAACAAGTTCATATTCCATTCGCACAGGTAATTGAAATCAAGTGACAAAACCGTCGCGTTGAATGTAAAACCGTGATCCAGATTTTCATAATCGTTTGTATTGTACAGAAGTGGACCTACTGCCAAATACGTACAGCCTGATGCAGCCAATTTCAACTCTTGGAGGAGACACATGAGGCTGAGCGGAAACCCACCTGAAGAGGTAAGCGATGTTAAGGAAAACGTTGTAAATTTCAACATAAATTACTACATCCTCTAATACAAATTTTGACAAGTAGTTGGTTCATCAGTGAAGACCAAGGATAGAAAAGGTTCCTATTTATTAATGATAATAATTGTGAAACTGTAACTGACTTCTCAACCGAATTGGTGATTTCCACTATTTCAAAATGTATTTATTCTTCATTACCTGAACTAGGAATCCAAACTCACTTTGTAAATTCCAACACTTGATCGTGAAAAGTGAATACCGATAAATTAATTTTTTTGACAAATGCATCATTTGAACATAATAGCATTTGTAAATGTGTACTATTTTGTTAAGCTCCGAGAATAATTTTTGCAAATTTGGGCTACAAAATTCAATTAAATTATAACTAAATGCAGCTTATCATAAGGTGAGACAATTATAGAATCAAGACCAAAAATGCACTACATTTTCAGGAAAACTTTTAAATAGCCAAATAAAATGTTACATTCGACTCAGCGTAAAAAACTATGTAGAATGTCAAACAAAAGAAGAAAACATATTGTTTAGTAATGCATGCATTCCAGGGGACGTCCCATTGCATAATCATTAGGTCAATTAATACCAGTTGGTAAGCGAAAAAACTGTTCACTCGATGTAATTTATTTATTTATTTATTTAGCATTTTAGGCAAGAAATAGTGATCCCCTCCCCCCTCTTTACCATTATCCATCATAACATTTCTAGCGGCATGGGAGCCTTGAATTTGAAGAGCATTTTAAAAACCATGATCTACGACACCCAACAAGCGATTTCGAGATCACCCCCCCCCCCCCATTGGTGCCAGTCTGGCACTAAAGTGGCAATACTTCGTAACGTTGAACTTCCATCTATTCGTTTTGGTAGGCAGTCCGTTGAAATTCATTTCCGTATTCAAGGTAAAACACAAAAAAAAATTAAAAACCCATGAAATATGCGATTTATGGTGTTCTGGCACCATGGTTGCACCACTATTAGTTCCATGGTGAAACAGAGAATAATTCATGAAAATCCGGAGGTATAATGAGAATTTTTCCTCAATTTCAGAACTTGGATACAATTAGTAAGCTATAAAGGAACCGAAATATTGAAAAATCGGAAATTTCGTGAATATTATCCCCCACTCACCCCCTCCTCTTGCAAATTTTGATACTCTGGTGAAATAGTGTGCAATTTGGAAGATTTATGAGTCGAACAAAAAAAAAAGAAACACTCAAAACGGTTGGAAATTGAGGCCTGGGCAGATTTTACAGGATTATGCCCGCAAACGCACATTTTTTGAGCATTAACCCCCCCTTTCCCCCCTTAAAATTCAAAATTCTGAATTCTGGCGAGGTAGTGCACAACTAGATAGTTTTCCGCGTCGAACAAAAAAGGAACCACGAAAATCGGTTGAGAACTAAGAGCTGGGCAAAATACACAAGATAATGCCCGAAAACGCACGTTTTTTTAGCATTAACCCCCCCCCTTCCCCCCCCTTAAAAAGCAAAATTCGAAATTCCGGCGACGTAGTGCACAACTAGATAGTTTTCCGCGTCGAACAAAAAAAAGAACCACGAAAATCGGTTGAGAACTAAGGCCTGGGCAGACGACACAAGATTTTGTCACACACACACACAGACATACACCTGTGGTTTTTTCGCGGATTTGGATTCAGAATGGTCTAAAACGTATTACTGTGTGGTTTTTTTTTCTGTTGAGTGTTGTCCTCCTTCACCCCAGATCGATCGCATAAGGACGCCCAAGTCTTACTGTGGGACGTCCTAAAAAATAGCAGCAACAGCATTCTTCTATGTAGAATGCTATGACCTTTTAGTCATAATAGATACTGTCGGTCGAGAACCGACAGCACATGGAATAACACGGAAATATAAAATTTGTTGGTGTAAAAATTCTATATTGTATTATTGAACTGTACCACTGATAAAATTCCCAGTCATAAATATGGATTTTCAGGATCATGTTCTTGTTTTTCATTAAATAAAAAACAGCAACACGATTGAGAAATCGTCTGCAATTCACGATGCTGATGATTTTTCACGTTTCTGCATATACTAAGGAGTCTTTCAAGGAGTCTTTCAACTAAGGAGAATTTCAAAAATTAGTGTTAAGTACCTATGTCCAGTTGTGTAGAAAAATAAGCGATTTACGAAAAAATCTAAAAATGGGAAAACACAGAAAGGAGTGGTCTTATTAGTCGTAAAACATAAATATGAAGTTTAATCCAGCTTGTGTACCTCCAGGGTGAATACCGTGTGTGTGTGTGTATTGTACTGAGTACTTTACTTTTACTACTTCAACAAGATTCATGAGTTTGAAGGCAATGCGAGCTATAGAAGAGGACAATGTGATTCTGAGCAGGTGGTTCACGCTTGGGAGGATGTGAAGGCGATGTTCAACGGTGGAACCAGAAAGCGGATGCTGTCCCACAGCAGCGGAGGCGGCAGTGGGGGCGGCAGTCATAGCAAGTCCCGAAGACGGTCTCACTCACCTCCGCCCCCAGTTACTACGCCCGCCGCCCCCAGAGTGCCTCCCCTCGTAATGGACTACGTCTGGAAGGCACCGCTGTACCCCATGTGGCTGCCTCCCGCACCTCTCCTTCTACCGCCTCCGCAGGATGCCAAACCTTATTCATCCGCTTTCACGCCCGTCTACCCCGCAGCGGTCGCCGCCTCCAACCCGAAAGGACATTCTTCTTCCGCTGACTCAGATTCCGAGGAGACGGTGGATATTGAAACATGTCCCGAGGAAGAGGTGAAGCCTCTCTGGAGCCCGATATCCCAGGTAACTTCATTTACATTATTAAAACTTACAGGTAACCCCCCAAGAATGAATGATATCCTTTCCAGGGCATTCTGGGCTTATTCCTGCTCTGTAACTGAAGAAGTCCCATTCATACATCAAATTGTGAATAAATGAATTTTTTTTCAAAGAAACATTTTGACCGATTTTCAGCTAAGGTTTACTTTAATATATAGCATTAGCAAACTGAATTAAACTTTTCGCTATTTGATTTAAACTTTCTGCAAACTGAATGAAACCTTTCACAATTGGAATTCAACTTTTCTCAAACTAAATTAACCCTTTCACAATTGGAATTAAACCTTTCGCAAACTGAATTAAATTTTTCCCAATTACAAGTGAACCTTTCATAAAACTAATCCTCTGCACCAAAAATGATCAGAGGACATAAGAGTGAGTGAAGTCCCCAAAACAATTCCCTTTTCTGTGGACGGTCAATATCTTCCCTGTGGATGGTAAATTACTCCGCTGTGGACTAGCAAACTTTCATTGATCTTCACTGTGTAGAGACCCTTCCCTTCCCGTCAACATTCTCGTCATAAAAGTGTTCGTAGGTTTTTTTATCTTTTTTGGTTTTGTGAGGAACATTTTTGTGGTGATGAGCGACAGCGATTGTGGAACGCTCGAAGGAGGGACGGTTGAATTCCTTGAAAATCCCGTTGAAAATGGACATGTATCTCGTACTTCCTGCTGCAGCTACAGGCCAACCCCTCCACTAACCTTCTCCTTTCTTGAAAAATCGGACTATTCATGTGATAGTTTGCTTTAGAACATTGATTTATCTATGGATAGTTTAACGTGTTTATTTATAATTATTTTTGTTTATTAAAAATTGATTAAATTGTTTGTTCATTGCGAAAAGTTTAATTCAGTATGCGAAAGGTTTAATTCTATTTGTGAAAGGGTTAATTCTAATTGCGAAAGGTTTAATTCAGTTTGCCAAGAGTTTAAATCAAATTGCAAAAAGTTTAATTCAGTTTGCGAAAGGATTAATTCAGTTTGCTAATGATATATATTTTTTAATCATAATATGGTAGATGAATATTTTTGATAGACATATCATGTTGATGCCTTATACAGGGTGTCCCATGTTAAGGTCCGGGAAATTTGGGAGTCGATTTTACAACTAATTTGTGAGAAAATGTATCTTTGCAATTTTGTTTCAACACCTTGTTTTTCCATTTTTTTAAATTTCAAAAAAAGTTTTAAAAATATACATAAAATTGTCACATATATTTTTTTAAACTAAGACAATGCAAACAAGTGACACCACCAAGTTATTCAGCATGAAAAATAGCCCAGAATCATGAGCCGCACTGAGGATTACCCGTCGTATCGAATTTTAGACTCACTTCGAGCGCTTCTGGACGCTCCTGAGTGCGTAAAAAAGTCGTCGAACTAAACTGTTCATAAATTCGACGTAGAATCTGAATCAGCAATGAAAAAAAAAACGCTTCAAATGATTACATAAATTTTTATTGTTTTTCTGTGTAGATCACTCGCCATTTCCAACACCTACCAACCATATTTTTGCTTCACACTCAATTCGAAGAAATAGGGAGTTGTGGGTGCCTTCATTAGGAAATTTCATTACTGGTTGCTAATGACGCAAAACTGAGAACAAGTCGACGAAACGAACAGCAATCGCACTTTGGTCAGCTAAAATTTGAACGGTGGTTTGAACGGGATTTGGTCGGCTCTTTGGTGATTCACACTCTGATTTATCGTAAGTCCGACCCTAAAGTTCTCGTAGGCAGCGAACGGTTTGTCCTACAGAGCACCGGATGGTCTAAAAATTTTAAAAATTCAATACTATTATAAATTGGTGAAAAAACAATACCTTTATTTCGAGAGTTTTCGAGCTAAGACACTCTTGAAAATTTCAACACCCTTTGAAGTGATTGACATTAACCAAAAGCTTCGGGGCACAACTAGACCTCAAATGGAGCTCATTTACCAAATTTCAACTAAATCGGTCCTTGGTTGCTAAAAAAAAACTGCAGCGTACGGCGGACGGAAACGTAAACCAACAAATTTTGAGGGAAGGGGGGGGGGTGTAAACATATTTTTTTCTTGGTCGATTCCAAAGTTTTATTAAAGAAAATAGTAAACCATAAAAAGGTTTCCACCTTAAAGAACAAAGTTGATGTGCGTTGCGCGCGCTTGCGCAACAGCGGATGATATAACAACTAAAGGTAACTATAAATTACAACTCGATTGAAAAAAATACCATGGAAAATAGCGCTTTTTTAGAGGGTACCTATCCATTAATTATGAGCCATGTGTACATATAAAAACGTTACATATAAGAAAGTGGTAAACTTGAGAAATTATCGTTTTAGAATGTTATAGAACGGATTTCAATGAAGAATTCATTCCCTAAGGGATCCAATTTTCCAAAAATAAGGTCCAAAACCGGTCAATACAACCTGTCCACAGTCGTTGCTTACTAAAAGAAAAATTACAAACCGTTTTGTTATTTGTATATATTTTTTTTTTTTTTTTTTTTCATCCAACAGCCTCACTTGAACCTGATTTTAATTTTCAAAAGTCTCTGTTGATATTTAGGTACAATTGCTGACACATAATTATTGACTTCACATATTTAAAAAAACTATTTCAAAATAGTCATTTAGCAAGAATAGGTTTGGTATTTGGGATACTGGCAGCTTGAATACTACATTCATAAGTTACAATAAAATATATTTTGTCACTAAGTAGACTAGGTGTGACGAATGTCCTATATCTTAAATACACATACTTTCCGTTTAACTTGCTGCCTCTAATGTCTAATGGAACCTGACTGCTATCCTGGAACTATCTGACTAAGTGCAATTGAGCTCTGATTAATGATGCTATTACTTTTAGTCAAAAGTCTCATTCAGGGACGAAAAAGATCACCATTTCCCCCAGGAGAGTCTTAAAAGGCAAACCTCTGCCCTCAAGACCGAAAAAAAGTATTTACTTCTGTGGATGTCGCGGGCAGTTAAAGAACAAGATGTTAATCCATCTCTTTTTTTTCTCGAATCACGGATCTCATTCGAATCACGTTCTAGTTGAAGATTATAGCCGTCGTAACAGCTGGGCTCCCTCTCGGTCTGCCTTTTTAGGGACCCCCATTTCTGCCTCGTCTCCAGAGACCTGCTTGATTGTAGTTACCACTCGAGTCACATGTGCCCCTTCTTACAGTCAGATGGAGATGATCTTATTTGCAATGCGCTATTATTATCGCAGAACATTGTTCGATTATTTCATCGTCGGACTTTTCAATAAATACAGAGTAACTGGTGATGAGATGTCCCAACGATAGGGGTTTGTGCACCTCAAATGCAACAAAAAAGTTCCTCTGGACCCATGTCCGATTCTCAAAAGTGGGAAAAAAATAAAATTTGCTTTTTTTAACTTGTTTTTTTGCTTAAAATTGACCATAATTATCTTTTCAACTATTGGTCGTACAGAAAATTAAAAGAAATATTAAAAGCTCATTAAATTTAAAGAAACCTTCTGAAAAAAAATAAAAATAAAAATCTGTTCAAAATTCCCATTCAATTCTTAAAACAAAAAATTCTAAACGTTGGAAATTTTCAAATTCTAATTTAAAAAATATTTCAAGGGAGGAAACAAATTTATTCTCCTACTCTAAACTGTGCGGAAACTTTTTTTAATAAGCCGTAATCATTTTTTAAATTAAAAACGGTATTTTCAACAAACTTTTTACAATTTGAGGAAAATTTTATGTTAGCTCAATTTAAGGAAAAATTTTGTGTCTGAACACGAAAACAATAATGGAAAAACATGAATTTTTATTTCATTTTATGGAAAGCTTATTGAAAAGAACATTTTTGTTAATTCCACCCAGTTTTGAGTGGAACAATAAATTTATTTGCTCCAAAACAAATTTTCTAAAATTTAGGAATTTAGACATTTCTGAAGTTTTTTTTTCTTTACACTTAAGAATTAGATATGAATCAAGAGGCCCTTTTTTAATCTTCTTTGAAATCATGTAGATCATGAAAATTTAAGGTGAATTGAGGAATTCTCATGAATGGGGCATTTCGGCGGGTCGGAAATTTAGGTTTTTAACCTCAAATTTGGATTCAGCACCATTGAAAGCCTATATACTCCAATTTTTTCCCAATTTACTGTAACATGTGGTAGAAAAATTAAATAAAGAGACACTCGTTTGAAAAAAAAGTCTGGCCTCCCTGAACGCCTGAAGGCGAGGACTACCATCGTTCAAATCTACAACTTTGATTAGCTTTCCTAATTTCTTCTAAACATTTTCTCGACGAACAGACCCGTTTACCGTTATTCCTTGTTCCGTTATTCCTAACCCATACTATTTTGAATTTTTTTTCAAATTTTTTTATTGACTGAAATACCTCATTTCTATAGAGTCTACCAAGGAAGGAAGAGACATATTGCTTGAATCGCTTGTTCGAAATCGGAAAGTGTTGTCCAAACTCGTGGAAAACCAGTAAAAACTACATCTTAACGTTTCCTAATTTTTACAGTCAAAGAATTTTGTTCGTATGCCGAGTAGGCAATTGCTTGGGACGACATCTCGGGATAAAATTCAAGTTTTAAAGTCCTGTAAAAATGTCTATAGTTTCTTAGAATCCACCATATACTTGACACTTTTCATATTGTTATGAATAAACTGTTATGACCTGCTACACGAATACAAAGCTTTCTTATCTTCGATAGAGAAGAATCAAAATAATTTAACATGTATTTCTCCATTGGTCTTCTTTTGTGTTTGCTTTTTCCTTCAATCAATACGTACCGTGAAAAATATTCACTAGTTCGCCGTTTGAGAAAGCACGAAGTCAACTGTCCCAAATCAAACTCCTATTACATTAAAAGTGGAGAGTACTGGTAAACTCCTGACAAGGAAAACAAAGTCACGCTCGGGAAATTGTTTCGCCCAAAACAAATAAAGGAGACCGGCAAATAGAGATAGCTGAGGACAAACGGCACTCGTTTAATTCACCCCAATTTTCGTTGTGACTGGGTTGAAGCGTTTTTCCATTATCTTTCACGAAGTGAGGGTGAGATGTCTTGGCGATCGAGACAAACGTAGTAGGTAATCATAGTGAAAGGTCCTTACCTACATTGACACTCCCCTCCAAAAGTGTGTTTACACTGCTTTTAGCCACTTAACTTTCATTTTAATATCGTGAAAAGGTCTTGAGATGCCTTCGGTCAACACTCATCGCTTGAACTGGTGACACTTACTTGAGGGACTTTTTAAACCGAGGTGAACAATAATTTCGTAGAAGGCTCTGTCGACTACGATGAGGCATTTTCATAATACAACGTCCCAACAAGCTGACAATGTATAAAGATCTTGTGCAAATACACTAGGTACTTTCAAAAACCAAAAATCACTTTATAATTGGGTAAATTACAAAAATGATTAAAAATTACTGAAACTATTGAATAAATAAACATTTATGCAGAACATTTTAACACAGAATGTGTTTTTACGGAGGTTATAAATTTGGTTTAAAATATCCCTAGGTGATCTGAATAATTTATTCGATGGACACAATAAATTAGCTGGGCGAACTAAATTTGCTTCTGGTGGCCCCCTGAAGACAAAATTTCAAAGATAGCCTAAAGAATGCTGAATCTGAATAACAAGCTGAGCTACTCCCTGATCAGCTGAGCGAGCTGAATATCCTTATTAAAATATAATATTTTATCAAAAATTTACCATCATGAACAAATGGCTAGACACCCCCAACAGCAACATTTTTTTCTAGAATCAAGGGGAATCAAAAAATTGTTATACGATATATCAAAAAGGCTACCGAATTAGGTTATTGGCTCTAAAGGTTCCTAACATAAAATAACATGGACATTAAATACAAACATAAATGCATTATACATTAAATACATTATGCAGCTGCACCTCTTATAAATTTCAATATTTATTTGAAACACGATTTTGTTGAGATGGATTATGCGTAAAATGGTGAGTGAGAGTTTGAGTAGGAAAGTACTATTAAAGTTGTGGTGTGGAATGCAGTAAGGGAAGAATGTAGATAATAGAGAGTTACAGCAACATTTGGAACCGTTTAGACGTGAGAAGCGTGAGTTTACTTCGAAAAGGTGATATTGGAATATAATACGAAAAGATTGATTAGTCCGAGGTCGATCATAAATTACCAATCTCGTTGAATTCGGTTGTCTGTCATTTACTCCTCAGACAAGGGGATGGACTGAAATGCACGATTAGGTGCTCACATTCATTTTGCATTATTTATTTATACTTTTACGATTATTTTGGGTAATAAACGAGCGTACTTCATTGATTTCTTATATTTTCCTTCCTGTTTCCTTTTTCGGTTCAAAGAAAACAAAAACCACGGATTGAGTTGACGTTACCTATGGAATGTTGAAAAATCTAAAGCAACGTCAATCACAGGATGGACGTGAGACTCACGTCGGAAAGTTAGCATCCACTCCATGCTCGCCCTAGCAGCTTCTCACGTCTAAACGGTTCCAAATGTTGCTGTCACTCTCTATTGAGAAAATATTGAGGGAAAAAGAGCGTGGAGGCGTAGGGTGAGATGAAAGTGGAGAGGAAAGTAGAGTGAGGGAAGAGTGAAGTTGAAGAAAATTAGAGGCAAGGAAAGTAGTCGCTAGGTAGAGGAGGGAATTACAGAGTTAGAAAGCAACAGCAAAATTGTATCTTGATGAATAGAAGATAAACCAGTTTATAATAGCTTTCGATGTTATCGGAACAGGATCCAACAAACCCCTTTCGTACTTTCGGCCGATTTACTGCCTTCATTGGGACTAAAATAATAGCAAACGCCTAAAACTAAGTCAAAATTACAAATAATAACAAGAACTAATGTTATTACTAATGCATCTTGGTATAACAAAAAATGGAGGGAAACAATTCACATGGAGAAGATTCAGTTGCTAAATGAAAAGTCACCCACTTCTGAGACACATCCGTCACCTTCGTTCCATAAACTTCTTCCGTGAGATGGAAGTACGTTTGAATTTTCCACAAGTACTGAAGTCACTGCTACTCGGATCGTAATGAAATTAATAAGCCATTCTGTTCCCCAAACAACCCATGTTTGGGATCGAAGGCTATGAACCAATGGTAAATCATAATATGCTGAATTGACCTCAGATATTTAAACACGGAAACGAAAAATGGTTCAGATAGCTCTAAAAGTGCGAGTAAAACTTGTAATTTAGAGGACCATTTTTTGACGTACAACTCGAAAATCCAATAATAATACAGATTTTTAACAGCAGTCAAAGGCTAGTGATTCCCAGTCATCTGCCATGAAAAAGTAGGGTGTCGGATAAAAAAATTAATTCATAAAACACACCTGGAGCAATCTGTTAAGGCTCGCGCCGGCCACGGACCTGTTCCACTCTCTTGATTACGCGCTAACACTATTGATTCCACCTGTCATGGTTGTCCCAGAATTATGTTTATGGTATCATTGTCAATGATTTCCAACTAGAACCTCTCACAGTTATTGTTTTGGGGACGGCTTCCATGGTGCTTGAATAATGTCTCGTGGAACATTTCACTAATCAAAGTTGTTGGACTTTACGAGCAAATTACTTTTTTGTATATAGATAATGGATGAGGAACTCATGATTTTCCCATATTATTTACACATTCATCAATTGTCAGAAACATTTTTCAGGTCACAAACATTCAATAGACTAGCGCTTTATTTCCGAGTGGAATGAGGCAAAATACGCGTTTGACAGTTTGACGATCTTGCAAATTTGCCTAAAACGTGAACAGCATGAAGATCAACTTTTATGTTATGGGAATCCCAAACCTCCCTCAAGATGTTCAAGTGAACTGTAATTAGCATATTGTCGTAAGAGTAGTAAGATTCAAAGTGGGTTTTGTCATCACCACATTGTGATTTTAAGTATCAAGTATTTTGTAAAGTCCAATCACAATCTTAGTTTGAAAGATAGGTGCACTTAGGTGCTAAATCTCAAAATATTGATAATTGACCAACTGGGATGAAGAATAGAAAACATACTTAATCACGAGATTCAGTGTGAAAAATATCAAAATCACGTGTTCTACCATGTGGTGCATAATTGAACACATCTAAGAAACTTTTTTTCAGATTTTCTCCTCTATTTAACCTCTTGACCGTATAGTGATAATTTCTTCCGAATTTTTACGAAAAATTAACAACCTTATTTTTCAAATACCAAGAACAAGCTAATTTTACTCGTGCAATAAATCAAAATACATAGATTCCCCATAATTGGTAGTGAGAACCAGCAGAGATTGAGAAACAGCAGATTCGTGGTTTTGGTGTTGTTAATTTTGTAATTACATGATTCGATTTTAAAGAAACTGACGGTTTGTGGGAAGTTTATATACGAGTTCCCTGAGATTTAAATTTTCAGACCTTAAATCATGACGTATCATGACGTAATCATGACGTATATCTTAAATCATGGCGCCGCAAACTGTTCTCGAGGTAGTTAACTTTTCCCAATTTAGAAAACTATCACTGTATTTTTGAGAGATTCGATGCGAAAAAGCCACCCAACTTGACAGACGCAGTGTTCGAACTGAATTCCAAAACTCTCCTCAAATTTTGGTTAGAGGGTACAAATCTTTCCTTTCTTCGGAACTAAGGAAGTAAAACATTAGCTCTCACTATTTTACTTCCAAGTTGTCCAAGGCCTCCGACGGACGTTCACTTAACGGGTAACAAATTGCTCGACAAAGCTATTTAATATTCGTTATAATATATTCCGTTTAAGGATATCGATTATGGTGAAAGGGATCGGGAAGTGTGTTTGCTCGTAGGTGATGGATAGCAGGTGGTGGTCAAACACTTATTTCGTTCACCTTCACGGGCTATGAGAAGTCACTTTCTCACACGTGACTTACCAACCTCCTCAAGTTGCCTTCAAGCTCATGACACCGGAAGTTGGGAATTATACATTACTTACATAATATTGAATTTCTTTCCTTACTCAGCTCTTAATGATTCTATCGTGTTTCGACCAACATTCTTCAAGTTTCGAACGTGAAATTTCGTTCTGGAATAATTTACAAACCACTAGTAAGTACCAGAGGATTTTGCCTTGAAGGTATTACATGGTCACAATGGTCACATCATAGAAATTAAAATAGATCCTAGAGTTTGGACTCAGTAATCAAATTTTGAAAAACTCTTTAGGAGTAGGTACGTTCGCTTTCTAGAGAAAATCGCTACTCAATTGACCGTCAAATGGGCTAAACCATTTCTGTAGGAGGCCCAGTAAGCGTGGTGAAGAGAAAAAAGACTTTTATTCTGGTCTTCTTGCAGATTCGAGGAGACGAATTTTCTATGCTTTATTATCCTTCTTTAGATCATCTAAGTGAAAGAGCAGTTTAGAGGGCACGGATGAACCATTTATGAGAGTAGTGGCTCGGTTTTGAGTGTTCATAGGAACCCTTTCTCTTCGATGGGTTGTCATCCTTTCAATAGTTTGGTGCCATTTGAACGTCATGTAAAGCTTTTGTTAATCATCGTGTAAACCTTTTATAAGCTCACATGAAGGTCGGTAATGTTGTAGGATTTGGAAGATATTGTACTCTTTGGGTTGCAGTTAGTAAACCGTCAATAGTTGGTATGCGGTCGTCTTGATCACTTTACAATAATTCTCTCCGAGTTGGCTCAAACGTTGTCACAAGTTGTCTTCTAATCGATTATACCGAGTTCTACAATAACCGTAACCGTTCTAGCCTTGGAAGGGAACCAATCAAAAATCAACATCACCGTGACATATGTCCTATATCAAGATGGCCCTTGTCGGTTGGACAGAATAATTCGAACCTTTCAAAATAATTATAACCCCTTCCGAGCAACTCATGGAATAATATAACAGGTTCAACTTGATCACGCATTACAATGATGATTCTACCACGAAACGCCGACTCTGCTGTGTCATTATAATCTTTGCTTTCTTTAATACATCTGTTGGCTGTTTACTATCACGAGAGTTAGTTCAATTTTCACTTAATTCTTTATTCAAACCAAAAATTCTCTTCATCTACTAATGAACAAAAAATAATTCAAATAAATGAATATATAGAGAGATGATGTTGGATAAATTATTGGTACAGACTATAAACTTATCTATCACCAACTTTGAACATTCGAACCAACCACTATTTGGACTGCTCTTGGAAATGGTGTTCAGGTTCCTCTACAAAGTAAATTGAATCGAGGTCGCAGGCCGTCCTCGATGTAAATATCTTTCGACAATGTTTATAAGGGCTCGTCCCCTTCCCGTCAAACTTTGCCAGGCCTAAGTCCATTGTCTTGTTGACATTTAAGGGAGGAACCCTTGGATATCACGAGGTCCAACAGTAGAGAAGAAAGGGTCGGCCAAAGGTCTATCCCTGACATTTAAAGCAGTCGACTTTGTGTAAGAATGTGATTAACTTTTATGCAAGGCATTAGTTATAGACCCCCCGCACAGTCTTCCTAGTACTACCACCCTATTTTGACCCTTTACAATCTTGTATTTAAACTTGTTCCAACCTAATGGCTTTCTCCCAACCCTTCCAAGGAGGCGATGTTAATGGTTTTGGTGATACTCTCAACGATCTGGAGCCTCAAGAGACTGAGCCAACGGTTCGCTGTAAATTATCGATCTAGCGAGCTGGGATCGTTAGGAGGCTTTAGCATCGAAAAATGGGCCAGTCATCAGACATGAGACTAGACTGATAACGATAATCTATAATGAATGACAGCGTTCAATCGAACATAATATTATATTATAATGAATTCCATGTCTCATGATACATAGAACACGTATCTCATGCATGGGATCCTGGAGGTTCATATTTTTACCAAGTCTCTTCCGAGGTCAATACTCCAGTATCCACACCTCCATTTGACTTATCCGTTGATTTGATCGTCTCAGAAAAACGTCTGCCAAGTGGGTGTGGCACATAGCTTCCTCATATCCAAAACCCGATTGTACCTATAGATGATCACATGCATAATACCTAATCTAAAAACACCAATCTCTGAAGATTTCGTCTAATTTGGTGAGAAAATATAGATAATATGTCTGTTACATGGAAATTCAAGTTTGCGTAAAAGCACTGGCCACTATCAGTCCGGGGCTATGGTTTCCATACAGGACCATCTACCCCCCCCCCCCCCCAATTCGCAAAATCCCTGAAAATTTTCTATCAGTCCGGGGGTGATGATTTTCATAAGGGACCACACTCCAACCAGCGCAATCCCTGAAAATTTCATCGAAATCTGATTTTCACGTGTTATTTTTTCCTCCGTTGAGGGTTGTCCTCCTTCTCCCCAGATTAATCCCATGAGGACGCCCAAGCCTTGCCTACAATGCGTGGTACGTAATATTTGTTTAGAAATTCGTACAAATACGTCGTCTTACTGTGGGACTCCCCAAAAATAATATTAATACTCGCGTTCCTTAATTTCTTCAAAAACATATAATGTACGAGTACGAGTATGGTACACGTTTCTACGATGTAATTTCGATGGGCGATGTTGGACAATAGTTGATTTCAAATTACTGATATGGATCAACTGTGGTACGCTGAGCGTTATTCACCTGAAAGCGAAATGAGATATCATCAAATAGTGTGGCAGGGTGGTTTCATTTTCATTCAGAGGGGCAACACTTTCCATAATTAGTGTTCCGTTTGAGTAAACGAAGTGTTGGGGACATATCGTGGTGTTATGCGTTGATCACTGTTAATGTTCATTGCCTGTGACGAGTGTAATAATGATATGAGGTCGCATGCGTGTGGGATAAACTCCTTCCAAATTCAATAATGATAACGTTTGATTGAAGAACCCGAGCGCAAAACTCCATCTCAAGCTGTCACAATGATTACAAAGAAAAGATGTGATTTTACTTCTCAGACTACCAATATTACGGAAGCAATTTTTTCACTCTATAAATATAATTCAAAATAGATGTCCTCCAAAATCAAAATTGTCACTCGTATTTCGCTTCGCACCTTAACCCTGGACTGCTACCCCATATTTTTGACGACCACTGCTACCCATTCGTCGATCTACGAACTTCATTACTTTTCAAAGGAAAAATAAAAATCAACAACCGCTTTTGTAGATCTGTGCTTATGAACTGATTCTCGATGAATAAAACATCAAATTTCATGACATATTCAAACTAAGACCAGTATGGAGGTATACGAAACGAAAAAATGTTTTCCAAAATGAAAATTTCCACTCGCGTTTTACATTTCAGGCTTTACTGAACAATTTTGGTTCCGCGTCTGTCTGTCAAGAAATACTTGTAACAGGTAAAACTTCACGAAGTTTTTGTCCGATTTCGATGACATTTTCAGGGATTGTGCGGGTTGGTTTAAATTATTCCCAATGAAAATCATCACCCCCGGACCAAAAGTAGCCTCTGCGCGTGTGCAAGGCTATATAACATGTAAAATCCTTATAACAGCCTTAATTTTAACATTTATCATCCGAATTTGATGACATTTTTAGGAATTGTTGTGGATGACGTGTTGATGGTTTTCAAGAAGAAAGTGCAAGGTACTTATAAATTGATGTTTTGAAATTAGCTACAATGCATCGGATCGTCAGTACAATAGGGCTATTGATACGAGGAAGCTATGTGCCAAACCTACTTGGCAGACGTTTTTACCTTCAATGCTACTCATTAGAGGCTCTGACGAATACTTTCTTTGCTTATAAAGCTACTCGTTCGTTTCATCCACAAAGTGACTTTTAAACTATTGAGAAAAAAATCACGAAAAACTGCGAGTCACCGGCTGCTCCTTCCACTGTCTTGTAGACAAGTGACTAGTAGAAGCATAGCTGAGCCCATACGACTCCAGGAAGTGCTATTGTAGCTCTCTACAAAAACCAGTACAACATGTTCGACGCTTAAACGAAGGGTAGTATTCAAGGGTTAAGTAAGAAAGTGTTCTGCAATACTTTTTATTTTTTTCGTCTTTTTAAACCCATTAAGATGGTCATTACTCTTTCAATTTACTTGCAAATTTAAATTTAACTACATCGTCAGAAAGGGCGTCAAATTTGCCATCTTTCCTACAAAATACATTGTCGGTCTCTTAAAAAAAAAAAAAATTGTCGGTCTTTATCCATTTTTATGGATCAAGTTAAAAAAGACAAAAAATAAGTGTTACAGGACACGTTCTTATTTTTGTTAAAGAAACGACTCCAGAAGTTTCGCGGTCATCCTGTCACGTGGGACACTCTGTATACTCATGTTTGTTGAGCATATCCGCTGACATACAATAACTTGCGTAATTATTGGATTCACCCTAATTTCAAATAAATAAATATCACAAAAACATTCTCTACCAGGTCCCCACCTTCCAATCAATCACGACAAATTCAAACAAGTGAAAATTGGAATAATGAAGGTATCTGGTGAATAAAAACCAATTGGTCCAACGACGAGAATATTAAAAAGACCCTGTTTGTCCGTCTAGATTGAATCTGCATTAATCATAGGTATTCAAAGGTATTAGACCTTCGTACCGTGAAATCCGGTGTTGTTTTAAGCGGAAAAATCCATTTTTCCGTCCGTTCAACCGAACGCGATGTTTACGAAATAGAATTTGTTGCAACATTGAAAGGGATAGACGGAGGGGGGAGACATAAAACCTTTCCCCGGTTATAATAGCAGTTAAATCCTACCGGTGGAAAGTCAAACAAATCCGGACTATGAGCCAACAATCTCCTTGTAAACACACAATTAGTTGATTACACAGATCCTTTTCAGGACCAGTTCGATGCGGAGATTTTCCCGGAACGGTACCTCAGGGCATCGGGCGAGCCCTTCCATTCTTCCCCCCGAATTTAAATGCCTCTAATGTAATAATGCTCGCTTTAATTCGGCTCTTTTCAGGAACAACCCCGTTCGTCCCTCCTCAAACCCTACTCCCTAAAATCTTCCACAAAAGGCGGAATCACAACAGCGGGGGTCACTTTTAAAATTAATCCTTCCCTTCGAGCTGTCCCTGCATCATTAATTTTGCCTTTTGGTTGAGGCAATTATGACAGTTTGCTCTTCTTTCAAAGGCATTTTCCATTTTCTGTATAGAAGAACCCTCCTTGATGCTTTACCGACGGAAAGCCATCAAAATCCTTGGTTTAAAAACCCATTTTCCTTACACAAGAGGGAGATGCGATGGTAGAAGCGTTACCGTCGCTTTTACATATTTAATTCGGATCCCGAGAAGACACCCGGCTAATTAATTTGTGGAACCGTTGAATAGAAGAGATTTGATCAAAGAGAGATCGACCCTAAATGAAGAGGAAGCAAAAATTAATCATATAACATCCTCGGAACATTACCTCTCTTCAGAGAGTGAGTGCCGTTCGTGTTTTATACGAACACGAAAAGGTTTATTTATACGAGTAGACCAGATTTACTTATTCGTCAGACCTACACGGTTCTACACGGTTCCTCATGCATCTTGGCAAATTTTCTAAGATGTAAGGTCGTTCAAGATGAAACATTTGGAAGGATGAGACACTTTATAAAATGATTTTATGAACTTCTCATTGGTCACGCCATAAGAAAGAAAATAAATAATCAGGTTAATAATGGAAAGAGCCTACACAGGGTTTCCAGCGACCTGGAAAACCGGGAATACTCAGGGAATTTTACTCAACAAAAAAAACTCGGGGAAAACTCAGGAAATTTCTTCCCCCCCCCCCCCCCCCCCCGAAAAACCCTGGAAAAAGCCCTAGCGCCAAAACTTTTAATGGGAAGTTCTGGCAGTCTAAGGGGAAACATTTTTAGTGCGGAAAAATGCTCACACTTGAAAGTTTGACTTAGTAGGTAGTTAATTGTATTCCGTTGAACTAGCTATAATAGATTGGATGTGTCCGCCAACGCAAAATGCAGGCTGTTTCCCAACGCGGGGAAGTGCCCAGCGCGGTTTTATGCAAACCCACCCAAGTGGCTGTTTTTTGGTGAATTTCTTTGTAGATACCTGCGAACTTTATTTCGTTCTTTCCCACCCTATTTAATTGTTTCACAGTTCAAGTTATCAAACAGGATGGCCAATTACAAACAAAAAAAAATTGGTAGGTATAACCTAAGAATTTTTTTCAAATTTACTTGTCCCAACTGTAGAAAATTTGGTCAACTAGGTATAGTAGATATATAAAATATAGATTTCTATTTTTTTAACGCTTTCTTTATATTTTTGTATTTAAAATTTATAATGCCACTAAAAATGCTTAATTTGTTCTCGAAAATTTGCTGGAAGTGTTCATAAGGGCACACCTGCAGCTAATAAATTAATGTTAACCCACACCGCGTAAATTTCTCCTCTACTAGTCTGATTCTGGTTACCTACTTAACTTATTTTAATAATGAGATTTGATATTGTGTTTATTAAGCAGTAGCTACAGATATCTCACTTGGATTTTAATTTACCTATTTGAGTAACTGTATTGTTTCCTTTCATTATCTATGATTCCTAGTTCTACTCAACGACTATATTCAGGATAAATATTGAGAAGAATATTATTGAAGACATAGGTAGCGCTTTTAAGGTGAAAACAAGCCTTTGAAGTTGTCGTTTCTCTCGAGTAAACCAACATGATTTGATATTTTAACGTTCATTCTCAATTTTTTCAAACAATCGAAGGTGAAAACATGCCTCTGAAGTGGTCATCTATCCGTGGTGGTTTTGTATCCGATTGCGATGAAACTTCCAGGAATTATGCTAATTAGGTTGTAGATGGTCCCCTATGAAAATCACGGCTTCAAAATTGCCAGCAGTTGCTGCGCATGCGCAAACGTGAATTCCTAGAAACAGCCATAACTTCTGCATTTATCTTACGATTTTGAACATTTTCAGGGAATATGTGAATTCAGTTTCAGATGGTCCCCTATGAAAATCATTGTCCCCAGACTGATGGTAGCCACTGCGTATGCGAACAGACGTCAATTCCTTGTATCATTCATAACTTCTACATTTTCCATCCGATTTCGACAAAATTTCTCTGGAATGTTCAGATTGGCGTGTAGATGGTTCCCTATGAGGTTAGTGGAAGGTACTTAGAGATTGATATGTTGAGATCAACTACTAAGCATCGGATCATCTATACAATCGAGTAATGGATAAGATGAGGCTATGTGCCACATCCACTTTGCAGACGTTTTCTCATTTCTATTGCTTTTTCATTCCAAAATGTCCTTAAAAACCTGAATTTTGAGAGATTAATATTACATTTATTTATATTTATTATAATAAATACACAATAAATATAAATAAATGTAATAATAATCAAAATTTTTAATTCATTTAGAACCCCGGAAAAAGTCGAAAATTGACCCTGGAAAACTCAGGGAATTTTTTTTACGTCTACTCTTTTTGGTGCGTTGCGGTTTACCTCGACACTGGTTTTCATTATTATTTTCAATAATGAACCTTTGGAATCGACGAAGAAAAAAAATTTAACCCCTTAAGAGGGGGTGGGGCTAAAAATTTGTTGGTTTACATATTAAGGGACCTAAAATCGAATACCGTCCTCCGTACGCTGCTCTTTCCTTAGTTAGGTACCATGGACCGATTTTAATGAAATTTGGTATATGGGTTCCATTTGGGGCCTAGTTGTGCCCCAAAGCTTTTGGTTGAAGTCAATAATTTCTAAGGGTTGATAAATGAGGGCTGAAATTTTCAAAATGCCATAGCTTAAAAACTGCTGATATAAAGGCATAGTTTTCTCATCAATTAAAAATAGTACAGAATTTTTAGAATCGAATAAGATCACCCAGAGCTATGTAGGACCAACCGTTCACTCCCCATAAGCACTTGAAGGTTGGACTAATGATATCAGAAACACGAGTGTGAATCGCAAAAGAGGCCTATCTCCGTTCAAAATTCGGCTGGCCAAAATGCGATCGTTGTTCGTTGTTTCGAGTTTTGCTTCCTTAGCAAGCAGCAATCTAATTTCCTAATGAAGGCACCCACAATTCGAATTGAGTGTGAAGCGTTTGTTTTTCAAAATAAACTTGATTGTGAAGTAGGTTGTAGTAGTACCTATGGTAGGTAGAGGCAATGGCGAAGCTGTGTTCTTTGCAGGCGAGTGATCTACAAAGAATACTAATAAAACTTAGTGTTATAATTGCAGCGTTTTATATTTTCAACGGGTTTCCTCTCCTTCAAGCCCTCGGAGTCGTGCGGGTGGTGCCTACCTATTACGCCTACCGGTGGACACTCGACACCGATAGTTTGGACGAAGAATAAAATTTGAGTGTGTTGCCAAATAGCACTAATTTAATTCTTTGAAATGATTCATTGAAAAGGGTTATTTTTCCAATACATCTGCCTGAGCACTTTCTTTGGTACCTTGAGCGGTGGAAGAGAGAGGATTTTCCTCTCTTCTTTGTTTCTGTCTGTACTCTGTGAGTGTAATCAATTTCTTGTTGACCCGTCTTACTTAATAATTTTTAATGAATGAAGTTTTTTACAGTATAAACATTGTTCTCAACAACTTTCACATTCTAATTTCGGTCGGAATTGTTAACGTCAAATCTTAATTTTAAGACCAAAACAATAATGTATTCATCAACCTTAATATCGCAAGCCTGCGCCTCCTTGTTCTGAAAATAAACCGGGTTGGATCAAACGTTGAAAATTATTTTAATACTCAGCAAATTATTACACATAGGTTTATTATTTTTCAGTATAGAACCTGCAAAGAACACGGCTTAGCCGTTGTCGCCACCAACCCTAGATACTACCTACCTACCACATACCAACTTCACTATCTTCTTCCAAATAAACGCTTCATGCTCAGTTCGAAGAAACAGGGAGTTGCGGTTGCCCTAATTATTAGGAAATTCGATTACTGGTTGCTAAGGACGCAAAACTGAGTATAACTAGAGAAAACGAACAACGATCGCATTTGGTCCAGTGAAATTTGAACGGAGATCAGGCCTCTTTTGCGATTCACACTCGTGTTTCTGAATAATCGTTAGTCCAACCTATAATAATTATAGAAATTATTTCTCATGGAGAGTGAACGGTTGGTCCTACAGAACTCTGGGAAGTCTCATTCGATTCTAAAAATTCTATACTGTTTTATATTGATGAAAAAACAATTCCTTTACATCAACAGTTTATTTAGTAGGGGTATTTTGAACATTTCAGCCTTTATTTTTCATCCCTTAGAAGTGATTGACATTAAACAAAAGCTTCGGGCACAACTAGACCCCAAATGGAACCCATATACCAAATTTCATCAAAATAGGTTCATGGAAACTAAGGAAAGTGCCGCTGACGGCGGATGGACGGCTGAATTTTTATTCGATTTTCGGAATTTACGTATACCTTAAATAGTAAACCAAAAAATTTTGAGAGCGGGTCAAAATATTTTTGTTTATCGATTCCTAATAATTGTATCGTCCTTTTTCCACTTTGAGCCAAATTTAGATTGATTCGCTGAACCTACAAGAAGTCGAATCTATATCTCCTGTCTGCTGTTACTTATAGACCATTGACGCAATATCGGACAACAGCCGAGAAAACCCTTACGTTTGCTCCGTGAAGATGTAGTTATCCCATAGGTAGTTTTTCGTCGTTTAAACGAGTTTTTCCTCGGAGCCTGTAATACTACCGAGGAAATGGGGATCTGCCTGGAACCCTTATTTCACGGGCAGTCTCACCCACATAAGGCCAACTCTCGCATCCTCTTCTTTCCACCAGATTTGGCTCCCCTCAACAAAATCCAATCCTTCCACGAGTACGATACTACTTCTAAGCACAACCTTCCAAATCTTATTATGACCCTCCATGAACAACTCGACAGTTTTCTCTCCCAACGTTGTTTTCGTAATCGCCCCACACTCCTAGTTTTATTTAGCTACTACGTTTTCCATGGAAAGTTGGAGAAGAATATTGGTGGCTTACAGTCTTTTATGCAGATGAAGTTGAGACTTCGAAGGAGACTCGGACGCGCCTCCAAAAACACAATATATTATCATTCCCCTGAAGTAATTTGTTAGCTAAGTAGCACCGAAAATTTTTTAGTCCTTTCAAAGCAAGATCATTCATCTAAATTCTCAGTTTGAGATCAAAAATATCTAGAATTAAAAGAGTCTAGTCTTAATTTTGCAGTACAGACCCAATAAATGGGCAACTTTTTGGAATAAGGAGAAAAAATAAAATGAAAAAAATCGTTCAGTAAAGAAAAATATCAAATTTTTAGATCCAGTTAGATAAATTTCAATAAATCTTCCGAAATGGTTTTTGAACCGTCTGTCGCTAGTGACACAGTGTTTAAATTAACATAAATAAACTCTTAATAGAATGAAAATCATAATAAATCGAAAATTAAATTATTTCATCATTATTGATGTATTGTAAAGTCTCTTTTCTCTGGCGTAGGGGCAATAATGTGCCTTGTGCGTATTGAAAATTTCCAAAAGATGGCACCTATGGGTTTCTTTTGTTCAAAGAAAATACCAATTTATCGAGCGGCTGGCTGTATTTTCTGCTTCTTTAATATTAAATTTTTAAACAACAAAACCAATAAATTAATACATTTATAGCAGGAATGCTCAACCAAGTTGAAATTGCAAGAAAATACGAAAAGGACAAGTGGCCCACACTCACGTTTGGGGAGTTCATGAGAACTTGTGAACTCCAAAATGATTTAGTGCGCAAAAAGTCTTGAATTCAGCAGTTCCCTGGCGATTTCAAGTTGGTGTCTTCTCAAAATACAAAAAAAAGGTAGTCAGGAATTGTACGGGAACACTTTTGCATTAAGTTCTGGTGGAGGCACCGTGACGTGGCCGAGTTTACCTCACACGAGCAACGACTGATGACTCTACTCTCGAGATGGCCGGCCTGGGTTCACCTCCCTTCCTCTTTCTCTCTGCCAGTATGAACTTGTAGGGTCCGATGAAATTCGGACTCTACAGTATATAGTGCCGCGCGTTTCTACAAAAAGCTACAACTGTGACCAACCATCGCCATTCAGAAGAAAAACCGCTTTATCTCGCGAGCCTATACGTATCCCGAAAGCCAACATCCCGAACTCAAGCGGCACTGAACAGATGCACAGGAAATTGCGAAAATCCTCTCTCTGGCAGTTAGTGCATAAGGAGCGTAGTTCACAAGGTCGGTGCTATATGGTTTACCTTTCAGACTGAGCAACACACTTCTAAGACTGTAGAGCTTTCTCTTAGAAAAGAGATAAGTACTTTTGTGACTCCTTGACGAGACTTGCGTTCTTGACCTAAGGGTCGACTTACTTGTAGAGAGAAGTTTTCTGAGCTTGAGGCTCGCTGCCAGAACTGCTTCCGTTTGCAGTCCTTGAGTTATTCCAAGAAGACTTCCTGCTTGCACTCTAAGAGGAGCCTCGGCGATGCCAAATTATATTGAACGACATACTCCACCGCAAGTCTATCCAGATGCCTCCCTCATGAAACCCCTCTCTCTACCACTTCCCTCATCAACATCTTTGGTAGGCGAGCTTCACCCAGACGAACCACTTTCAGCAGATACCTGAAGTTGGCGTCAAGTGTGAATGCCGAGATGGTGATGCCTGGTGGTACCCAGTTTCCAGGTACAAGATATAGATCTGCGAGAATTGCGGCAAATAAAACAACTTTCTTACAAACATAAGATGTACCCCCTCTGACAATTCATATTCCCGAAACCTCCAGCATGGCGCTGCGTAACACAGAACAGAACGAACCGCGGCGTGGAATTCTTCCATCTTGACACCCAATGGAAGAATTCCCAATGAGACCCATGGGGTCTGCGAATAATTTTCCGAGCGAATTTGGCTGATTGCGCCTTCTGCCTGACATGTTTAACATAAGTACATGTTTACTCATATGTTTCTCGTAAGGGAAACGAGGTGTGCAAATTTAGGACAATACCTGCCTCGATTGATTGTTTTCAATATGAAACAATTATTGGAAAAAATCTGGTGTACATCAATCGATCGATTTGTTCCCTTTTATGTTAACAGTTTTCTTCTTTTTCTCGTGCACCTTGGCATTCAAGTATCTTGGAGCCAGTTTCCAATTGATATTAATAGTATTCAAATTTTCAACTAGCAAAATTGTTCATCAATTCATACTTTAACTCAATTTTCAACACTATTTCAATGTTGTCCTTCAGTATGATGTGAGATGGATAAGGTCGTCGGAAATGTCGTACCTATCAAAATAGTTTGTTAACTCAAATCTACTTCAACCCTCCTACTATGTTTAAAACAACTTTATGTTGCAGAAGGAAGAAGGAGGTTCAAAGTTACCAGAAAAGAAAGAAAGCGTCTCGCCTCAACCCATCGAAGGTATTCTTTCTCTCACTTAATTTCATTACCTAATCATGTTTCTGTATATACTATTGCTGCTTTGAGATTTTCCAGTTAAAACTGTGTACTGTATCTATCTGAGATTTCGATAAGTTGATACCTTGAATAGACGAGTAATATTGCTCGAATTATTGCTCCTTTAACTGACTATCTCACCAACCCTAGGACTCTTCCACTCAATAACCATAAAACTTCTAAAATTACTCATTCAACAAATACGCTTTCTTTTTACTCCCTTATTTCAAACAACTACTCCAAGAGATAAGAGGCTGATTGAGTTTTGGAAGGGCTGAAGCAGCGCGGATCTTCCTTTCAATACAACCTACGTACGAGAGTGTTTTCGATATTTTTCAAGGAACGAAGATATCCAGAGACCTTCAGAGTTTAAGGGAATCGCATCAAATACCTCATCAATAATTTAGATTTTTCTTGGTGTTGCAGATGAAAAAATCAAAGGTTTTGAGTGGGTTAATCATTTTCCACTTGACGCTCCTCAACTCTATCGGGAGCACATGGCAAGACAGCTTCACTTCATGAGAGGTACGTACCACAGCAATATATTATTTTTGAACATTCTGAAGACAAAAAACACAAGAGTTGAACTCTACCCGGAAGTTACTTTTCAAGACATTATTATGTAAGTGCTGAAACTTTCAAATGTCTTGTGATCGTACACTCGGAAAATTCGCTATGTAGGTACACCATAGTATCCTTTATATAAAAAATTCGTCCGTATAGTAATTCTGTAAATAAAAACTTGCATTTCGGCAGTTAACTCATAGGTTCTTACTGTTCAGTAGAAACTTTTGTCAGGAATCACCTTTTCTAACAGGCCATCTTTAAATTTGGTAGCACAAAATCTATTGGATCTATGAACACAGTTTTTTATTGTATTCTACAAACTATGAGTACTTCTCAAACATTTTGCTTCTGAGTCTACCAAGGTATATTTTTGACAAATTCCTCGTTGTAGACCATTTTTTAATTTTTTGGTTCAGTGTCTGTCTGTCCGCAAGTCTTTAACAAAAAATTAGATATTGGACGAGTTGGAATTTATACGATTATCAAAAGGTTTTGTTGGTGATGAACAAAAACTTGAAATCCTTGTAACGCGCATATCTTCCACATTTTCCATCGAGTTTCGATGAAGTTTTCTAAAATGATGGATATGTGGAAGCTGTATGCCCCACCCACTTGGCATTTCCTCGTGTATATCTTTCACAATTCAAGATTTTTCTCTTCCATTCAATTCATACTTTTTCATACATGTGTTCCAGTTAACTACGAGTTAACAGTTCGTACTTCAACTATCTATTCAAACAATCAGTGAAATGTAAGGAGTTACCAACTAAATGAGGTCTCAATCCCTGAATTCGGTTGTCGTTTAATAACTTCCCTCTAAGAAGGTTTTTACGTACTAAGGAATTTCCAATAACACCTTACTTGTAGCTTAGACTCATTTGAATGGTGGATGTGCGAAGGAAATAAGCGTCTTCCTTTTCCGCACGGCAACGTTTCAATCCGCCATTCAAAAAGGCATAATCGTAGCCCAAAGCGGATCAACCTTGCGTCGCACAGGTAATCTGGATCAAAAGAAACCTCTAAGGTTCGTCTATTCAACAAAAAAAAAGAAGGCGGAGGGGGAAATAAGTCGAATAATCTTGTTTCTAATTTTGCTTTAGGCCCCCGAAGTGTTCGGTAGTCTGATTGGACGAATAAATGCAAAGGAGGGATAATGGTTGGGTCCTCGGGAGAAGTGAGCATAGAAAAGCGAAGGGGGTGTGATAAACAGTAATCTCTAAACCGTTGAAAGAGGTAACGGGAAAATACAGGTTTCCCTCCGTTACAGAGAATTAACTCTCCAGGGAGAGTTTCCTTAGAGGAAAGAAACGGGAGTGAATCCTTCATTTGAAAAAAAAAGAAAAAAAACCTTAAAATGAAATGTTTTATTACAAAACAACCCCATTTAGTACTTCTTATTTAAAGCATTGATTTTTATATGTTTATTGAAATTGACTCTATCTTTAAGGTGAGTGGAGAGTGATTATATTATCGAAACAAGTGTACCCAACTCGAATCATCGATGGTACCAAAACAAAATCGTTCTTTGTAGAGGTTTCCCGTTATTTCGACTTTTCGCCTTGAATTATGTGCTAGAGGAATCACATCGTGAGAAATCAATTTTAGAAAAATTGAATTTGTAATGTTTGCGCTTGTGTGATGATCATAAAATTCGTGCGAGAGCGTCTTAGTAACGCCTGGAAACCTCATCAAATCGTTGTATCGTCAAGCTTTGTCCAGGTCAAGGAACTAAACTTTTTTCAGTGTTATTTCATGGAACTCCACCTCAACTCATCCGAATATGCAATGTAATTCGAAGGCAATCATCTTGGAGTATATACCTTCATACATACTTCTCACGTTTGAGTGGACAACTAGGAACAGATCACCGATTATCCTGAATATCAGATTCATTGAACCCCACCAGTTCAGGATCCGATTTGTGGGGTATTTTTTTGGGTATATTAATTTATGGCGTATATTTATGGGTACTATCACAGGAGGGAATTCCAAAAAAGCTATAAATACTTCAGGAAGATGGTCAGATGGGGGAAAAAAGTCCCACGTGATTCGGGAATATCCACAAGAGTACTCTGAGGCCTCACCACCCGCGTATTACTTGAATTCTTGGTCGTTCCAGGTAGCACAGACGCCCTCAACACTAATATTTGCAATTTATTGATTTATTTATTTATTTTTATTTTTATTTTTTTTATTTTTTTTTAAATTTTTATTTATTTTTTTTTTTTTTTAAGGAAACTCTTCCACTTTCAATGGTCAATCAATGGGAGATCAAGAGAAAAAGAAACGGAAAGTATTATGTATTCATTGGGACATGAGTAATATGTCTCTTTGCACCGAGTAGGTATTTGCTGCAACAAACAGCCGCAATGAATACACAATAAATATCATGTATTACAATAATAGTTCTAATTATTAGAACTGTCATTTTAAAAAAAATCCGATTTTACCTCGCAACCATCGATACATGTCAAGTGTTACCAGTAGTACATATTTATAAAAATTATAGATAAAATAGAAAATTCTTGCCAAAACCTCGTAACTAGGGAAATGTTAATCAGTCGGTTTTCCACCTACAAAAATCGTTATCCGCTCGTTAAAAAGCTCTCAATTTATACCGAAATGATATGCAGAATACCCGGCCACAAAGAAACAAAGAAAACTTGTCAAACATGGTAACGCTCTTTTGCAGAAATGTTACGTTGTTTGCAGACAAAATTTTAAATTTACCCCAGAGATAGGACAATGTTTTTTTCAGTGAAAACATTTTTTTAAAGTCTAAAATTATTGAGGCCATTGCAATAGCTTCATTTCCCTTGAAAATTCGCTAAAAGTGAATACTCTCTTTCACTTTGTCTGCCTTGATTGGCGTTTGATTGTCCTCCTAGGTCCCTTCACTTCACTGAGCCAATTGGATTCTCCTTTCACTTATCTGCTTCAATATCATTGGTTATGACTTTCACTTTATCGACTAATGGGATTCAAGCTCCCTTTCACTTGTGATATAGCATATATAAGCTATGCTCTCCGTGATGTGTGTTCGGTATGTACGAACGGTCTGGTCCACTAATTCCTCCTATGTACGAACGATCCCGTGCCAAAAATGCAGCTATGTACGAATGGTCCTGACCTCTGGGGAGGTGATGAATGCAAGTGACAACTAAATTGCTATTAAAATATTATATTGTTTTCTCTACAGTCGTCAAAAATATCACTAAACTTATCGGAAATCATACCAATATATCGTCGCTTAAGATGCATCATGGCACATCTAACTTTTGCCTACTTTCCAGGAGGGCAAAAAAACCGATTTGGTCCATAAATTTTATAGTTTTTAAGATTTTTATTCATCGGTCTATCTTTATTTACAGTCTGCTAACTTGAATTTCATTTAATAGTGTAGTAAACATCATATGTCAAAAAATCTTGTAGATGTGCCATGCTGTTGAAATTTTTCCTCTCACTTGTGCTATGATGTACCACATTTCTCTGTGTTTCGTGGTGAAACGGCAATACTCTGTAGCGGGCAGAGATGTAGTTTACTGAAAAACTATGAAATTCATCCTTCACCAAGTAAATGCACGAGTACGAGAATTAAATAAGAGAAATCATTGCAATTCTGCAAATCCGCACAATCTCTGAAAATTTCATCGAAATCGGACAATAACTTCGATAGTTTTATGTCAGACAGACACGGAACCAAAATTGTTCAGGAAGGCTAGAAACGTAAAACACGAGTGGAAATCTGATTTTGGAGAACTTTTTTTTTCAACCATGAGAAGTAAAACAATGCTTCTGCTACCTTGGTAGACTCGGAAGCAAAATGTAATAGGTATAACATTATGGAGAAGTCACAATTTAAATGCAACTTTACCTTCAAAAGAGAGTTGAGAAGTTTCAAGGTTTCATTTGTGAGATCGTAAACCACCAATAAAATCACGTTTTTAGTTTTCCCAAGGCACAATCTCAAGTCAAGAACCAAGATTGCCTAATATCACATTAGTAGTACCCTAACACGGGTATTGAAATTTTTCTATTTTTAAATTTTTTCTTTCATCAGGTACAAAGCACAGCAAGCACTCAAATTTTCGACCCAAGATAGGTAGTTTAGTTTTAGCTAATTTCCAATTTGTAAATAGAGAGATTTGAAAAGTGATGGAGACACTTACTGGCGCCTTACAACTTTGGACTATAAGAATTTAAATTTAAGCTGTAAGGTCCCAAAAACTTTAAGAAAGAAGTTTAGAGAGAACTCAGTTTTGTTATTTAGAGAATACAGCCATAGAGTAAGACCAATTGGAGAGAGTCTCTTTTTGGTCGGTAAACTAGAATGCCAGGTAAACTAGGGCCTGTTTTGGCCTTTTAAGGTGCTCGCACACTTAGTCCAGTCAAATTAGCAGTTAGGGTTTGCATTAATTCCGGACAAAGCGAAACTTTTATGGGTGACTTGTGGGTGCCTATGGAACATGTTTTTAGTATATTCTACTAGATTCTCCTTGTGCTAACTTTTTGGTGCCCGAAAAACCGCGATTTTTCGGCACTTGTTTCAGTTTTTTGCCTATAACTCGTACACGATGCATCCTACGGAAAATTTTACTCTTTCCTTTATTAAACAAGATGAAATTCTGCGTCGAATGACCACCTGAAACGTTAAGATCGGTTCAGCCGTTTGGCCGAAATCGATCGTTGAAGTTTGGCGATTTTTCCCAAATTGGTTGAAAAATGGGTTACGCTCAAGTTTCAAGGTCTGTACATCAAAAACGGCGTATCCAACCAAAAAATGTCACATAATCAAAGTTGTAGAGAATCAAATTTTGTGTAAGAAAAGCATCCCCCCTTCCTCCCCCCTCCCATCCGCCCCTACCAAATGATAGAATAACGAAACAACTTCTGAGTAAACGAAATTATGAGTATTGAAAACGGTGTTGCAATCAAAAAATGTCATATAATCAAAGTGAAACGTCTGTTGTTCAACTTACTAAGGCACTGAGGTACTTGTAATACTAGAAAAGGCGAAAGAAAAAACATTCTCCTGGTCCTAACTTTTTGGTGCCCGAAAAACCGCGATTTTTCGGCACTTGATTCAGTTTTTCGCCTATAACTCGTACACGATGCATCCTACGGAAAATGTTACTCAATCCTTTATTAAACAGGATGAATTTCTGCGTCGAATGACCACCTGAAACGTTAAGATCGGTTCAGCCGTTTGGCCGAAATCGATCGTTGAATTTTGCCGCTTTTTCCCAAATTGGTTGAAAAATGGGTTACGCTCAAGTTTCAAGGCCTGTACATCAAAAACGGCGTATCCAACCAAAAAATGTCACATAATCAAAGTTGTAGAGAATCAAATTTTGTGTAAGAAAAGCATCCCCTCTTCCTCCCCCCCCCCTCCCACCCGCCCCTACCAAATGATAGAATAACGAAACAACTTCTGAGTAAACGAAATTATGAGTATTGAAAACGGTGTTGTAATCAAAAAATGTCATATAATCAAAGTGAAACGTCTGTTGTTCGACCTAAGGCACTGAAGTACTTATAATAATAGAAAAGGCAAAAGAAAAAACATCTCCTAGATTCTCCTTTTGCTCACTTTTTGGTGCCCGAAAAACCACGATTTTTCGGCACTTGTTCCAGTTTTTCGCCTATAACTCGTACACGATGCATCCTACGGAAAATTTTACTCAATCCTTTATTAAACAGGATGAATTTCTGCGTCGACTGACCACCTTCATTTTTTAGATCGGTTCAGCCGTTTGGCCGAAATCGATCGTTGAAGTTTGGCGATGTTTCCCAAATTGGTTGATCGCCAAAACTTCAACGATCGATTTCGGCCAAACGGCTGAACCGATCTAAAGAATGAAGGTGGTCAGTCGACGCAGAAATTCATCCTGTTTAATAAAGGATTGAGTAAAATTTTCCGTAGGATGCATCGTGTACGAGTTATAGGCGAAAAACTGGAACAAGTGTTTTGGCGATCAACCAATTTGGGAAACATCGCCAAACTTCAACGATCGATTTCGGCCAAACGGCTGAACCGATCTAAAAAATGAAGGTGGTCAGTCGACGCAGAAATTCATCCTGTTTAATAAAGGATTGAGTAAAATTTTCCGTAGGATGCATCGTGTACGAGTTATAGGCGAAAAACTGAATCAAGTGCCGAAAAATCGTGGTTTTTCGGGCACCAAAAAGTGAGCAAAAGGAGAATCTAGGAGATGTTTTTTCTTTTGCCTTTTCTATTATTATAAGTACTTCAGTGCCCTAGGTCGAACAACAGACGTTTCACTTTGATTATATGACATTTTTTTATTGCAACACCGTTTTCAATACTCATAATTTCGTTTACTCAGAAGTTGTTTTGTTATTCTATCATTTGGTAGGGGCGGGTGGGAGGGGGGGGGAGGAAGAGGGGATGCTTTTCTTACACAAAATTTGATTCTCTACAACTTTGATTATGTGACATTTTTTGGTTGAATACGCCGTTTTTGATGTACAGGCCTTGAAACTTGAGCGTAACCCATTTTTCAACCAATTTGGGAAAAAGCGGCAAAATTCAACGATCGATTTCGGCCAAACGGCTGAACCGATCTTAACGTTTCAGGTGGTCATTCGACGCAGAAATTCATCCTGTTTAATAAAGGATTGAGTAACATTTTCCGTAGGATGCATCGTGTACGAGTTATAGGCGAAAAACTGAATCAAGTGCCGAAAAATCGCGGTTTTTCGGGCACCAAAAAGTTAGGACCAGGAGAATGTTTTTTCTTTCGCCTTTTCTAGTATTACAAGTACCTCAGTGCCTTAGTAAGTTGAACAACAGACGTTTCACTTTGATTATATGACATTTTTTGATTGCAACACCGTTTTCAATACTCATAATTTCGTTTACTCAGAAGTTGTTTCGTTATTCTATCATTTGGTAGGGGCGGGTGGGAGGGGGGAGGAAGGGGGGATGCTTTTCTTACACAAAATTTGATTCTCTACAACTTTGATTATGTGACATTTTTTGGTTGGATACGCCGTTTTTGATGTACAGGCCTTGAAACTTGAGCGTAACCCATTTTTCAACCAATTTGGGAAAAATCGCCAAACTTCAACGATCGATTTCGGCCAAACGGCTGAACCGATCTTAACGTTTCAGGTGGTCATTCGACGCAGAAATTCATCCTGTTTAATAAAGGAAAGAGTAAAATTCTTCGTAGGATGCATCGTGTACGAGTTATAGGCAAAAAACTGAAACAAGAGCCGAAAAATCGCGGTTTTTCGGGCACCAAAAAGTTAGCACAAGGAGAATCTAGTAGAATATACTAAAAACATGTTCCATAGGCACCCACAAGTCACCCATAAAAGTTTCGCTTTGTCCGGAATTAATGCAAACCCCCCCCCCCCTTTTTTGGCTAATTTGACTGGACTAACTAGGCAGGAACAGGACGGGATGCCGGGATGCCAGGACGCGGGATGCCGGGACATAATTGATTGCTTCTGTGTGTTTAGGTGGGGAAGCGCACACTAGGCGGGACGCGGCCAAAACGTCCTGTGCCAGGAACAGGACGGGAAACGCCGTTTTCCGAACGAGGGCAATCGCGTCGTTTTGTCCCGCGGGATGTTTCCCCTCCACTCACGCCTCTTGCCCCTTCGGAGGTATCTGTGTACTTCACATTTTCCTTCCACCAACGCCTCTCACCCCTTCGAAAGAATCTGCGATTCACATTTTACTTGTTTATCATTCCTGTTGTGATTGTTGTTTTGAGTCATTGTTTTGTTTTGATAAAGGGGGTCTTCTAGGGTCTTTAGTTTTGAGTCAAAAAAAGTTTGATCAATGGCAAGTTTTGAGGAAAAACTGATAATAGAGGTAGAAAAGTATAGGGTACTATACGACCTCTCTGACAAATCGTACTATGATACCAGCATGAAGGAGAATGCCTGGCAGGGGATTGGAGACCGCCTGCAAACAGAAGGTTTGTACTAATTATTATTACGTTCGTACCTACATACCTCCAAACCGTAGGTACTTTCAAGGGTTTTCATTTTGAATACTGCGTATTTTCTCGCAGAAGTTGGTTTATTCCACAAATAAAATAAATTAAATATTGTTATACAGGGTGGTCCCTAAATAATTATTATGCATTTTAATTTCCTTAGTGTAAAAGATATTGAAAAAACATCTTTTTCCAAATTTTGTTATCCTGCATTCAACTACACGAGAAGCTACCACAACCACTTCTTCCTCAGATGAAGATGATGATGAACTTGATGAACTCATAATGAATTGCACACTCACAATAAAAAACTGAGAAGACTGCAACTTCCCGCATTATTCAAGGGGAATCGGGCGTGGGAAGGGGGTACGGAGACTGATGAGGGGAAAAAAAATGCCCCGTCTAGTCTGCGCATAGGGACAGGACGGGACAGCGTCCGTGTCCCGGCATCCCGCGTCCTGGCATCCCGGCATCCCTTCTTGTTCCTGCGTAGTGTGCCAGAACCTTTATAAGGAAGGTCATGAGTGAAAGGCGTGTCCGAACTGTGGTTAGAGCCTTCCTCCTAACAATTTGTCATACATCGTGAATAAAAATCAGTTTTTTTGGAATTTTAAAAAAATTTCATGCAGGCAATCGTGCAGCAACGGAAGACTTAGGGCGTTTCTTCTCCTTGTAATTGGCTATGACTTTTCTATAGGAAAGCTACTAGAAAAACATGAAACATCATGGCACATCAAACTTTCTCAGAAGCATATCAGAACAAACATCATAGCACAAGTAAATCTGCAACTTTCAACGAAGAATTAGTTATCATTCCAGAAAGCTTGGGACATGGTATTTTGTTTTTATTGAAGTTTATTTAGTGGAGAATAGATTACAAAATAATTTTTCAGGAAACACTCCCTAATCATTCACGTAGTCAAACAAAACCCAGCTCATCATCTGAGCTGTAGCCTTCCGCCATGTTGAAGATTGTAGATGTGCCAAGATGTCAGATGATTTTAGTTGTGCTATGATAACTAAATCCGAAATTACAGCGTTTCAAGTGGAGCAATCAAAAAACTAAGTCCACCAATCACTCAGGCGCGAAAATTCACATAAGAAACCGTTCTAACCTCATTTTCGACAAAATGTTAGATGTGCCATGATGCATCTTAAGCGACGATATATATATATATATATATTTTTTTTTTTTGATGCGTTAGTTGGGTACCATGTGGACGTGTACGTCAAAATGAATACTAAGGATGGGGATTATAGGCGTTTTTTTGGATCGGTCCAAAAAAAACAAGTGGCTGGAGGAGTTAATTCCCAAGTATGACGGGGGGAACTTACGTTTAACCTGGCAATAAAATATCACTCCCGACCGTGTTAAATTTAATTTAAATTGCAAACTCAGCCATATAATGATAACAACTAACAAGGCCCACCCCGCAATCATAATATCACTCAGTTTTATCTGAACCCGCAGCCGGACCATTCGTACATTCCCCTTCACTCGCAGCCGGACCGTTCGTACAATTTGTCGACAATCAAAAGACGAGTTTTTTCTTTCTCCTCGAACGGGACCGTTCGTGATAACACCCGTTTGTTACCTAACCGTCGAAATCGATTTAACTTGTAACTCATTATTTTCTCGGAAATAGATAACTTACTACTCAACTCCGTTTTGGTTTATTATTTTCAATTATAAGCCTTTGGAATCGAGCAAGAAGAAAAAAGGTTAACACCCCCTCAATATTTGATGTAGAACCTCAAGGTACGTAGAATCCGAAAATCGAATAAAAAATTTTCCGTCCGTCCGCTGTACGCCGTTCGCGGCACTTTTTTTAGCAACAAGATTTGGTCCAAATTTGGTATATGGGCTCCATTGGGGTCTAGTTGTGCCGCGAAGCTTTTGGTTAGCCCTAGCCCGAAAACTCTCGAAATAAAGGTAGTTTTTTCGCCAATTTTAAATAGTATTGAATTTTTTAAAATTTTTGAGACCACCCGCAGCTTTGCAGGACGAACCGTTCGCTCCCTACAAGTACTTAAGGGTTTTCCTTCGATAAAACAGAATCACGAGTGTGAATCACAAAAGAGGTCTAATCTCCGTTGAATTTTTAGCTAACCAAAACTCGATTGCTGAACGTTTCTTCGATTTGTAGTCAGTTTTGTTTTCTGAGCAACCAGTAATAATTACTGATGCTCGGCCGAAAAGGGGTAGGTACATGTCACTTTTTACGAAATTTTTTTTTTTTTGCGTCAAATTGAAACTTGAGGTTTCCTCTACACGATTATAGAATAAAATATCGATATTTTTAACTTCATGGTTGTTTTTTTGCGATGAGAGCAAGTGAAAATGTGACGCCTCCAATAGACGAATAGGGATACATGTTCCCGTTGCTAGGACGATCACTCAAAACCCGACGACCGCCTGTTTTCTTCTCGCTATCAAGCTTTCAAAGCTATCAAACGTTTTGTCAAAAAACTTTTGTGTTCAAAGTCTATCAAAGTGTTTTTTGTTCTATCAAACGTCTTATGTTAAAAGTGTTTTGTGTTCAAAGCTATCAAAGTGTTTTTCGTTCTTCAAAGTCTATTTTCATTAGAATTTTTATAAAATTTTTATTAAAATGGACGGAGTGATATTGACGACCATTACCTAATATAATTTTATATAAAAAGTATTTTACCAAAAAACAGTACAAATACAATGTTTTTTTATTTTAAAATCTGTTATTCTTATTTCTTATACTTATGAAAAATAAAAACTTATTGTTTGGAAAAGTATGAATTTCAGGGAACCTCCTTCAGATAGAAAATATAAAAATGTACATTAGGTATTTACAAATGTATTTCAACCCTTTTCCCCTTTATTTGTAAAAGGTTCAAATAATATTGTAAAGGGTTTAATTATTTTGTAAAGGGTTGAAATACATTTGTAAATGCTATAATGTGTAACTGCGCCACAAATAGATAGCTTTCTTATATTATTATACGGTACGTATTAATATATTATTAGCGTGTGGGAAATCTGATGGAACAGGGGTACATGTTCGATTTAGCTTGTGAATTCGTGACCGCATGATTGGGATTCGTTTTTTGGCTCTCCTGTAAAATTCACAAAAGGAACATCATGTTCCGAACATGTACCCCTTTTCGGCCGAGCTCTTCATTAAAGAGTCTTCAATTAAAGTTCCATATGAAGCTCCCTATTTTTCGAATCGAGTGTGAAGCGTTTAGTTCTATCTAATAAAGTTGATTGTGGAGGCATTATGGAGTGGTAGGTAGTGCCTACCAATAATTGGTAGGTAACAAAAGTTGGTAGGTAAAAAAAACGCTGCAAATAATTGCCTAAAGGTTTATTATTTTCTGTATAGATCACCCTTCTGTATAGATCCCTCCCTACCAACCATAGGTACCTACTACATACTAGGGCATTTTTGAACATTTCAACCCTTCATTTCCCTTTGGTTGGTGGTTGGGGTTGAAATTTTCAAAAATGCCCTAGTAGGTAGTAGGTACCTATGGTTGGTAGGGAGGGATCTATACAGAAGGGTGAGCTACACAGAAAATAATAAACCATTGGGCAGTTATTTGCAGCGTTTTAGTATCAGTTTTAGTGTAACTTTCAGTTGTAGTTTTAGTGTCCCTTTCACTTGTGACTATATAAGCTATGCTCCTTGTGATGTGCCTTCGGTTATTGTTTGTTACTGATGATGACCTAACCGTCGAAATCGAACTTGTAACTCATTATTTTCGTGGAAATAGACAACGTTTTACTCAACTCAGTATTTAGTATCAGTTGAATTGAAATAAAAGCATTTTATCTATCTATATTATCTCTCTGGTTTCAACAAAAATATGGTTTGAGCCGTTTTCATAAGATAACAATTTAACAAGACACATTTTGAAAAGCAAAAAACTACTTACTTATTTTTTAAAAAAAGTTTATATTCAACTACGAAAACTGAAAAAGGTATAACTGCAAAATATTATTACGCTTTTGCGAAAGACTTTTTAAAAAGACTTACGAAGCTCCTGAATATAAAATACCGGGAAACTCAAAAGACGAGGAGCGAAGGAAATGCAGCGAACACTTTACGTTAATTGGAAGCGGATCGATGAACCAATGACAACTCGGATCCCCCGCTATTGGTCTTCCCCAGAGTCCTTATAACTCCCTTTTGGGCTTTCAAAGTCACCCGACCTCCCTCCGCAACCTTTTTTTCAGTCATACACGCGCCAACAGTGAATGTAATCTTCCTCTAATGTAAATCCTCGGGTAAAGGAGGAAAACAACTAATTGGCAAGCTTGCATGAAGGGCTATGGAAAGATTGGGGTAAGCTTATCGAAAAAGGGAAAAATGAGGTATTTTCGAGCTCGCTCCTGTAATTTATTCATTGACAATAAACCGTCTTCAATATTTTGCATAAAAATTGACTTGAACTACCTATGTCTGATTCCTAGTATCCATAACATGATTTGGGGAGGTGATCCAAGGTAGATGGTCACAAACATCTTTTTTAGCGAGTTTTAAAAGAAGGTTATTTATGCAGCACGAGTAAATGAGCTACCATATTGTGCCAGAGTTCAATTGTCTTATTCCATTTTTAGGGCGTCCCTGATTAATTTGCTGGATGTCTTTATAAGATTAGTCCGGAGTGAAGAAGGATATCACTCAACGGAGAAAAAAAAACCACATAGAATTTTGAATTTTGCCTTTAAAAGGAGGGAAAGCTGGGTTAATGCTTGTTTTAAAACCGTGCATTGCTGACATAATCTTGATGACTCTGCCCAGGCCTCAATTTCCCACCATAAGTCGTTTTTCGTTTATTCGACCCGGAAATCTCTCTAGTTGTGCACTTACTTTGCCGGAATTGAGAAATTTGTGTTATTTAACGAAAATACTCGTAAGGTGCATTCTGACGATACCTTCCTCAAGCCTTCCTCAGTCGGTCGCCTTTCGTTCCTCATTCCGGGTTAGTATTTCCCTAAATTGTAGGGGAAAAAAAACTTTAAAAGTTCTACTTAAATTTGAAATTTTCAAGGCTTTTAAAAATTCATCACAGCATGGCCCTAGGGAATTGAAAAACTGAAAGATTGCCGCTGGAATTATCAAAATCGAACAATAATTGCCAGAGAAAAATGGAAAAAATACAACTGAATAAACGGCTTTTCCCATTTTTCTCTGGCAATTATTGTTCGATTTTGATGGTTCCAGCGGCAATCTTTCAGTTTTTTCAATTCCCTAGGGCCATGCACTAATGAATTTCAAAAATCCTTGAAATGTTCAAATTTAGCTACAATTTTTAAAGTTTTTGCTCCTACAATTACCCCCTATATACCTAGTCCTCAATTGTCAACTGATTTGTTCGACTCAGATAACTTTCCAGTTACATAATACTTCTTCAGTGGATCGAAATTGGCATGGGAATGGGGTGGGGGATAATCTACGCAAAATACACGATCTTTCATTATTCATTATTATTTAGCTCTAGTTATGTATGTATAAATGTATTACATAATCAATATAACCCTGGATTTTCGTGAACTATTCTTTGTTCCACCGCGAACCAAATCAGTGTTGTCATCGTGTTGTCAGGGCACCAGAAACCTCATATTGCGTGGGTTTACAGATGTAATCTTCTATGGACTACCTACCAAATCCAACAAATAAAAGTCCACAATTCAACGTGACACCGCCAGGCTGGCACGGTCGAGTATCGTAGATCATAACGGAATTTAATAATTTGTATTTGGATTGTAATATTTACTTTTTGCTTTAAATAAATTAATTCATTCATTCGTCTTGGATCATGGATAAATTCGAGGCTCGCAAATCGCTAGAAATGTTATTATGGCAATGGGTGGGGGAGTTTCGGGCTCTCATAATGCTATAAATTACATGGTACTTCATCAACATACTCACTAAATAACTTTGAGTGAGACTATTATGTGCAGAAAAAAAATAATAAGAATGTCTGATTGTCTGTTTTATTGCTTACCGATTGGAATTGAACTAATCCTTATCGAATGGGACGTCCCCTGGATTACATGCAATAAAAAACAATATAACGTTTCTAACCTAATTTAATTAATTAATGATAAATTAATTCATTTGATAATAATATTTTAAATTTTTTCAATAATTTCAAATCGATTTCATACATTCAATACCAACTTTATCATGACGATGGGACATTCAAAAAGCAACAAAGATTCATTTTGCTCTTAATTTTCAACCCTGAACTACCAAAATGGAGCACTACTTTTCTAATCCGCCTCTGAAGCGTACGATTTTCGAAAAGGTACTTAAAAATTTCTGTTCACAATCACAGTACTTTCTGTTACATTGACGTAAGAATGAAAGTCAATTTCATCCCGGTGATGCATCAAAATCTCAAATTTATCAATTTCATCAATTTATTTTCTATTTAATCAATTAAAATTTCTTAGTTACTCAATAAACCATTTTGCACCTAATACTAACTAGGAGCCACTCAGAGGAGGTAACTTTTAGAAAAATATGCATTAAGTACTCACTAGTAGTTCAAGAATAGCTTTAAGAAAAGGTTTAGAAAATTTCCTTATAAATTTATATTGCATGAATGAAACTTCATGCACTTACATGAAGGAAGGTCTTAGAGTATCAAGAGCCTCTATGATAAAACGGAGATCCTTATTAACACTGGGCGGAAACTAGTCGGACCAATAGAGATCAATAAGGGAGTTCGACAAGGGTGCTGTTTATCACCTGCTCTTTTTAATATTTATATCGATGACGTGGTCCGGCAGTGGAAACACCAGCTTACGACTCCAGGCATTATCTTGCAACCAATAAGCTCAGCTCTCAGTACGTTATTGTTTGCAAATGATCAGGTAGTAATTGGGGGTACTGAGGACGAACTGCAGCGGTCCGTATTTCTGTTGTCCCAAGTTTGTAGGCAATATGACCTGAAGATATCGCCCAGCAAAACTAAAATAATGGCCTTTCATGGAAAGTACCCAGTACGGTCAAAAATAGTAGTGGACAATAAAATACTGGAACAAGTAACTCATTTTACGTTTTTGGGATGTGACCTGAGTTTTGAACGCGAGAATGATATCGCCAATAAGATTGGAAGATACCAGCGTATGTGCGGCACCATTCACAGTACTCTCGGTAAAAAAGTAAGGAAAGAAACCGGACTCAAATTTTACAAAGTGATGGCAACCCCGGTTTTGTCCTATGGGAGTGAATCCTGGACGATTACGCAGCGAGACAAGCAGAAAATTCAGACTGCAGAGATGAAGTTTCTCCGGCGAGTGAAGGGTTGCACTCTGCGAGACCAAATACGCAATGAATATATTAGGGAGGAGCTGGGAGTCTATTCGGTGAATGAAAAGATTGCGGAAGGCAGGGAAAAGTGGTTGCAACACATCGACCGGATGGATGACTCCCGGTTGGTCAAACAGGTGCTCCAGTATAGACCACGAGGGTACCGGGATAGAGGCCGACCAAGACAAAGATGGGTATAGGTTTGGTTTGTTATTGTTTGTTAGGTATTCATTGTGAAGACGGAACAGGCTGCAAGCCTACTCCTTGAAGTGAAGAAGAAGAAGAAGATGAATGAAACTTGCTTCACATTAACGGTAGCTGTCCCCTTTAGCCTTAACCCGATCGGATTGTTATGAAAACAATGGTCAATCTTCGTGACTGCTCAAACAAAATTCAACTACAACCCTCCGAATTCAAGAAAAATCAGACTGTTACATTTTGAGAAATGTATGTTTAACAAGAATAATGTTGCGTAAAAACAAACACTACTTTGGACAATTTTAATTAAATTCATGGATCATCTAAGTTTTGCTTCCTCCTACCCATAACTCGATTGTTTAGACGATTTTATTCATAGTGGATAATCTCAAAACAACAATATCCAAGTACCTTGCTCTACCTTCATTGGGGACACAACCTCCGAAAATTTCGTTGAATTCATATCATTAAAATCAAATGGAAAATATAGAAGTTACGGCTGTTACGGTTGTAACGTTTTCGGGGCGATGATTTTCATAGGGACCATCAGCACCCCAACTCGGAAAATCTCTGAAAATATCATAGAAATCGAACAATAAAATGTTAAAGTTATGCACGTTACAAGGATTTGCAAACCCAAAAATCTGCATGACAGACAGACACACAGACGACATTCAAAAACGAGACCACAATTGAATCGATGAGAATGACAACAGTACATGTCCCCAATCAGCTTATCGAGATATCAGGTGTCAAAGGTTTGGTTCTTGTATGAATTACTCTCAGAGTGTTTAAGGATTGATCAATTTATCAGATATTATACTTTCGAGTGTGGTTAGCATATTGCTCTTGTGCTCAATGCGTAGTTCTACTGGTTACAACCTACAAAAAGCCATTTTTCAACAATCGTCAAAAATGGACTTGTACCGTTTTTATTCTCATCGATTCAATTATTCAGGAAGGTCTAAAACGTAAAATGCAATTGGAAATTTCGTTTTGGCGAAGTTTTTTTTATTTCATAGGAATTGACCATGATTTTGTAAAGATATGCCCGGAAGAAGGTATGGTCCGCAGAGAAACGGATTTAGAATTGAACAATTCAAGCATTGTACAGTTTCCTGTAGGTACAATTATTTTATTAAATAATAAAGATAGTTCAATAAACTTTGGGCTTCTGAATATTTACCCAATTCCAGCTGCATGACTGAAACTTATTGAATATTCAATTTCACGCATGCGCTGTTGAGGTTCGTTATTCTGTGCCTACTGGTAGGGTAGTTTTCAGTTAAATTGGTCTCTTATCGTTACCGGTGATCGCTAAGCCCAGATGAAAAGGGTTGTAGCCGCGTCTGAAAGGAAATAGTGGTTCGTTGTGAATGCCACTCCGTTCCTCTCGTTCTCGCATCCTCGATTCAAACCCCAAAGACTTAATCACACTGTCCAATTACGGTCGGTTCCGACCTATGTTTACACCAACGCGACAGGAGGGAGAGAAGGGTTGCCGGTTTCCAAGGTGTGTTGGTAATTACAAACGGCTGAAATCCTCTTGAGCGCTAGTCGCTCATAGTACTCTCCTTTGTACTTGTACAGTTCGTCGTTGCCTTCCCATGGACTTGGGGGTGCCTGCGAATGGAGGATTTTCCGCGCCTCGTCGTGCCTTTCATTAGGGGCTGGACTCGCATAATGTACCCTTTGCCCCTCGGTCACTGCCGGCTTATTCCGGATTTACTTGGAAGGGGAGGTTTTCAAAAGAGGGTTTTTCCGAAATACAAGGTAGATTGGGAATAATGCAACGACGTCATCTGATTCGGCATTCCGAGTTATGAGTAACGCTGTTCAAACGTTGGGCTCATGTTCAGCCAAAAGATCATTACAAATAGTCCCACTTTCAAAATAAAAATGACTATACCGTTGGAAAGCTGAGATGGAAAGCCTATGACTATACCGTTGGAAAGCCTACAGACAAAAATTCACGTGCCAGATTGTAGAACCTATGAGCGTTTGAAAAAAGTTAAGATTGGCAAGATTTGCAATTTGCACCAATTTTTCGTTTCAAGTCCAATTTTTACCCGTTTCCCCCATTTTTAAAAAAATGTTTTTTTTTTATCAAGGGGATCAGAGTGTGATCAGATTTGAATTTGCATGGAAATTCGGGGAGTTATAACCATTTTAATGAGATAATGTCTAAATCACGAAAAAGATCTTATAAGTGAAAGAACTCGAAAACGAAGCCTGTGACCGTCACAAAATATATAGGTATCGAAATCGGCCCAAAGACAGACTTTGATTTCATGAGATGGGAGGGGGGGGGGGGCACATTCCCCGGAGGAAATTATTAATGAAAAAAAGTGGTCATTATTAATGAAAATCGTGATAACCACTTTTCTCACAGTATTTCATTCCTATAGAGAACAGGATAAAAAGAATTTATTATCAAGTCATTGGTAGCAGACATTTCAGGGTGAAGCAAGATGACCAATACTCTGGCTTAAAGCCAATATAAGCAGGGGTCCCGCAAGGGAGTGTCTTAGGGCCAGTCCTTTATCTTCTAAACACTCGGGACTTACCCCAACAAGAAGGTACAGCTGTTGCCACCTTTGCAGATGATACGACTATCCTCTCCTTCGATGATGACATCGAAGCTGCAACTAGTAATCTACAGACGTCAATTATTGAGGTTTCTAAGTGGATCAAGATGTGGAGAATAAAGTTGAACGAATCAAAATCAGTTCACATCAACTTTACTAACCGAAAAATTCCAGTCATGAATGTTGAGATCAATTCAAATAAAATACCCCATACCGATGCAATTAAATACTTGAGTATGACCCTCGACTCCAAATTAAACTGGAAAAAATACACAGAAAAGATAAAAAAGAAATTTAAATTAAATTCTGAAAGGAATTCTTGTCTCTCTTTCTCCACAATAAACTGCTTATTTATAAGCAGATCATTCGCCCTATATGGACCTGTAGAGTTCAGTTATGGAGTTGTGCCAAAAAACAAACATCAACAAAATCCAAACCTCCGAAAATAAAATACTGAGAAGTATAGTGCGTGCACCTTGGTACATGAGGAACGATGATATTCACCAAGACTTGAGGATGGAAACAGTCCACGAAATTATCGCAAGGTACTCAAAGAGGCACGACAACGCCTCCACAATCACGAAAACCCGGAAATGCTCTACGTTTTGGATAGTGAAGATGAACTCCGGCGACTCAAGCGGAAAAAAAATCCACTGGACTTAGTTAGTGCTGATATAGTGCATTTATAACTTAGTGTTAGAAATACTGTTATGAGAAGGGGCTGGCTTTTACTGTAGACGGGCTCTCAAGGAGTGTACAAAAGATATTTATTATTGCTAGATGGATTGTATTTTAATATTCAGTTGCAATAATAAATCACGTTTTAAAAAAAATTCATCGTTATAATTATTATTATTATTATTTTTTTTTTTTTTTTGGTTTTGGTGACAAATAATTATGTCAACATTAATAAATTACATCTTGTGTAACGCACTACCTCTTCACCCAAAAAACCAAATTCTTAAGTGCTAAAAATGCCATCTGTTGTTTTAGCGCTACGGTCATATGTTTCTGCGGTTTTTGTTATTTTAAGTAATACCTATGTTTGTTTTTGTTAGTTAAAGCCAATAAAAAGAAGAAATCCTACGGAATTCATCAAATCTCCTGAGAGTTGTAAAGAAATATGCAACGAGTTTTTTCACCTGAAGTTCTTGGTACGCATAGAAATTCATTGAAAAGATTCGAGAAAATGTAGGAAATCAATCATACTGATCATATCCAATCAGACATGTTCAATCCTCTCATCCCAACCCAGGGCGGTGAGGCAATGGGAAGCCGTAAGCGAAATCATCAGAACCAATTGTGATCTTCCCTTTGGAAGACAGCCGATGACGTCCGTGAAGCCAGGAATGCAGTCGGACAAAAATCCAACCTGAAATGGTTGTTTACTTCACTTTAATTACTTACTTCAGACATGTTCGAAAATAGGGTTTCGGCTAAAGCAGAGACCATCTTAAATTATCTAAAATAGCCGGGAGAAAGAGAGTAGGCAATTAATCTCCTTGATATGCTGATTTTTGTGCCTTTCAAACGCGTCTTGCATCGATGGAAAGATCTCAGAATCAAATTAATGACTGGCTCTGGATTTTGATGAAATTTGGTATGTAGGCTCCATTTGGGGTCTAGTTGTGCCCCGAAGATTTTGGTTGATGTAGGTCACTTCTAAGGGTTCCAAAATCAATTTTGAAATTTTGAAAACGCCCTAATTCAAAATATTTTTATATAAAGGTATTGTTTTTCCTTCAATTTAAGATTCTATAGAATTTTTAGAGACCACCCGGAGCTCTGTAGGACAAACCGTTCGCTCACTACGAGAATTTAAGTTTTGAACGTACGATAAATCAGAAAAACGAGTGTGAATCGCAAAAGAGGCCTAATCTCCGTTCAAATTTTAGCTGACTGAAATACGATCGATGTTTTTCTTCATGTTGGATGGTTGGTGGCTTTGCAGACAAGTGATCTATAGAAAAATAATAAACCATTGTGTAATAATTTGCAGCGTTTTTACTACTCAAATTATCTGCCCAATTCGAAACGGAAGAACCACAACTAATCCGAAGTATGACAATCGAAAAGGCAAACCCATGTTCCTATGCATTTCTATATTGCAAAGGTCTTTAGTTTGTTGTATTTTCAGGATAATTATACAGCTGCCTTGATTTTACTTATTAATTTTCAGAGCTGGTTTCGCCTGGGAGTACTGGAACTAACACGCCTTTTAGACCTGTTGCGCGATCTCCTGATTCAACTGTGCCCAATCCGTCAGGTACCGTCACAACCATGAACGGCTCACTACAGTATTCAAAACTCGGTACATCAAACTTTTACTCAATGGATCAATTATTGTTACAGGGAATGATCGAAGTAGCCGAATGTCTCCAGTAGACTGCACCACTTGCGCCACATCTTACCCCAGTCTAGTCTCGGAAGTACCGAAACCAATTCGGAAATGAACCCCACCAAAACCACTTTCCCACTTGAATCAACGTTTTTCGTAGTCAAATAATAATTAAGGATCAAGGATACCTATAATAATTCTTATTAAGAGTCAATAATTTTGTCTTTCGCTAACCAATCACCAACTTGTATGTAACGAGGTAAGTGAACTATGAACCTCACTCGGATCCTAATGGTTGATAGTACCTATCAAGATTTAAAAGCTTAAAAACCTACAAGATTACAGGTACAAACATACCTGCTCGTACCTATGTATACATCAATTTAAAAATTAGATTTTTCGAGCGTTGTGAAACTGATAAATTAGAATTACTTGATATTATTACTCAAAAGCTACTTTCGAAAAACCTGTAAGTACTTCCCCGTGCTGTTATTACTAAGTACATTTTCAATATTTCAATAATAAATTAAGTATACAACAAACATTGATTGGTTTGTTTGTGCTTTATGGGTCGGTAAGCGTGAAAACATGTAAATTTGTGTTGTGACGAAAAAATCGTTCAAACCATAATAAAGGTGGACAAAAACGTATTATTCCAAATTTGTTATCAACTAGAATTATAATTATTACCTTCACTGACATGGAAATAGCACAATTACGCTTTTTATTGTTTTCGAATTTATTCAAATAAGTAAAAAATACCAAAGAGTACGTAGTATAATAAATCTGAGTGGACATTTTATTTGAATTGTGATATTATTCATCAGACTTTTCTATTGAGCCCAGTAAACAAATTGTGCACATTTCAACACCAAGGGTAGGTGATTACGATATTTAGATACTATTAATCACACTCAACCACCACAACGTTAAACATTTAAAATTGCACGAGAAAATGTTTACAAATATAAGAATTTAGTCCCATTCTTCTTTTTTTCTGACACTTTTCTAGTCCAAATTGTACAGCTTGAATCAGCAATACTAATGTGTACGTATGAGTCAACTACATTGTGATTGTAAATAGCGTTAATATTAAATCAAGTTAAATTGTTATGTTAACCAATTTTTTTGGTTATAAAAAGTCTATCTTACGATCTAGATTCGTAAGACGACCGTGATCGGTATACTGTTTAAAATTTATATTCTCACCATTGTAAAATAATGAGTTCAATTGTAGGGGGAATGTCTCTGAGTTGTACGTTTATTATCGAATAAATGGAAAACAAATTATTCCTGTCATATTTTATTTAGTGTAACACCTTTCCTAATACCTTCACGCAAAATGAGAATCGACCACCAATTTTTATTGAGGATTTGGTTCTGCGAAAGCTTTCATGAAAATACTACCCTCCAGTGGCATTTCTGATAGCTAAAAATGTGTACTAGCGAGTCTATTCACAAACATTGTCCAAAAAGCAGAAGAATAAGTTGAGAAATTAATAAGACAGTAATGAATAAATTAGTGGAATAAATGGTCACTCGTAATAAGTTATTTTATTGTGTCGTTCACAATGAACCGCTTGGTAACATTCGTTTTCCAATTTAGGCATCAGAGAATAACAATTAAAATTTGAAATTGGGGTCAACATTTCTAATTTGTTGGTTATGTCAATGATTCTACAACACAAAACAAAAAGTCCATTCATGCAGCATGAATTAATGAGCAAATTTTCAGAGAAATATTTTCTTACACTCTTCATAGATTATTTAAGAATGTTCCAAAACGGATTTCAGTGAAGGAATTTTTCAAAAAAGTCCATTTTAAAAATGTTGAAGCCATCGCAATAGCTTCATTTTCCTTGAGAATTCGGTGATAAGGCTGAATGCTAACATTGCACGGGCTATGTTCTGAAAATGAATGGAGTTCCCACACGGCTATTGTTGGTTTTTTCGATTATCAGCATACTATACCAACATACTGTATGCACAGGGTATGCTTTGAAGATGTTAGGAGTTCATATTTACGTTCTACTCGTCTCCACGAACTCATAGAGTACCCACACGGCTACTGCATTTCTGGGTACAACAAATTTACGCACGTTTTCATTTTATAAATAAATATATAGTAAGTAAGTAAAGTAAACAACCATTTCAGGTTGAATTTTCGTCCGACTGGCATTCCTGGCGTCGCGGATGTCATCAGCTGTCTTCCAAAGGGAAGATCAGAATTTGTTCTGATGATTTCGCTCATGGCTTCCCATTGCCTCACCGCTCGGGGTTGGGACGAGGGACCGCGAGCCGCAACTGCCCGAAAACACGCCCGCTGACCGAGACTCGAACTCACGATCTTTCCCGCAGAGATCGATTTTTATCTCGGCCCCAAAACGCGTTGGCGAACGATAACGGCTACCGGAACCCCCGGATATATATATCCGTAGGTATACATAAATATATATATATACTTTTTTAAATATTTGGACAATTTTCAATTTTAGAAAACGCATTGATATCAGAAATTTTGAGCTGAATCCGAATATGCCATATATTACTATGACTGTGAAAGTAATAACCACAAAAACGGGGAAACCCCCGTTTTAAAAATATGTTTTTGAAAATTGGAACACTTAGGGTTGTCCAAATTTCTGGTTAACGAATTCGTCTATTTGTTTGATGTTACAAACATTTTGGCGAAAACATGAACATTTTTGCCAAACAATTACTCGAGTTATCGTGCGGAGTGACAAATATCATATTAAATTCAGTATAACCATTTTCAAAATATTATAGTAACTACCTATAATCACAAAACTTACTTCTATGGGATAGTTTCGCCCTCGTGTCATATCCAGAGAGATTTTAGTGGTACAAAAATTACACTTTATTAAACCGTTCATCTCCCCTTTAAAACATTGAAAGAATTGTTACTTTATTTTTAGAGGGCATCCCAGGAGGTTTTCGGTATTTTCAGTGTTTTAGCGAATTTTCAACAAAAATGAAGCTATTGGAATGGCCACAAAAAATTTAGAATGAACTTTTTCGAAAAATTTTTTCTTCACTGAAATCCATTTTGGAATATTCTGAAACGATCCCTGAAGTTTTTCCTAAAGTCATATGTACATATATCAACTTGTTCATTCTAAATTTTTTGAGGCCATTCCAATAGCTTCATTTTTGTTGAAAATTCGCTAAAACACTGAAAATACCGAAAACCTCTTGGAATTCCCTCTAAAAATAAAATAAAAATTCTTTCAATGTTTTAAAGGGGAGATGAACGGTTTGAAGTTAATAAAGTAGTAATTTTTGTACCATTAAAATCTCTCTGGATGTGACACGAGGGCGAAACTATCCCATAGAAGTAAGTTTTGTGATTGCTCGCTTACCTATATGTTTACTTGGGCATGTAGTATTGCTATTGGGTAAATTACAGAACATTTGACCCTGAGACTATATAGAAGAGAAAGTGATTGTAGGTAGTTGCTCTTCCATCGTCGTTTTTGGTGGGACATGCCTCAATCCTATATGCACGAGAAAAGGTTGGAATGCCTGTACATCCTACTTTTTTCTTCACGTAAATGATTGAAGTGTAAGATTGAAGTATAGCACTGGTAGAAATAATTCTTCACCCTCCAATCTGAGCACGGATTATTTCTATCATCAGGAATCTCAAGCTAAGCCCTCTCGAGAAACAACGTTTTTCTAACAAAAAACAGCACGTGTTTTGCTCGTTTTTCAAGACTCACTGTTTCAATTCTCCCTCCCAAAAAAAAACATATTTGGACAGAGAAAAGAGTCAGCGCGCCTTGGCGGAGGGAGGGCGTTTTGATGGAAGGTGCTTTGGTTGAGCTCAGATGGCTCATCTCCTGCAGTTTGTTCTGTAAAATCACCCTCACCAGTTGACTCTTGTCGGCCCTGAATTCAATTTCAGAGAAAATTGCTCCATTCGTGTTTTGTGAGAATACTCGTACTATTACCAACAAAGTAAAAAAGACCTTTCATGCAGTATAAGTTAATGAGTGAATTTTCAAAGAAATCTTCAACGCTATGGCTAAGAAAATATAAATATTAGCAATATGACTAGCTGTATGTCTATTAGAAGTATGGCTAATCACTCAGCCATGAGGGCGTGGAACTTAGCAGGAACTCGTGGATTATCTACACGTAAATTGTTATCAGCGAGTTGTGAAAAATAATGAAGGTATTGCAATGGACTCAAAATTTTTGGCATGGACTTCTTGACATGTTTCATGTCTTCCAGCAATTCCAATTTTTGCGAGACTTTTACCTCACCAGCTGCGAAATTGAATCGATGCGATCAAAATCCGATTTTAGGCTACATAGGTACTACGTTTTATTTGTGATGGGACCACCGTCAGCGTTAAAAATGGTGTAAAATTCCACCCTTAATTAATTCTTGGACCGGTCCGAATCCAAAGGGCCGAAAAAAAACAATTTTCCTAAGAGTAACCACGTTGTTTGCATTTAAGTGTATATTTATGTCTCGCCCACTTAGAAGAGTAAAACTAAAACTGATTATACCATCGAAAAGCTGAGATCATAGCGCAGTTTTGGTTTATTATAGTGTTAAGGTACCTAGGTGAAAAACAATGCAAAAATAAAATCTTAATTACAAAAAAAAGAGATTTAGCCAATTTGACCAAAAATTTTTCAAGAGTTAATTTTTCACCCAACAGGGTCCCTATAATATTTTTTTATATACACCAGAAAGATAGGAAATTTGATGTTCTTTATAACAGAGTAATCATATTTGAATTGGCATGTAAATTAGGGGAGTTATGGCCAGTTTTATGAAACTAAGAATTTTGTGGAATAAAAAGAAGTTCATTAGTTGTGGAAACAACACTTGAAGTTTTGAGGACACCCAACACTCCGGTTTTGGTTGACTCAAAATTTATACCACAACGTTTTCTAAGTGGCTCCTTTTTTACTCGGAGCATTGTCAAACCTGACCTTTGCAATAAAAAACGGAGTTGATCGAAATCGATTTAACTTGTAACTCATTATTTTCGTGGAAATAGACAACGTTCTACTCAACTCCTTTTTTTGTTAAAATGGTTTTCCACAATCTCACTGCGAGTGATTTTATTCTGACCGTTATAGTTATCATGAAGAAGGGTAGGAATGGCTGGTCAAAGACTCGAATAAGACTTTCTTTCAGCGCTAACAAAACTGATCTGCCTTCGCTGAGTTGCTTCCAATAGTGGTATAGAGGTTACGTACCGAATGTCTAGGATGAACAGCAGACACAACTGATCGAATTCTTTTTTTAACAGTTTCAAGAACATCCGACGAGAAGAGAGAGTGGATCTGGTTTGGCAAAGAACCCAGAAAGAGAAAACAAGTTGGTGTGCGCAGTAGCTACTATCAGTCCTGGGCTGATGATTTTCAAGGGGACCATCTGCACGCCAACCCGCACAATCCCTGAAAATTTCATCGAAATCGGATTGGAAATGTAGAAGTTATGGCTGTGGCAAGGAATTCATGACAGACAGACACACAGACATGGAACCAAATTTGTTCAGGAAGGTCAGAAACGTAAAACTCGAGTGAAAATTTTGATTTTGGAGATTTTTTTTTTTTTTCAACCTTGAAAAGTGAAAACAAAGCTTCCGCTACCTTGGTGGACTCGGAAGCAATTAATGTCTTGACACATGCATTTTTAGACCCCTGTTCAAAGAGATTTTGATTTTACCCCATTTTATATCACCAGAATAATGAGAAAGCTTGCCTCAACATGGCGTCTCAGTACTCTATGTCTCCCTTTCCCGGTATAAATTCATCGTTTGCCCATCGTCAACCCACCAGAGACCAAGCAAAGTCACTAATAAGCTATACGACTCATAAATTACATTCAACGTGCCCAAACACCAGAGATGGTGCCATTTCCTTACAGCTGAGTTGCCAGAAATAGTAAAAGAATCCTTGTATGGTCAAGTTACAGACAATTTCACTTATTCTTCGTTCTTCCCCAGTAACATCTACCACTTATTTCTCTTCCAAGAACCGAAGGTGATAAATTATTGCTTTTATTATGGTACCTGCTTCAGGAGTCCTCAAGTTCAAAAAAAGGATTTTTGCATGTCTAATGACTCAGTACGTACATGTCAGTACATGACAAAAATTAACGTAGGATTGATGCTTTCGTATGTCACTGCAGCATTTACCTACAAAAAAATTTAGTCAATTAATTTGTTTGCGAAATTGACATTTTTTGGTCAAGATGAACTCAGATCACTTTAAAATGTTAAAATCGGTCGACCGATAGCTGAGATAAATTGAGAAAACTATTGGCATCTTCCCTCTCACCCACACACTTGTAGTCCCCCATAGCCTTAAGTTTGACAATGCAAAACTTTACTCTGTAAAGTGGACGAACTAGAAAGTTCTCATTTCACATTGTTGAACCCTCTACTTCAGGTCACTCATTGTATAGGGCCCATTTTTTCGACACGCGTCTCGTTATATACGAACAACTACCGAACTACCCCCAATTCTTCGATACACTGACCGCTGACGATGTAGCAGAGGGACGCGGTGATTGATCCAGCGAGCGCTCATGCATTATGTATCCTGACATCTCCTGGGATCGCATTAACAGAAGGCAAAAGCTGGGGGAGAAACAAATGGATCCCTTCACAGCGTGCCCCACTGCTTGGTTAAGGGTCTCCAGAGTCTTAACTGGGACCTCCGTATTTCTTTTAACGCCTTGTTAAAGCAGCCACCTATATATGAATCACAGTTTCTTATGGGCATCTAACAAAGACGCTGCAAACGGGGTATCTTCGCACTTACTCGTTTTTCGCACCTTGGCTCTCGTGAGTAGCCTGCTTTGACCTTTGTGGCTGATGTAGATTAAAGAGTGTACTTATATAACTTCAAAAAAAACTATTAGGTACTTATTGGTGGCATTCAAATCTCACTAATGAAACACGGTCGTCTTAAACCTATAAATACATTTTTTAATGTGTGTATTTTAAATTGGTGAGTGAGTTATGTATACAAATTAAATTCGTGTTCTTCCTTTCTCATCAAGCAAAAATCTACCATCTGATTTTCTACTGGTCACATAACTAGCTCATCAACCCTAAATTTTCTCAATTCATTACAGGATCTATGTTTCTCAAATAGCTTAAATACAATAAAAATCTAAAAGTGATTGGATACATAATAATACATTATTAAATAGCTAATATTCGACATATTACTAATAAATAGCCTCTGTATTGGAAAACTCATTAAATCCTCTCTCTCTCTCTCTCTCTCTCACTCTCTCTCTCTCTCTCTCTCTGCCACTCTCTCTCCTTCCCTCTCTCTCTCTCCCTTAGATGTAATGCTGCTGAACCTAAAATTTAAAATGACCGTAATGTGAGCTCTGATACAGTGAATAATTCCTTAATAGAATAATATGTCAATCTAGTCTGTTTTAAAAATTACAATTCTTAAAAAGATTTAGATTAATTTAGATTTCAAAATGGGAAGTGCCTACCTATGTGAATAAAAATCTATTATTTAAAATTATCCCATATTTGATATTATAAATAAATATCGCTCTGAATAACTAAAGTCGGTTTTCTGTGTTCATAGAGAAGATACATTCAGTGATAGAACCTATTTCCATAAAGCGATCATCAAAATTCCTGAGGGCGGTCAACCGAGTCCAAACCAATGACCTATTATTAAAGGGAATTTACAGTTTAGTACGTACAGTATTTCTTCAGTAATTTCAGGTGACTATCGAACTTCTTCTGCCATCCCAGAGGCATGTTTTCACTGTTTCAATGTGTGTTGGGCTTTTCTCACCATATCTTTTATGAAATAGCTTTGTTGTTTCCTAAACATTGTGCTTCAGGAGATTGGTAATGGTTTACTATATTCTGTCATGGATACATCCGGGGTTGTTTTGACTTCTTTGTCAGGGCCAATTGTGACAGTGATTTGTCGGGTCCAACATGGTGATGAACTTGCGTAGAACCAATCGCGCAGTATAACTTGATAACAAAATCCCTCCTCTCCAAAAATTTGTTTGAAAAATTTTAGCTAGTTTCTTTGTCACTATACCCAGAACATTATGGGTAAATAAGACAGACAAGTCAGGCATTGACAAGAGAAAGGATACGGTCTAGTAAAGACTGCTGATAAGTGATTTGGTGCCAGTAGTCATGTTACTGTCACCAATATCTTATTTGAAGGTGGATAAGCAACTGGAGATGAACCTTGTATTTTAAGATAGTTGTCTATCACAGGTGTGCAGTTCTAAGAATTGCCTGATATCGTGTACCACTTACTTTTGTACTTTTGTAGATATTTTCATCTAAAATTAGACAAAATAATTGAAAAATAAAATTGTATAATTTCTAACAAATTTAATTCTGATAGCAAAACAGTTGTAGGGGGAAGGAATGAATAGGGATAAGGATGAAGGACAAAAAAATGCTGTAACTTATTACACACCGGTTTATTATCATTCTGTAAAGATCACCCGACAGCGAAGAACGAGGCTTCTCCAGACCCTTCTATGGGCAGGGGTAAGTAATGGAGGGGGTTGGGGAACTACTAGGCTGGTCACGCGTAATCATTATCAACTCTCATTATTTAGGCAGGGTTCATCGTTCAGAGCTCTGGATCGCCTCATTTTTTTCTAAAACTTGAACATTATCCACAATTAATTAAAAAGTCAGTAATTATTTCTGCGACCCCGGTGAATAAGTGGTCAAGTCAAATTTGCCCATTTTACAGGGGAGCATTATTAAAATTTGAACCTTCACCTAAAACCCGAATTTTGTCGTAGAAGGTTGAAATTTGGGATGAACGACTACATCATTCATTCCAAATTTCAACCTTCTACGACAAAATCCGGATTTTAGGTGAAGGTTCAAATTTTAATAATGCTCCCCTGTAAAATGGGCAAATTTGACTTGACCACTTATTCACCGGGGTCGCAGATTTATTCGCTAACTAAATAATTAATTATCATCATGGGAAGCGAACGGTCGGTCCCAAAAAGCTCTGGGTGGTGTCAACAAATTCTTAAAAATCGTCGCTATTTTAAATTATTGAAAATATAATACCTATACATTGAAAGTTTGGAAAATGCCCCCCCCCCCCTCCACACTTTTTACCCCGTCGAAGTGAATAAAAAAACCAAGACCTTCGGGGCACAGTAGGGTGTGCGCCTGGATAGGAAAAACTGTTTATTGTTATTTTTAATCTAAGGAAGACCTCATTCTGAACATTTTGGTACCAACCTCGACCTTCTAGCGTGTGTAAATCTTTTCCTATGAATTTTTAAAGTTTCGACCGTTTATGACGTCACAGTGGGCTGGGGGGTCCCGCCCTGGCGAGAGGGGCGCGTGACGTCATAAACGGTCTAAACTTTGAAAAAATCATAGAAACATATCTACTCACGCTAGAAGGTCGCGGTTGGTGCCAAAATTCTCAAAATGTAGTCTACTTTTGATTGAAAATCTAAAAAAAAAAAATCAAGACGCACCCTCCTATGGCGGACGGAAGGAGAACATTTTTATCCGATTTTTGGATTCCTACACATAGGTACCATGAAACATACAACATCAAAGTTTGAGCGGTTTTTGTCTTACTCGATTCCAAAGGTTCATTATTGAAAATTAAAAACCAAAATTACTGTCCTGAGCCACAGAGATGCGAAAGGCGAAAATGCGTCAAATGTACTCCACATCCTCATGTCAATAGATTGATATTTCCATATAAATCTCCACCAGTCAAACATGATTGGTATATTTTTCATAGGGCGACCGCCCTCCAATTATCCGATGTTACCAACTGCTCTTTTCTATTATTAAGAGCTCCGTATTAGGATATAAGGGGGAGAATGTGATGAAGTTAGAAGGGAAAACGGAATTAAAATCACCCTTAAAGCGTGCGCAAGCTGCTTAGCGCCCCCGACCCCTCAACAACGAGTGGCCCTGATGGGTTGTTTAAATCCGCGTTTCCCCTCTCCTTTATCGGTACCACAATAAACCACACAACATTAACCAGAGAAGCGGTACAGTGTTCAACATTGAACCCACGGTGAAACTTGTTGAAGGTAGGAAACCTCTCTTTCCAATAATAATATCGAACATTTCTGAGTGTTTGAAAACTGTTTCTCTAATTTCAATGCAATACTACGAAACTTTTACTTTTCATTTTAATTCTATTATTAATTGGAAAACGATTTTCTCTGATCTAAGGCTCAATTGTGCACGTTTGTATGGGGCAGTTAAAGGCTTGTTCGAAGATAGTTGTTTATGGGTCGTCACTGCCTATTGGGAACCTATGTTTTTATTACAATCAATGTTTAGTACAGTAAATAATGCCTTCCAACCATAAGGAAGCTATTTTGCCCGCCCAACTGAGAATGAATTTTAACATAGATTTGTGATTTTGGGCTGAGCGTCCGATTAAAATTTGCTGTTTTTTTTTAGACAAAAAAACCAATAAGCATGTTTTAACGTGGATATTTTTGTTTTTGTTTTTGTTAAGACTAGACTACCTATAAGCAATATGTTGTTATGCAACAGCGATTATGACGTTGTTATTGTTTGTGAATGGATTGAGAAAACTGCATTTAGAAGTAAATTTTAAGAATTGTAAGAACTTTGTAAGAGTATCAGTTACAATGTCGTCTACTGAACGTCTGGACCAGAGACAACTATAAGAAAGGTAAAATGCGAACACTTCTTTATCATCAAATACAACGGATGACGAAAAATTTCAAACACAACAAAAATTAACAACTGACAAAAATAATCAAAATACCTACAAAAATAACTATTTAAAAAAAATGACAAAAAATAATGTTGACAAAAATAAGCGATATTATCAGAAGTTTGAACTGAAAAGAAAACCACAAAGCAGTAAAGTGGTCTATGGAATATCATAAGAGGAACGACAAAAGAAAGAAAGTAATGGAAATAAGAAGAGAAAACTCTAAATGGGAATGAAGGAACGAAAAAAATTATGGATTTTTTAATTATGGAAAATAATGTCGTGAAAGGGAAATTATAAATATCATTCATTTTAACGTTCATAATAGATTTTTGGTAAACCCGTATTTTGATGTTTTGGCGGTTGGTTTTCTCAACAAACAAAATGTATTAATTTTTCCACAGCATAAAAACAATTTAAATGTGAATTTAAAAACACAGTGCCTTAAAAGTATCTTAATGTCTGTGATTCAAATTTTTGAAATAAAGTGGAGAAATTTCTTCTGTTTTTCCTAGAAGTTGGATCACTATTGAGTTTTGACAAATTTCGAATAACTTCCACTCCAAAGAAGTCGTTTCTTAGTTGATAGGAATGGAGTAAAGAAATGAAGATCACATTGAGGGCATTCGAAGGTACGAGTAGGTAGAAACAATGAAAAAGAAAATCACATCTGCCCGATAAATCTAGTCGAGAGGGTAAGCCCATCATGTTGGGCAGAGCTGTTTGAGAAACTTTCCGGCTGGTTGACCCCACAGATTGCCAACCCCAATCCCTTGTTCAGGATTATCTTTTTTATTACCGATTTGTCTTACGCGGTAATGGCTCTATCGGATTGTTTTGATTGAAACCTTCCCGAAAATCCTCTCAGGCCCTATTCGATTTGATCGGTCGACATATTCAGTTGTTGGCGTGGAAAGAAGAATTGAGCATTAAAAAAACCATTTAATAGTATTTGTGGACTGGAAGTCTCGTAAAAATGCACATTACCTTTTGGTTTATTATTTTCAATAATGAACCTCTGGAATCAAGCAAGAAACAAATTGTAACCCCCCTTCAAAATTTGATGGTTTACTTATCAAGATTGGTACGTAGAATCCAAAAATCTAATACAAAATTTGCCGTCCGTACTCCGCAAGTGGGCCTTTGCCCAGTTCACGTGGACCGATTTTGATTATATTCGGTATATGGGCTCTGTTTGGGGTCTAGTTGTGCCCCGAAGCTTTTGTTTATTGTCAGTCACTTCTAAGGGGTAAAAAATGAAAAACAACTTTTTCAAAACACCCTAGCTTGAAAAATTTTGATATACAGGTATTGTCTTTTCATTAATTTGAGATAGCGACCATTTTAAAGAATTCTCCGACGCCACCCAGAGCTCTGTGGGACCAACAGAATCCCACAGAGCTCTGTGGGATCTTATCTCTAATGAGGATAAGATTATACAATTAATGCATTTTCCATTAAGTTTTGGTTTATTATTTTCAATAATAAGCCTTTGGAATCGAGCAAGAAAAAAAAAATTTTAACCCCCCCTCAAAATTTGATGTTTTACGTTTCAAGGTACGTAGAATACGAAAATCGAATAAAAAAATTTCCGTCCGTCCGCCGTACGCCGTACGCCGTACGCCGTCCGCCGTCCGCCGTCCGCCGTACGCGGCACTTTTCTTAGCAACACTGGACCGATTTGGTTCAAATTTGGTATATGGGCTCCATTTGGGGTCTAGTTGTGCCGCGAAGCTTTTGGTTGATGTAGGTCACTTCTAAGGGGTGAAAATTAAGGGTTGAAATTTTCAAGAGTGCCCTAGCTCGAAAACTCTCGAAATAAAGGTATCGTTTTTTCACCAATTTTAAATAGTACAGAATTTTTAAAAATTTTTGAGACCACCCGGAGCTCTGTAGGACAAACCGTTCGGTCCCTACGAGTATTTGAAGGTTTTCCTTCGATAAAACAGAATCATGAGTGTGAATCGCAAATGAGGTCTAATCTCCATTCAAATTTTATCGGACTAAAATGCGATCGCTGTTCATTTCTTCGATTTGTATACAGTTTTGCCTTCTGCGTAACCAGTAATCAAATTTCCATATCAAGCTTTCTATTTTTCGAATCGAGTGTGAAGCGTTTAGTTCTTTCTAATAAACTTGATTGTGAAGGTGTGAAGCCATTATAGTGTGGTAGGTAGTACCTACCAATAGTTGGTAGGTAAAAAAAGTTGGTAGGTAAAACAATGTTTGTAGGTAAAAAACGCTGCAAATCATTGCTCACTGATCAGATCACTGATCAGCTGAGTGAGCTCTGAAGCCATTTTCAATGCTATTGAATGGAAGTGCTCTTCCAGGCGTCTCCAGCATTCGAGGAGATCTTCTTCACTCCTCAGATCACTGATCAGCTGAGTGAGCTCCGAAGCCATTTTCAATGCTATTGAATGGAAGTGGTCTTCCAGGCGTCTCCAGCATTCGAGGATATCTTCTTCACTCCTCACATCACTGATCAGCTGAGTGAGCTCCAAAGCCATTTTCAATCCTATTGAATGGAGGTGCTCTTCCAGGCGTCTCCAGCATTCGAGGAGATCTTCTTCACTCCTCACATCACTGATCAGCTGAGTGAGCGCCAAAGCCATTTTCAATGCTATTGAATGGAAGTGCTCTTCCAGGCGTCTCCAGCATTCGAGGAGATCTTCTTCACTCTTCAGATCACTGATCAGCTGAGTGAGCTCCGAAGCCATTTTCAATCCTATTGAACGCAGGAGCTGAAATTTGAGAGGGAAGGTCAAGGGAGAATACAGATGGTGGAAGGTGCTATTGATGGAGAACCAGTGATCTATACAGAAGGATGATCTATACAGAAAATAATAAACCTTTGAGCAATGATTTGCAGCGTTTTTTCATCAATGTAAGATAGTGTTCAATTTTTAGAAAAGAAAGAGAAAGAAACCACAAAGACAACCAACAATTATTTATAATTATTCAATGTCAAGCTATAATTGTGAACTCAGTCTCACCGGTCTGCTAGTAAGTCAGTCACCGTTCTTTCTTAGTATTTCACGGAATTGAAGGCGCAAAAACATAAAACGGTGTACCTAAATTCGAAATTTTAAAGGATTTTAGAAATTCATTAGTGCACGGCCCAAGGGAATTGGAAAACTGAAAGATTGCCAATAGAATCATCAAAATCGAACAATAATTGCCAGATAAATATGGGAAAAACATCTGAATAAACGGGTTTTTCCATGTTTTTCTCATATTTCTCCCATATTTCTCTGGCAATTATTGTTCGATTTTGATTATTCCAGCGGAAATCTCTCAGTTTTTCAATTCCCAAGGCCTATGCACTAATGAATTTCTTAAATCCTTGAAAATTTCAAGTTTAGCTACATTTTATGGGAGAAACATAACTGAATTAACGGGTTTCCCCATTTTGGTTTATTATTTTCAATAATGAACCTTTGGAATCGACCAAGAAAAAAAAATTTTAACACCCCCTCAAAATTAAATTTTGAGGGGGTGTTAAAATTTTGATCAAATTTTGATGGTTTACGTTTCAAGGTACGTAGAATCCAAAAATCGAATAAAAATTTGGCCGTCCGTCCGCCGTACGCGGCACTTTTGCCACTTAGCATTGACCGATTTTGATGAAATTTGGTATGTAGGCTCCATTTGGGGTCTAGTTGTGCCCCGAAGCTTTTGGTTGATGTAGGTCACTCCTAAGGGTTCCAAAATCAATTTTGAAATTTCGAAAACGCCCTAACTCAAAAAATTTCGATATAAAGGTATTGTTTTTCCTTCAAATTAAGATTCTGTAGAATTATTAGAATTTTTTGAGACCACGCGGAGCTCTGTAGGACAAACCGTTCGCTCCCTACGAAAATTTAAGGGTTTATATTGAAATATATATATATATAAATCCAAACACGAGTGTGAATCGCAAAAGAGGCCTAATCTCCGTTCAAATTAGAGCTGACCAAAATGCGATCAATGGTTGATGATTTTGATTTTTTTTTTTTAATTTTTTTTTTTTTTTTTTTTTATTTTTTTATTTTTCTCTTCATATTGGATGGTTGGTGATTTTGTAGACGAGTGATCTATATAAAAATAATAAACCGTTGTGTAATAATTTGCAGCGTTTTCTCTGGCAATTATTGTTCGATTTTGATGATTCCAACGGAAATATTTCAGTTTTTTCAATTCCCTAGGTCCGTGCACTAATGAATTTCTAAAATCTTTTAAAATTTCAAATTTAGGTACAACTTTTAAAGTTTTTGCGCCTTCAATTTCGTGAAATAATAAGAAAGAACGGTGACCGACTGAGACCCGAGGAACGCGAGGACACTTCCCCCTGGGGAGGCTTGTCGGAAGAATCGTGAGTCAGAAACACGAGTGTGAATCGCACAAGAATCGGAAGTAAGCCAAATGTCTGTATATTAAATGCGAGCTTTTCTCGTTTCTTCGAATAGAATTAAATTTCAACCAGTTGTGCTTTTCCAACTACCTACCTAGAATCAAATTTCGTATTGGAGGCACCCACAATTTGGAGATTACGATGTTTTGCTGGCAGGAACGATTTGTCAAAATAAACTTGATAGTTCACCATACGCGATAATACGGTTGGTAGGTACTGTAAATAGATGTTTAAGGGAAATTACAGTCCATTTTATAGGCACGTCATTCAAGGACTCATTCGTTCTTCAAGATCGAATAAAAGTTCGCCAAGGGTAGGGGAGTAATATGGACATAACATAGAATTCGTTGCAGTGTAAAAAGTCCTAGTTTCCAGCATTGGTGAATGAGTAGGGATGGCAACGATATATCGATATATGAAATATATCGATATATTACGTTTGATATATCGATATATTTATATCGATATAGAGAACCGATATTATCGGTCAATATCGATATATTTACCGATATATCGCGACCTGTTTTCAAGTTAAAAAAAAATTATTTTTTTAGTAAAAATTAAATATTGAAATGAATGGACGAGAAGAGACGCCTGTACTTGTAAAAACATCAAGTAATTTTATTCCAGATTTTGTAGGTACCTACCTAGTGATGGGTTGATTTCAGACTGTTGACTTCAGCTCAGACATGATTGTGTACGTAGTATTCACCTACAGTGGCTATCAAGGCTCAATTACTTGACTTGAGACAAAATTAATGGAGGCTCGTCCAGCTCAAAACTACCTACTATACGAAGTGAAGCAGGTTTTCACAACAATTATTTTCAATTTTGATGGATCATGATTGTCTACAGTATACCTACCCCTGTCAATTTATGAATTAATTTAACATTACGATGACATTTTTGCACTTTTTCCCAGTTTTTAAACAATGAATTTCGATCATTCATATCCAGTAACTTTTGAAAGTAGGTTGATACTTATTTCACACGGTTTTTCCAAATACATCTTCCGATATGTCGAGTACATCGATAATATTTCCTCCAAAATGATGTTAGTAACTTTTAAATTCACCTACCTACTTACTTCTTCAACTTTTTCCAAGTAGATACTCCGATATGTCCGTAAATGTCATCCTAAATGATTTTTATATTGTTTAAAAACTATTAAATTCACCTACCTACTTCACATGTTTTTTAAAGTAGATCTCCCAATACATCGAAATACCGATATATTTTCTCCGATATATCGAAATATCGATATATTTTCTCCGATATATCGAAGGTATCGATATCTCATTGACGATATATCATTTGATCGATATATCGATATATTTCATTCGATATGCCATCCCTATGAATGAGCGAATTTGCAAACAAATATTTTAACCGCTTTTCAGCCATTTCTGACTTTGATAATTTTTGTACATGAAGGTAGATATTTCTTATAGGTAATAGTGATTCCAAATATACCATTTAGCAGCACCATTTTACACTAAAAACAAAAAAAATACTTCACTCGTCTCCACGAACTCAAAAAGTTCCCACTAGTAAATAGTCGAGTTTTCGATTGTTAGCAGACCATATTGCTTTACAATATCCACAGGAAGTGATCTTAGAATGTTAGAATTCAATATTCATACTCTACTCATCTGCACGGACTCGTAGGGTACGAATATTATTAATTTTCGACGGTTTTGATTACAGCTACTAGTCAAAACAGCAATTAGCTAGCTCGTCAATGGTTCCCAAAACAGCAATTTCATCTATTGAAGCAATTTTTTCCCCTAAGTTTACTGATCTTGAATACCTGAGGAATACAGCATTTTTTTGATCTCGAAATACTAAGATCAAATAGGTACATGAACTGAGGCCGACATCACCATACAATCATATTAGGAGTTTTCTTTCAAACGGGCTCATATCCACTTGGAATTGTGGGAAATTGAGAAAAACTAATTACATAGCGAAGGAAGTTGTCTAGGGTTCCCAAATTTTCCAAATAGTTTCTTCATTAAACTTTTGATGGTATGACCAAATTTCAAAATTTTGGCATGTGTTTTGGATATAAGACCATTTATGGTTAAGAGTTTACTTTCAAAAGGGCTTATATCCATTTTTTACACTTTTTGTTTTTTTCACGGATTCTGAATCTCACCAGGGAGACACGGACATGTCTTATTTGGATATAAGACCATTTTTCGAAAAACGATGGATATGAGCCACTTTGAAAAACAACAAGTTTTTTGATTGTGTGAAGAAAAATCCCATTTTCATTTTCTTTTATTGATTTACATATTATTTTCAATAATGAACCTTTGGAATCGAGCAAGAAAAAATATTCATAATCCCTCAAAATTTGATTGTTTACGTTTCAAAATAAGTATGCAGAACCCGAAAACCGAATTTTTAAAAAAATTGTTACCTAATACAAAACATCGGGATGGATATAAGCCGTTTTGTCGGCAAATCCGATTTTTAGCAAGCTTTTAAGGAATACAAATCGTGAGACGATAGGCCTCATCCCAAAGATTCAGAATCCGTGAAAAAAACAAAAAGTGTAAAAAGCCCTTTTGAAAGTAAACTCTTCGTATTGAGTGGAAAACATTTCTTTATAAAAACATTCAAATTCTTACTATTCCTGCACGAATGTAGATTGTCTGCTTTTACAGTAATACGATACCTATGTACTGCGATATACGTTTTGCATTTATTTATAGTTTAAATGCTTCATAGGTACTGAAAACGTTTTTGCGAGTTGAGCTGGACAGATCTCCAGTTCACCATCGAGTACTGAAATTTGGTACACAGCCTTCAGGGACTCATATCATCGGCCAGTTCATCTCATCTCCAGAGCGTCGATTCCATATTTATCCATGACGGTAATCCTGAGAATTAATTATATAGGCAGTATAGCTCTATGTACTGTGCAGTGTACTCCATGACTGTCTTGCAGAGTTGATTTTATAATAAACACAATATTCCAGTCAAAGTTTTCTCGCAGAATGAGAAACATTTATTTCATTTCTTAACTACAAAAAAATAAATAAATAAAAACGACACCTGTTGAAAATAATCATAACAACGATGTGGGCTTGATTCTTCAACACTTCCCTTCAAGTGCATGTCGTTAGCCCCATAGCCCGTTTGCAATCTTCACCTCTAGGTCGCGTTTCCCCTTCGTCAAAAGATGTGTACTATTTACGAAAACTTCACATCTTTTTTATCCACTGCTTCTCTTATGAACCTTTGCCTGATATCGATGTGTTTCGTTCTTGAGTGATGAACTGGGTTTTCGATTATCCCCTGAGCTCCTTGGTTGTCATTATAGATGGTAATCGCCCCCACAGGTGGATGTCCCAGATCTCTCAAAAATTTCTTCATGTACAGTGCTTCTTTAATTGCATCAGTCATGCAGTAATACTCAGCTTCGGTACTAGATGTAGCGACCGATCGTTGTTTTCGGCTTTCCCAAGAGATTGCTGCGCTAGACGTCTGGAAGAGCATGCCACTATAGGATCGTTGATCCAAACTGCAATTACTCCAATCCGCATCAGCTTATATCTGCATCACTCAAGTATCGAAGTTCGTACGCCCCAATGGCGTAATATTGGTACTCTCCATTAATAGTGCTGGGCCCAAAACCTCTTGTAGAGTTGATTTTATAATAAACACAATATTCCAGTCAACTTTTCTCACAGAATGAGAAACATTTATTTCATTTCTTAACTACAAAAAAATAAAAACAACACTTGTTGAAAATAACCATACCTAATAACGATGTGGACTTGATTCTTCAACAGACTGGACATGCGAGTGAATGTCAGAGCAGAATTATAGCTTGAGGAATGGTGAAATATCTCGTAGTACTAGAATAAGAAATCGGAGAGCCGTCTTGGCACGATAAGAGCCATCAAACATCAACTCCTGCGGTCGATCAGTATTCCCGAGTCCACAGCAGAGGTTTTTCGTTGAATTAGTAAACGTAGCTGATTGAGTAGCTTCATACTATGGAATTCAAGTATTCAAGGAGTGTTTAGTGGAATCAAGAAGGTTGGCTTTGAAGCACATTGGAAAACGGTTGAAGATGAATTAAGTGTACATTGTGGCCCTTAAAAATCTCTCTCGATGAATTAAGTTATATCAGGCGGCAGGTTGGGAGATTTTACGTACCAACCTGTGTAAGGAGTTTTCTCTTTAGAGAGCAGTAAAGTCTACCGTGATTCTTCCAATACACAACGGATTCAGGCAACAACAAAACAACCTAAATTATACACTTCTACCAATAGAATCAAAAGTCAGGATATCTAACAGAGTTGGTAAGTCACGCTTCCTCAATCAATTATTTGCTCAATCTCAGGGATGCTTGAGTTTGGTGTAGCTGTTTTCAATTTGAAGGCTCATCGCCTTCGTTCGTGAACCCATATACATTTAAATAAAGTAAACTGTTTACGGAAACATAAAAGGGGAAACGAAGCGAAGAATCGTTGTCACCGGTAATAAGAACCGCTATTGACTATTGAGTCCCCTTCGTATTAGGTACTCCTCGGGTAGCTTCTGTTTTCGACTGCCAGGACTAGCTCCCGTGCAATGCCTACTAATGGCTTACTAACCGAACATGAGCCTTGAAATTCCGAAGATATAATTATATTTTATTGTAATAATAAATAATTGATTATAATCAATTACCTATATAATCAAAAAATCTTTAGAATAAAACAAACATGGATGTCTATGAATCATTTATAGAAAATTAAATAATTTTCTTTGAAAATTATGATTTTACACTACAGTAGTCATCATGGTGGGTTTTTGTACAGAAACCTGTTGATAACTTTTCCTTTTAGGGTCTTTCACCTTGAATTTACAGGTTATGCGCCATTGACTTGTTAAATCAACACCTACATGGACATACTAGCGGACTGTCGTGGTACCAGACGGACATCTGAAGGGGGCGAAGGGTTAACATAATTTACAAAATGAGAACTATCTAGTGTCGATCGTGGTATTTGGAATACTATTCAGTTTCGGGGCTGTCATGGTGCTAAGAAAAATCGATGTTGGTAGACTCAAATGTAGCAAATATTCATCGTTTATGACCAACACTTCTCGAGTCCAAAGGTTTTGCACCGTTGTGTGAAATTAGTGCTGTGGGCTGCAAAGAGCAGCCCCTGAGATTCTCGTGGATTGCTTGAATTAAGACAATATGTTTGTGGATTGCTTGACAATATGTTTGTGTCAATTATTTCAAATTTTCGTTAAGTAAAACAATGTTTATAATTAAAACGTACTTAGGTAAGAGGTTACAAGAACACAAAGAAGACATTATCTGCTCGAATGTGAACTATAATAAATTCACTTCGCACATCCGGAGTAAGACTGGTATAAGTCAAAAAACCCAACTGATGGGAAATCGCATTTAAAGATTTTCGACTTCTTTGTTGTTCTATAACAGTCATCTGAACGAATTTTTTTAATATCTCAAGGGTCTACGGCACTCATATACTATTTAACTATCATGTGCTATACCAAAATTGCTTCGTTACCTCTTCATTTGCGACCAGCATGCTTAAATTGATCAAATTCCTATGATGTACCACTATTACCCCAAGAAATAGTGGAACATCTCAAAATAAACCAGAGTTGTAATTCTAAAAGTGGAACCAATACATGACTTTTCGGATCAAAAGTGGTACATCTCATATTATACCAACGTTACAACATGCAGACCAAAGAGAAATTCCATTTTGTTTTGGAGAAATACTGGTGCATCTCAAAATAAACCAGTTGCAAATTTAAAACTAGATCAACCACTCTAATTATTGTTGGATCAAAAGCGGTACATCTGATATATACCAGTATTACACATACCTTGAGTTCATCACACTTCGGCGTCTGGCGCATAACTGAAGTGATCCAGTCTTGCTCCGACGCCATGGTAGAAGAATGGCTCAGAACCATACTGGTTTATCTGCTCTCTAGCGGCCAATAACTAAGTTATCGTTAAACCCGTTCTACCCCCGTGTAGAGCTCGACGAGAGCTATCTGGTGGAATATATAACTCAAAACCGCCAATTTCGGACTTATACCAGTCTTACTCCGGATGTGCGACTTGTTCCAAGTCTAAAATGGAAAAATTTGTGAAAACGTCGCTAGTAGATGTTAGTGGTACGAGCTTGACACATAGATAGGTAGTTTAATACCTACATATTAAAAATTGTAGTGTCTACAGATATGGCATGAGTCTGCCTCAATCAGCTTAGTCCTCTTCGGAACCGCGAGAATGCAGCACCTCATGGTTTCACTCGCACGAACAACCTTTACAGAACAACCTACAGAGTAGCCGACTGTAAGCTGGAATTGCCCGCAAGAAAGTAGGTACGTACCTACTCACTACAACTTAACTACAGGTAGGTTTTCTTTCCATCTTACATCTTCTAAGTTTAATTTTCTTGAGTTGTAATTTGAGTTTTAGCTCTCAGTTACCATCACAAGTTGTCTTCGTTACCTATCTACTAACTTGTATATCTACAAGGTAGTTTTGTAATTATGCAGTTAGACCGACCGAAAGTACCCAGGTACCAATCTACGTCTACCAGCAGTAACTACCTTCGGATCTTTAAACTTACACACAACTCCAACTCCAACTCAAAACACAATTTAACTTGTCTCCGGCACTCTGTGCACAACTCTAAGTGGATTACCAAGGATTAACTTTTTCAGAGTACATTCAAATTTGGAGACTAAAGAGTTTCAAAATAATATTATGATTCCGATTAATAATCTTTACTTCTTCTCAGTCGCTCGACGTTCCTTCATCGTTCCGTCTAATCTCTTACAAACCGGCGCTCAAAGTTTCAAAATTGTACCTTAATTTGAAATTTTCAAGGATTTTCAAAATATAGGGAATATGAAATATAGGGAAAAAATATATGGAATTGAAAAGCTAAAAGATTGCCGTTGGAATCATCAAAAACGAACAATAATTGCCCGAAAAGTGGGAAAACCCGTTTATTCACTGAGGTAAGCGCCAGTTCGTAAGAGATTAGACTAACCTGGAATGAGGAACAAACGGAAACCGTCTGATACCACCTACACCTACATACCTACAAATCTAAGCATACCTACACCAAGGAGTACCCGACATAGCTTTTACCAGGTAGGTAGGTACCAACTTATACCAGATGATTTATCTACTCGTAAATTGGTACTATATTTTCATAAAATACTGAATCTAACATCATATTGAATGTATGAGAAACTATAAAGATATCAGAGGACTTCCCTGACCCAGACAAATATTTAATCTAACGCATACGTACCTACCAAAGATAAATTCCTGTAGAACAATCACTGACTCTGAACTAGGGATGGGTATCGATACTCGATATTTGAAAATATCGATACTTTCGTACCGATACTCGATATTTTAGTATCGATACTGACTATCCGATATTTTTGGATATCGATACTTTGGATCCGATATTTTTAAATATCGAATATCGATACTGTTTTCGCGGAAAATTCAACATAATGGCTAAATAATGAATAGAGGTAGAGAGGCTTTTGGGTCATTACTCTTTGGTTGCACAAATAACGTTTATATCATGGAAAAAATCACTCTGTTTGGACTAATATTGATAGTTTGTGACACTAAAGTATCGATAGGGTTGAGTGGGGCAATTGCGACCCAAAATGTCAATAGTTCAACTTTGATCCTCTGTAACTTTCCTTTGAAAACGCTATTTTCACTTTTTTTTTAAATGAGTAGCTTATTTTACGTAGATTAGATGCACTCTTCAAATTGTACAAAAGATTTACTTCTCATCGTCCAAACTGTGTTTTTTAAAATTCCGACCGACTTCCGCATTTGCCCCACTAATCGGGGCAAATGCGGAAACGGCCTGCGAATCCCATAAAAACATTTAGTTGCATTAATGGGGTAAATGCAAACAAAGCCCATTTCAATACGAACAGAACGCGTATTTAATTTTTTTCTCCTCCACTTTTTTATGACCAATGAGCCCGCCTTTTCCGACAGGTAAAGGTTACCAACATAACTGGGTACACATTGAGAAGGTTTCTGAGGCAAGGCGCTCAAATGGCGCCATTTTCAAAACCATTTCCGCATTTGCCCCATTTCCACATTTACCCCACTCGACTCTACTCGATATTTTAAAATATCGATACTAATGCCCAACGATACTTGGGATATCGATACTTAGATACGATACAGTATCGATACAAAATATCGATACTTTTATAACGATACCCATCCCTACTCTGCGCAAGTAACTTAATCGAAATATAATAGGTAAAACACAGTAAAATACATCATACATGACGCCTTGCCTTGTACCTAGGACGAATTAAGAGAACTCAATCAGCTGTCCCATAGAGAAGTAATAATAATGATGTTGAACACGCCGAAGTTGCATGTTGCAGTGTTGTACTTGTTCGTTTGATAGATACAGAGTCAAAAAATAAGCATCTACTAACTACAACCCGATTTCGAATTCGCTCCAGGTAGATGTTTAATAGGTATTTTCCAAATCTTCAACATGTGAGTACCTACCTTATCAGCAACATAAACCATAGAATGTAAGTACGTAAAAACGAAACCTGAATAAATAAATTTTGAAAGTTTAGTGCAAAATTCTTCTTGTAAAAGGACTCAACTGTAAGTTTATTAGTACGTCATTAAGTGTCAGTCTTTATCAACCTCTACTTCAGCGGTTCCCAACTAAATTTTTCCAAGGACCCCTTCATCAATGACGAGGACCCCCACTATCTAAAGTTACCTAAAAAGAACCAAAATATGTGAAAAAATAAATCAAACTGATGCTACAAAACTTAGGATTTATTCGTGAAATACAGAGATTTTTCAAGGTTCAAGAGACGCCGACGAGTTGGGTTCAAGAGATACTAGCAAGTTTAGTTCGAGAGTCACTGACTTATTAACTTTAACATCGAAAGCATTTTCTCGTTCTTCGTCTGTATGCTTAGGCCGTTTTAACGATCCAAATTTTAACCAACGGTCCATAACGTACGCGTAATTAACTTTCCGTGATAAACAAAGCTTTTCAATCACTTAAATGTTGCACAAAATCACACATGTAAACAACTCGGTCAGGGACCGCACTAGCACTAGCAAACTCCACTAGCACTAACTTGTCTCCAGTACTCTGTGAGCACTAGCAATAAATAACTATCAATATAGCAATAACTGACATCTCTGAAATACATAAAGCCAAACTAGAGTGTGCTAGCGTTAGTTGTCATATGAAGCCAGACGCAGAAGTCAACGTTCAGAAGCTGCAAATATATATTTAATTTGTATATCTTAAGGACCCCTCAGCCATACCGCGGACCACCAGTTGGGAACCGCTGCTCTAGTTGATTTCACCTCTCAATATTAAGAAATGAGACGCCAAGTGACAGTACCCACTAAATTGAATATGTTGATTCAGGATAGACTTCGGCAATATCCTCGTGATTTCACTATGTTCGCTATGTTAGCATCGTCAGAACTTCTGGTTTATTTTATTATACCTGCAATATGCAGATCCTCAGTCGTATAATTATCTTGCACGTAGATCGGTTGGTAGGTATTTTTTATTGACCTTGTAGTTCCAATTACTTGAAAATGAACATGTATTGTGCTCTCTGCAAACATAAACGTCTGCCAAGTGGGTGTGGCACATAGCTTCCTCGTATCCATAACCCGATTGTATAGATGATCCGATGCGTAGTAAAAAAAAGTGAAAACTATCAGTCAGAAGGTGGTGATTTTCATAGGGGACCATTTAAACACTAATCTGTAACATCCCTGAAAATTTCATTGAAGTCGGATGGAAAATGTAGAAATTATGGCCGTTACAAGGAAATTCACGTTTGCGCATGCGCAGTGGCTACTAACAGTCCAAAGGTAGTTATTTTCATAGGGAACCATCTAAATACTAATCTGTAATATCCCTGAAAATTTCATTGAAATCAGATGGAAAATGTAGAAGTTATGGCCGTTACAAGGAAATTCACGTTTGCGCGTGCTACTAACAGTCCGAAGGTGGTGATTTTCATAGGGGACCGTCTACACACCAACCCGCACAATCCCTGAAAATTTTATAGAAATCGGACAATAACTTCGTATAGTTATTCCCGTTACATGGATTTCATGACAAACACACAGACAGACAGACACGGAACCAAAATTGTTCAGAAAGGTCTGAAACGCAAAACGCGAGTAAACATTTTCATTTTGGAGAATTTTTTTTTTTTTTTTTAGGTAGACTCGGAAATCAAAATCTTGAATACATTCTACCTATGCTAAAGCCCCTTAAGGTGGAGGAGCTGAACCAAACAAGGAGGAGTGTCCACAAATTTTTTCCAAAATTTCAAACTTATACCACCGTTTGGAAATCTTGCTTCAACAAACATAAGAATACCTAGGTACCACAAATGCATTCATCAATTAACACCGAACTCGTTTCACCAAGGTCAGTAGTAAGTACCTACTTACCAATCTACTTGCATGATAAATATAAAACTGAGGATCTGCATATTAGCCCAGGCGAATTAGACCAAAAATAGGCAAATATAAGAAATAATTCATAGTAAAGAAACTCCTTCACCAGGGTCTTCCTTCACACATGGTTAATCATACCTCAAAAGTCCCCTTGGGTGGTGGTCAGCTCGAGGTGGGGGAGGAGGATTTTCTCCGATTTTTTCGTCTTTTTTCGGTTTTTTGCCTATAACTTGTAATCTATCCCCCCTCAACATAATCACTTCGAACGAAGAACTAAATTCATCCAATAGCTCGAAGCGTTCCAGACTTGGTGTGGAGCAAAGTTGTCTTGGATAAATTCATCAAATCCCGGGAGTCAGAACAGTTATCTTTTAGATTCAATGCGATAAGATGATCAACCCTCCTACGGTAGGTACCTGCTAATAATATTATTATCATCTAGGAGAACTTTTTTGAAACTTGGATAAAAATTTGTATTCTAGCAGTCGCAGACTCACAAATCCACAAGTCATACGTGAGAGAATTCATGGAGCTTTGACAATGACAAGTATTTATCGGCCGCCATTGTTTGAGGTTTTCGCTCTTCCTACAGTTCGGTCGAATTCTGTCGGCATTGTTAAAAGTTTCCCGTTCCCCGGGAAATAACATCGCACATATATAACAAAACACTTACACCTAATTCGACACATAACTGCCCAAGACCGGAGGTTCGCTCCTTCTCTTTGCAAACAGCCATTTCACGGTTGAAGGGGCGAAAAAACTCTCAGAACATTTCCTACGTGAGCTGAGATAAACAAGACGCAACTAAAGTATATTGATGGCCGTTAGAGGAACTACTTAAACTTTTGGCATCTGCGCCTCGTGTAGATGAGATTTATTGAACCGGTTGAACAATTGGAAAATCGTGCCGGGAAGGGTTGGAAACCAACACAAAAAATTAATTCAAATATTTAAAACATCATTTATTTATAAAAAATTGTGCATGTGCGACAATAAACACCACAAGTTAAATAGTGACTAATTGGTTGCTAGTATGCAAAAGAGATAGATACAAATAACATGAAACTATAATTAGGAGGAATAAAACCGTCTTAATGTTCAAGAAAAAATTATTAATATCATTTTTTCAAACAAGGAACAAGAGCTTACATAATAAATAGAGCGTACATAATAAACTCCAAAACATGAATAACATCATTGTAGCAATAAATTGTGCAATTGAGAATTCAATCATTGGAATGTGCGAAGTTTAAACATTCAAACTTTCACGATTATGATAAAAATTATAGTTGAATGTATACACTAAATTTAATACTCATTATATAGAATATAACCACACTTAAAGGTAGTCTAAAGGGACCAAACTTTCACTTAAAATTTTATGATTTAATAATTTTTATGATATTTTATTTTTTGATGTTTTTATGATTTTGGGGGATATTAACGAATTGACTCGTTTTATTTATTAGGTTAAATACCTAAATTACTACACTTTACACAGGATTATTTCTTGATTATTCTTGTGGTTGATCGGAGTGATCGCAAGTGGGTTCTGAAACGTCATTATGATCGCAAGTGGGTTCTGAAACGTCAGTTTGGCATTCAGACTGTCCCGCGGTTGGTGCGGTGGTCTTTGGTGATTTGGTGCGAGAACCACATCTTGGTGTGCAGCTGCGACTGCGACGAGGTCCACCACGACGTCCTGGAGAGAGAGACTTGCCTCGACCGTCGTGGTGACAGTGGCAATCTTCGTCGTCTTCTTCGAAATAAACGTGGTAGGGAATATGATCGTGGTGGGATGGGGATGGTGGGCAGCAGGGGCTGCTACGAGGACCTTGGCCTCTGCAAGGAGGTCCATGGTGTGGTCCGCCATGGTGTGGTCGGCCATGGTGTGGTCCTCCATGGTGTGGTCCATGAAGTCCGAAATGTTTTCTAAACTTGTGCACCATTTCCGTTTGGGCTCCTTCGCCATGAGGCCCAAAGCGAATCATCTGGATAAAGTGGTGTGGTCCTCCGTGATGTGGACCACCATGTTTGTGCCCCCCGAATCGGTGACCTCCGTGGTGCAAATCTTCACATCCGTGACCTCCATGGTGAGGTCCATCGAATTTGTGACCTCCATGGTGAGGTCTACCGAATTTATGACCTCCGTGGTGCAAATCCCCACATTTGTGACCTCCGTGGTGACGTCTACCGAATTTATGACCTCCATGGTGAGGTCCACCGAATTTATGACCTCCGTGGTGCGAATCCCCGCATTTGTGACCTCCGTGGTGGGGTCCACCGAATTTATGACCTCCGTGGTGCAAATCCCCGCATTTGTGACCTCCGTGGTGAGGTCCACCGAATTTATGACCTCCGTGGTGTAGACTTCCTTGATGACCACCACCGTGGTGGTGACCGCCTCTGCCGAAACTCCCGATTTTTTTTAGACATTTTCCAAAACTGTGACCACCGCGTTTTTCTAAACGGTGACCCCAGTGACCTTCCTTGCAAGGATGCATAATTTTCATCTTGACCTGAAACAGCAATGAAGAAAAATTTAATATTCAAGTTTATTATTTTCAAGAATTTGCAAGCATTATGAAATCACAGAATTCTACAAACGTAAGAAAACCTTCAATAAAGTTATTCAAAATTTCTTTCTAATAAAATTCAGGTTATCAAATAGAAACCTACTTGCCGACATAAATAATGAATGTTTTCGAAAATTGGTAAATGTAGGAACGTCTTTTTAGAGCTTACAGAATATTTATAAATTTATCTATTTATTAGACGGTTTGCAATAGGATACTACATATATACAATTTTTTCATAATTATGTTTGTTTTCTCTTTAAGTTGTAAGATTTAGCATTCATGATGCTGACTAGAATTGTTTTCCTTATATTTCCTGAATGAAGAAATGTACGCCGTTGGTTTTTAGCTGCGTAAAGCTATCGTAAGCAGGAGCGTCACACATTCGGTATTTTCCTCGTACGTGAGATATCTACAAGAACTATACCGTACAGTAACTACCTAAATGATAGCGCTCTTAGTGAAATGATAAAATCATTGTATGATAATCAGCAGCCTTTTTATTTCGGTTGTCATTTTGACTTGATCCGTGTGAAATGTGCTTAATCAGCTTCAATAAGTAGATAACAAAGCTCTTTTTTTACAAGATAAGGAAGATCTATCAGCATGGGCTACTTTGGAATATTAGCGTTCACTCCCTATGAGGGATTTCTAGGGTTGCAATGATAGGTTCTAGGATGAAGGATCGGTATGATAGGTTCTAGGATAAAGGATCGGTATGATAGGTTCTAGGATAAAGGAATAGTCTGATAGGTTCTAGGATAAAGGAATAGTCTGATAGGTTCTAGGATAAAGGATTGGTATGATAGGTTCTAGGATAAAGGACTGGTCTGATAGGTTCTAGGATAAAGGACTGGTCTGATAGGTTCTAGGATAAAGGACTGGTCTGATAGGTTCTAGGATAAAGGAATAGTCCGATAGGTTCTAGGATAAAGGACTGGTCTGATAGGTTCTAGGATAAAGGACTGGTCTGATAGGTTCTAGGATAAAGGATTGGTATGATAGGTTCTAGGATGAAGGAACGGTATAACAGGTTCTAGGATAAAGGAATGGTATAACAGGTTCTAGGATAAAGGAATGGTTTAATAGGTTCTAGGATAAAGGAATAGTCTGATAGGTTCTAGGATAAAGGAATAGTCTGATAGGTTCTAGGATAAATGACTGGTCTGATAGGTTCTAGGATAAAGGAATAGTATAACAGGTTCTAGGATAAAGGAATGGTTTAATAGGTTCCAGTATAAAGGAATAGTCTGATAGGTTCTAGGATAAAGGAATAGTCTGAAGGGTTCTAGGATAAATGACTGGTCTGATAGGTTCTAGGATAAAGGATTGGTATGATAGGTTCTAGGATAAAGGAATAGTCTGATAGGTTCTAGGATAAAGGAATAGTCTGATAGGTTCTAGGATGAAGGAATGGTATAACAGGTTCTAGGATAAAGGAATGGTATAACAGGTTCTAGGATAAAGGAATGGTTTAATAGGTTCTAGGATAAAGGAATAGTCTGATAGGTTCTAGGATAAAGGAATAGTCTGATAGGTTCTATGATAAAGGACTGGTCTGATAGGTTCTAGGATAAAGGACTGGTCTGATAGGTTCTAGGATAAAGGATTGGTATGATAGGTTGTAGGATGCTACGATTGGAATAATAAGTTCTAGGTTAATAGGATTAGGTACGGAAGTTGGTAGGTTTAGATAGGGTTGGGTATGTAGATACATTATAAGTTTCTAGGATTGATACGATAGGTTCAAGGATTAAAGAATTGGAATGGTAGGTTCTAGGTTACTCGATTGGAATGATTGGCTCAAGGTTGATGGGAGAGGTATGGAAAGTGGTGGGTTTACCTAAGTAGGGATGTGTAAATTGGTTTCAAATTTCTACGATTGGAATGATAGGTTCTAGATTGATAGGATAGGTGTGAAAGGTGGTAGGTTTAGATGGGGTTGGGTAGATACCCATCCTAGGATTGGTATGATAGGTTCTAAGTTGCCAACAGATATGGTAGGTTACAGGTTTAAAGGACAGATAATATCATACAGATATTATGATAGTTCTAGGTTTCTAGGATTGGCATGTTAGGTTCTAGGATTGAAGAATTGGTGTGATATGTTCTAGGTTGCTACGATTGGAATGATTGGTTTAAGGTTGATGGGATAGGCATGAAAAGTGGTAGGTTTACCTAAATAGGAATGGGTATACATGTTTCAAATTTCTACGATTGGAAAGTTCTGATTGATAGGATAGGTGTGAGTGGTCGTAGGTTTCTAGGTTTATTGATAGGGTTGGATTTATTATGGAGATTATTAGTAGGTTTGGGTTTTAGGTACTACGATTGGAATTATGGGTTCTCAGTTGCTAGGATTGGTATGACAAGGTCAGATAAGTTCGATCAGTTTTAGATTATTTAAACGGCCTATTTCTCGCAAAGGTTTCAATTAAATCGAATAAACAATTAAACATTGGGCATTATTGGACTCACTTTGAGTTGGTGTACTTTTTGCTGGATAGGAGTGGCGTACTCGAGTAGAAGTCTGGCTGACAGAGAGCGAAGTGGCGTACACTGGATGAGTTGTACGCCGCTCTGGGTTATATACGCCCGACCCCCCCCCCCTGCCCGCTCTTGTACGCCACTTCACGGTCGTTCAACTATCGAATAACCGCTCGACGTAACGCCCTGCAACCTTCCCTGTACACCACCGCTGAAATTCCTTCATTGCTAGGCGATTTTGGTATCTTCAATTATAAACTGACAAAGTAATTTATTCTAATTGTAATAGTTCGACATCCTGAAGATCAAATGAACCCGTTCTTAACGTAATAAGTATAAATACATTTTCGGAAGGTACAATTTCACGAAAAACTGGTTCTGAAGACCAAAACCACTGGTGCCCTTCACCCTACTTTCCTCACCTGTACAACCCGAAATGGTTATTTATATTTTTATGATATATTATACGGTATATTATTGGCTGTGAGAGGCATCGGAAACGGTTCAAAGTTATGAAAAAAATTCTTTCCATGAAAATACCCTAACATTTATAATTCTGGAGAGTCCATGAAAAGTTTAGTTCACCGCTGCGAGAGAAGTTGTGATCCGTCCAATATCAGCTATAATATGAGACATAATCATATCAATATTCGATCACATCAAATTTCAACCTGAGAAATATTATATTATTGACATAATATGTTATTGGTGGGTATTATTGACCAACATGTCACACATTTTTGCTTCAAAGTCAAGCAAGGCATGAAAAAACTCCCTAAAAATCAAAATTTCTACTCTCATTTCACGTTTTGACCTTCCTGAACAATTATGGTTCCGTGCCTGACTATCGCTTACCTCCCAAAGGGCGTATCTTACAATGTTTCAGCCCGATTTCTATTTGTGGAGGTTGAAAAGAAAATGGTTCCCTATGAATTTTATGATTCCGGATTGATAGCAGCCTCCGAGCACGCGCAAAACATGATAACTTTGTGACAGACATAACTATTAAATTTACCATCAAATTTGAAGGATAGGATTGATTGATTGATTGGATTGACATTTTTCTTTATTTCTCGTGCTCTGAATACCCCGATTACGTTTTCCACATGTTTTGACTTTTCGCTCTTTCCAAATATCGACTTGAAACTGAAACTTACCAGATCATCCTCATACGTCCTTACATAAACGTACACACTCGAAACGTAAATAAATAAGAAATTATTTATATTATCAGTTACACAAAGTAATGCACAAAACTGAATGAATAAACCATCGATTGCCTATTGACGTAATCTTTCACGTAATCTTAAAGAATCAACAAAGAAACGCTACATTTTGAAAATTTCTTAGGAGTCGTACTAGGTTACTCCGAACTGATTTCAATGAAGATATTTTTCAGAATTTGCCATACTCAAATTTTGGTTCCGAGTCAGCAAATTTAGCATTGTTTTCCCTTTTCAAGGTTGAAAAGAAATATTTTCTTTTACACATTTAATGTTCTCCATAATCAACATTTTTCACTCGCTTTTTCGTTTTAGGCGTTCCTGAATAATTTTGGTTCCGTGTCTGTCTGTGTTCATCGATTGAAGCCACGCTTTCGCAATGTTGCGGCAAACGTGGCGTACAAAACCGGTGTAACAGCGAGAGAAAACCGGTGGGAAGCGGACTCGAACTAGTTTTTACTGGTTTCAAGAGAGGCGTACCGAGGTTACGCCACATTCTCTTGTACGCCGTCATGATGCTAAAAATAGCGGTGACCTCGATGATTACGCCTCTCGATACTCCGTTCTGCACAACTGGCGTACAATCTTCACCTTCGCGAAAAACTCAGCTCAGAATCACTCGCAGCTGCAAACATCAATAGATCGAAATTTAACTTATTACAACATTAAATTAACATTTTGGTTTATTATTTTCAATAATGAACCTTTGAAATTGACCAACAACAAAACTTTTTAACACCCACTCAAAATTTGTTGGTTTACGTTTCAAGGTACGTAGAATCCAATAATCGAATAAAAAAATTTCCGTCCATCCGGCGTACGCAACACTTTTGCTTCCGAGTCTACCAAGGTAGCGGAAGCTTTGTTTTCACTTTTCAAGGACGAAAAAAAAAAGTTCTCCAAAATCAAAATTTTCACTCGCGTTTTGCGTTTTAGACCTTTCTGAACAATTTTGGTTCCGTGTCTGTGTGTCTGTCTGTCTGTCTGTCTGTCTGTCTGTCTGTCTGTCTGTCTGTCTGTCTGTCTGTCTGTCTGTCTGTCCGTCTGTCATGAAATCCTTGTAACGGGCATAACTATACGAAGTTATTGTCCGATTTCGATGAAATTTTCAGGGATTGTGCGGGTTGGTGTGTAGACGGTCCCTATGAAAATCATCATCCCCGGACTGATAGAAGCGACTGCGCATGCGCAAACGTGAATTTCCTTGTAACGGCCATAACTTCCACATTTTCTACCCGATTTCGACGAAATTTTCAGGGATTATGCGGATTAGGTGGTAGATGGTCTCCAATGAAGATCATCACCTCCGGACTGATAGTAGCTGCTGCGCATGCGCATACGTAAAATCCTTGGGACAGCCATAACATTTACATTTTTCATCCGAATTTGATGAAATTTTCTAGGATTGTCCAGATTAGCGTGTAGATGGTCCCCTATGAGGGTAGTGAAAGGTACTTAGAGATTGGTGCTTTGAGATTAACTACTATGCATCGGATCATCTATATAATCGGGTTATGGGTACGAGGAAGCTATGTGCCACACCCACTTGGCAGACTTTTTTTAGTTACCATGGACCGATTTTGATGAAATTTGGTAAATAGGCTCTATTTAGGGTCAAGTTGTGCCCCAAAGTTTTTAATTGTTGTCAGTCACTTCTAAGAGGTTAAAAATAAGGACTGAAATTTTGAAAACGCCCTAGCTCAAAAATGTCTATAGAGGTATTGTTTTTTCATCAATTTGATATAGTATTGAATTATTAGAATCGAATGAAACCACCCAGAGCTCTTAAAGACACGCCGCTTGCTCCCTTAGGAGTTGAGACTTTCAGTAAATCAGAAACACGAGTGTGAATCTCGAAAGACTGTTCATAGACGGAAATAGGCCTAATCTCCGTTCAAATTTCAATCGAAAATGCGTTCTTTGTTCGACTCAATGAATACAGTGTTTCATGCCACTCAGTTGTGCTTCCTTAGTAACCAAGGACCAAATTTCGTCATAATATGACGAATATATTCATAATATATTCATATTATGAATGATAGCGGTGTCATTGATGGTAGGCAGCCTGAAGTAATACTGTACAAGTGGTTCTGGGGTTTTAGTTGTTAAGCCCAAGAAATGAGTCCAACACTGTTGGGGTGAACCTCCCCTCCGCTCTTAAAGAGTTTCTCCACTTCTGAAAAAACAATTTTTTTTTTTTCGTCCTTGAAAAGTGAAAACAACGCTTCCGCTATCTTGGTAGTCTCGGATGCAATACCGTCCACTTTTTTAAAGATTTAAATATACATTAAAATATTGTTAAAATATTGAGATTTTTCGTATTCGGAATCACCTTGATATTTACTATAAGAAAGCCTACCTTATTTTAAAAACGCTGCAAATTATTACACGAAGGTTTAATTTTTTTCTATATAGATCACTCGTCTGCAAAGCCACCAACCATCCAACATGAAGAAAAACATCGATCGCATTTCGGTCAGCTTTAATTTGAACGGAGATTAGGGCTCTTTTGCGATTCACACTCGTGTTTCTGATTTATCGTACGTTCAAACTTTAAATTCTCGTAGTGCGCGAACGGTTTGTCCTACGAGCTCCGGGTGGTCTCGAAAAATTCTAAAAATTCTAAAGAATCTTAAATTGAAGGAAAAACAATACCTTTATATCAAACTTTTTTGAGTTAGGGCGTTTTCAAAATTTCAAAATTGATTTTGGAACCCTTAGAAGTGACCTACATCAACCAAAATCTTCGGGGCACAACTAGAGCCCAGAAGGAGCCTACATACCAAATTTCATCAAAATCGGTCAATGCTAGGTGGCAAAAGTGCCGCGTACGGCGGACGGCGGACGGACGGCCAAATTTTTATTCGATTTTTGGATTCTACGTACCTTGAAACGTAAACCATCAAATTTTTTTTTCTTGCTCGATTCCAAAGGTTCATTATTGAAAATAATAAACCAAAATTGGAAACCTCGGCTAAATGGGTGTGCCACCTAGCTTCCTCGTATCCATAACACGATTGAATAGAAGACGCGTAGTGGATAATGAAAACTTCAATCTCCAAGTATTTACCACTACTCACCACATTTCATAATCAGACGACGATGAAATTTATAGGGAAACTCCTTGAGTCCCAACCGCCTCATGTATGTCACGATAAGTTGAGGATTTCACAATAACGCTTTCGCAGAGGCTGCTGTCAATCCTGAAGCGATGAATTTCATAGGGGACACTTACCCAAACATTTCCTGAAAATTTCATCGAAACACTGAGATGCCAAATTTGAAATTTTAAAACCAAAAAACATTGAAAAAACATTTTTTTGATATTTTTGTGAAAACTTAAAATAAGAACTTGAACGTAATATTCGGTATATTTAGAATGAACGTCGAATATATTTAAGAAAACGTGGAAATCTAATTTTTAAACACTCCTACCGTAATAAGTTCATCGCTTGCGCAATGAACCCGAGCTCAAGTGTAATCTCCGTAACCGAAGAACCTTACCTTCGCCCGAAAATGCAGTAATTAATTTTACGATTCGATGAAACACTCGATTTAATTAGACCCTTGAGAAAAGGTGTACTTCAGAAGTTGCCTCTTGTAGGGATTTGAAGGGAGGAATCCAGTTCAACTAACGAAGCGCTTGTACTTACCCTTAAATGGAGGTTTAACGTTATTTAAAATAGCCTTCCAGGATCCTTCTTCGTTATAGTTAAATAATGCTGGTATCTACGTGAAGAGCAATCATTATAGTATGTAGGAGCCTGGTAGGTACAAGTAAAATAATAAATACAATCAGGTGGGAAAACTGGTCTGACTCTCGGTTAGTTACCCTACTTGATTCTATGAGAATACGTCCAAATGATTGGAACTAGTACAGCACTGAGCAGCCACCATTTGTGGACTAGAAGTGAGTAAGTAAAGTAAACAACCATTTCAGGTTGGATTTTAGTCCGACTTCGTCGCGGACGTCATCAGTTGTCTTCCAAAGGGAAGATCAGAATTTATATAAACACAAAAACGCACTCTGCCGGCGATGAGATTTGAACCCACGACCTCCGCAGAAGTCGGTCCAAATTCCACCGCCAAACAAAGCTAACCCCAGCGACCGTAAACACCAGACCCCCCATTTGTGGACCATTTTGGTTTATTATTTTCAATAATGAACCTTTGGAATCGACCAAAAAAAAAAATTTAACCCCCTCAAAATTTGTTGGTTTACGTTTCAAGGTACCTACGTAGAATCCAAAAATTGAATACAAATTTGGCCGGCCGTCTGCCGTACGCAGCACTTTTCTTAGTTACCATGGACCGATTTTGATTAAATTTGATTTATGGGCTCCATTTGGGGTCTAGTTGTGGCCCGAAGCTTTTAGTTGATGTAGGTCACTCCAAGGGTTGAAAAATAAGGATTGAAATTTTAGAAACGCCCTAGCTCAATAGATGTTGATATAAAGGTATTGTTTTTCCATCAATTTAAGACAGTATTGAATTTTTAGAGACCACGCGGAGCTCTGTAGAACGATCCGTTCGCTCCCTACAAGATCTTAAGGGTTGGACTTACGATGAATCAGAAACACTGGTGTGAATTGCAAAAGAGGCCTAATCTCCGTTCAAGTTTTATCTAACCAAAATGCGATAATTGTAAGGAACGTGGTAGGTAGGTAGTATCTATGGTTAGTAAGTGGTGATAATGGCAAAGCCGAGTTCTTTGCAGACGAGTGATCTACATAGAAAAATAATAAACCTTTGTGTAACAATTTGCAGCGTTTTTCTCAGGTTCCACCGACAACTACCTAAAAGTCAAATTTATTAGAAGTTGAAAATGTAAAAATGTCTGCCAAGTGGGTGTGGCACATAGCTTCCTCGTATCCATAACCCGATTGTATAGATGATCCGATGCATAGTAGTTAATCTCAAAACACCAATCTCTAAGTACCTTTCACTACCCTCATAGGGGACCATCTACACGCTAATCTGGACAATCCTAGAAAATTTCATCAACTTCGGATGAAAAATTAAGTGAGTGTATGTGATTAGATCAAAAAAATGCGCAGTCGCTTCTATCAGTCCGGGGATGATGATTTTCATAGGGGACCATCAAATACTAATCTGTAACATCACTGAAAATTTCATTGAAATCGGGTTGAAAATGTGGAAGTTATGGCCGTTACAAGGAAATTCACTAATGCGCATGCGCAATGGCTACTATCAGTCCGGAGGTGGTGATTTTCATAGGGGACCATCTAAATACTAATCTGTAACATCACTGAAAATGTTATTGAAATCGGGTTGAAAATGTGGAATTTATGGCCGCTACAAGGAAATTCACGTTTGCGCATGCGCAGTCGCTTCTATCAGTCCGAGGATGATGATTTTCATAGGGGACCGTCTACACACCAACCCGCACAATCCCTGAAAATTTCATCGAAATCGGACGATAACTTCGTATAGTTATGCGCTTTACAAGGAATTCATGACAGACAGACAGACAAACACACAGACACGGAACCAATATTGTTCAGAAAGTTCTAAAACGCAAAACGCGAGTGAAAATTTTGATTTTGGAGAACTTTTTTTTTCATCCTTGAAAAGTGAAAACAAAGCTTCCGCTACCTTGGTAGACTCGGAAGTAAAATTAAGAAGACGCACGGCGCTCAGGACCTACCCCTCCTTCAAGACCGGAGAGTATTGCACGAGTATTGCCTATCTACCCCTTAAAGACATTCCGAATCTAGAGAACCAATGATCTTGCTCCGAAGTCGATAAAATGGAGCTTTACTTGAACTATGAATGAAAAATAAAATCCTGAATACTCTTTCATACAACGAACATTAGAAATTCGCTCATTAACTCATGCTGCACGCATGGACTTTTTGCCGTTATAAAGATTTGAGGGCTCAATGACACTCACTGAACCCAAATTATTCAGAAATGTCTAAAACGTAAAATGCTTATGGTAATTTTGATTTTGAAGACTTTCTTCCACCTCAATAGTGAAAACATTGCTTACGCTTCCATGGTAGACTATGGAGCAAATCAGATATAGTACTGATTATAAAATTTAAAAAATAGATTTAACAAACAGTAGATGATAAAACATCTTACTCGTCATTGCGAAATTATAAACTGGTTTGTTTGGGTGATTTGCAGGGTTTTTTTTTAATTTATTACACCACAAATCCGATTTGAAAGGTGGGGCCTGGTCGATCGAAGCTCATAATTCTTAGAAGCTTTAGATTACGATAAAATACCGAGTCGGACCGATCGCAGCTCATCACTAAATTTGAACAACCGAAGCGACACATCAGAAGGTAAGTCGTCCAGATTATCACAAGTTTTTCTAAAATTCATTTTACCTAGTGTTCAGTTGATAAGTATGATGCTTGAACAACAAACTGAAAATGTCATTTTCTACCATGGACCACCTAGTTCCGTTGTTTGGAGAATTGGAATTAACTAAAACGGTAATTATTCCTTAGTTTGGGGAACTTTTCAGTGAGCGAAGATTCTTTCTAAATTTTTGCTGAATGCAGAAAATCAAGTTTTGAATTGAGAGCAAACGCTCAAGTATGATACAAAACTTCCTCTGCATACCAACTAAATTGCATTGGATGAAACTATTTGTGCGGTAAAACGTTGACTATGGCTGAAACTCGGAGTGAAGCAGATGTTGAAGAGAAAACCTCCGCATTTTTTATGGATATGAGGAAGCTACGTGCTATACCCTCTAGAAAGATGTATTTTAATTGATACCCATATTTTATAAATTAATTTTTGAAAAAACTTTATAAATTCAAGATATGAACCGCTACTCAAATTTCTGATTTAGATTAAAAGGAAGGATCATGTTTTATATTGCTCATGAAAATTTGCCATTAAGTTGAGGCAGTCATCAATAGGCGCTCTGCGAAATTTCAGGTTCTTGAGGCCACCAGAAGCTAATTTAGTTCACCCAGCTGATCTGGGAAGCGTTCAATATCGCATTACCTATTCCATTTTGAGGAGGCAGGGATGGCTCCAAAATGTTACCATTAGTATGCTGACGTTGCTGACGACCTTGTTTTTACCCCCTTCTTTACATCGAGCACGCTTAAGCTGCATTCCAAGATATGGGGGTCAGCTAAACAACAAAATGTACAATAAAATCACACGATTGTAACGAGTGGTGAATGATTTGGTACGAAGAAAAATGGTGAAACCGTATAAAGCCTGCCGATGATTTTTCCGGTCTCGCAAAAATTCAAATTGCTCGCCATCCTTAAGATATAAGACCATGTCAAATTATTATGTGCGTTTTCGAAAATTGAATAAAAAACACTGCACATTGGACAAAAAATCAAAAGTCTTCCTACCTCATTGTTAGCCAATTTTGAAATTTTTCCTCATTGAAATTCGTTTTGAAACATTCAAAAACGATTCCTAAAGTTCAGTATTTGCATACAGGGTGTCCCAGAACCAATCAACTAGGAATTCTTCATTCTGGTATCTAATTAAAACCAATGAAATCCTAATTTTGAAAACTAGAAGAAATATAAATGAAGGGGAAAAAAGCTATAAATAAATATATCCAAAAACGTTGTTTCGGTGGTGTTTTGCCTATTGGAACTGACATTTTGGAACAAGGGGTACTTATCGTCGGAAAATACCCAATTTAGTCCAAATCTGCAATTAAAAACGTTGGTTGAGGGTACAAAATCTCTGTATTTCACAACGTGCCTAAACATGATTTTTGAAACGATTTGCAAACCAGAACAATCGCAAATTCTACGAGGAATTCTGGAATGAATAATAGGAGTTTTACTTAAATAAGCAATCAAAATTTCAGCGTTTCGGAGATTTTCGAATGTATTTTCGGTATGGCATTTGACTGAGGTCACCCAACTTGTTTAATAGGTACTTCTGAACTTTTCTAATTTTTTCCCCCGTGTAACTTATTTCTAATTGTTAATGGTTGGTGTAAATGTCTAATACTTCTTGTCCCCAGAAATTTAGGCCTAAGGGCCTGAACAGTCGTTAAAATAGAAGGAAATCACCATTTTTCCGATAATCGTGAATGTTGAAAGGACTTCCATTGAAGCCTCACATCAGATTTCTACCTAGTTGGTTCCTACACTGAAGAAGGCCAATGTTGATTGATTTCGATTGCCATTGCAGACTATGGACCCGTACCCCGGACCACCGCACAGTACTTTGAGTATGTATAAAAAATCGAAAAAACGACCGTCCATTAGTATTGGAAAGGAGTGCAAGAACCTATCCCCAGATAGTCTTTGAGCACGTTTAAATAGGTTTCCTGACCTCACAAGCCTCCTACGGATCACCAAAGGGCAAGTTCCGCGATCATTTATGTTATTAACTCATTTCACCGAAAACGCTAACGATGAACTACCTGCTCATTATGAGTGCGGATACCGTCATATCAACAAGTTGGGTCTTATTGCTCTTCATGACGAGTCAAGGCATAAGTATGTGCTTTATTCACGTTTTTTTAAATAATTTTTGAAGTATGAATTTCCCCTAAGCACTCGGTAAAACCGTCACAATAATAATTCCCAATTTTTCTTCTTAAACCTTAACATTAAATAGTGAATTTCTCAAAAAGAGGAGAAATGAGGAATTAGAGCACTTGATGAATGTTTTCTGGCACTATCCCATGACTCAATCCCGTTGGAATTTGCTGCGACTAGCCGCGACTTTTTTTTCTATGAAATTTTCAATACGAATAGAAAGCTTTTAGAAAAATTAAAGTCGCGGGAAAGTGTGGAGAGGAAAAAATCCACATCCTCGCATTTTTCATATCAACAGAAAAGATTATGAAGTCATCAACCAGTATCTGATTAGGGATAACTTCATTTACACGACCACCATCCACAAAACTGATACCTAATGCTGTACCAAGCACATCTAACGTTATGGAAGTGAGTTGTGGAAGCGCTCTCTCCAGCATCAGCAGCTCTAATGACAGTGACGATTTAGATTCATCATTCAGTGTAATGCACTTCTAAAGACATCTAATCATTACCTATGTTTGGGTCCCTAAACTTTTGTTAAATTGGTGAAATGTTACTTTTGTTTTGAATTGAAAATTTCAATATTTTTGGGTGATTCTCAAACTACGGGACAATTTAGAGTTGGAAATCTCAAAATTTTACCTTCTCAATTTCCCCTAAATTTTTTAAAACTACCTTCGGGAGTCTAATATAAAGATGTTCTGATGTGTGAGCATGCATGATAACCCTTAAGTTGCTCAAAATTTGATTTTATAAATTTCATAGGTCATGACAATGAGGAGAAAACTATGGGGCAAACTTTAGTAACATATTGCTTGTATAGTAACTGTATGATCGACAGATTTCAAGCATATTGGTTCAATATCTATTTTTAAACAATTGTGAATGAATACAATTACCGTGAAACGTTATCACTGACAGAGAAAAATTCGGGAATGTTGAAAAGCTGACTCCGGGACAGGCCACGACAATGCGATTTGAGGTACATATCGATTGATTATGCACATGAATTGATCGATTTATAGATCAACTAGGGTGGTGTCATGTAGGCGTGATACCACAAAAACAACTACAAAAAGGTTTTTTGAGAAAAGTTGAACAGAAAATTTTTTATTAACAAAGGACATAAATTGTCCCGTAGTTTGAGAATCACCCTTTTAATAAACTCCTTCTAATATTGTTTATTGTGCAATTTTCTTTCCTTAAAATATGAATTAGTATGAAATCCATGATCAGAGCAACTTTCTCTAACAGAACTCTCCACAAATTGATTTTTGATCACTTGACCCATAAACTCACAGTACTGTGCACCGCCTCCGTGGGGTCCACCAGGACCTCCAGGTTGGGACCAGCCGAACCCTACGATCATAGTTGAAGACGGATGGGTCGAACCTGGACCACCTGTGTGGATCGAACCTGTACCATCTGCGTGGGTCGAGCCACCAGTCATCGTCGAACCCGTTTTCGTGGAATATCCTCCACCAGATCCTGGCTGTGGAGGTTGCTGCCGACCGTTTTAGGCTCACCTGATTGACAACACCAACATTACCAACAACCATTAAGATCAATAATTAGGTATCTAATTAAAACCCATGAAATCCTAATTTTGAGAACTAGAAGAAATATAAATAAAGGGGAAAAAAGCTATAAATAAAAGTAGGTACAAGCCAATCATTTTTGTATAATTATGATATATAAGTCTTACTTATTATATCGATGCCTTTAGGGATTACCTTCATCCGCTCGCGCCCCCCTGAGTCACACTAGCGATCGCAGGGCGGCTGATAGCCGCCCGTCACATTTTTCCTTATTTCAATGGATTTTTTGATACTTCAACTCGATAACGACAAGGATTTGGGTTGGTCATCTTGTAATTGAGTTCATACACATTATTTAGAATGAAAAACTTTTATTGAAAATAATTATAAACTTTGGTAAACAAAAATTAAAAAAATAACGTCATAATAATATTATGACGTTATTTTTTTAATTTTTGTTTAAATTATTATTCTTTAAACTAAGATAAGATAAGAATATTATTCTTTCTGGGCTTACTGCCTAGTGACTAAACTATCACACTCTGTTCAATAAATCAAATTGTTTTTCATAGCAGAAGATATATAATCACATTATTAGAAGGAACCATGCAAAAAAATTTATTATAAACTTTGGTAAAAAAGAAATAACGTCTAAATATTTTTCTTGAGCTTACTGCCTAGTGACTAAAGTATCACATTTTCTTCGATAAATCAAATTGTCCTTCATAGCAGAAGATATCAAATCTTTAGAAGAAACCATGCAAAATTACGAAATAATACCTAAGGATAAAAATGGTAGATATGTAGGTACCTGGTAGAAAACTAGATAAATAACGTACTTACGAAAAAAGCGAATCACGAGTAGGTACCAAAGCAAACATCACAAATGATAAAGGAAACTCAGGTTTTTATCGGCATTTCTTCCGAAACATGCATAGCTACTCATAACGAGGCTGAATGAAGTAAAAAAATATACTTACATTTCACCGTGGACGTTCAAAAAAATGTTGCACTGCCGATCGCGGGGCGGCAGTTAGCCGCCGAACTTAGTCACTCAAACTTTGAACGTGTATTGACAGCCACCAACGTAACGCAGGAGGAAAAGGTTAACGACAACTTGCGGAGGAAAGTCCAACTAGAGAATACAACTGCACTTTCCCGCTCTCTTGCGTGCCAGTTATGTTTTGCCGTGCAAAATTCATCGCGGGCGGCAGTTTGCCGCCCACGCGAGCGGATGAAGGTTAAAATTGGACAATACCTGTATTTTAACTAGTCCCTACCTACTCTAAGATGTTGTACTCCTCACTTGTACACCTACCAGACTTTTGTATATAGAAAATTGAACTACAATTTACCTATGATAACTACCTTCCTACCAAGAGCTGTACATTGTACATAGCATGCTGTTTGTACCTACACCGTTTTATAAAGATAGGGGCTGAAAATAATATACGAAGTGTATCTTACATTTACCCAACGCTCGTTTGTTCCAACTTTCCACGAAATGCCATAATAATTACATAGGTATTTATATTATATGATATTGTAACATTTAAGAAAACAGGCATAGTTTTGCTTTTCTCAACGCCCATGAATAAGAAGGTAGCTTCCGTTGATAAGCAATGTATTCCGTTCTAAAGTTTGTAGGTAAAACCAATCCAAAGATTTAATAGGTGAAAGAAATTGCACAATATTTTGATCACTAGCAAAGGATTGGTGAGTGGGAGAGGGTAAAAATGTTACGGCTAAAACTATCTCTTCTAAAAAACTTTGAAATAGCTCGCTTTTCATTGGATTCTGACAAAATCAATCAATTTACAACACTCGCGTGCTAACTTTTTTTCTTCTTGGTCGTTTTTTGGTTAAATGCCTAAATAGTTCTTTGACCCTGATTCCCCTCAGAGGTTGGTAGGTAGGTAATTAATGAGGATCATCGCCAGAGACGTGACCGACTTCAAACATGACATGTTGGTATAGGTTGTAAACATAATTAGACCTTCTCTTCCTAAGAAAACGATTCACTGTTGTAGAGTGCACTCGGTTCTTAGTATTAAAAAAATCCGCTAGATAGCATTCAGTGTAGTATTTCAGTTACTACCTGCATGGAATAATATATGGAATACTTCTTCCAAGCTACCTACCTCTCTCTGAGATTATGCGAAACAACAGGAATCAATCTGCAGATTAGTTGGTAGATAAGTTGATCTTGGGGTAATAAATATTTTTTACATTCTTCCACTCGAATTATTGGATAACATTTCAAAGCATCCGATGATGATAGTGCTTTTTTGTGCTGTTCCAATGGTATCATTTGTCTCCAACAGAGTGCGCTGCGTTCGCGTCTCATCTGCCGTCTTGTCTTTCCTTCGTGCTTCGGCATTCGAGTCTCGTTTCCGATCTGTAGTTTGTTCTTATCAAAAACGGTTTGAATAGTTCAATGGTGGTTGATTCGCGTTGATTTTAATTTTACGTTCCCAAAAGTTATTTTTATTGGTAAGTTACAAGTTTGCGTCAACTCCAGTGATTGAATTTTGTGACTATACTAAAAAAAACCTGAGGGGAGGTTTCGTTCTGGTTCGAGGAAAGTGATTTCATCCGTCGTTTTTGCTTGCCCTACCTCGCGCTTTCGTTGTTTCGTTTTACTGATTCATTATTACCTTCGTGCCAAATAACCAGCCTCTTCGGGATCTCATCTCAGCCAACTAATCTCCAGTCACCTCTTTCTCAAAGGTAAGTTTCCTTGTATTTCACCTAGTGTACATCGAACTAGACATCACGGTGATCATTGAATGTCTCCGTGTTGTGATTATTGGATTGGGTTTTGGTGGTATGATTGAAATTGAAGTTAGTTGATTGACGATGCTCTGTTCAGTCGATCAAATATTTCAAGGGCCATTTTAGGATATCTGATGCCTATTCAACTCCATTCAATTGTCACTTGTCAAGAGATAGTTGGCTTTCCTACGCTTGTTAACATTCCCTTGAGTGAAGCAATTGGTTTTGTAATACCCAGCCCGCCTAGAACTGTGTTTCTCTTCTTGTTTCGCGTTGCGAAAACCCTATTCTACATCGTCCAGGCACAACCCTGCCTAAAAGACATTTCACTTGGACATGGTTAATAAATAGTTCTGGCCCCTGACCAACCCAAGAGTTGGGTACTTCCTTGGATCTCAACTATCTAGATGTATTGTACCTACTTTCCAATGAATGGTGTGTGATTTGTAACTAGTTAGGAAGTGTAACATTAGTGTAACTTAGGGAAGCTAGTCTTTACTTTAAAAGGTAAGTAGGTACATTGTCAAATCTTGCCTGGATGGACCAATAAACATTAGAGGTCCTATACGCGATCTCCGACCTGCTGTTAAGTACTGGCAGTGTTCCTACAAGTGCCATGATTTCTACTAACGAATAGTGATTAAATTAAAGCAATCTTCTATGAACTATTGCCCAACAACTCACCAATTTTGAGTAAAATCAGGAGATTTGATAGTGTCAAATTGGTGTTTAAGGGAGATCAATTTTTCGACAGGCTTCCGAATACTTACACTTCCCAATCTGAGGATACTCCAAGAATAATATATAGATTTTTTCCACTCGTATTCCTTTAGTAGAAGGAAACAACTTTTGATCGAGGAGGAGGGTTGCATTGACGGACGTGAGTCTGATAAGGGAATCTCCCCTCTGCCTCATAGGACTGTGTAGTTCATAACTAACATCGTTATTCCTTATAATATTTATCATCTACTACATAAGTATCCACAGCAACAAGACTTTCCTAGACCCTTCCGTCTGTTTGTATCACTGTTTATACTTTTTAAGGAAAAAATCCTTCCAGCGATTTTCTTTTTGAATTTTTGCGAAAAAGCTCGAAAGTGCGTGAAAATTTATTTTGTCTAATATGAATTACTATGGGTGGTGAAAAAAAATCAGATATGATCACCAATTTTTAGTCAGTGTCAGTGAACATTTACTGATAAGGTGATTAATTATCCTCATTAGCGATGGTTGGTCCCATTGAGCTCTGTTTGATGTCATTAAACTCTTAAAAATTCCTGGAAATTTTAAATTATGGAAAACAATAAGTACCTCATTGTATGTACATACTGTACATAATATGTACATATTATGATATATTTGTTTGATATGTTATATATCAATTGTTATGTTTGATATATTAATCAAACGTTTTCTGGTTAGGGCGTTTTATCCCCCCCCCCCCCCTTGCCCCTTAGAAGTGACTGACAGTAACCAAAATCTTCGGGGCACAAATACACCACAAATGGAGCCGTTACGCTAAGTTCATCAAAATTGTTCCTTGGGAACAGGGCAAAGTGATTCTCGGATTGTACATAAGAGGCGGTCCGTGCCAGAAGGGCGAACTTGGCAAAATCGAAAAATTTTTTTTTCTCCATTCGATTCTCTGAGACATAGACTAGGCATACCTGAAGCCGTAGACCCTAAGTTCGCCTTTCTGGCCTGAAAAACGGAGAAGAGAGTAAAGAGAGAGCCGTGAAAGAACATAGTGACAAGGGATTTTGGTGAGAGCCAGAAGGGCAAACGTCGGCGCCCCCCACTCAGCCGGCACCTTCTTCCTACCCCGTTTTCACGCTCCCTCTGTGATTCACAAGGTTCAAAATTTGTGTATTTAATACACAGAGGAAACAACTTGGAGTCGAAGACTGCAGTGAAACTCCAAAAAGGAAAAGGGCAGATTTATGACCCTAAAAAAATCGATTTATCAAGTCAAGATTTACCTAGACTGTATAATGGTCCTGTAAAATATCTCTATCGCACCTGCAAAAATAAAAGACCTTAAAGCTCTCATGGAGTACGTACAACCGCCTTGGAACGAGTACTTTTTGGGCATTTTGGCAAATCAACCATCTGGCACAGCTGTAGCCGCCGACGAAGCTGAAAATATACAAGATGACGTGGAAGATGACTTGATGGACTATTCTTGACTTGATTCACCATTTACTTATCATATTATACAAACATTTCTGTTCTGTTAACCTACCTACATTGTTTATATTGCACAAATAAAATGTTTTTTGGTTCTAGCAGGATGTTCATTATGCAAAGGTATAGTTTCACTAGAAAGGTATAAAAACAATTTTCTGAGTTTTATTTTATAAATCTTATAATAATTTCAGAGATGTTGCAAAGTTACGAAGAGGGGTGTGGATTCAAAATATTTCAATAACATTGAAATTTCACATTTGGATAAATGAGAGAAGAAACGAATTTATTCCGTAGTTCGCCCTTATGGCACGCCGAAAATCCTGTTATTGGACGTTCGCCTTTCTGGTCATTTATAACTTTGCAGGCGATTTTCTCGAAATCCACTTTTCTAAGTTCGCCCTTCTGGCACGGACCGCCGGTACTTATTAAGTACCTACCTTGAAACGTAAACCATTCAATTTTGAGGGAGGTTACAGTCATTTTCTTCCTCGATTCCAAAGGTTCATTATTAAAAAACTTCTCAACCGTGATGCAGTTTGTCAACTCAGAAAACCATAAAAATGATCGTAAAAATACAGTTCCATATTGGGAAAAAATGTAGATGCAATCTCTTTTCTTTTTTTCTTTTTTTGAAACTCAGTATATTTTTCTCACGAGGTTCATTTGAGAGCTACTTTCAAATAAATTTCTACCTTGTTGGGAAAAACAATAAATCATGGATATGGTATTTCCGTTTGTTCGTATCAACGACCGTCGACTGTGTTATGATTTGTTTACAAAACGCAAAAACGTTGTTTGAAAACAGGTATAAAGTTGTTTATAGGTATAATCTTTGTAATTGAGCTTTATGCCATGATCGAGTGACCAGACAGAACAATTTGTTTAGCGGTACATTTTTCGGGCTGAAAAGAAGTTTCACATATTTTTCACGGACCCCAAGCTAAAATACATATCCATGGCAAAAAACCTATGTACTCACAGGATACTATGATTCTGGGAATTGTTTGCGGGCAAATTGACGAGTGAATTCCGGAAAAGAACCACGAGTATATAATAGTTAGATGTCGTAAAAACGCTTCCATCAACTTGAACGAGGCCATCCTTTGCAAAGTAGATTGAGTAAATATTCACCAATGTGTAATCACCAGAGACAAGATCGATGTAAAAATAAGTGAAGTAAAGTAAGCAACTAAGTATATCAAGCTGAATTTTCGTGCGACTGCCATTCCTGGTGTCGCGGACGTCATCAGCTGTCTTCCAAAAGGAAGATCAGAATTTGTTCTGATGATTTCGCTCATGGCTTCCCATTGACGCACCGCCCTGGGTTTTGACTAGGGGGCGGCAAGCCGCAAATGCCCGCAAACACGCCAGGTGACCGAGACTCGAACTCACGATCTTTCCCGCAGAGATCGGTTCTTATCTCGGCCCCGAAACGCGCCGGCGAACGATCACGGCTTTCGGAACCCCCGACAAGATCGATGTACCTACTAAAATTCGTATATTGGGGGTGGGAGAGAAGTATGAAGGGAAGTGCCACCCATAAAACGACCACCAGTTCAAATATAAGCCGACCAGGACACGGGTGGTGATACCAAGGAGTACGCCTACCGAGATGCCCAACTCGCTCAACTCCGTGGATCTTTTCCCGCACCTCATGACAAGGTTGCAGCCATCACCCTGATGTTGTTGGATGCCACTCCTTTAAGCTCTGACACCGCTTGACGTAGATCATTCGTGTCATACATTCTTATCTCCTTGTCAAAGCTGCCATTGACGACTTGGACATCCAGGATAATGCAAGACTGGTCGGGCTTGACAGCAGCGATGTCGAGCTTCTTACCCTGGTCACTTGGCTTGTGATACAGTCTCTCCCTCACAACTTCCCAGCCGCTAGATGACAAAGCACCTGCTATCTGCTTGGCAACCGCATCATGACGTAGAATACGGTCCCCTTGAGTCAGAGGACACTGCTGCACTACATGATAATATAGATGCTCATTTCCACTCCGACAGGCGGAGCAAAGGGTATCTGTTGTCCTACGACTACCTACATCTCGAACAACGCACCGCAGTTCGCAGAGTTGCCACGCGGACGGCGAGGAAGTGTCGGTAGTCGCGGGCCCTAATGCCCTCCGAAGCCCAATCTACCTACCTAGGGTATGTGGTAGGTACTTCACAATCAAGTTAATTTGGAAGAAATAAACGCTTCACACTCGAATCGAAAAATAAGGAGTTGGGGTTCCTTCATATGGAAATTTGATGACTGGCTGCTAAGGACGCAAAACTGAGTACTTTCGAAGAAACGAATAGAGATCGCATTTGGGTTAGCTAAAATTTCAACGGAGATTAGACCTCTTCTGATGTATCGAAGGAAAACCCTCAAGTTCTCGTAGGGAGCGAACGGATTGTCCTACAGAGCTCCGCGTGGTCTCTAAAAATTCTAAAACGCTGAAAATTATTACACAAAGGTTTATTATTTTTCTATATAGATCACTTGTCTGCAAAGAACACGGCTTTGCCAATGTTGTGCCACCAACCAAAATGAAGAAAAACATCGATCGCATTTCAGTCAGCTAAAATTTGAACGGGGATTAGGCCTCTTTTGGGATTCACACTCGTGTTTCTGATTTATCGTAAGTCCAGCCCTTAATTTCGCGTAGGGAGCGAACGGTTTGTCTTAAAGGGCTTCGCGTGTTCTCTAAAAATTCAATACTATCTTAAATTGATGGAAAAAAGATACCTTTATATCAAAATTTGTTGAGTTAGGGCGTTTTCAAAATTCCAAACCTTATTTTTCAACCCTTAGAAAAGAGCCTAATTCAACCAAAAGCTTCGGGGCACAACTAGACCTCAAAAGGAGCCCACATACCAAATTTCATCAAAATCTGTCCATGCTAACTGAGGAAAGTGCCGCGGACGGACGGCCAAATTTTGATTCGATTTTTGGATTCTACGTACCTTGAAACGTAAACCATAAAATTTTGAGGGGGGGGTTAAACAAAAAATTTTCTTGGTCGATTCCAAAGGTTCATTATTGAAAATAATAAACCAAAATTCACTACTATCTTAAATTGGTGAAAAAACAATACCTTCATTTCGAGAGTTTTCGAGCCAGGGCACTCTTGAAAATTTCAACCTTTATTTTTCACCCTTTAGAAGTGACTGACATCAACCAAAAGCTTCGCGGCACAACTAGACCCAAATGTAGCCCATATACCAAATTCCAACCAAATCGGTCCAGGGTTGCTTAAAAAAGTGCCGCGGACGGACGGATTTTTTTTTTTTTTTTTTTTTAATTCGATTTTTGGATTCTACGTACCTTGAAACGTAGACCATCAAATTTTGAGGGGGGTTATACAATTTTAAATGCTCGATTCCAATGGTTCATTACTGAAAATATTAAACCAAAAGGTCAGCCAATTGGGTGTGGCACATAGCTTCCTCGTATCCATATCACGATTGTATTGATGATCTGATGCATAGTAGCTAATCTGTAAACTTCTATCTCCAATTTTCATCACATTCGGATATAATTCCATATAAATCCTGGATGGTGCAATTGTTGAATGGGAAATTAACGCTGGTCCGCCGTCAGTTTCGTGTTCTGTTTGGCCTCGACCGCGACGGACTGCGGTCTACAGACGCCGCACGGAATGCGAAACTGGCGGCGGACCGTCCCCCTTCAATAATTGCATCTTTTACAATCCATCAATCCAGTAACAATGGTGTAAAAGTCAAGGAAAAGCTTCGGCTCTCACTAAACCCCAAATTGGGCCATTATAAATACCAAACTTCATCAATTTCGGTACCTGGTATTTTAGAAAAGTGCCTCATTCAGCAGTCGGACGAAATTTTTTAATTCGTCTCCGTAACTTTACTGGAAATTAGCAATTTTCGGTAGGGGGGGGGGGGAGTTAGAAAGATTTTTCTTGTTCAATTCCAATGGTCCATTATTAAAAATAATAAACCAAAATGCAGGGCAATGAGGGTTTCTACAAAGCTGACCTTGATTTTCAAAAATGTTAATCCTTAGTATAATATAACCTTAATATAATGTGTTCAGCACGAAATTTCCTCGAAGCTTAGAAGAATTTGATTGAAAGCGTTATGAACTTCTTGGAATCTGAACCATTAGGTAACTCATACGACGTTATGAACTCGTAAATGAAGTTGATTTTAACTTGAAAATGTTCAAATAAAATTCCAGTAATATCAGAAATTCATTTGTCTTTTCTTACGTTGCACCAAGAGACTATCACCTGAATGATCAGCTATTTAATCACCTTTTAAAGCCGGTCCAATAATTGTTTTTTTAGTAAAAGTGATTTAGGTATTATGGTTTTTTTTTCATTAATATCAAATCTAAATCTATGGAAAAACACTCGGAAAAATTTATAATTTTGTCCAGAAATTTTTTTTTCTTTTTGAAAACTGTCTTTTTGAAAACTTTTCCCTATAAATAATGTTATTCAAAAAAAAAAAAATAAATAAAAATTAACGAAAACCACTGACCGATTTTTTTCATATTGTTTTGGTACTAGATAGCAATGAGATAATTAAATTTTAAATGAGATTTATTTCCAAATCTGATATAAATTAAAATGAACGCTCACTCGTAAAAATTTACAAACTACCTTCGTGAACTCAGAAACCTGTGTGAAATGGGCCATAGACGCCCAGCCATAGATTTAAGGCGCGCCTAGACTAACCCGCAACACTTACCGGCGTCAGAACGGGTGGCACACGAACTTCATACATATATTACTTTCCTAAATCAAAATTCCCACCCACCATTTTTTAGTATAATGTTGAGGATATGTTACTGTAACATCCACCAGAGTTTGGAGAGATTTGAAGATGTCTATTTTCTGTAAAGTGCGAAAGTGTTCGAAAATTCCACTGAAATCAGCTATCACCCAAAATCGGCCGTTCATAACTTTTCTCCTATCGATCCGGAATCGACCAAATTTCAGTATAATGTCCACCAGTTATATAAGAAACATATCCCAGAATTTCATGGATGTAGCTCAGTCGTAAGTACTCAGCCATAGATGATTTGTGCGAGAAAACGTGTGTTGCGGTATCAGAACAGGTGGCACACCAAATTCTTACATCCATTATTTTGTTTAAACAAAATTCCCACCCACCATTTTTTAGTATAATGTTGAAGATATGATACTCTAACATCCACCAGAGTTTGGAGAGATTCGAAGATGACTATTTTTTGTAAAGTGCGAACATGTGGTTCTGTAGTAGTTATGATTACAGAACCTCCGCAACTTCCAAGACCGATTACTTTTTTTAATCGAAATTCCCACCCACCATTTTTTAGTATAATGTTGAGGATATGTTACTCTAACATTCACTAGAGTTTGGAGACATTTGAAGATGACTATTTTTTGTAAAGTGCGAAAGTGTTCGAAATTTCTACTGAAATCAGCTATCACCCAAAATCGGGCGTTCATAATTTTTCTCCTATCGATCCGGAATCGACCAAATTTCAGTATATTATCCACCAGTTATATAAGAAACATATCCCAGAATTTCATGGATGTAGCTCAGTCGTAAGTACTCAGCCATAGATGATTTGTGCGAGAAAACGTGTGTTGCGGTATCAGAACAGGTGGCACACAAAATTCTTACATCCATTACTTTTTTTAAACAAAATTCCCACCCACCATTTTTTGGTATAATGTTGAGGATATGTTACTCTAACATCCACCAGAGTTTGGAGAGATTCGAAGATGACTATTTTTTGTAAAGTGCGAACATGTGGTTCTGTAGTAGTTATGATTACAGAACCTCCGCAACTTCCAAGACCGATTACTTTTTTTAATCGAAATTCCCACCCGCCATTTTTTAGTATAATGTTGAGGATATGTTACTGTAACATCCACCAGAGTTTGGAGAGATTTGAAGATGACTATTTTCTGTAAAGTGCGAAAGTGTTCGAAAATTCTATTGAACTCAGCTATCACCCAAAATCGGGCGATCATAACTTTTCACCTATCGATCCGGAATCGACCAAATTGCAGTATATTATCCACCAGTTATATAAGAATTATATCCCAGAATTTCGTGCATGTAGCTCAGTTGTAAGTACCCAGCCATAGATTTAAGGCGCGCCTAGACTAACCCGCAACACTTAGAGGCGTCAGAACGGGTGGCACACGAACTTCATACATATATTACTTTCCTAAATCAAAATTCCCACCCACCATATTTTAGTATATGGTTGAGGATATGTTACTCTAACATCCACCAGAGTTTGGAGAGATTTGAAGATGACTATTTTCTGTAAAGTGCGAAAGTGTTCGAAAATTCTACTGAAATCAGCTATCACCCAAAATCGGCCGTTCATAACTTTTCTCCTATCGATCCGGAATCGACCAAATTTCAGTATAATGTCCACCAGTTATATAAGAAACATATCCCAGAATTTTATGGATGTAGCTCAGTCGTAAGTACTCAGCCATAGATGATTTGTGCGAGAAAACGTGTGTTGCGGTATCAGAACAGGTGGCACACCAAATTCTTACATCCATTACTTTTTTTAAACAAAATTCCCACCCACCATTTTTCAGTATAATGTTGAAGATATGATACTCTAACATCCACCAGAGTTTGGAGAGATTCGAAGATGACTATTTTTTGTAAAGTGCGAACATGTGGTTCTGTAGTAGTTATGATTACAGAACCTCCGCAACTTCCAAGACCGATTACTTTTTTTAATCGAAATTCCCACCCACCATTTTTTAGTATAATGTTGAGGATATGTTACTGTAACATCCACCAGAGTTTGGAGAGATTTGAAGATGACTATTTTCTGTAAAGTGCGAAAGTGTTCGAAAATTCCACTGAAATCAGCTATCACCCAAAATCGGCCGTTCATAACTTTTCTCCTATCGATCCGGAATCGACCAAATTGCAGTATATTATCCACCAGTTATATAAGAAACATATCCCAGAATTTCATGGATGTAGCTCAGTCGTAAGTACTCAGCCATAGATGATTTGTGCGAGAAAACGTGTGTTGCGGTATCAGAACAGGTGGCACACCAAATTCTTACATCCATTACTTTTTTTAAACAAAATTCCCACCCACCATTTTTTAGTATAATGTTGAGGATATGTTACTCTAACATCCACCAGAGTTTGGAGAGATTCGAAGATGACTATTTTTTGTAAAGTGCGAACATGTGGTTTTGTAGTAGTTATGATTACAGAACCTCCGCAACTTCCAAGACCGATTACTTTTTTTAATCGAAATTCCCACCCGCCATTTTTTAGTATAATGTTGAGGATATGTTACTGTAACATCCACCAGAGTTTGGAGAGATTTGAAGATGACTATTTTTTGTAAAGTGCGAACATGTGGTTTTGTAGTAGTTATGATTACAGAACCTCCGCAACTTCCAAGACCGATTACTTTTTTTAATCGAAATTCCCACCCGCCATTTTTTAGTATAATGTTGAGGATATGTTACTGTAACATCCACCAGAGTTTGGAGAGATTTGAAGGTGACTATTTTCTGTAAAGTGCGAAAGTGTTCGAAAATTCTATTGAACTCAGCTATCACCCAAAATCGGGCGTTCATAACTTTTCACCTATCGATCCGGAATCGACCAAATTGCAGTATATTATCCACCAGTTATATAAGAATTATATCCCAGAATTTCGTGCATGTAGCTCAGTTGTAAGTACCAGTTGTAAGTTGTAAGTAGTAGTGTGGGGGGAGGTGGATAGGAAGTGCATTAGAAAGGTCTGGATCGTACATTCGTCTTCTGGATTGAATGTCTCCAACCTTCTCATAATTTGTGGGGGGTGGTGGATAGGAAGTGCGTTAGGAAAGTCTGGATCGTACATTTGTCTTTTGGATTGAGTGTCTCCAACCTTCTCAGATGTTGTGGGGGGAGGTGGATAGGAAGTGAATTAGAAAGGTCTTTATTGTACATTCGTCTTCTGGATTGAATGTCTCCAACCTTCTGAAATGGTTGTTGGGGGGAGGGGGGAGGGATTGGAAGTGCATTAGAAAGGTTTGGATCGTACATTCGTCTTCTGGATTGAATGTCTCCTTCCTTCTCAGATGGCTAATGGGGGGCGGGGGGGATTGGAAGTGCTTAGGAAGGTTGGAATTGGAATTGCATTAGGAAGGTTAGGATTGTACATTCGTCTTCTGGATTGGATGTCTCCTACCTCCATTAATATTTGAAGGCGAACATAGCAACAAATATCTTGTCTGCTAATTATCAACATCTTGAATATTGTGAAGAGCCTGGTTCAATAGTATCATACTTTTTTTTAATAAACTACTGGCTGTACGTACCATTACTCATAAAGCGGATTTGTCGAATTTCAGGAAGCTCCTTATTGATATAGTCAATTCATCTCGTTGAATTACAGTTGCAGCATAATGTTGTTCTCTAGTAGTACAACAAATTTTTTCCTTCTCATTGTATCTCCACATTGTCGTGGTGAGAAGGCTTAAGGCCGCCCACTTAGTTTGATGGGCAGTCGAACCAAGAGAGATACTAAAAATAAAGAAATGAACCGGAAGAAGAAGGAATATGCTGAACACCTGATCTTGAGCACCTCTTCTACTTCTAATCGTTACAAAATTTTACTCATTCCCTACCTATGCCTACTTTGATTTTAGGCATAGATTTCTTAGATAAGTCTGAAAAATCGTCATTGACAAGACGTGAACCGTGAAGACGTGAAATCTCTCCAAACTCTGGTGGATGTTAGAGTAACATATCCTCAACATTAGACTAAAATATGGTGGGTGGGAATTTTGAATAAAAAAAGTAATGGATGTAAGAAGTTGGTGTGCCCAGTGTTGCGGGTTAGTCTAGGCGCGCCTTAAATCTATGGCTGAGTACTTACGACTGAGCTATATCCATGAAATTCTGGGATGTGTTTCTTATATAACTGGTGGACATTACACTGAAATTTGGTCGATTCCGGATCGATAGGAGAAAAGTTATGAACGCCCGATTTCGGGTGATAGCTGATTTCAGTAGAATTTTCGAACACTTTCGCACTTTACAGAAAATAGTCATCTTCAAATCTCTCCAAACTCTGGTGGATGTTACAGTAACATATCCTCAACATTATACTAAAAAATGGTGGGTGGGAATTTCGATTAGAAAAAGTAATCGGTCTTGGAAGTTGCGGAGGTTCTGTAATCATAACTACTACAGAACCACATGTTCGCACTTTACAAAAAATAGTCATCTTCGAATCTCTCCAAACTCTGGTGGATGTTAGAGTAACATATCTTCAACATTATACTAAAAAATGGTGGGTGGGAATTTCGATTAGAAAAAGTAATCGGTCTTGGAAGTTGCGGAGGTTCTGTAATCATAACTAATACAGAACCACATGTTCGCACTTTACAAAAAATAGTCATCTTCGAATCTCTCCAAACTCTGGTGGATGTTAGAGTAACATATCTTCAACATTATACTAAAAAATGGTGGGTGGGAATTTTGTTTAAAAAAAGTAATGGATGTAAGAATTTTGTGTGCCACCTGTTCTGATACCGCAACACACGTTTTCTCGCACAAATCATCTATGGCTGAGTACTTACGACTGAGCTACATCCATAAAATTCTGGGATATGTTTCTTATATAACTGGTGGATAATATACTGAAATTTGGTCGATTCCGGATCGATAGGAGAAAAGTTATGAACGGCCGATTTTGGGTGATAGCTGATTTCAGTAGAATTTTCGAACACTTTCGCACTTTACAGAAAATAGTCATCTTCAAATCTCTCCAAACTCTGGTGGATGTTAGAGTAACATATCCTCAACCATATACTAAAATATGGTGGGTGGGAATTTTGATTTAGGAAAGTAATATATGTATGAAGTTCGTGTGCCACCCGTTCTGACGCTGGTAAGTGTTGCGGGTTAGTCTAGGCGCGCCTTAAATCTATGGCTGGGTACTTACAACTGAGCTACATGCACGAAATTCTGGGATATGTTTCTTATATAACTGGTGGATAATATACTGCAATTTGGTCGATTCCGGATCGATAGGAGAAAAATTATGAACGCCCGATTTTGGGTGATAGCTGAGTTCAGTAGAATTTTCGAACACTTTCGCACTTTACAGAAAATAGTCATCTTCAAATCTCTCCAAACTCTGGTGGATGTTACAGTAACATATCCTCAACATTATACTAAAAAATGGTGGGTGGGAATTTCGATTAAAAAAAGTAATCGGTCTTGGAACTTGCGGAGGTTCTGTAATCATAACTACTACAGAACAACATGTTCGCACTTTACAAAAAATAGTCATCTTCGAATCTCTCCAAACTCTGGTGGATGTTAGAGTAACATATCCTCAACATTATACTAAAAAATGGTGGGTGGGAATTTTGTTTAAAAAAAGTAATGGATGTAAGAATTTTGTGTGCCACCTGTTCTGATACCGCAACACACGTTTTCTCGCACAAATCATCTATGGCTGAGTACTTACGACTGAGCTACATCCATAAAATTCTGGGATATGTTTCTTATATAACTGGTGGATAATATACTGAAATTTGGTCGATTCCGGATCGATAGGAGAAAAGTTATGAACGGCCGATTTTGGGTGATAGCTGATTTCAGTAGAATTTTCGAACACTTTCGCACTTTACAGAAAATAGTCATCTTCAAATCTCTCCAAACTCTGGTGGATGTTAGAGTAACATATCCTCAACCATATACTAAAATATGGTGGGTGGGAATTTTGATTTAGGAAAGTAATATATGTATGAAGTTCGTGTGCCACCCGTTCTGACGCTGGTAAGTGTTGCGGGTTAGTCTAGGCGCGCCTTAAATCTATGGCTGGGTACTTACAACTGAGCTACATGCACGAAATTCTGGGATATAATTCTTATATAACTGGTGGATAATATACTGAAATTTGGTCGATTCCGGATCGATAGGAGAAAAATTATGAACGCCCGATATTGGGTGATAGCTGAGTTCAGTAGAATTTTCGAACACTTTCGCACTTTACAGAAAATAGTCATCTTCATATCTCTCCAAACTCTGGTGGATGTTACAGTAACATATCCTCAACATTATACTAAAAAATGGTGGGTGGGAATTTCGATTAAAAAAAGTAATCGGTCTTGGAAGTTGCGGAGGTTCTGTAATCATAACTACTACAGAACCACATGTTCGCACTTTACAAAAAATAGTCATCTTCGAATCTCTCCAAACTCTGGTGGATGTTAGAGTAACATATCCTCAACATTATACTAAAAAATGGTGGGTGGGAATTTTGTTTAAAAAAAGTAATGGATGTAAGAATTTTGTGTGCCACCTGTTCTGATACCGCAACACACGTTTTCTCGAACAAATCATCTATGGCTGAGTACTTACGACTGAGCTACATCCATAAAATTCTGGGATATGTTTCTTATATAACTGGTGGATAATATACTGAAATTTGGTCGATTCCGGATCGATAGGAGAAAAGTTATGAACGCCCGATTTTGGGTGATAGCTGATTTCAGTGGAATTTTCGAACACTTTCGCACTTTACAGAAAATAGTCATCTTCAAATCTCTCCAAACTCTGGTGGATGTTAGAGTAACATATCCTCAACATTATACTAGAATATGGTGGGTGGGAATTTTGATTTAGGAAAGTAATATATGTATGAAGTTCGTGTGCCACCCGTTCTGACGCCGGTAAGTGTTGCGGGTTAGTCTAGGCGCGCCTTAAATCTATGGCTGGGTACTTACGACTGAGCTACATGCACGAAATTCTGGGATATGTTTCTTATATAACTGGTGGATAATATACTGCAATTTGGTCGATTCCGGATCGATAGGAGAAAAGTTATGAACGCCCGATTTTGGGTGATAGCTGATTTCAGTGGAATTTTCGAACACTTTCGCACTTTACAGAAAATAGTCATCTTCAAATCTCTCCAAACTCTGGTGGATGTTACAGTAACATATCCTCAACATTATACTAAAGAATGGTGGGTGGGAATTCCGATTAAAAAAAGTAATCGGTCTTGGAAGTTGCGGAGGTTCTGTAATCATAACTACTACAGAACCACATGTTCGCACTTTACAAAAAATAGTCATCTTCGAATCTCTCCAAACTCTGGTGGATGTTAGAGTAACATATCCTCAACATTATAGTAAAAAATGGTGGGTGGGAATTTTGTTTAAAAAAAGTAATGGATGTAAGAATTTTGTGTGCCACCTGTTCTGATACCGCAACACACGTTTTCTCGCACAAATCATCTATGGCTGAGTACTTACGACTGAGCTACATCCATAAAATTCTGGGATATGTTTCTTATATAACTGGTGGATAATATACTGAAATTTGGTCGATTCCGGATCGATAGGAGAAAAGTTATGAACGGCCGATTTTGGGTGATAGCTGATTTCAGTAGAATTTTCGAACACTTTCGCACTTTACAGAAAATAGTCATCTTCAAATCTCTCCAAACTCTGGTGGATGTTAGAGTAACATATCCTCAACCATATACTAAAATATGGTGGGTGGGAATTTTGATTTAGGAAAGTAATATATGTATGAAGTTCGTGTGCCACCCGTTCTGACGCTGGTAAGTGTTGCGGGTTAGTCTAGGCGCGCCTTAAATCTATGGCTGGGTACTTACAACTGAGCTACATGCACGAAATTCTGGGATATGTTTCTTATATAACTGGTGGATAATATACTGCAATTTGGTCGATTCCGGATCGATAGGAGAAAAATTATGAACGCCCGATTTTGGGTGATAGCTGAGTTCAGTAGAATTTTCGAACACTTTCGCACTTTACAGAAAATAGTCATCTTCAAATCTCTCCAAACTCTGGTGGATGTTACAGTAACATATCCTCAACATTATACTAAAAAATAGTGGGTGGGAATTTCGATTAAAAAAAGTAATCGGTCTTGGAACTTGCGGAGGTTCTGTAATCATAACTACTACAGAACCACATGTTCGCACTTTACAAAAAATAGTCATCTTCGAATCTCTCCAAACTCTGGTGGATGTTAGAGTAACATATCCTCAACATTATACTAAAAAATGGTGGGTGGGAATTTTGTTTAAAAAAAGTAATGGATGTAAGAATTTTGTGTGCCACCTGTTCTGATACCGCAACACACGTTTTCTCGCACAAATCATCTATGGCTGAGTACTTACGACTGAGCTACATCCATAAAATTCTGGGATATGTTTCTTATATAACTGGTGGATAATATACTGAAATTTGGTCGATTCCGGATCGATAGGAGAAAAGTTATGAACGGCCGATTTTGGGTGATAGCTGAGTTCAGTAGAATTTTCGAACACTTTCGCACTTTACAGAAAATAGTCATCTTCAAATCTCTCCAAACTCTGGTGGATGTTACAGTAACATATCCTCAACATTATACTAAAAAATAGTGGGTGGGAATTTCGATTAAAAAAAGTAATCGGTCTTGGAACTTGCGGAGGTTCTGTAATCATAACTACTACAGAACCACATGTTCGCACTTTACAAAAAATAGTCATCTTCGAATCTCTCCAAACTCTGGTGGATGTTAGAGTAACATATCCTCAACATTATACTAAAAAATGGTGGGTGGGAATTTTGTTTAAAAAAAGTAATGGATGTAAGAATTTTGTGTGCCACCTGTTCTGATACCGCAACACACGTTTTCTCGCACAAATCATCTATGGCTGAGTACTTACGACTGAGCTACATCCATAAAATTCTGGGATATGTTTCTTATATAACTGGTGGATAATATACTGAAATTTGGTCGATTCCGGATCGATAGGAGAAAAGTTATGAACGGCCGATTTTGGGTGATAGCTGATTTCAGTAGAATTTTCGAACACTTTCGCACTTTACAGAAAATAGTCATCTTCAAATCTCTCCAAACTCTGGTGGATGTTAGAGTAACATATCCTCAACCATATACTAAAATATGGTGGGTGGGAATTTTGATTTAGGAAAGTAATATATGTATGAAGTTCGTGTGCCACCCGTTCTGACGCTGGTAAGTGTTGCGGGTTAGTCTAGGCGCGCCTTAAATCTATGGCTGGGTACTTACAACTGAGCTACATGCACGAAATTCTGGGATATAATTCTTATATAACTGGTGGATAATATACTGAAATTTGGTCGATTCCGGATCGATAGGAGAAAAATTATGAACGCCCGATTTTGGGTGATAGCTGAGTTCAGTAGAATTTTCGAACACTTTCGCACTTTACAGAAAATAGTCATCTTCATATCTCTCCAAACTCTGGTGGATGTTACAGTAACATATCCTCAACATTATACTAAAAAATGGTGGGTGGGAATTTCGATTAGAAAAAGTAATCGGTCTTGGAAGTTGCGGAGGTTCTGTAATCATAACTACTACAGAACCACATGTTCGCACTTTACAAAAAATAGTCATCTTCGAATCTCTCCAAACTCTGGTGGATGTTAGAGTAACATATCTTCAACATTATACTAAAAAATGGTGGGTGGGAATTTCGATTAGAAAAAGTAATCGGTCTTGGAAGTTGCGGAGGTTCTGTAATCATAACTAATACAGAACCACATGTTCGCACTTTACAAAAAATAGTCATCTTCGAATCTCTCCAAACTCTGGTGGATGTTAGAGTAACATATCTTCAACATTATACTAAAAAATGGTGGGTGGGAATTTTGTTTAAAAAAGTAATGGATGTAAGAATTTTGTGTGCCACCTGTTCTGATACCGCAACACACGTTTTCTCGCACAAATCATCTATGGCTGAGTACTTACGACTGAGCTACATCCATAAAATTCTGGGATATGTTTCTTATATAACTGGTGGATAATATACTGAAATTTGGTCGATTCCGGATCGATAGGAGAAAAGTTATGAACGGCCGATTTTGGGTGATAGCTGATTTCAGTAGAATTTTCGAACACTTTCGCACTTTACAGAAAATAGTCATCTTCAAATCTCTCCAAACTCTGGTGGATGTTACAGTAACATATCCTCAACATTATACTAAAAAATAGTGGGTGGGAATTTCGATTAAAAAAAGTAATCGGTCTTGGAACTTGCGGAGGTTCTGTAATCATAACTACTACAGAACCACATGTTCGCACTTTACAAAAAATAGTCATCTTCGAATCTCTCCAAACTCTGGTGGATGTTAGAGTAACATATCCTCAACATTATACTAAAAAATGGTGGGTGGGAATTTTGTTTAAAAAAAGTAATGGATGTAAGAATTTTGTGTGCCACCTGTTCTGATACCGCAACACACGTTTTCTCGCACAAATCATCTATGGCTGAGTACTTACGACTGAGCTACATCCATAAAATTCTGGGATATGTTTCTTATATAACTGGTGGATAATATACTGAAATTTGGTCGATTCCGGATCGATAGGAGAAAAGTTATGAACGGCCGATTTTGGGTGATAGCTGATTTCAGTAGAATTTTCGAACACTTTCGCACTTTACAGAAAATAGTCATCTTCAAATCTCTCCAAACTCTGGTGGATGTTAGAGTAACATATCCTCAACCATATACTAAAATATGGTGGGTGGGAATTTTGATTTAGGAAAGTAATATATGTATGAAGTTCGTGTGCCACCCGTTCTGACGCTGGTAAGTGTTGCGGGTTAGTCTAGGCGCGCCTTAAATCTATGGCTGGGTACTTACAACTGAGCTACATGCACGAAATTCTGGGATATAATTCTTATATAACTGGTGGATAATATACTGAAATTTGGTCGATTCCGGATCGATAGGAGAAAAATTATGAACGCCCGATTTTGGGTGATAGCTGAGTTCAGTAGAATTTTCGAACACTTTCGCACTTTACAGAAAATAGTCATCTTCATATCTCTCCAAACTCTGGTGGATGTTACAGTAACATATCCTCAACATTATACTAAAAAATGGTGGGTGGGAATTTCGATTAGAAAAAGTAATCGGTCTTGGAAGTTGCGGAGGTTCTGTAATCATAACTACTACAGAACCACATGTTCGCACTTTACAAAAAATAGTCATCTTCGAATCTCTCCAAACTCTGGTGGATGTTAGAGTAACATATCTTCAACATTATACTAAAAAATGGTGGGTGGGAATTTCGATTAGAAAAAGTAATCGGTCTTGGAAGTTGCGGAGGTTCTGTAATCATAACTAATACAGAACCACATGTTCGCACTTTACAAAAAATAGTCATCTTCGAATCTCTCCAAACTCTGGTGGATGTTAGAGTAACATATCTTCAACATTATACTAAAAAATGGTGGGTGGGAATTTTGTTTAAAAAAAGTAATGGATGTAAGAATTTTGTGTGCCACCTGTTCTGATACCGCAACACACGTTTTCTCGCACAAATCATCTATGGCTGAGTACTTACGACTGAGCTACATCCATAAAATTCTGGGATATGTTTCTTATATAACTGGTGGATAATATACTGAAATTTGGTCGATTCCGGATCGATAGGAGAAAAGTTATGAACGGCCGATTTTGGGTGATAGCTGATTTCAGTAGAATTTTCGAACACTTTCGCACTTTACAGAAAATAGTCATCTTCAAATCTCTCCAAACTCTGGTGGATGTTAGAGTAACATATCCTCAACCATATACTAAAATATGGTGGGTGGGAATTTTGATTTAGGAAAGTAATATATGTATGAAGTTCGTGTGCCACCCGTTCTGACGCTGGTAAGTGTTGCGGGTTAGTCTAGGCGCGCCTTAAATCTATGGCTGGGTACTTACAACTGAGCTACATGCACGAAATTCTGGGATATGTTTCTTATATAACTGGTGGATAATATACTGCAATTTGGTCGATTCCGGATCGATAGGAGAAAAATTATGAACGCCCGATTTTGGGTGATAGCTGAGTTCAGTAGAATTTTCGAACACTTTCGCACTTTACAGAAAATAGTCATCTTCAAATCTCTCCAAACTCTGGTGGATGTTACAGTAACATATCCTCAACATTATACTAAAAAATGGTGGGTGGGAATTTCGATTAAAAAAAGTAATCGGTCTTGGAACTTGCGGAGGTTCTGTAATCATAACTACTACAGAACAACATGTTCGCACTTTACAAAAAATAGTCATCTTCGAATCTCTCCAAACTCTGGTGGATGTTAGAGTAACATATCCTCAACATTATACTAAAAAATGGTGGGTGGGAATTTTGTTTAAAAAAAGTAATGGATGTAAGAATTTTGTGTGCCACCTGTTCTGATACCGCAACACACGTTTTCTCGCACAAATCATCTATGGCTGAGTACTTACGACTGAGCTACATCCATAAAATTCTGGGATATGTTTCTTATATAACTGGTGGATAATATACTGAAATTTGGTCGATTCCGGATCGATAGGAGAAAAGTTATGAACGGCCGATTTTGGGTGATAGCTGATTTCAGTAGAATTTTCGAACACTTTCGCACTTTACAGAAAATAGTCATCTTCAAATCTCTCCAAACTCTGGTGGATGTTAGAGTAACATATCCTCAACCATATACTAAAATATGGTGGGTGGGAATTTTGATTTAGGAAAGTAATATATGTATGAAGTTCGTGTGCCACCCGTTCTGACGCTGGTAAGTGTTGCGGGTTAGTCTAGGCGCGCCTTAAATCTATGGCTGGGTACTTACAACTGAGCTACATGCACGAAATTCTGGGATATAATTCTTATATAACTGGTGGATAATATACTGAAATTTGGTCGATTCCGGATCGATAGGAGAAAAATTATGAACGCCCGATATTGGGTGATAGCTGAGTTCAGTAGAATTTTCGAACACTTTCGCACTTTACAGAAAATAGTCATCTTCATATCTCTCCAAACTCTGGTGGATGTTACAGTAACATATCCTCAACATTATACTAAAAAATGGTGGGTGGGAATTTCGATTAAAAAAAGTAATCGGTCTTGGAAGTTGCGGAGGTTCTGTAATCATAACTACTACAGAACCACATGTTCGCACTTTACAAAAAATAGTCATCTTCGAATCTCTCCAAACTCTGGTGGATGTTAGAGTAACATATCCTCAACATTATACTAAAAAATGGTGGGTGGGAATTTTGTTTAAAAAAAGTAATGGATGTAAGAATTTTGTGTGCCACCTGTTCTGATACCGCAACACACGTTTTCTCGAACAAATCATCTATGGCTGAGTACTTACGACTGAGCTACATCCATAAAATTCTGGGATATGTTTCTTATATAACTGGTGGATAATATACTGAAATTTGGTCGATTCCGGATCGATAGGAGAAAAGTTATGAACGCCCGATTTTGGGTGATAGCTGATTTCAGTGGAATTTTCGAACACTTTCGCACTTTACAGAAAATAGTCATCTTCAAATCTCTCCAAACTCTGGTGGATGTTAGAGTAACATATCCTCAACATTATACTAGAATATGGTGGGTGGGAATTTTGATTTAGGAAAGTAATATATGTATGAAGTTCGTGTGCCACCCGTTCTGACGCCGGTAAGTGTTGCGGGTTAGTCTAGGCGCGCCTTAAATCTATGGCTGGGTACTTACGACTGAGCTACATGCACGAAATTCTGGGATATGTTTCTTATATAACTGGTGGATAATATACTGCAATTTGGTCGATTCCGGATCGATAGGAGAAAAGTTATGAACGCCCGATTTTGGGTGATAGCTGATTTCAGTGGAATTTTCGAACACTTTCGCACTTTACAGAAAATAGTCATCTTCAAATCTCTCCAAACTCTGGTGGATGTTACAGTAACATATCCTCAACATTATACTAAAGAATGGTGGGTGGGAATTCCGATTAAAAAAAGTAATCGGTCTTGGAAGTTGCGGAGGTTCTGTAATCATAACTACTACAGAACCACATGTTCGCACTTTACAAAAAATAGTCATCTTCGAATCTCTCCAAACTCTGGTGGATGTTAGAGTAACATATCCTCAACATTATAGTAAAAAATGGTGGGTGGGAATTTTGTTTAAAAAAAGTAATGGATGTAAGAATTTTGTGTGCCACCTGTTCTGATACCGCAACACACGTTTTCTCGCACAAATCATCTATGGCTGAGTACTTACGACTGAGCTACATCCATAAAATTCTGGGATATGTTTCTTATATAACTGGTGGATAATATACTGAAATTTGGTCGATTCCGGATCGATAGGAGAAAAGTTATGAACGGCCGATTTTGGGTGATAGCTGATTTCAGTAGAATTTTCGAACACTTTCGCACTTTACAGAAAATAGTCATCTTCAAATCTCTCCAAACTCTGGTGGATGTTAGAGTAACATATCCTCAACCATATACTAAAATATGGTGGGTGGGAATTTTGATTTAGGAAAGTAATATATGTATGAAGTTCGTGTGCCACCCGTTCTGACGCTGGTAAGTGTTGCGGGTTAGTCTAGGCGCGCCTTAAATCTATGGCTGGGTACTTACAACTGAGCTACATGCACGAAATTCTGGGATATGTTTCTTATATAACTGGTGGATAATATACTGCAATTTGGTCGATTCCGGATCGATAGGAGAAAAATTATGAACGCCCGATTTTGGGTGATAGCTGAGTTCAGTAGAATTTTCGAACACTTTCGCACTTTACAGAAAATAGTCATCTTCAAATCTCTCCAAACTCTGGTGGATGTTACAGTAACATATCCTCAACATTATACTAAAAAATAGTGGGTGGGAATTTCGATTAAAAAAAGTAATCGGTCTTGGAACTTGCGGAGGTTCTGTAATCATAACTACTACAGAACCACATGTTCGCACTTTACAAAAAATAGTCATCTTCGAATCTCTCCAAACTCTGGTGGATGTTAGAGTAACATATCCTCAACATTATACTAAAAAATGGTGGGTGGGAATTTTGTTTAAAAAAAGTAATGGATGTAAGAATTTTGTGTGCCACCTGTTCTGATACCGCAACACACGTTTTCTCGCACAAATCATCTATGGCTGAGTACTTACGACTGAGCTACATCCATAAAATTCTGGGATATGTTTCTTATATAACTGGTGGATAATATACTGAAATTTGGTCGATTCCGGATCGATAGGAGAAAAGTTATGAACGGCCGATTTTGGGTGATAGTTGATTTCAGTAGAATTTTCGAACACTTTCGCACTTTACAGAAAATAGTCATCTTCATATCTCTCCAAACTCTGGTGGATGTTACAGTAACATATCCTCAACATTATACTAAAAAATGGTGGGTGGGAATTTCGATTAAAAAAAGTAATCGGTCTTGGAAGTTGCGGAGGTTCTGTAATCATAACTACTACAGAACCACATGTTCGCACTTTACAAAAAATAGTCATCTTCGAATCTCTCCAAACTCTGGTGGATGTTAGAGTAACATATCCTCAACATTATACTAAAAAATGGTGGGTGGGAATTTTGTTTAAAAAAAGTAATGGATGTAAGAATTTTGTGTGCCACCTGTTCTGATACCGCAACACACGTTTTCTCGAACAAATCATCTATGGCTGAGTACTTACGACTGAGCTACATCCATAAAATTCTGGGATATGTTTCTTATATAACTGGTGGATAATATACTGAAATTTGGTCGATTCCGGATCGATAGGAGAAAAGTTATGAACGCCCGATTTTGGGTGATAGCTGATTTCAGTGGAATTTTCGAACACTTTCGCACTTTACAGAAAATAGTCATCTTCAAATCTCTCCAAACTCTGGTGGATGTTAGAGTAACATATCCTCAACATTATACTAGAATATGGTGGGTGGGAATTTTGATTTAGGAAAGTAATATATGTATGAAGTTCGTGTGCCACCCGTTCTGACGCCGGTAAGTGTTGCGGGTTAGTCTAGGCGCGCCTTAAATCTATGGCTGGGTACTTACGACTGAGCTACATGCACGAAATTCTGGGATATGTTTCTTATATAACTGGTGGATAATATACTGCAATTTGGTCGATTCCGGATCGATAGGAGAAAAGTTATGAACGCCCGATTTTGGGTGATAGCTGATTTCAGTGGAATTTTCGAACACTTTCGCACTTTACAGAAAATAGTCATCTTCAAATCTCTCCAAACTCTGGTGGATGTTACAGTAACATATCCTCAACATTATACTAAAGAATGGTGGGTGGGAATTCCGATTAAAAAAAGTAATCGGTCTTGGAAGTTGCGGAGGTTCTGTAATCATAACTACTACAGAACCACATGTTCGCACTTTACAAAAAATAGTCATCTTCGAATCTCTCCAAACTCTGGTGGATGTTAGAGTAACATATCCTCAACATTATAGTAAAAAATGGTGGGTGGGAATTTTGTTTAAAAAAAGTAATGGATGTAAGAATTTTGTGTGCCACCTGTTCTGATACCGCAACACACGTTTTCTCGCACAAATCATCTATGGCTGAGTACTTACGACTGAGCTACATCCATAAAATTCTGGGATATGTTTCTTATATAACTGGTGGATAATATACTGAAATTTGGTCGATTCCGGATCGATAGGAGAAAAGTTATGAACGGCCGATTTTGGGTGATAGCTGATTTCAGTAGAATTTTCGAACACTTTCGCACTTTACAGAAAATAGTCATCTTCAAATCTCTCCAAACTCTGGTGGATGTTAGAGTAACATATCCTCAACCATATACTAAAATATGGTGGGTGGGAATTTTGATTTAGGAAAGTAATATATGTATGAAGTTCGTGTGCCACCCGTTCTGACGCTGGTAAGTGTTGCGGGTTAGTCTAGGCGCGCCTTAAATCTATGGCTGGGTACTTACAACTGAGCTACATGCACGAAATTCTGGGATATGTTTCTTATATAACTGGTGGATAATATACTGCAATTTGGTCGATTCCGGATCGATAGGAGAAAAATTATGAACGCCCGATTTTGGGTGATAGCTGAGTTCAGTAGAATTTTCGAACACTTTCGCACTTTACAGAAAATAGTCATCTTCAAATCTCTCCAAACTCTGGTGGATGTTACAGTAACATATCCTCAACATTATACTAAAAAATAGTGGGTGGGAATTTCGATTAAAAAAAGTAATCGGTCTTGGAACTTGCGGAGGTTCTGTAATCATAACTACTACAGAACCACATGTTCGCACTTTACAAAAAATAGTCATCTTCGAATCTCTCCAAACTCTGGTGGATGTTAGAGTAACATATCCTCAACATTATACTAAAAAATGGTGGGTGGGAATTTTGTTTAAAAAAAGTAATGGATGTAAGAATTTTGTGTGCCACCTGTTCTGATACCGCAACACACGTTTTCTCGCACAAATCATCTATGGCTGAGTACTTACGACTGAGCTACATCCATAAAATTCTGGGATATGTTTCTTATATAACTGGTGGATAATATACTGAAATTTGGTCGATTCCGGATCGATAGGAGAAAAGTTATGAACGGCCGATTTTGGGTGATAGTTGATTTCAGTAGAATTTTCGAACACTTTCGCACTTTACAGAAAATAGTCATCTTCAAATCTCTCCAAACTCTGGTGGATGTTAGAGTAACATATCCTCAACCATATACTAAAATATGGTGGGTGGGAATTTTGATTTAGGAAAGTAATATATGTATGAAGTTCGTGTGCCACCCGTTCTGACGCTGGTAAGTGTTGCGGGTTAGTCTAGGCGCGCCTTAAATCTATGGCTGGGTACTTACAACTGAGCTACATGCACGAAATTCTGGGATATAATTCTTATATAACTGGTGGATAATATACTGAAATTTGGTCGATTCCGGATCGATAGGAGAAAAATTATGAACGCCCGATTTTGGGTGATAGCTGAGTTCAGTAGAATTTTCGAACACTTTCGCACTTTACAGAAAATAGTCATCTTCATATCTCTCCAAACTCTGGTGGATGTTACAGTAACATATCCTCAACATTATACTAAAAAATGGTGGGTGGGAATTTCGATTAAAAAAAGTAATCGGTCTTGGAAGTTGCGGAGGTTCAGTAATCATAACTACTACAGAACCACATGTTCGCACTTTACAAAAAATAGTCATCTTCGAATCTCTCCAAACTCTGGTGGATGTTAGAGTAACATATCCTCAACATTATACTAAAAAATGGTGGGTGGGAATTTTGTTTAAAAAAAGTAATGGATGTAAGAATTTTGTGTGCCACCTGTTCTGATACCGCAACACACGTTTTCTCGCACAAATCATCTATGGCTGAGTACTTACGACTGAGCTACATCCATAAAATTCTGGGATATGTTTCTTATATAACTGGTGGATAATATACTGAAATTTGGTCGATTCCGGATCGATAGGAGAAAAGTTATGAACGCCCGATTTTGGGTGATAGCTGATTTCAGTGGAATTTTCGAACACTTTCGCACTTTACAGAAAATAGTCATCTTCAAATCTCTCCAAACTCTGGTGGATGTTAGAGTAACATATCCTCAACATTATACTAGAATATGGTGGGTGGGAATTTTGATTTAGGAAAGTAATATATGTATGAAGTTCGTGTGCCACCCGTTCTGACGCCGGTAAGTGTTGCGGGTTAGTCTAGGCGCGCCTTAAATCTATGGCTGGGTACTTACGACTGAGCTACATGCACGAAATTCTGGGATATGTTTCTTATATAACTGGTGGATAATATACTGCAATTTGGTCGATTCCGGATCGATAGGAGAAAAGTTATGAACGCCCGATTTTGGGTGATAGCTGATTTCAGTGGAATTTTCGAACACTTTCGCACTTTACAGAAAATAGTCATCTTCAAATCTCTCCAAACTCTGGTGGATGTTACAGTAACATATCCTCAACATTATACTAAAGAATGGTGGGTGGGAATTCCGATTAAAAAAAGTAATCGGTCTTGGAAGTTGCGGAGGTTCTGTAATCATAACTACTACAGAACCACATGTTCGCACTTTACAAAAAATAGTCATCTTCGAATCTCTCCAAACTCTGGTGGATGTTACAGTAACATATCCTCAACATTATACTAAAGAATGGTGGGTGGGAATTCCGATTAGAAAAAGTAATCGGTCTTGGAAGTTGCGGAGGTTCTGTAATCATAACTACTACAGAACCACATGTTCGCACTTTACAAAAAATAGTCATCTTCGAATCTCTCCAAACTCTGGTGGATGTTAGAGTAACATATCCTCAACATTATAGTAAAAAATGGTGGGTGGGAATTTTGTTTAAAAAAAGTAATGGATGTAAGAATTTTGTGTGCCACCTGTTCTGATACCGCAACACACGTTTTCTCGCACAAATCATCTATGGCTGAGTACTTACGACTGAGCTACATCCATAAAATTCTGGGATATGTTTCTTATATAACTGGTGGATAATATACTGAAATTTGGTCGATTCCGGATCGATAGGAGAAAAGTTATGAACGCCCGATTTTGGGTGATAGCTGATTTCAGTGGAATTTTCGAACACTTTTGCACTTTACAGAAAATAGTCATCTTCAAATCTCTCCAAACTCTGGTGGATGTTAGAGTAACATATCCTCAACATTATACTAAAAAATGGTGGGTGGGAATTTTGTTTAAAAAAAGTAATGGATGTAAGAATTTGGTGTGCCACCTGTTCTGACACCGCAACACACGTTTTCTCGCACAAATCATCTATGGCTGAGTACTTACGACTGAGCTACATCCATGAAATTCTGGGATATGTTTCTTATATAACTGGTGGACATTATACTGAAATTTGGTCGATTCCGGATCGATAGGAGAAAAGTTATGAACGGCCGATTTTGGGTGATAGCTGATTTCAGTGGAATTTTCGAACACTTTCGCACTTTACAGAAAATAGTCATCTTCAAATCTCTCCAAACTCTGGTGGATGTTAGAGTAACATATCCTTAACATTATACTAGAATATGGTGGGTGGGAATTTTGTTTAAAAAAATTAATGGATGTATGAAGTTGGTGTGCCACCTGTTCTGATACCGCAACACACGTTTTCTCGCACAAATCATCTATGGCTGAGTACTTACGACTGAGCTACATCCATGAAATTCTGGGATATGTTTCTTATATAACTGGTGGACATTATACTGAAATTTGGTCGATTCCGGATCGATAGGAGAAAAGTTATGAACGGCCGTTTTTGGGTGATAGCTGATTTCAGTGGAATTTTCGAACACTTTCGCACTTTACAGAAAATTGTCATCTTCAAATCTCTCCAAACTCTGGTGGATGTTAGAGTAACATATCCTCAACATTATACTAGAATATGGTGGGTGGGAATTTTGTTTAAAAAAATTAATGGATGTATGAAGTTGGTGTGCCACCTGTTCTGATACCGCAACACACGTTTTCTCGCACAAATCATCTATGGCTTAGTAGGTACTTACGACTGAGCTACATCCATGAAATTCTGGGATATGTTTCTTATATAACTGGTGGATAATAATTGATCATACTGAAATTTGGTCGATTCCGGATCGATAGGAGAAAAATTATGAACGCCCGATTTTGGGTGATAGCTGATTTCAGTAGAAATTTCGAACACTTTCGCACTTTACAAAAAATGGTCATCTTCAAATGTCTCCAAACTCTAGTGAATGTTAGAGTAACATATCCTCAACATTATACTAAAAAATGGTGGGTGGGAATTTCGATTTAAAAAAGTAATTTAGTTAACAGTATGTTCAACTCTGCGTACTATTGTACCTACCTATTACCTATCTTGTTGAATGCACGAATTAATGCTGTTGAAAATGGTTGTCCATAGTTCTACAGGCTTCATTCATGTCAGAACTTCAAGAAAATTTCAGTGGAGATTCGTTTTTTGATGGATTCGAGATGTTGGGCGAATAAGAAGTTCTGTTGTAACGGAATGATGTGGCCGCGCGGCTCGGGAAGTGTTGCGGGTTAGTCTAGGCGCGCCTTAAATCTATGGCTGAGCGTCTATGGCCCATTTCACACAGGTAACTCAGAAGCGTCCGTTGTGTGTAACTGGATTTTCGAGGTCGAGTTAATTTTTTGATCCAGTGAATTAGTTTGGCCTCTTGACGGCCATTTTTCATAGTTACTCCTCGGGAAATGTCCCATGGCTTGTATTAATCTTTATTACGGATCCGCCCTTACGTGGGAAAGGCTGGACAATGTTCTCACGTTGAGTGGTTCCTTTTTTCTCGAAATTTTTGTTCAAATTGAGATAATAATCTGTTACTCAGATGACTTGTAGTTGGTTCGTGTGAAGCATGTTGTTAAATATACAAAAACGTTTATCGGCTTTCTTGGATGGGCAGTATAATTGCCTACCAAACACTTACATGGTAATGCTACTGAATCAATAAGGTGGTTTAAAAATGCTCGATTGCATCATTAAGCAGTGTCATGTTGGGATGATACACTCCCTCCGATGAATTCCCTTGTACGAATATTGATTTTCTCGATCATGTTGATGGTTTTCTGAGTCAACAAACATCAACGCGATTGTGAAGTAATTCTCGAACGTGTTGACGATTTTTCACTTTTTCCTTTCTTTTTCTCAATGGCTTTTACGGATTGGATCATAATGAAATCGAATTGCATTCTTGGGCCCAGCCCAACTAGTCCTCCAAAGTTTAGCAAAATCGAGCTATTAGTGTTCTTGAGAAGTTGATATTTAGTTAAAATCGTGCTTGTGCTTCCGGACACACTGCTTCAATGTTGAAATTCACAAAAAATGAATCAACCCTGAAAATTTAATGGGTCCATTTCATGTGGTTCTGTTCGGGACAAGAAGTTGGAGTCCTCAGTGGAAATTTAGATTTAAGAGGGTCCAAATACAACGCAAATGTATCTTCAATAGTGAGGAGGCAAGTACAAAACATCTAGTATTTACGTTGTCGTCATTTTTCTGAAATACTCAAGAAACTTGCCTCTCCTAGAATATACGGGGACATTTTTTTGGACCAACAAGGAAGGGCTGTGAAATTGAGGGTTCTCTCTTTTTTGAACTACATAGCCACTCACCTGCAGGGGATTTGGCATCTCCAGTGTTGAAACCACCGTTTCGCTTGATTTAGAATAGGTTGATCGTTAAAGTTTGAAAACTTCGAAAGAAAAAATATATTTTGGGGTATCCAGTTTTCTATCAAGCTCAAACGTTTATGCGAACGAAAACTGATTTCAATTGTTGAAGTTGATTGGCATTGATAAAAATTGAGTTAGTGAAGAACAGGTTTTACCGACTTCTAAGGAAGAGGTTAATTCAGTATGCGGTGAGATCACTTCAGTTTTGAAGTTTGCTCATTGTGTATTATAACTATCAATCGGCTTGATTCCTCCCTGAGCATTTTCCTAATACGACGGTTCCATTCAAATGCGATTCAATTTTATCTACATTAACAGAGAGCGTTTTATCATCTTATGTTTGTTGAATCGATTTTTTAAATTTTATAATCAGTACTATGTCTGATTTGCTCTCTAGTCTACCATGGTAGCGTAAGCAATGTTTTCACTATTGATGTGGAAAAAAGTCTTCAAAATCAAAATTACCATAAGCATTCTACGTTTTAGACCTTTCTGAATAATTTTGGTTCCGTGAGCCCGCAAATCTTTATAACGGCGAAAAGTCCATGCATGCAGCATGAGTTAATGAGCGAATTTCTAATATTAGTTGTATGAAAGAGTATTCAGGATTTTATTTTTCATTCATAGTTCAAGTAAAGCTCCATTTTATCGGCTTCGGAGCAAGATCATTGGTTCTCTAGATTCGGGATATCTTTAAGGGGTAGATAGGCAATACTCGTGCAATACTCCCCGGTCTTGAAGGAGGGGTAGGTCCTGAGCGCCGTGCGTCTTCTTAATTTTTTACGACATTTTCAACTTCTAATAAATTTGACTTTTATGTAATTGCTGGTGGAACCTGAAAAAAAAAACGCTGCAAATTATAACACAAAGGTTTATTATTTTTCTATATAGATCACTCGTCTGCAAAGAACACGGCTTTGCCATTGTTACCACCTACCAACTTGAAGAAAAACATCGATCGTATTTCAGCTAACATTTGAACGGGGATTAGGCCTCTTTTGCGATTCGTGTTTCTGATTCATCGTAAGTCCAACCCTTAAATTCTCGTAGGGAGCGAACGGTTTGTCCTACAGGGCTCCTCGTGGTCTTTAAAAATTCTATACTATCTTAAATTGATGGGAAAAAACCTTTATATCGAAATTTTTTGAGTTAGGGCGTTTTCAAAATTTCAAACCTTATTTTTCAACCCTAAGAAGTGACCTACATTAACCAAAATCTTCGGCGCACAACTAGACCCCATTGGAGCCTACATACCAAATTTCACCAAAATCGGTCAATGCTGAGTAGGGAAAGTGCAGCGGACGGACGGCCAAATTTTTATTCGATTTTTGGATACTACGTTTCTACGTACCTTGAAACCAACAAATTTTGAGGGGGGGGGGGGGTAACAATTTCTTGGTCGATTCCAAAGGTTCATTATTGAAAATAATTAACCAAAATTATTTTCTCCCTTGATGAGAAAAACGCTAGATCATGGATATGTTTAGATACGAGTATTATTTCCCCCATTAACTGAAAAAGATGAAGGTTAATACTTGAAATGCACGTAAGAAGAAGATGTAGACAAGAATAAAAAACAAAAAAATTATATATAAACATGTAATTAATTAAATTACAAAAACAATTTTAATGTCACTGCCTAGAATTGAACCTGGGTCTCCAATACTTATGGTTCTTGAAGTCTAATTACCGAATTTGTTTATGGATCTCGCGTTACACTCTTTCGGGCTGAAAAAAAACATTACACATTTTCTTCACAGACCCCAAGCTAAAAGAAGTATATCCATGTCAAAACGAACCTTCCGTCCTCACAAAATAGTGAATAACTTTCGACAGTTTGATAGACTTGTATATATTTAGTCATAAATATTTACTCATTTTCTAATTAATTCACGAATCCATCTAGAACTTGTACTTAAAATAATTCAAGGTGACAAATGAACCAAGTGCAGTCTAATAAAAACTGCTGTCTGTGTTCAAGTTTAATATTTAGTAAAATAGATATTATAATTCATGAATTCGAATTAAAACGCTGCAAATCATTGCTCAAAGGTTTATTATTTTCTGTATAGATCACCCTTCTGTATAGATCACTGGTTCTCCATCAATAGCACCTACCACTATCTGTATTCTCCCTTGACCTTCCCTCTCAAATTTCAGCTTCCTGCGTTCAATAGGATTGAAAATGGCTTCGGAACTCACTCAGCTGATCTGTGATCTGAAGAGTGAAGAAGATCTTCTTGAATGCTGGAGACGCCTGGAAGAGCACTGATCAGCTGAGTGAGCTCCGAAGCCATTTTCAATCCTATTGAACGCAGGAAGCTGAAATTTGAGAGGGAAGGTCAAGGGAGAATACAGATGGTGGTAGGAGCTATTGATGGAGAACCAGTGATCTATACAGAAGGGTGATCAATACAGAAAATAATAAACCTTTGAGCAATGATTTGTAGCGTTTTTTACCTACCAACTATTGGTAGGTACTACCTACCACACCATACTGCTTCACACCTTCACAATCAAGTTTATTAGAAAGAACTAAACGCTTCACACTCGATTCGAAAAATAGAAAGCTTCATATGGAAATTTGATTACTGGTTACGCAGAAGGCAATTAGACCGGCGATTAGACCTCTTTTGCGATTCACACTCATGATTATGTTTTATCGAAGGAAAACCTTCAAGTACTCGTAGGGACCGAACGGTTTGTCCTACAGAGCTCCGGGTGGTCTCAAAAATTTTTAAAAATTCAATACTATTTAAAATTGGTGAAAAAACGATACCTTTATTTCGAGAGTTTTCGAGCTAGGGCACTCTTGAAAATTCCAACCCTTAATTTTCACCCCTTAGAAGTGACCTACATCAACCAAAAGCTTCGCGGCACAACTAGACCCCAAATGGAGCCCATATACCAAATTTGAACCAAATCGGTCGTGTTGCTAAGAAAATTGCCGCGTACGGCGGACGGACGGAAATTTTTTTATTCGATTTTCGTATTCTATGTACTTTGAAACGTAAAACATCAAATTTTGAGGGGGGGGGGGGGGTTAAAATTTTTTTTCTTGCTCGATTCCAAACGCTTATTATTGAAAATAATAAACCAAAAACAGTTGAAGCACAATCGTGTCTGCTTCCTTGAATTGAAGTCTTTGCTAATTAGGAGAATATTGGTGAATATCTATACTTTAATGAATATAAATACCTACCTTTGGGTACAGTGAAATCTTCTTAATATGAATTTATCTTTTCTGTTTATTTACGTGCTCCGCTAGTCTATTGGTGAGCTGGTCGTCCTTGGCACACGTTATCTCACTGGTAGGCGTATTTTTCATAATTGTTCCGTCTGAATTTATCTGTGGCGTTGACTCTACGCATTGTTTCTTAACTTTTCTAGTGGATGTACTATTCATTGGTATAATAATGTTCCGTACCTTTAAGTACTCACGAGTCTGAAAAATTAATCTAATTTTTTAAATTTAAAGTAGTTTTTTTTTTTTTGTATAATTTTGGAAGACGTTCATATTTTCAAATCACTCATTATTTGTTCAGTTCACAAATTCATCAAATGACCCCTAATATTTAATTCCTTAGTTAACATTCTGAGGCCCTTCCCGTTCATTGTGTTGCTTTATTAAAATTTATATACTCGTAATTTTTTGTGTGAAAACGAGTGTCCGTTATCGCCAATGGGGTCAAAGGGCCATGGCACTGCAGGTTGGGCTGCCTGCCAGGTTCTTCGACATGGCTTAATAAGTTATGGACTCTCCAAAACCACTATCGATACGAACTGTGTTTAGAAAATTGGATTAACTGTCAATATCGGTTATTATGACTTTATTGAGACTCAGCATAATTCTATGTCTGAAATCCACAAATGAAGGCCCTGCTGAAAAAAACTAGTTAAGTCAATTCTTTCCAGTTCGGTAATTTCATAACTGTTTCCCTTGGCCATTTGTGTTGTTATAGATTTCTTGTTCAATTGGTTCTTAATCAGAAAAAATAGTCATGAAAGAAAAGGAAGAACGATTAAATAACGAGCCGAACTTTTCTCCAAAAGCAATTTAAAAGCGTCTGGCTTTATTGGTTGTCAGTACGTAGCCTCCTCAAAAAAGGCTTCCGTAAGAATGATCAATAAACATTAAATTGGTGTAAAAATGCTTGATTTTTGCGACATGTTGCTGGTTTTCTGTGTTAGCGAACAGCAACACGATTGTGAAGTCATTCGCGATTATATTGATAATTTTTTCAATTTTTCACGTGTACGGAGGCTCCTACTGATCTGGTCATGATGAAGTCTATCATATCCAAACTACTCTCCAAATTTGAGCTGAATCAAACCATATAAATCACGTATGAGAGTGAGAATATGCTACTGTTTGTCCGGTGTCGAAGCTGAGCCGCATATATTTAAATAGTATAAATATCTGAGCCGAATATTTAAACAAAATCGGACCATGATTGATGGTCACATAGACGTATCATGGCTCATTATCTTCTGCGAGACATACCCTTGATCTCCATTTTTCCCAATTATCGACGCAGCATTGAGTGAAACCACAGAACCCGGAGTAGTTTTTCAAATTTCTTGGGACAACATTCAACATTAATGATAAGGTTGAGGTCAATTTGATAGACAATCCCTTCATCGAAAAAGTGTATTATTTTATAAGTATGTATTTTGGACGCTTAAAATGGCTAAAGAAAGTAGTACACTCGAACAACCAAATTCGGAAACCAACGCAGAATTTATCGGCCCTCTGCCTTTGTCTCAATGGTGACGAATTAGTACTCGTTTTAAAATTGTTCTTGTTGCTCTCGAACGCATTATTGAAGTGAATTTGTTATTAGAGCAGTTGGAAGCTAAAGGGGTTGGTCATCAGATCTTATTGAAGTATTGCACCGAGCTTCCGTCTATGAAGAGAAAATAAAAGGGAAAAAATGTTCCTGAGAGGTAGGTCGAGGCTATATTGTGAAACTTCTGCTCCAACTCCTATACCATCCGTCTCAACTAGTTTTCCAATATACGTTTTTATATATTAGAAGTCTTGGGTTCGGAGTGGTTTAGGAGTAGGAGGTTTCCTCCGCCGTTTTCCCAAGTGGTCCATGCTTCACCATCTACATCTGAGCACTCCCTACTTACACCTATCGCGATCCTATGAGTGCTCTTGGGCGCTTCAAGAGAACCTGACTTTTTCATGGCGATATAGGAGCCACTTTTCGTTTTAAATTCATTAGGTACAGACACCCCCGCATCTCCCTATTTCATGGGTTTATTAAGCAGTAACATAGGCCATATAAAAAGCCTTTCAGTTAAATCTAAGGGAAGGAGAGAGCTACCCAAAATATGTATCCAATACAGCGTTTCAAATCGGCTTTCAAAATATTCAAAGGAACCTTCAATATAACCTTATTACTATTGACAAGATCTATAAGCTCGGGAGAAAAAGTATTAATGCCCCTCCCCTACCGATTTATCTACCGAATAACTTCATCTTACCCTTTCTCAAAGAATAACGTGGCCTTATAGAATCTGTATGTATGAAAATTATTGAGTTGATCATAGATTTAATATTATTATTTTACATGAAGCTTAATTGTAATGAAATTCATAGGGGACCATCTATGGCTACCGAAGAAATGCTTGCCTGAACATTTCATCAAGATTCTAATATTATTTCTGAAGTTTTGCCTGGGCCAGGAATTGGATCATTGTAATGACCGAATGCGATGCAATTTCTTGGCAATCTCAAAAGACCCTGAGTCCAAATACTCTCCGAATTTGGCCAGTTTGAACGTTTAGAACGTAAGAAACGTTAGTTTCCGGTGAAGAAGCTACCCAAGCAACCTAACAGACGATTCCATCTGTTATAGGAGTTAATAGGAGCACACAAAGAGTGACCTTCTTCCTTTTTGAAGTCGGTAAAAATGAGGTCGAAACTCGTAGCTGGACTATTCATTTTAAAACGACAGCTGCTGTTTTCTGGGTTCAGGGGTTCTCAATATCAGAAAGAACAAATAAATCAAACAACCGGCACAGTTGAGGGTTCCTTGGATCATTAAAACTCCCCCCAAATCGTCAATGAGTGTATCACCAAAAAATTAATTCTGGTATTTTGTCAAAAAAAAATAACTTTTTATGAAAAAGTTGCCATGGTGAAAACCTAGAATGCGATGAAAGGAAACCAGATAATTTTACAGAATGAAAATCAACCCACTGATAGCTCAGAAAAATTAGGAAAATGTTTAAGCTTCTGTCTCTCTTTTTTCTCAGTATAGCTGTCTCTATCGCGCACTTGTCATCTTCTTTAGCCTTAAAAAAAATAGCTATGAAAATTTGGATTGTATTAAAGCACCTGCCTACTTGAAATTTGGTGGTACAAAAACAAATTTACTGGTGACGTAGGTAGTATTATGTTCTTTTCTTATGATAAGCACTACAAAAAAAGTATTCCGTCGTTATAATATTCAAGTAAATCAAGAAGTCTACCTACATTCCTTGAGACGAGGAGAGAGACGATAGGACTGTCCGAACAGTTCAGGATTGCTTCTCCGAACGAACCTTTATATTTCAAGTAGTTTTAATGTTCTCCGAACATTCCGAGTTTTAATTTTCTACGAACAAACCTTTATATTTCAAGCATTTTCATTCTAAAAATGATTACACCAACCGCACTGTATTAGGATTAGTAGTTTTCGTTCTGTTGTTTAAATTGCTGGTACAAGCTTTACAAGCCAGTTTAAGCACTTTTTAGGATTAGTAGTTTTTATTCTATGTTGTTTAAAGTTGTTGGTACAAGCTTTGAAAATTGGTGGAATAAAAACTAATCAATGTGGGAAAGTGTGGTTGGGTCGACACTCTCAACAGAGCTCAATGAGCCTTGTTTCATTAGTACTTCATGAAAGGTAAAGTTGTAATTGTGGAAATTTATCAGAGTAGTGAACTAAAGAAGTCAAATATTCTTCACCCTCGCTGCAGCTCTTTATACACGAGTAATCGAATATGAAAAAGACGAAGGGCGTTGCAATGCGGTTGGTGGCGTCTTCAAGTCTGGTCGTCGTATCGAATACCACATTGGAGTTCGGAAGCCGATTGTCGGGGTGAGATGTTCGGAGGAGGGGAGTGGAAGAGGGCGCCAGATGTTATAATGACGGCAACGTTTATTAACTGTCTCCGCTGAAGATTCCTACTGGAGATCAAATGAATTGACTCCATCTGTATTGAGAGAGTCGTAACTCGTCATTCACTGCTGGACTTATTGCTTCCTCCTCATCCCCTGACAGGTCTAGTCATGCAATAAGGGTTGAAGGTATCACTATGAAGTATGAAGAATTTTAAAAGGAACTGATGTAAATATCCGTACTCCGCAAGAGTATCTTGGTTGATTTGCCAATATCATTCATTACAATACTCATTAGGAATGGTGTCTTACTGTAGACTCTCTAGCTGTTCGCTTTCTCCTTGAACCCCTCTCTATTTTCTTTTGTCAATTCATTTTTTTTAAATTGCGCCTTTTATCTATCCTCCACTCTGTACTTTGCTATTCTGGCATTTACGTAGGTACTCCTCACTCTTGCATAATACCTTCTCTGTGGTTTGATAGGTCTGTGTATTTTAATCCCAATCCGAAGTACCTGCTCCTGATTGCTTGAGGCTTTTTCAACGACCTGTAGAGTGGTATCTTATTCGGCTATTGTAAACTAATCTCATCACGCTAGTCACAAAGCGAATGCTTTTCAGATTTTACTTAAGAGATGGAAGAATTCCATTTATTAGGAATTAACTTTGTATTTTTTATGAATAGTGAATAGTTACTTATTTGCCCATGCTCGTACGTGAAATCCTTTCGACGCGTATGATTTCCACAATACCAGCACGATTAAGTGTCAAGCATTGTTTACTTCGGGCCTAGATGACCATCAGCTTCATTTCTGTCAAAATACTCAACACAAAGATATCAAGCATGCGTTGACGTGAAATGTAAATAACCTTAATTTATTATTTTCTTCCTTCTTTCTTCTTAATTTCTTTTTCCATCGAAGTTGTGAAAGTTGGAATCCTTTGATTTCATAAATATTTGGAATAATAATAAATAATAAATAATTTGATTATTTATAATAAACATTCATAGTACTTGGAAGTCTATCTTTGTTCATTTAATAATAATATTCATTTATTAATTATTCGCAATAAAATGTGTGAAAGTGTACCGCTACCTGATCTCACAGTGAGTAGAGTGGTTCGTTGGATCGATGTAATAATGGTTGTATTTGGGGAGCACGAATCGCGCTTCCCACCCGCTCCATAATTAGATGCTTATCAACTTTCCAGGTATTCCAAAGTAGGTTAAACCCACTCGATGCAATTCAACATTTAACGAGTTAGAACTATTGATGTTCAGTGCCATTTCTGATCGTTACTTTTTTTTCATGAAGTTAATTTAAGTGAGATCTTCAGCTCTCTTGTTCTTTGTATCTCGTCCACTTTTGCTTTCTTGATTTGCATTCCTCTTCTTCTGTCCTTATAATTCAGTTCCTCAGCTTCTTGTCTCCTCATCTTTCTCTTCCTCAGTTCTCCATTTTCACTTTCACTTATTAAATTCATACTTTCTTTCGACGAACCCTGTGCTTAACTATTTACAAACTGAATTCTGTCGTGTGTTTTGTCACAAGAATGACGGTTTGATGATGACGGTTTAATGATGCTTTCTAAATAGCGTGTAATGGTTTGCGGTTCGTCTGTTCATCAATGGGAAGTGCTACACGTTAGCTACAATTAGGTTCCAACGTTATTGATCATGTCGTTACTGAAATGTCATTGATCGTGAGAGAAACACCGATCACAATCGGCTGCCCGTTGAGTCGGCGTGGACTGCAAATATCGACTGACTTTCAAAACCAACGATTATAAAATATCTTACATTAGGGAGGAAGGGTCTGGGGTCTGGATATGTTAGAGAGGAAGGGTCTGGGTATTGGGAATATATTGTTGTACACTTGAAAAAGAGGTCATTGATTGTAAGAAAATCGTCGTATCTAATCCGGTTGGCAATTACACGTTTGGTTTTGTGGGGCAATCGATGTTTTCCTTCTACCAACCAGCCTCCTTTTCAAGACGATCGTGATATTCGTGATCCACTCAGGCCAATTATACATTCCACCCTTCAGCAAGAAGTAGTGTTACTACTTAATTCAAATATTTTACAGTCGATTTTGCGATATTATGTCATTCAACTTTGTTTAATAAATATTTTCCAATACTCATTTTATTTGAACAGTTTAACTAAATTCTTCATTTTGCTTCTTCTCAGGGTTTTATAAAATTGGGTCCACCAACATCAAAATTTTCAATCCACGTTTCAGAGATTTGAATAATTTTGTGTGTCATGTAGATACCTACCTTGTTCCGGGTGTGACTAGTGGAAATCAGGATCCGCTTTTGGTTAGCATTTTCGGGGTATTAGTTAATTCAGTCCCTCAGACAGTCCCTATAAATTTAAAGTGGACCCGAAAATTAAACATCAATCTATGGTTCTTCCTCGAAAATCAATTTCACTCAGTCTAATGTGGTAATCGTGGACAGAGAACATCAGGAACTTCTTTTCAGTTGTGTTGACTTGTATCGGTACTAAAATTACAACTTGATTGTAAAAACGCTGCAAATCATTGCTCAAAGGTTTATTATTTTCTGTATAGATCACCCTTCTGTTTTGATCACTGGTTCTCCATCAATAGCACCTACCACCATCTGTATTCTCCCTTGACCTTCCCTCTCAAATTTCAGCTTCCTGCGTTCAATAGAATTGAAAATGACTTCGGAGCTCACTCAGCTGATCAGTGATCTGAAGAGTGAAGAAGCTTTTGAGCAATGATTTGCAGCGTTTTTTACCCACCAACATTTTTTTTACCTACCAACATTTTTTTACCTACCAGCTAGGTACTACCTACCACACCATACTGGCTTCACACCTTCACAATCAAGTTTATTAGAAAGAACTAAACGCTTCACACTCGATTGGAAAAATAGAGTTCAAGCTTCATATTGAAATTTGATTACTGGTTACGCAGAAGGCAAAACTGTATACAAATCGAAGAAATGAACAGCGATCGCATTTTAGTCCGATAAAATTTGAATGGAGATTAGACCTCTTTTGCGATTCACACTCATGATTCTGTTTTATCGAAGGAAAACCTTCAAGTACTCGTAGGGACCGAACGGTTTGTCCTACAGAGCTCCGGGTGGTCTCAAAAATTTTTAAAAATTCAATACTATTTAAAATTGGTGAAAAAACGATACCTTTATTTCGAGAGTTTTCGAGCTAGGGCACTCTTGAAAATTTCAACCCTTAATTTTCACCCCTTAGAAGTGACTGACATCAACCAAAAGCTTCGCGGCACAACTAGACCCCAAATGGAGCCCATATACCAAATTTGAACCAAATCGGTCCAGTGTTGCTAAGAAAAGTGCCGCGGACGGCGGACGGGGGACGGCGGACGGGGGACGGCGGACGGACATTGCAAATTTGGATTCTACGCACCTTGAAACGTAAAGTGACAAAGTTTGAGGGGGGGTTATAAAAAATTTTTGCGATACGATCACATAGGCTTATTATTAGAAATAATAAACCAAAATCATGTTTCATCAGGATATTTCTCAGTGGGGCCTAGTGCTTCATGATGCGATCAATCATTTCCTCATCACCAATTATGTAGTTTAGCGGGTCCGAATGAGTTTGAGGTACGAAACCTTGTGTGGTCAAAATTATCTCCGGACTATTCTAAATGTAACCAGAAAGGTATTGAAAGAAACTGGGTGAAGTTAAATATAAACGTACCGAGGTGACACTTTTCTTAACTAAGTTCTGCTAAAAATTATGTGCAGCAATAAATATTGTGAAAAGCGAGAAATCATTGAGACAATGGGGAACAAATTCTGAACCGAGTTGATTTTGTCCGATTCTGAAACTAACGTCATAATCAAAAATCTTTTCTTGTTGGTAGGTATATTGAGAAATCCAGAGGGGCTGACCAATCTATCACTTTTAGGCCTACGAATTTTATATGTCCATGATATTCTATAGGTAGAAAAGAACTGCTCATCCATCCTGGCTGTATTATTATTATTATTACTATTTATTTTTTATTTTTTGTCAACGATGTACTATTAGTATAACGAATATTATAAATCGAGTAATGCTCGTGTCCGGGCACAGCTGTCCTCCGCCAATATATTTTTGTACCACTAAAAAAGATGGAGGTCCAGGATCGGGGGTTGAAACTCAAGTTTCAATTTAATAAGGCTGGTCATAGCTTCCCTGTATGTGAGGGGGCGTACTGTAGGGCAGTGTGTTAAGAGAAGCAAACGCATTGATTCTGAAACGAGAGCATGCGCGAAGCAGGCAGTGCAGAACGGGTATTCTAGCTATCAAGACCGTGTCGCCGAATCTGACACCTTCACCTCGAGAATCCTTTCCAAGATAAGGTGAGTTTTGCTGTTACATTCGTCGTTTTGCACCTTAAGCTTTTTAATATACGTTTTTCGTTTCGTGGTTTCGAAAAACCTAGCTTTTCAACAGGCAAGACACGACTTGGGGGTGGCTGGAGGGTTCCATTTTTTGTTCCTCAGCTCGTTCCTTGGTGAGGCCAACCTCGGACTTCTCGATTCCTCTCAACTACGTTTTTCTCTCGCACATTCTCCTCTTTTCTATCGTTAATATTTGATGTTAATTTCTCTTTTTCAAGCTCATTCACGGGAATGGAGTGACGTCATCATCTATCCAGTCATTCTTCAACGTGTCATTCTGTAGTAACTCCGTGACCTAATCCATACACCCCCGCACACCTTGGATTCCCCAATAATCCAGACTTTTCAGTCTACATCTCCCATTCAGCCCTCCTAAATTTTACTACGATTTCGTTCATTCCATCGCCAATCTTGTCGTTCAAAAATACATTTCCCGCTAATCTATTTTTTTCTCTTTTTAACAAAAAGAAAAATCTTCTCTATTCAGAGCACGTTGATTAAGTCCTATCGATTTTCTCTGAGGTACTTCGTATTTGTCTTCCTGATGCTGCACGATCAGCTCTATTTCAAATCCCCCAACTCAGTCCTCTTTTTCGTCATCTTCCAAGACGAGGTAACGCCCACTTGTGTGCGTTGTATCTATGGTTACCTCTCTCTTCCTAAAGGCCTAATAATTTTTATAAATATTTTCTAATTGCTTTATTTGATTGCTCTATACACATTTAGAGAAGACAATTTGAGTAAATTCATGCAACTGATATTAATATTCGTATTATGTACAGAAGTAGGTCAAACGTTATAAATTCTATGGGTTGTATCATTAAATCGTTTAATGCCAGACGACATAGTCTAGGTAATTAAGCATTCCCATGTAGTTTATTTTTCTAAAATCTTCGTCTCAAACATATTTTATTTGGCATTTAAAAGGGAAGACTATCTTTTGATAGCTAATAATTGTATTCAAGTCCGCTATGTAACTATTTTTGTTTTCTCACTATCGAAGAATGGTAAGCTTTGTATTCGTGCTGAATCGAAATTTTCATTCTAATCATTTTGGTTCCGTGTGTGTCAATCCTTATCACGAGCATAACTATTCGAAATAATGCCCAATTTTTATGATATTTTCAGAATTAACATCAATTTCTTACGATCAGTATAGTCCGATTTTCCACAAATTGGGAGAGCTCGAGTTTTTAGAACGTATGAAAATCATTCCCTATATTGAACAAATATAAAAATTCAATAAAGACCATAAATGACCTGAAAGTTCCTTTTTCTTCTTTTTTTTTGCTTCCGAGTCTACCAAGGTAGCGAAAGCATTGTTTTCACTTTTCAAGGTTAAAAAAAGTTCTCCAAAATCAAAATTTCCACTCGCGTTTTATGTTTCAGGCCTTCCTGAACAATTTTCACAGATATAACATCCACATTTTCCATCCGATTTCAAAGAAATGTGGTGTAAGGTAGTTCATCTGTACAATCAGATCATCTGTACAATCGGGTTATGGATATCTATGTGCCACACCCACTTGGCAGACTTTTTTTGTCGTGAGAGGTCAACTTGCTTGTTTCCAGAATACCACCTTATTTGCCTTTTATCCCGGAAAGCACGATTATTCGCCCTCAACATTCGCCGTATCCGAGACGATCACCATGCTCAGCGAATAACGCTTACTTCTATCGTGGTTTCTCGTGGTTCGACAAATAGCGATTAAAGCTACTAAGTATTCGCCGAATATTCGCTGTCTGTGCTCAGATTAAGGGACTGGCGTTTAGATTATCCCTTACGAATTTCATTGTAATGAAAATCAATATCTCAAATTCTCTTATTTCGATCAAACTTAGAGGGTGATTGGGGGTTGAATTTTTAATGACATCCTACAAATATCAACGTTTCGAATTAAGGTAGCCACTTTATATACACAAAAATGTTGACCCTTAAGTTTGCAAGAAACGCTGCAAATCATTGCTCAAAGGTTTATTATTTTCTGTATAGATCACCCTTCTGTATAGATCACTGGTTCTCCATCAATAGCACCTACCACCATCTGTATTCTCCCTTGACCTTCCCTCTCAAATTTCAGCTTCCTGCGTTCAATAGGATTGAAAATGACTTCGGAGCTCACTCAGCTGATCAGTGATCTGAAGAGTGAAGAAGATCTCCTCGAATGCTGAAGACGCCTGGAAGAGCACTTCCATTCAATAGGATTGAAAATGGCTTCGGAGCTCACTCAGCTGATCAGTGATCTGAGGAGTGAAGAAGATCTTCTCGAATGCTAGAGACGCCTGGAAGAGCACTTTCATTCAATAGGATTGAAAATGGCTTTGGAGCTCACTCAGCTGATCAGTGATCTGAGGAGTGAAGAAGATCTCCTCGAATGCTGGAGACGCCTGGAAGAGCACTTCCATTCAATAGGATTGAAAATGGCTTCGGAGCTCACTCAGCTGATCAGTGATCTGAAGAATGAAGAAGCTTTTGAGCAATGATTTGCAGCGTTTTTTACCCACCAACATTTGTTTTACCTACCAACTTTTTTTTACCTACCAGCTAGGTACTACCTACCACACCATACTGGCTTCACACCTTCACAATCAAGTTTATTAGAAAGAACTAAACGCTTCACACTCGATTGGAAAAATAGAAAGCTTCATATTGAAATTTGATTACTGGTTACGCAGAAGGCAAAACTGTATACAAATCGAAGAAATGAACAGCGATCGCATTTTAGTCCGATAAAATTTGAATGGAGATTAGACCTCTTTTGCGATTCACACTCATGATTCTGTTTTATCGGAGGAAAACCTTCAAGTACTCGTAGGGACCGAACGGTTTGTCCTACAGAGCTCCGGGTGGTCTCAAAAATTTTTAAAAATTCAATACTATTTAAAATTGGTGAAAAAACGATACCTTTATTTAGAGAGTTTTCGAGCTAGGGCACTCTTGAAAATTTCAACCCTTAATTTTCACCCCTTAGAAGTGACCTACATCAACCAAAAACTTCGCGGCACAACTAGACCCCAAATGGAGCCCATATACCAAATTTGAACCAAATCGGTCCAGTGTTGCTAAGAAAAGTGCCGCGGACGGCGGACGGGGGACGGCGGACGGACATTGCAAATTTGGATTCTACGCACCTTGAAACGTAAAGTGACAAAGTTTGAGGGGGGGTTATAAAAATTTTTTGCGATACGATCACATAGGCTTATTATTAGAAATAATAAACCAAAAAATGCAGGTCGACCTATCGCTCCAATATTAACATGTTTAATGTTTTAGGGCTGGGGGTCATTCTGTGAATTCCGACACGCAAATTTGCAACGGGCAAAACTATACTAACCTGTGGTCCGATTTTGATGAAATTTTCAGGGATTGTGCGGGTTAGGTCCTAGACGGTCCCCTATAAATTTCAGCACCTTTGGACCAATAGGAGCGAGTGCGCATGCGCAAACGTGAATTTCCTGGGACCTCGGTTTCTCGGTTTCTAATGAACCGATTTTGCTCAAATTTGGAGGTTAGTTAGGGACTAACTTCTAAGAGACACCCTATAAGTTTCAATCAAATTGGTAAAGCAATAGCCGCTGCGCATGCGCGAACTTTAAATTTATTGTTACAACCAAAACTCCGCAACTATTCAACCGATTTCGATGAAATTTTCAGGGATTGTGTGGGTTAGGTCCTAGACGGTGGACCGCTAATATTTTGGTATTCAATAACTCTTTGAATCATAATTTTTTCGCCAACTGATTCTATACGTCCATGTTACAATGAGTGAGGAAGCTATACTGCCCACCCAACTTGGCAGACTTTTTTCTCTCCTATTCAACGCAGGAAGGTGAAATTTGAGAGGCAGGGTCAATGGAGAATGCTGAAGGCGCCTGAGTGGTCACTGATCGGCTGAGTGAGCTCCAAGGCCATTTTCTCTCCTATTCAACGCAGGAAGCTAAAATTTGAGAAGCAGGGTCAATGGAGAATGCTGAAGGCGCCTGAGTGGTCACTGATCAGCTGAGTGAGCTCCAAGGCCATTTTCTCCCCTGTTGAACGCAGGAAGCTGAAATTTGAGAAGCAGGGTCAATGGAGAATGCTGAAGGCGCCTGAGTGGTCACTGATCAGCTGAGTGACCTCCAAGGCCATTTTCTCTCCTGTTGAACGCAGAAAGCTGAAATTTGAGAGGCAGGGTCAATGGAGAATGCTGAAGGCGCCTGAGTGGTCACTGATCAGCTGAGTGAGCTCCAAGGCCATTTTCTCTCCTGTTGAACGCAGGAAGCTGAAATTTGAGAAGCAGGGTCAATGGAGAATGCTGAAGGCGCCTGAGTGGTCACTGATCAGCTGAGTGACCTCCAAGGCCGTTTTCTCTCCTGTTGAACGCAGGAAGCTGAAATTTGAGAAGCAGGGTCAATGGAGAATGCTGAAGGCGCCTGAGTGGTCACTGATCAGCTGAGTTTCTCCATTGCGAGGGAAAAACATTAAACATGATTTAATGTTTTTCCCTCGCAAGGGAGAAATTGAACATTATACATTATGTCTTCGTAGTAAATGAATAACTCACTTACTTTTTTTTTCAATTTGTGCCAAACACACTTACAAACAAATAACTACTATTTGGTTTCAAGGAGAGCCGATCCGAACTGGATTTCGCAACCCCCTCCATCTGCAAGCAGATGGATAGAAGCCCGAAAACCCTAGGCGGGTGATCAAGGGAGTGGAAGGATCTCACCACCCGAGAGCCCCAGGGGAGCTAGTCATGACTATCAGCTCCCCTAGGTACCTGTTTGTATTAACACCACAGGTTAGGCCGAACCTTCTAGCTCGGCGGGTTGGCTTGGTTCTACCAACTAGACAGGTTGGTACCCGAGTTCATAACAGAACTCACATGCCGAGAGACATCTTCAGGGGGCAAGCCGTTGAGGAGGCCATCTCTCCCCTTGTAGCCTTCTTGGTACAAGCCCATGAAGTAGGGTTTGCTCAACCACGACCACCACAATCCGACCTCAACTGAGGGGCAGGCAGATGATGCTTTGACCGAGGTCAGTGCATCTGTAGCCTGGGGCTCCCCTCGCCCATGGTACTGGTAATTGAGATGAGTAATAAGCCTTTTACGGCATTACTGCTATCCCCGGAAGCCCGACCAGGTAACAGGCCCGGAAGCAGAGAATTTGTACCTGCTCCCTAACCGCTCCTGTCAGAGGCATATGCCAGAGCCCTAACATTAAGGGGGTACAGGAGAGGGAGGCATAATGCGCTGCGGTACCCATACCATACAAACAGCGGGAAAATGTTTTGATATAAACATTAAGCAGTATTACTGTTGTAACTTTAAAGCTACCTTGCCAAGATACCGATAGATCGGGGCCATCTTATACATTGATGTTGCTCAAAAGATACAGTGCCAAGATACTGGTGGTCGTGTTTCATTTGAGCAGAACCTTCGTCAAACTGATCAACATAAATTCTGAAAATTAGGTATAAAAAAACCATTCCTCCCAAATTAACAAGAATTTAAGGTAATTTCGCGAGATTTGTCTCCGAACATCCGAATTTGAACCATCATAACGAGCTCTTTCAAGAAGTTTCCTCCCAAATGAAGTATGAAATGAGGGTAATTTTGCAAGATTTGTCTTCAAATTTCTGAAATTGAATCATCATAATTTCTGGAATTTGTGATTTTTGATCGGCTGATGTTCCTCTAAAGCTACATTGACAAGTTAAGGGCTAAGTCTGTGCGGCGCGCTCAACTTGATGTCCTTTGAATGTCGTTGCGAGCAGAATAAATATCTCCAAACATATCCGTCCTCTATATGCGAGGACGTGAATATCTCCAAACATAATTTCCTCATTAAGTGCCTGTTATATGAACTGACCGAAAGCTCGACGAAGCAGGCAACGTTTTTTCCGATTATTGTTTTATTTCCCGACCATCTTCACCATATTATGGTGGTTCATCAAATTGAACCACTAAGTTTACCAATAGGTATCATTAAATAATGATGATCACCCATCTTCACCGTATAGTGGTTCATCTAAATGAGCCATCAAGTTTATCAATAACATTAAATGATGTTGATGATAAACAATTGAATCAGTCATTATGTTGGAAAGGTCAAATTTGTTCTATTCCAATAGGCGTTTTGGTTCAAGTAATCCTGAATTTAGGTATCTATAACAATTAACAATCTAACTCGGTCGGTCCTTACCTATTCCCATTACGATAAGTGAGGAACAAAATGCCATACTGATAGAAATTTTGGTCTAGAGTAAACTGTTGATTCGATGACTCTTTGAAGTCTAATCCGCTTATTCGCTGAGAATTCTACCAAAACCGTACCATAGTTTTATACCTATGGTTTTGCCCTAAAAATGGGTGTTGAATAGGTCAGACACTTAACCAATCTTTATGGAGTAAATTCGACCCCGAAATGTTCAAAATTTCAAATCGTTACACCCCCCCATTCTACCTTAAAAGTGGCTCCTTACATTAATATTGAATCAAGTGTTACAATTTAATGGGGTTAAACCAATTGCCCATTTGAGGCAAGAAAAAGCTTTTCTATGTACCTTTTGATACTCAAACTAGATGGGCTACCTCCTTCTTTTACAACTCACTTTCAACGTCTTTTTTTACATCATTAAAATTTCTTTAAAACTTGAAATTTTCGTATTTATTTCAAACAGGTCTTTTTATCGTTCATTTTCAACTTATCTCATTAGAGGGAAGCTCCGTGGGATGTTAAAGTTTGAGGAACTCCTGCACAAATCATTTCCGCAGGTAACAGCTGCAAAGGAAACAGAAAAGTGGTCTACTCGTTTTACAACGAATTAGCGAACTCAGCTTTAGCTAGCTGAAACTTTACTGCCGAAGATAAGTCTAACAACACTGATATAGTTTTCTGACAATAAGTGTTAGAAATGTAATATATTTAAAACGAAAATGTACTGTAATATAATGAAAACTTCTGCCAAGTTAGGTAGGTACTATATTGAGTTTAGTGCTAAGATTTGATTCTCCGTTTCTGGGAGATAACTGGGAGTGATTGGAGGAAAAAACGTCAGCTATTGAATGAAGAGATAATTAAACTTTTCTCTTGTCCTTCAGAACGCTGATATGTAGCACATACTGACTTTTTTCAGTAGATTTCGACAGATTTTATTCAAAATATCTCAGTAATATAACTATTATTACTATTGCTTTTCAAATAAAATTGAGTCCGTCGAATAGCAATTTGATGGTAGTTTTGCTGGTTTCCCTGTTTTCTAATCCCGGAATTGGACTCCAGTAATCCCTAAATCTCTGGATTGAAAAAATCTTCGAGGTTGGAAACCCTGGTGCAGTCACTGATGGGAATCATTGGAAGGGTATGGGAGGGAGGCAAATCAGTTGCGTCAACTATTTTCTTCTAGTTTATTAGACTGCAGGAAGTGGCTGGAAAGTACCTAGTTCGATCAGCTAAATGAATGATGCTTACTTGTCTCTTGTACGTACAATAGCGCTACAATATGGTTCACACTCCTCTGTGAAGTTGTTTAATATGTTATCTAGTGGAAATCAGCTCATCTGAATAGAATCATACTCCTTTGATAAAAGATGGACTGACGAAAGTTTTCGTTTAGTTAGTCATATACCAGTAAGCATCATCTTCCAATAAGTACTTGAAAAACGAGAGAATTGTATGGCCTGAAGTCTTGGTGACAATATTTATGCAATACGATCATGGTAAGCTGTCATAATATTGATCTCTCCTGGTGATTTTCTGTTTGTTGTCCTTTTGGGTCGATCCAATTAACCGAACACGACTTGGCTCTCTCCGATAATAGTTTTGAAGGTACCTATTTCCCAAGGTGTATTGTGGAGAATAACAGGATCGCTTCGACCCGGCCTCCTACCTGCTCTTCTCCTGATTCAACGCCAAAATAAAAAGCATCTTTATGAGCCTTTCTCATTAAACATAGGCCGATATCGCTGGTAAAAGAGAGGAAAATACCCGAGTTTTTGTCAGTCTTGTTCGTTCCCCTCATGAACGAATTTGTTTCAACCTTTATTGCTAGATGATATGAGTGTCATGTGACTTGATTATTCTCCCCGTCGCTGGAATTCACATGACTTTCTCACCGAAGTCATCAAATCATTTTGTATGCGAGTGTACCGTTAAATGATCTTAAAAAAGTTTACATAATTAAATTTGCCACTTATCCGTGAGTCTCGACCATTCTGATTTAATGTAAGGATGGTTTTGAGAGATATATACCTTTATGGATTACCTACATGTTTTTCAGCTAAATGAGTGAATCAAGGTTTATTATTGATCGTCAAGTAAATAAACAGTTATAAATAGATCCTTTTTGGCTTCAACTAAACATAATTCGGTTTGATCATGAAGACTTTCAGTGATGGTTCCATAATCTTCGTTGTGGACAAGAAGAACACAACGTTGTGTGTTTGAGTAATTATATTGATGGAAAAAGTCTGTAACACGGTGGCATACCGCAAACTGATTGTTGTAGCGATATCACGAGAGGAGTTCGTGAAAATTGGGTCGAGCTGACCTAAGCAGTTCCACCAAACTGCCTTGTAACACATGAGGTAGACGTACAATTTTTTGTAGTTCCAATTCTTGGAAGTAGGAACATAGATACACTCACGGTCTGAGACTAACACACCTCCCTTTTTCTGGTATGATCGAAGAGGTTGAATGTTAATATTTTCTCTCTTCTAAACAATAAAAAAAGTGCCAAATGGCACATAGCTTTCTCGTATCCATAACCCGATTGTACAGATGATCCGATGCATAGTAGATAATCACAAAAATTCAATCATCACATGACGATGACATAAGGAACCATGACATTGGAACCATATGAACTAGGAACCATATGAACGATGACATTGTAAGGAACCATCCGGAATCTCAACCTCACGACCCCAGAAAATCCCCTCGAAATCGAATAAAAACTTAGCAGAAATAACTTAGAACTGAAGAAGTTATGCTTCAAGATAAAATTTATAAGAGACCTGAAATGTTCATGAATTCGGGTGGAAATGCAGAAGTTATGGCTGTTACAAGAGTTTTAATTTTGCGCATGCACAGAGGCTACTATCAATTCAGGGGCGATGCTACACGCCAACCCGCTCAGTCTCTGAAAATTTCATCAAAATCAGACACCGATCACGCACAGACCGATAGCCAAGGAACCATTGTTCAGGGTTCAGGAAGTTCTAAAAAGTAAAATGCGAATGGAAATTTCGAAAAAACTTTTGGAAATCTCTGCTTCTGTTACCTTGGTAGGTAGGTATAGGTACTTGGAAGCAAAAATTTAATTGATTGCCAAATTAGGTATAAATATTTGAACAATTAATTAATGTTGGGTGTTTTCCCTAAAATTGAGGGAACTGTTTTTTATTTTACATATTGCTTCCGAGTCTACTTGGGTAACGGAAGCTTTGTTTTCACTTTTCAAGGTTGAAAAAAAAATCCTCCAAAATCAAAATTGCCACTCGCGTTTTACGTTTCAGACCATCCCGAACAATTTTGGTTTCGTGTCTGCCTGTCGTGAAATCCTTGTAACGGGCATAGGATACGAAGGGCCTAACTATACGAAGTTATGGTCCGATTTCAATGAAATTTTCAGGGAGTGTGCGAGTTGGCGTGAAGTTGGTGAACTATGAAAATCATCACCATCGGACTTGTAGTAGCCTCAGCGCATGCGCAGACGTGAAATCCTTGCCACAGTCATAACTACATTTCTCACCCGATTTCGATGAAATTTTCTAGTATTATGCGGGTTGGCGTTTAGATGGTCCCCTTTGAAACTCATCACCCCCGGACTGATAGTAGCCGCTGCGCATGCGCTAACGTGGAATCCTTGCCACAGCCATAACTTCTACATTTCTCATCCGATTTCGATGCAATTTGCTAGTACCTATTATGCGGGTTGGCGTGTGGATGGTCCCCTATGAAAATCGTTGCCCCCAGACTGATAGCCACTGCGCATGCGCAAACGTGTATTTCCTTATTTCAACTTCTACATTTCCCTTCTGACTTCGATGAAATTTTCAGGAATTATGCGAGTTGGGGTGGAGATGGTCCCCTTTGAAAATCAAAGTTTTTTTGCGCATGCGCAAACGTGTAGAGTCCCCTCTAAGGGCTGTGCAAGGTACCTATAAATAGATGTTTTGAGATTAACTACCTACTAGTAAGTAAAGTAAAGTTAACAACCATTTCAGGCTGGATTTTCGTCCGACTGCCATTCCTGGCGTCACGGATGTCATCAGCTGTCTTTCAAAGGGAAGATCAGAATTTGTTCTGATGATTTCGCTCATGGCTTCCTATTGGCCTCACCGCCCTGGGTTGGGACGAGGGGGAACTGCGACTGGCTTACCCAAAAATGTGCTCCCGAGGTGAGCCTCGAACTCACGGCCGCCACCGGGCCGAGTCTCGTCTTCAGAGACACATGCCGGAACTCGCTTGGCCACAGCTGAACCCCGTTAACTACCTACTCTGTAACGGATCATCTATACAATCGGGTTATAGATAGAGGAAGCTATGTGTCACACCCACTTGGCAGACGTTCTGCTTCCGAGTCTTCCAAGGTAGCGAAAGCTTTGTTTTCACTTTTCGAGGTTGAAAAAAAAATGTTGTCCAAAATCAAAATTTCAATTCGCGTTTTACGTTTTAGACCTTTTTGAATAATTTTCCTATAGTGTATTTCATTGTTACAGCCATGACTTCTACATTTCCCGTCTGATTTCGATGAAATTTTCAGGAATTATGCGAGTTGGGGTGGAGATGGTCCTTTATGAAAATCGTGGCCCCCAATTATTTGCATGCGCAAACGTGAAATCCTAGTAACAACCATCACTTCTACATTTTTCTACAGTAGTCAGAGGTTGGTTATCTATACAGTCGGGTTATGGATACGAGGAAGCTATGTGCCACACCCACTTGGCACACGTTTTTCCTTTGTTTAGCTCATCAAAAATTAGGTAGTAACAGAAGTGTCTATTATAATTATGAGTCACTTTTTTTGTTATTTTTCAAGCTTAAGGGATCGTATATGAATTTTATTCACTTCAAACCTTTATAGTTTGAGATCGACTTTTAACCCACCAACTCAACGAACATATGCTAAGTTGGTTGGTTAGCACTTTCTTCACATTTTGAAGTTTCATTGTTTCAGTTATGCCTTTTACAAGGAATTGACCACAGACAGAAACGGAACCAAAGTTGAAAAAAAAGCTCTGAAACGCAAAATTCGAATGGAATTTTTGATTCTGAATGGCCCATATTTTATGACCTGCAGAACAAAGCTTTTCAATCTTCGATTGTGAAGAAGTGAAAAGAGTTTTCAACCATGATTTGACCACATGTTCACCCTGAAAATTTGGTTTAGAAAATCACCTTGTACTAAATTTTACCAGGCAAAGCAGTTTTCCCTAACCAACCTTATCGTTTCTTTACAACATCGAAGAAATAAATAAGTGTAAAATACCTGCAATATCTCGTATAAATAAATGGATGAAGATGAAACAAGTTGAACGATGACTTTTCAAACGTCTTTGAAAGAGGATGTCGGTCCAACTTGAGAGTCCTTTGAGTTTTACACCAACTTTGCTCCAACTTTTATCTAAGTATAAGGTGCGCTTCATTGAACGCCGTTTCATTTCGTATATTTGTCCGAACCTTAGACATATTTAAGACTTATTTACCATCCCCAGTTGAAGGAAATCGATGAAATGAAATTGAGGTTTTTCAAAGAACTCCTTAGAAACAGAGTTGTAAAGTAATGATTACTTTGAGTAATGATTACTTTTCAAAATTACTTTTCTTATTAGCAATGAAATGAGTGAAGTGATTATGATTATGTACACATAAAACCAATAACTGGGGTTTTAAGAGACACTTTAATCCAAAGTAATTACCATTACCCATTCCTGTAATGGGAATGGAATTTTCAATTACTTTTTCCAATTCCTTGTAATGGTAATGGTTTTTCCAATTCTTCATTACTCGTAGTTGGATAAGTAATGGGTCCTTCCAATTACCCTTTACAGGAAGAGTAATGGGAACCCATTCCCATTACCACCATTCAATCAGTTAGTTGACCATCCTCCAATTCATAGGGGACCATCCTCCAATTCATAGGGGACCGTTCCCAAATTCCTTGGGAACCACCCTCCCAATTCATAGGGGACCATCCCACCATCCTATTCGTTGGGGACCATCCTCCAATTCATAGGGGATTATTCCAAAACTCCTTGGGGTCTACCCTCCCAATTCATACTGGGCCATCCCACCATCCAATTCGTTGGGGACCATCCCACAATTCATAGGGGACCATTCCCAAATTCCTTGGGGACCACCCTCCCGAATTATAGGGCACCATCCCACCATCCAATTCGTTGGGGATCTTCTTTAAATTCATAGGGGACCACCCACCCGATTAGAAGGATTGGAGGATGGTCCCCTATGAATTGGGAGGGTGGTCCCCAAGGAATTTGGGAATGGTCCCCTATGAATTGGAGGATGGTCCCTTATGAATTGGAGGATGTTCAACTTACTGATTGAATGGTGGTATTGGGGAATGGGTTCCCATTACTCATTATTCTTCCTGTAATGGGTAATTGGAAGGACCCATTACTTTTTCCAACTAAGAGTAATGGGGAATTGGAAAAACCATTACCATTTCAAGGAATTGGAAAAAGTAATTGAAAATTCCATTCCCATTACAGGAATGGGTAATGGTAATGGCAATTACTTTGTTCCTAAAGTAATTGGAATTGGTAATGGGAATTGGAATTCCTATTTTAACAGCTCTGCTTAGAAATAACTCGGGTCACAGGACTGAATTGGTATAACTGCACCCTGCCTTATTGACTTACTTATTATGATGCAATATGAGATATATTATCGCACAGTTCCCGCATGGTTTTAGAATACACTCGAATGATCTATCCATCACGATATTCTGTTTGTTCAAATTATACTGAGAAACCGTTTCACCCAAACGTTTCGCTTTTTGTTTACGATTATATTGATGATTATTGGTTTTTTTCAATTGTGGCTCATACTTATTGTTATACATACAATACAATCAACAAGCGATCTGCTTCAGCCCTTATCAGCCCTCCTAATTGATTCATATTCGCTATTATATCGTAATAAATTTATGTTTCTTGAAAATGGCTTTTTCAAGTGCTCCGATCGCAATGAAATTCATTCGTAGGAGACCGTCTTGGGCATATCCCGCACGAACCCTGAAACTTTCATCAAAATTGGACCAAAAGTTGGGCAGTTTTTCCCGGGGCATGAATTTGACCAGAGACAGGCGTAAGACCAACGATAGACAGGCGTACGAATAACGATAGACAGGCGTGGAACCAAAGTTGCTCAGAAAACTCCGAAGCGCAGAATGCAAGTGGAAATTTTGATTTTAACAAATTCGTTTGCTCTGATGCACGAATACAAAGCTTCCCTACCTTCAGTAGTAAGAGCGCGAAAACCCCTGCATGATTGCAGTACGTAGGTTGATCGTGTTCTTGTTGTTGGAGTTGGAATTAATACGAGGAGATTTGTCCACCTATGCTGGTTGTGGCACTAGCGTGAGGCTTTCAAGCCCCGTTCATATATTGGTTAGCACTTGGAAAAGTATCCAGTACCTTCCAATTCGAATCTTTGAAATCCGAATAGTTTTTACTGGACACCGTGAAGGTATGCGGATGCAGGGCTCAGCACTCTGAATTTCAGCTAACGAGGGAGAAAAGAATAGCGAACCTACCTAGTGGTAGACATAATAGGGCGCAGAGTGGTGAAGGTAAAGAAGTGTCTTCACAGCCTCGCGAAAGTGGGAGAAAACCGATATGCCTGCAGCCGTTCATTTGGGGCGTAAAATCAAATATGTAGGTCATTTTCCAGCTGCTCTCTGACTGTACTCGCAGGGTGACCTCTAATCTAGAAAACCTATCAATAGGGTGTAACTGTTTTTGCTGTAGAAAGGTAATTCAAAATTTGTGTATTATCGCTCACTAGTTAGAATTGAATGCACGGAGTACTAAAAAAACTGGTTTTTGTTCTTTTTAGTAAATTTTCGATTATAATCAAAATTTTGACCTCAAAAAGTTTTGTTATGAAAAACTTTTTCCATGGTAACTTGGTAGGTACATGAACGAACCAAAATTGTTGTTCAATTCATCACGTGCGTTCAGGAAACACAAAATACAAAGTATTCCTAGTGTTTCTACGTAATTCTGACTAAATTTGCCGTTTTTCCAGGTAGTTCAATACTACAACCCAAGATGGCGTTCGCCGGGTTGAAGAAACAAATCAACAAATGCAACCAAGTGAGTACTTAGTATAATTTATAAAGTTATCACCATCATTGCAATTTGTTGTAAGTTATCCTGATCAGTACCTTATACCTTATATCTTAGTACTCGTATGTATTTCGTTGTTCAGATTCCTCGGCGTTCAATTGCTTTCAATGTTTTTCACAGTACATGACGGAGAAAATGGGAGGAGCTGAGGGGACGAAACTCGATGTGGATTTCGTGGATATGGAACGGGTAAGTCATAAAATAACTTGGTATGTTTAGGATTCAATTAATAATGTGCGTCTCTTTCTAAATTTAAATTTAAATCGGATGAGATATTTATAATGTTGTTAAAGACTTCCCTTTTTTTATTAAATCCTGGATGTTTATTGTCATACGCGTAATAATTACGAGTATGACAATATGAAATTCGTACATATATGAAATTTGTGTTTTAGAGTTTTTCTATTGAACTCCTTCTATAGGCGTTGATTCGTCCCATCCAAAACTACCAGTTCTTAACAAAACTGATACTATTAAGCAAAGCTACTACTTGAAACACTGTGATTCAACTTTATATACACTTTTATTTGCCAATTCATTCAAATTGTATACCACTTTTCTCAATCTAATTTATTGTTCCGTTACTAATTCATCAGTTTCACAGACTGAATTGAGTAGTTTCATTGACAGGGAACCAGTTCATCAAACGGATTAATTGGTAGGTTGCTTCATAGTTGCTTCAGAGAGTTGCTTGTCACAAATAATAACAAAATGTAATATATAGGGTGTCACCCTTTCGGCCAGGGTTCGATTTTACAACTAATTTGCGATTTTTTTGTCTCTTGACTTCTTTTTAACCCCCTTAAAATCCGACTCTTTTCACTTTTAAGATGTTTTTCGTATTTTCGACCTTACGCCATTAAAACAGCCATAACTCCTTTATTTTTCAGTCAAAATTCAAATATAATTTCACCGTTGGAAAGAGCGTTAAATTCTCTTTCTCCCTAGTGCTAAATAAAACTTTTTAATGAAGACTCAAATGTGGAAAAATGACCCCGAATAGTAAAATCTCGGAAATATACAGTTTTTTCAAACGTTTGTAAGCCCAGCTGAAACTGCCGGTTAATTTCCCTCTGTAACTCCTTCAGTTGATCCAAAAACTCAGCTTTTCAACGTTATGGTCAGAATTGTTTCCAATATTTTTATTAGCGGAGAAAACCGCGCTTGAATGCGAAAAACCTTAATTTTTTTCAATGAAATCGACAGTTTGACGTGAGGATGCGGGGGTCTCCTCCGCCGCCGTTCCTCTCACTCTCCATCCATTAATTAAATAGGTACAGTAATTAGGCTGACATTATAGAAAAAATATTGAATCTCAAAGTTTTTTGTTTTGGTTTGAAACTGATTTTATTCACTACAAATTAACGACATTTCCATTTTTCTCTTGATTTACTTAGGTAGGTACCTATTCTTTCTTTCTGCCGCATGTGTTATGATGCTCTGTGTTGAAATTCGTTAAAATAACGTGGATAAATCTATGATCGTATGTTTAGAAAACGGATGTTACCTACGAATTGGTTGAAGAACTTCAGCTGAAAACTAAAGAATACCTTCAACCGAACCCAACTGCCCGAGCAAAGATGGCCGCTGTGAAGGGGATCAGCAAGCTGAGCGGGCAGGCCAAAGCAAGCACTTACCCACAACCTGAGGGCACTCTCGGGGAGTGCATGGTCATGTACGGAAAGAAGCTTGGAGACGACAGCTACTTCGGTAAGTAGCGTTTGCGTAGAGAATCTAGTGGAAGTAGCCCATTGTATCTACTTATATTCATGGATCTACTTCATGAGTTGATTTGTTGATTTCTAGGTCAGGCACTTTTTGAAATGGGTGAAGCCATGAAGCAGATGGCTGACGTAAAATACTCACTTGATGACAACACTAAGCAAAACTTCCTTGAGCCACTTCATCATCTCCAAACTAAAGATTTGAAAGAAGTCATGGTAAATTATAGAAATTAAATTTTAATCTAATCGTGAATCGTTATTATCCATTCCACATGGAATTCACCCCTTTTCTCTGTTTCATGGCGTAACCAGCATCACAGGAAAAAGCTACAAGGGCGTAGACTCGATTTTGACTGCAAACGAAGGAAGCAGGCTAAAGGTAAATTTCTTTTCATCATTTTCCCCTCGTTATAGCGGGGTAAATTTTTGGTAATTGAATAATAAATACCTATATTTCATAATTAGACTTGGTTACCTTCTTCTATTTAGATTCTCACTCCAAGACCGCTAGTGAGTCCGTTCATTTATATTTTTGAAAGCACTTATAAATCGCTAGACCAAAACTACATAACTAGATGATATGATCCTGATGTTTTATAACATAGATAGCATTTTTTACCTTTACCTACGCCTTCATCAAATTTTTACCAAAAAGTAGTCCCATCTTGTTTTATTGATCGTCAGTTCGTCGTATCATAACGTAGTTTTTTTATGTTCAACCCAACCATGTTACATTTATTTATTTAACAAGTTTTTCGTGCCGTTTTAGTTATAATTTCACTATTTCAATTTATTATTGTCTACAGTCAATGTTTGTGAATTTAAGTTGTATTATAAAATTCAATTCATGAATGTACCTACCTCAACGTTTGAGTCAGGCATTCTTGCTTTAATCGGCGGACCACCTTCAAACACATTTGCTCGGCTTTCTAAATTGAAGTTCTGTAGTTTTCTTTTTTTATGCTTTATGCTTCACGTGATTTACAATAATAATTAGACATAATGGATTGAATTGTTATGCATCAGGCTAACAGCTGCTAGTACAGTTTGAACATAATGCGTTGTTTTCTTGACTCATGATATTTTGTTGTTTCATCTTTTTATTTAATTTTGTTGGATTTAATTTAGGTGAGTCTACTTACATCTATTTTTCTTTCTATAATGTATGTTTGTTGTTTACCCCGTAGTTTTTATTTCAACATTCGTTAAGGTTCCCATTTACGTACTTTTACTTTTTTTTGTTATGAATTTTGACTTATTTTGTTTTTTCTGTTTTTTTCTTCTTTTTGTTCGTTTGGTTGGTTTTCATAAATTGTGCTGTCCACCTATGAAACCTCCAAACAACACACAGGATCTAACATTACAGATGATGAAATCAAAATGGCCGAAGAGAAATTCGCCGAGTCTCTTCATCTGGCCCAAATGGGGATGTTCAATCTTCTCGAAAACGACGTGAGTTTGCATTTACTTGGAATTTTAAGGTACTTCATTTTTCTGTGGTAGTTGATATCTTAGTTGATTCAAGTAAGGACCACCAATGCACTCTACCTAGTCTCTGTACCTACCTATTTTATTTGACAGAATGGTCCTTGTTTAGATTTGTCAATTACTATTTTTCAGGTTGAACAAATTTCTCAGTTAGCTACTTTCGCAGAAGGTCTTCTTGAATATCATCGACAGTGCACAGAGATCCTGCAGGTCATTACTGAAACTTTGAATGAAAAGTAAGTGGAGTCCGAATGAAAGAATTCTTCACCTTACTAGGTACTGGAAAACTTACGTATCGCTATATGAGTGGCTTCGAATCAAAGACTATCATCGTTTCCTAATCCAATGTTTAGTTCAAAGACGAGTCTGACTCTGACACGACTCTGAGAAAATAAAATCTCGACCACCTTGTATACTCATTTTTTTTTGGTGATCGGTTTCAAAATTTTCATTATTTTTATTTGCCTATTTATTATAATATACTTTTTATTAAATAAATGATAGTGAATAAAATTAGTCAGAAACACTGCAAATTATTACACAAAGATTTATTATCGCCATTACCAGTAGCTACCAAACATATTTTCCCTTCACAATCAAGTTTATTTGGAAGAAATTAATAAATGTTTCACTTTCATTTCGAAGAAAGAATGAGTTGTGTGTGCCTTCATTAGGAAATTAGAATACTGGTTGCTGAGTACGCAAAACTGAATACGACCCGAAGATACGAACAACGATCGCATTTTGATGAAATATAAATTTGAACAGAGATTAGGGCTCTTTTGAGATTCACACTCATGTTTCTGATTTATCGTAAGTCCAACTTAAGTTCTCATAGGGAGCGAAGATTTGGTCCTTTAGAGCTCCGGATGGTCTCATTCGATTCTAAAAATTCGATACTATTTTAAATTGATAAAAAAGCAATACCTTCATATCAAACGCTTTTGAGCTAGGGCGTTTTGAAAATTTCAACCCTTAGAAGTAACTGACATCAACCAAAACCTTCGGGGCACAACTAGATCCAAAATGGAGTTCATACTATATTATACAGGGTGTTTCACGAAAAGGTTACACCCCCCTTCATTTCCGCAAAATACAGCGTAAAAAATTCCGATCAACGCAATTCTTCATGATTTTTTTGTGAGGATCTCAGGAAAAATACTTTTGCGCAAAAAAGTTGTGCGGAATTGACACTAACTTCATTTTTTCAAATGGAACCCCCCCCCCCCTTTTTTTTTTTATTACAGATTCGGATTCTACGCAAAATTTCATGGAAAATTCATACCCGAATCGATTTTTTTCATTGCGCGCAACCTGGCTTTTTGAACGCTCTAAGTTGCGCAACTCCACAATTGCGCAAAAATTAGGTTTTGGATAACCCTAAGTGTGGCACATGATTTTTCATCATTTTTTTACGCTGAATCACCAGGTGTCATCCGTTTTTCAATTTGACTGGAATTTTTCTAAATGGCGGCCAAAAATTCGGTTGTTATTAGCGGAAAAATCGCTCTTTTTAAATCGTTATGAGTTTTTAGGCAATTTTATTCAGTTCAAGCATGATCGTGCTGCCAGTTTTTATTTTTAACTCCACCGTAGACAGCCCCAAGCCCGTGGTTCAAAAGGAGGTGAGAAAATAAAAAATAAACATGATTTCGACCACAAAACTGATGTTTTCGTGAAATAAATGTTGATTTTTCCTCTTGAAATCTTGGTCTTCCTCAAAACGGATGACATCCTATGATTCAGCGTCAAAAAATGATGAAAAAAGATGTGCCACACTTCTCTCCAAAACCTAATTTTGGCGCAATTGTGGAGTTGCGCAACTTAGAGCGTTCAAAAAGCTAGGTTGCGCGCAATAAAAAAAATCGATTCGGGTATGAATTTTTCATGAAATTTTGCGTAGAATCCGAATCTGTAATAAAAAACGTCTGCCAAGTTGGGTGGGCAGTATAGCTTCCTCACTCATTGTAACATGGACGTATAGAATCAGTTGGCGAAAACTCGGCGCGGCGCGCCTCGGCGGGGGCTTCGCCCCCTGCACCCCCGGATGATTTCCGCTTAGAGCCTAATGGCTAAAATGTGACATACCTTGAAAAGGTTTTTGCTCCCTCTCCCTCTTTATCTTTCTTCCACTGTAATATTTAAGCTCACTCAGCTGATCAGTGACCACTCAGGCACCTTCAGCATTCTCCATTGACCCTGCCTCTCAAATTTCAGCTTCCTGCGTTCAACAGGAGAGAAAATGGCCTTGGAGCTCACTCAGCTGATCAGTGATCACTCAGGCGCCTTCAGCATTCTCCATTGCATGCGCAGCGGCTATTGCTTGACCAATTTGATTGAAACTTATAGGGTGTCTCTCAGAAGTTAGTCCCTAACTAACCTCCAAATTTGAGCAAAATCGGTTAATTAGAAACCGAGAAACCGAGGTTCCAGGAAATTCACGTTTGCGCATGCGCACTCGCTCCTATTGGTCCGAAGGTGCTGAAATGTATAGGGGACCGTCTAGGACCTAACCCGCACAATCCCTGATACAGGTTAGTATAGTTTTGCCCGGGACAAGGATTGACCACAGACAGACAGACAGACCGACAGACAGACAGACAGACACGGAACCAAAATTGTTCGGGAAGCTCTAAAACGCAAAAAGCAAGTGGAAATTTTGATTTTGGAGGACATTTTTTTTCACTTCTTTCACGAATACAAAGCTTCCCTACCTTCGGTAGTGAGGAAGCAAAAAAGGGAGGGGGGGGGGGTTCCATTTGAAAAAATGAAGTTAGTGTCAATTCCGCACGATTGCGCGCAACTTTTTTGCGCAAAAGTATTTTTCCTGAGATCCTCTCAAAAAATCATGAAGAATTGCGTTGATCGGAATTTTTTACGCTGTATTTTGCGGAAATGAAGGGGGGTGTTACCTTTTCGTGAAACACCCTTTATACCAAATTATTTGGTTTATTATTATTATACCAAATTTAATCAAAATCGGTACGTGGTAACTAAATAAAGTGCCGCGGATGGAAGGCAAAATTTTTATTCGATTTTCGAAGTCTACATACCTACCATGAAACGTAAACCAACAAATTTTGAGGGGGTTAACAATTTTTTCTTCGTTGATTCAAAAGGTTCGTTATTAAAAATAATATACCAAAAAAGTAGTTGCTTAAAATTAACCTCTATACCATTAAGTGATAATATCAGATATTATCTGCTCTGACCAGTATATTCTTAATAATATACATTATTTAACTGCCGGCTAATCTCATCTTTTGTTTCAAGGCGCAACGAAGCCGCTAGTCGACCTAAGGCCGAATTCGTCCCCAAAACTTTGGCGGATCTAGACGTATTGGATGTCAACGGTATGAGTACTTTCCATATCCCGTCAGCTCCCCAAGACCATGAACCTTGGTCTATGCCCGCGCTGCAGAGGATCCCCAGCAGAGGTTTGATCTAGAACATTGGCTTTGTGGGAACATTGGTGTGTGGTGCTTGGCATTTACTAATAACCCTACTAATCCTATCCAACTCTCCTTATTCTTTTGTTTCTCCTTTGATATCAACTCCTACCAATTCTCACTTGGTGGTGGTATAGCGGTGCTTCTTTAAATATCATCATTTTTCATTTTATAATTCATACTTAACATCTGTATCGAATGGTTTACTAAGTGTGAGTTGTTGATTGCACTTTGATGACTGATCAGGAATATCATCTAGTCACTTGCTCAACTAGACATGACATGCTGCTCCATTTACATAACACTATCTTGCTTCAAAATTGTTTTCCCCTCAAAAGGCAAATTAACATTTTAACTAACCAAACTCACAGAATTGACTTGTGGGGAGACTCTTTTGCCCTTTGAAATTTGATATTTTTACCGACTGCTGGGACTCCTACTATGCTATCTTAAGCATTAGGAGCATGGGTGCGCTTCATCGAATCAGAGAGCTTTGATTCGAAACTTCTCAATGGCCACCGATTCTTAAATAACCTACTCAGTGGAAAGTAGTATTTTTGCTCAATTCCCACCAATTCCCTCGTACAGGTTTGGTTAGCTCAAGCTATAGGTAGTTCTCGATGCTAGTAAATAAGTTGAGACCTAAGAATAAGTTGAGGGATCATGAAGGCTGAGCAGGAGGTGGAGGTAGTGGATGCGTCTCTCTCTATCCTAACTGGAAAGAAACCCAGTATCCCAGAGTCATCTGGGAGGTTCCATCCTCTTATTCGATTAGACCTCGACCATACTAAGTCGGAAATTCGCGAAAGGCTGTGATTTTCAGACTGTTCTCTTTGCTGTTTTATTCGAAAAACCAAATTGATACGTTGCCCCGTATAGGGTACGATAGTAATTAATCAATACGTTGTAAGTAAACTAGTTTATTCTAAGTAGGTAAGTAATACGCAATTGCCAATTGTTCATTGTATTTGCTTTATATGAGCTCAACTACCAACTTATTATCCAAAGCAGTCGTCATAATATTTTTGAGAAGAAGGTCGTTGAAATTAAATGAGGAATTTCACCGAATTCTGTTTGCATTTTTCCTGAATAGTTAATGGTGTGGGATGTATGAAAATCGGGTTGATTTCGGAAAATAAGTCTCCTGTTATTTTTGGGAGACAATCAAAATTTTTGATTTCAAAACTAACCGGGAAAACGGACGTGAAGCGGGAACGCTCGCTGATTGGGCTGTTTGGATCGCCGTCTCCTCCCAGTGTTGCCCGATGGAATGACAAAATCTTGTTTTCTAAGAGAAAAATTATCAAACAAAAATAGGGGAAACCTAATTTTCCCCCATCTTGCTTTTTATATTTTTTTCTTCAGTTTTTCGATTTCAAACTTTACTGTTTCGTGAAATTTTGCATCTGGGGACTATAGAATTCTCGATCTCAGCGCTTCAAGCGGCCATAAATGAACTATTCCAGGATGACGTCATTTTCCCGGTTTTTTTAAACATTCTTATTTTCTACACTGTTTTGTTTATTCGTAAATTAGGAAGTTCGGGCTGAAAGTTTGCCTTAGGAGGTTTTTCGAGGTGCTGAATCCGATTTTGGGGTCAAAAATAGGAAATTCCGACATGGTGAAATTCCTCATTGTTCACACTTTAAATGTAGAATAAAAAGTAGGTACTCCTATTAGGAATCTTGACTGAGATGCTGAGTGAACGAAATTTTTTGTAAATTTATTCTTGAAACTTGCATTAAATCAGGTTTTAAAAACTATACTGGCACCCATAGCTTTCCTCACCTTTCAATATTTCCCACTCAGTTTTTTTTTTTTTTTGGGTTTAAATGATAATCACCACCCGAAAATCGTTTCATCCTCAAGAATTAGAAGTCATGGTATTGGGGATTCTGATTTTTTCTGCATGAATAGTTGAGACAACTAAGGATTCTTCTGATTTCAACACTAGTTTTTTGTAATATGAAAGTTCTTGATTTTATATCTCACGAACAGTAAAAATTCGAGCCGCTGTCCCTTCTCGTATCATTAGATGAGGGTCTTCATCTCGAATTTTTGAAAAAGGTTGATACTGGAAAAATTATTTCTATTCCTACTACTGGAAGCTGTTTAAAAATTTGTGAAATAACACATTTTTTCTAATGAAAAATTCTAAACCTGTTTTGTTTGAACATAAAGCATCATCTTGACCTATTATCATCTAATCTTTGCCAAGAAGTATATTACTAACCAAGTACCAAGAAAATTAATTTAACATTTTTTTTTCTATTCTGTAGTGAATTTATGCGATTGTTGTTGGTAGGTATCTAACGATTTGAAGACCACAGGGGAAGAACTCACCAAGTCGATTTTTTGCGAAAAATAGTTTATGACGGTGCCTTATAGATTTTTTCACGGCGGACTCGATGGTGACAACCAAAATGGGCAAAAACGATCCAATATAAGAGAAAAATGCGAGAAACGAAACACCGTACAGGGAAGAACGTGCCAACTTTCAGGCTCCCTCCCCCAGGTCGTATTCCCCTACCTGATGGATCTTTGTGATTCACGCATTCGTGCGGTTTTCCTGGGTTTCACAGTATTATTTTCGATTGTTAGCGGCGATAAATATTATTTTCTTCATACCAATAAGTTTATTTGAGATAGACACTAGTGTTTGTTTTCTTGAAAACGGTAAAACTGTTCTTGTTTTTGTTGGCGAAAATTGTTTTGTTTTCGTGGAAGTGAATATGGAACAGGAAAGCGAGGAAGATGGGATTAATCTTGTTACCACCAAGAAGAGAAAATCTACTGGAAGGATGCGGGATGTGGCTCAGTCCTATTTCAAGAAGTTGAAGATCAAAAAATGAAAACACGTGTCTTGAGTTTTTTGCTAATTTTTTCAGAACAAAGGGTTTTTTTTATTTTTAAAAATACAAAAATCAGTTTCCTCAAATTTTATTAAATGAACATTTTTTTCAAAATCAATGTTAATGTCCTTAATTTTTTTTTGTAATACCTACACCTTTTTTGTAAGAACAAAAATGAATTTCCTGGATTTTATTCTATTAAAATATTTTGCAAAACTTTTGAAAATACCTAATCATTATATATATTATTAAAATGTCACGAAACCGTTATGTCCTGATAAAGAGAGAAATCTTATGGCAGGATACTATGAATATGTTATGGTGGGATCCTCCTCCCGAAGCTGACCTTCCTATTTGTCGGAAGACACGGTATTTGCAAAGGAACAACACTTCCGAATTGTAAACTAATTTTATTACCTGAAGAGACTGTACTATTTCAGAAACGGAACTCGAGTTAGCGATACTCCCCCTCGGACAGTATTTACTACAAATTTGATATCAAAATGATCACATGACACCTCAAAGGTTCACACTCAAGCGAGATACTACGATAACTGTTCGCACAGAACTGAAGGAGGGCTTAACAGGTGCCCCCTCTCTTCTCTCAATAGTTTCAAAACCTGTCACGAGGGGATTTACGAGCAGCTTGTGACGACACTACTGTGTTTTCGAGTTTCAAATAGTAACAATTGTTTAAAATAACAATGTCAGTAAATCTGATGATAATGCAAGTGAAATGGAAAACGTTCAATCTGGTTCAATCAGGGTTTCAGTCTTCGTTTTCATCAATCCATCACACGGCGATCCTGACGTTGCTTCCGTCCTCGGGAGCTCAGTTCACCTAGGGGACCAGACACAGCCCATTAGTGAAGAGAATATCAGCCTACTCCCGTCTCCATAAGTGAAGGGTTTCCCCTTCAGGCAAACAATTCAAAATAACAGCTTAGAACTGGCAAGTAAATTAATGCACATGCACAGTGGAGGTTGGAGGCACGAGGAAAATTTCAATGAACAAACAATTCCAAGTAACAAACAAATTGTGCAAGGAGGTACAGGAATTATCCTTTGATCAATATATTCGAGCCAGGTGAATCCAGTCGTTAGTAATCATTAAAAGCAACTCGTTCAAAAGGAACTCATTCAAAAGAACTTCTTGGGAAGGTTGTCTATCTCACTTGGGCTTGACAGTCACACTATCAGAAAAGTAATGACTGTAAGACGTAGACCACGTAAAGGGAAGGACATAGAACAAGGGTCCAACTATGACGCAGCCAACGTAAGGGTGCCAAGCAAGGTAGACTCCAGCCCACATTCCAAAATTAGACTCATACTTGACTGAGAAAATGATTATGATGATCACTGAGAAGACTTGGGGATCCAAAGTCAACATAGGTGGGATAGTCCACATTCAACATGATGATCACTGAGAAGACTTGGGGATCCAAAGTCAACATAGGTGGAATAATCCACATTCAACAAAATAACAAGACTGGGCGAATCCACAGTCACCTTGGAAGAGCAGTGGGTAGTCCACTATGAACAAAAACAGTCAAGAAAGTCAAAATTACTTCGATAAATCCCTGCTATCATCAGGGATAGTGCTAGAGCCATCAAACTTAGGAGCCTTGCGCAACTGTTCGTGAGGGTATTTCAAGTACTTCCTTGATCCTCCAGAAACATACTGCAATAAGTAGCGGTCATTTGGTAAAACTTTAACAATTTAATATGGTCCTCGATAAGCGTTATCCAATATGATTAGATTCCTCGCCTCCATCTGTGCAAAAACCAAATCGTTTTCATGAAACCTCACAACTTCAAGTTTTCCGCTGTCAAATCGACTTATGCATCAATCGAGTAGCAGTGCTTCTCGATGAATACAGTGCTTCTAAGGTTTTTTTTTTTTTTCATATCCAAAATGGAAAAAGAGATTCGTGTACATTGTTGACAACAGCATAACGTAGTGAATGTTGTACAATGTGAAGATATCTTGTGCGTGTATGTCTCTGTACTTTCCTACACAAAACTCTTCCATGAATTTCATAAGTGTTTTGAATATCAGGATCAATATACGATGTTTTCCATGAGGTCTTAGTTTTTGGTGTTGCTGCTCTATGAGGGTATTGATTAACAAAGAATTTGCATTTGGATTTTCAATAATTGGTTCCGAAGTTACAGTACTATCATTATTGTCATCAATGGGTTTTCAACCCTTGCAAAAAGGACCACCTTCTTTGGACTCGTGGTATTAGTTCTTGTTTATTCTGTGTTGCACGAAGCGAAGCACAGTCAGTTACTACAATGAATTGGTAGCTTTGTAAATAGTTATGAGAATGAATTGCGGCATAAACCACAACAAGGGTCTCTAGCTCTTAAGAGTGGTAACTGTTGTTCGGGTGAATAAACATTTGAAAGTGAACAAGAAGAAGTTTTCCCCCACTCTAATTACTAGTTTTGTTGTCCGTTATCTGCCTAGTCATACTTACCGCTCTCGTACCTTTCGTTATTTGAATAAATAGTTTTTCTACAAGTTCTTGTTCCCATTAATTCAATAAAAACCCTTCAGTAACGTGATTCTGATAGAGTGGTTCTTTTGCTATTGTCAGACGCACATGCTGACAAAGTTTCGTATGGGACAAATCTCTAAAGATTATCTGGACCCAAGAGGATCGCCAGGTCAGTCATACGTCTTTAAACTTCAGCTTACCCAATCCCCGGATAGGATAGTTGGGAAACTTAGCGCCTAGGCAGAACATTTACTGGCCGGATTTACTGCAAATAATTCTAATTCGCAAGTAGGCGCAAAAATAAGTCAGGCCTAACCACTGAATCAGCGGAGGAGACGACACTAACATCTGTAGTATGCAACAGGTCTTGGCTTTCATCAATGATGTTAATCAGTATTGATCCAAAACCTAAAGAACTTTCATCAATATGCAATTCAATTGGATAAGAAGGGTTGAAAATGGTTAACATTGGCTCTGCAATTAGGAGGCCAATAAAATGTTGTCTAATCTTTTCATGATCTTCCATCCTTTGTTGTCATCAATTGGAACAAAGGGGTTGCTAACTGTGCAAAATTATGCACAAATTGTCTAAAATTTGAAGCTAGACCAAGAAATTGGCGAAGTGTACAAAGAGTTGTGGGAGGTCGCAATTTGTGAGAGCTTCAACTTTAGTTTTATTGGGTCGCAACTCTCCGTTCTCTATCTCATAACCTACATATTTGATTTTAGTTACAACAAATGAGCATTTAGAGAAATTGGATGAGAAACCAGCAGCTGTTAATATTCCCAGAATACAATCTAAGCGTTCTAATGCCTCACTCGGAGTGCTAGCAGAAATCAACATAATTATCGTACATGTTGCATGTGACATAATCATGTGCTAAGACTCCTAAAGCTTTCATGATAGCTCGTTGATAGACACTTGGTCCGTTACGTACCCCAAAAGGTAAAACCAAAAATTCCCACTGTCCATCTGGTGTTACAAAAGACAGTTTTTTTCAATGGAGTCTTCCTGAACAGGAATTTAATAAAATCCACAGGCAGCATCCAAGATGGTGAAATACTTAGCTCCACTAAATCGAGCAATTTGATCAGTAATCATCGGCAAAGGAAAATGTTCTGGGACTGTGTTCAAATCCAAGGAACGAAAATCAACAGTCATCCGAAAACCTCCAGTCTTTTTCTGAACAAGAAGTACCTATTGGACTAAAAAGGGGATGAGCTAGGACAAATTACTTTTGCATCTTCAAGTTCTTTTATGTGCTCTCGAACTAATTCACATTGTACAGGAACAGGACTGAGTCTATAAGGACGTTGTTGTACTGTTTTAGTTGAATCAATGAGAAGAATTTTAAATGTTCCAGTGGTAATGCGTGTGGTTAGAACTCCTGTGATGAAGAATTTTGAATATTTTTGTAAAATATTAACGAGTTTTGATTTTTGACTAATAGGAATATCTGTGTGTAATTCGTTGAAATTCACATCATTTACTGGTGAAACTTGACGACTTTCTGATAATGAGTCTTATGTGTGGGTAAATCAAAGAATGGAACGGTTATGGTGTGACAGCCTGGGATCTCACTGAACAACACAACCACATACTTTGTAAACCGATCCAGAGAACATCGATCTATCAAAAATCAGAAAATTCATAATTAGATTTGCAAGTGTTATCAGTTCCAGAATGCTTATCTCTCTTAATATCATTATCCAATAAAACTTTTGACTCAATTCCAAGAATTGTGTCCTCGATTTAACACGAATTTCATTCATAAAAAGTCCAGTAGTGTCCAGTAAAATATTCTCAGTAGTAGAAGACATGATAGGAGGATCGTCCTTCCTCAATTTGCACGCATTTGGGATAATCACCATATAATAATCTGTCACAAGAATTTCTCGCCCCAAAATTATGGGCACTGGAAGACAGCTCTATCTGCCACTATGTGAAACAAAACATGGTATCACGACCATTGATGGTAATTAAAACTCGTTTTTGACATTTAGAAATGGTTACTGCAGATCCTATTCCATGCAAATGAACTATATTGTTAAAGGAAGTGCCTTGTAATTTAGAACTAATGGACATACGAAGGAGAGAGCATTCTGATCCTGAGACGAAAAACGCTGAATATGATTACATAAAGGTTTATAAATTTTCTACATAGATCACTCGTGTTTCTGATTCATCTTAAGTCCAACTCTTAAGTTCTCATAGGGAATGAACGGTTTGTCCTACAGAGCTCCGCGTGGTCTCGAAAATTCTAAAAATTCTATACTATCTTAAATTGAAGGAAAAACAATACCTTTATACCAAAATTTTTTTGAGCTAGGGCGTTTTCAAAATTTTAACTCTTAGAAGTGACCGACATCAACCAAAATCTCAGGGGCACAACTAGACCCCAAATTGAGTCCATATACTAAATTTCATCAAAATCAGTCAATGGGAACTAAAAAAAGTGCCGCGGACGGCCAAATTTTTATTCAATTTTTGGATTCTACATACCTTGAAATGTAAACCAACAAATTTTGAGGAGGGGGTTAGAAATTGTTTTAATCTTGGTCGATTCCAGAGGTTCATTATTGAAAATGATAAACCAAAAATAGTGGAATACATCACCTCGGTAAGTAAAAGTGCCTTCTGGATTAGCAACGCATAGGCCAACGTGCTTCTCTGCTGGCTTGGACATCAGACTTCTGTATTCTCCCGGGCCTGGTCTTGATGACTGCTTCTTCTTGGGACAGTTCGGTGAGATGTATCCTCCTTGGTTGCAGGCAAAGCAAGTAATAATTGTACTGGTGATGGGTTGCTTTGATAGGTGACTTGCTGAGGTAGTCTCAGACACTGATGTGTGACGCTCAAAAACTTTGTGTTCAGTTCGTTGACAATGCCCACAGCGAAGATTGAAGTTTTGAGGAGATGAGAAAAAAGAGGTTTAATCATTTGGGCAGCGTTTTGAAGAGGTGATTCTTGATTCTAAGAGATTTTGTCAGCCATTGCTTTCATAACTCTCGCTTGTCCAAATAATAAATTGTGTAGTTCATTCCTGAAATCATACCTGTCCGATCGTATGGTGAGGGGGGTGGAGGAACAGGAGGTCTCCGACGATCTCCACTCGTGTCTCGTTAGCACTCGTAAAAATTCGGCAACATCGCGTTCGGAAGTGCGTAGGTACGTGACCTTGGAAGGGTGTACCCCCCCTCGCCTCGTCCATCCTCTCTGGTCCGGTGGAGGGTTTTCCCCTCGAGGTATTTTCGGCTCGTCCTGAAAATGGCGGACGTAGACTTGAATGACCGACGTTTTTCACAAACATCCCGGGCGTTTCCGACGTTTTCACGAAATAATTGTTCACAGAGTCACTATTGAATTCACGATTTTCACTAAATCTGGCACGTAAGTTGTTTATCCCATCTTCTGATGTTATGGTGGGATCCTCCTCCCGAAGCTGACCTTCCTATTTGTCGGAAGACACGGTATTTGCAAAGGAACAACACTTCCGAATTGTAAACTAATTTTATTACCTGAAGAGACTGTACTATTTCAGAAACGGAACTCGAGTTAGCGATACTCCCCCTCGGACAGTATTTACTACAAATTTGATATCAAAATGATCACATGACACCTCAAAGGTTCACACTCAAGCGAGATACTACGATAACTGTTCGCACAGAACTGAAGGAGGGCTTAACAGGTGCCCCCTCTCTTCTCTCAATAGTTTCAAAACCTGTCACGAGGGGATTTACGAGCAGCTTGTGGCGACACTACTGTGTTTTCGAGTTTCAAATAGTAACAATTGTTTAAAATAACAATGTCAGTAAATCTGATGATAATGCAAGTGAAATGGAAAACGTTCAATCTGGTTCAATCAGGGTTTCAGTCTTCGTTTTCATCAATCCATCACAAATAAAACCAGCAATACACGTTCATGGTGCGTTCTTCCTCTGTACAGATGGGCCTTTGCAACTTAGGACAGCAATATGGCGTTTTAAAATACTTTTTGCAGTAGTTTTGATTGTACCACCGCATTCTACAGTACTCTGAGATGCAAATCCCATTTTAAAAAAAATTGTACCGACTAAATTCGTACTAATATTGGGTTTTCGCCGGAAAAAATTATTTCCTGAAAAGTTTACAAAATGGGACATGGTGCGTTCTTCCCATGTAGTCTTCATTTGGAATCTGTTCACTTGAAAAATAAGAGATTTAGAATTTATGTATCATTTTTGTGATGTAAAGAACTCACTACACGTAGTTTCTATCTGTTGGAAGTTGAATGTGCTTTTGTTAATTGATACGTAGATATTTCAAGAAGGTGAGGTGTGAATTATAAGTTTTGGCTGTATCAATTGAAAATTTGTCTCCAAAGCCTGTTATTTGATTTTGAATTAGAGATTTACCTACTTACCTACGAAATCACTTAACGAAATCACTTAACCTACGAAATCACTTAACTTAGGGTTAACTTCCAACTCGTTTCCTAAGGTGGTCTTGAGGGATAACCTCAAGCCCCTATCACCTACTTTTATATTACAATTAACTTCCATTAAATCTACCATAATCTTATGTTTCCAAGATCATGCATCATGCGTCCAAATTTATTCGAAAAGGTAGGTTACGGAGACCGCATAGTTCATCTAATTGGCATCACTTGTTTTGCAATTTTGCAGTCCCCTATTTATTACGCTCATAGTAAGTTTTTTGTACGTACTTGCATAATATGAGTTTGTGCTGTGGGTTCTAAGTTTTATGTTGTCGTGGGTCAGGTGGTTCCAACCCCTCTTCACCCATCCACGGAAAGCCGAGTCATCTGGAAATTTCGGCAATGCAGCAAGCAAGGTCTACCAATGGTCTGTACTGAATCGAACAGAAACTGAGTGGGCTTGCTGTATTTAAAATATGAATTAGGTTCTTGCATGACGGTTTGTTTAATTATTTTCGAGCCTTGCACAATTGGTTTCAACGAAATTAATGCATTCATTATACTAGAACACTTTTTCGGTTATTTACACTTCTACCTCATGAAAATGTACTAGTTAAGGGTAGATTTCTATATTCATGAACAAATCCTCAAACAGGTTGATGCCTTACGCTGAATATAAGAGGTGTGGACAATACATTTAGTTAAATGATGTTAAGATTAGATAGATGTATGTTTATTTGACGAATACAGTTACAAGAGAAAAAAATGCATGAACCGAAGCAGAGTAGAGTGGCATTCTTGATGAATCTTTGGAAGAAGTGTGATTTCCTATCTAATGATTTTTTTAGCTCCCCGTAGATTCTGGTATCAATTTTGAAATTATCACCAGGCTAGTTCGAAGTAGAGTGTAAATAAATCTTGATTCCAAATGTCCCTTAATCAGTGGACTGAAGACCGCTTTTACCTCTGTAGATTTTCATAATCAAATAGGTTTGTATTACAATCATTTCCCTCTGTAGTATGACATGGAAGTGTGTATATTTTTTTGTAAAAATAAAACAGTAGGGAGAATTGGAACTGAATTCTAAGTGCTAAACTTGTGCGATGGTCACTGGTGGTTTAAGATCCCTCCTGCAAATCACTGTTTCCCCCATTCCTACATATCCGTAGGACCCTACGGATTACAGTCGACCTCTGGCTATCTCACGGGTTTTGCACTCGAGGGTCCTAACTCACCCTAGGTAACTAACTCAACTATTGCTCCAATAGAATTGTTTTTGTATTTGCTTTAACAAAGTCCTATGCCTGCATTTTAGTTTAGTAGCATGGATCACCATCAGGTAGGGTGATAAAATATCTACGAGTATTTCAACTGACATTTTTGATAGATTCTGTTTTTTTGACAACAATTGAGGTTAAGGCCATTTCTATTCAATGTTCTACTTTCCTTGAACCACCGCGAACAACTCGTCACATAATTCCATAAGCTATCCAAAGCCTTTCTGAAGTTTCTGGTAACTTTTTAGTACTGGTACTTTTTAGTTTTCTGGTAACTTAACTGAAGTTTCTGGAACGTTTTGTCAAATTTCGCTCAATCACGCTGCTCCTCCTTCACATCAATCACAACAAACTCTAAAAAACGCGGAACAAGTAACAGAGGCTTGACAAGAACAGCTGTAAAACTGGTTCGGAGGATTATAGAGGAACAAATAAAAATTGAGGTTTCTCAGGAAGATTCAAGCTAAAACATATTGTTGACTAATGCATGCATTCCAGGGGATGTCCCTTCGGATAAGCATTAGATCAATTTAAACCAGTTGGTAGGCGATAAAACTGTTTCACTCGATGTAATTTATTAAGTATTTTAAGCAAGAAATAGTGGGCTTATCCACCGTAACATTTCTAGCGGCATGGGAGCCTCGAATTTGAAGAAGATTTTAAAATCCATTAAACCCAACATGCTAATTCGAGTTCAGCTCCCCCCCCCCCCCCCCTACTCTACCAATGGTGCTAGCCTGGCACCAAAGCTGTAATACGTCCTAACGTTGAACTTTCTTCTATTAGGTATTAAATGAATGGGGTTTGTTCCGCTAGTTATAAGAATACAATTATTATCTACGTACCGTATTGGAGAATCCGTCGTAACCAGCAAGTCGAGTACAGGAGGCGAGCGCTTTCGATGTAAAGACATCATCTTCGGGCCGTCGAGAGAGTACTAAAGTTTGTCAGTCCGTCGTTCTATTTATACAGGGTGTCTACAAAACAGCTGTAAGGAATTCAAGGGGTCGATTCTACAACTAATTTCCAACAAAAAGTGTCTCCTAGAAATTTTTTTTAAAAGCCTCTTTAATCGACTTTTTCACTTTCAAGTTTTTTTTCGTGTTTTCGACCTTACACCATTAAAACGGTCATAACTCTCTTAAATTACACTCAAAAATTAAAAATAAGGATACCGTTGGAAAGAGCGTCAAATTTTCTATCTCCCTGATAACAAATTTTCAGTTGAATTACACGGGGAATAAAGCAACCTAAAAAGTGAACTTAGTAAATTTTCGAAAAATTCCCGTTTTCAACGCCTAAAATCTCCAAATATTACCAGGTTAAGTTCTGTTGCCGGAAAGCCTAAAAACTGCGCCAGAATCTCAGCTTTCCAACGGTATAATCAAAAAATATTCTACAACCGAATTTAGGGGAGAATTTTGTGTTTGAACGCGAAAAACGTGCATTTTTTCAACGAAATCGGCGCTCCGCCTAGTCGATCTGAGGGGTCGGACGATAGCAGTGGGTGGGCGGGCGCCGCAGTAGACCGCGAGGCCTCCGGAAACAGGAGGCCAGAGCGCCGATTTCGTTGAAAAAATGCACGTTTTTCCGCGTTCAAACACAAAATTCTCCCCTAAATTCGGTTGTAGAATATTTTTTTCGGTATAATCAAAAAATATTCTACAACCGAATTTAGGGGAGAATTTTGTGTTTGAACGCGAAAAAACGTGCATTTTTTCAACGAAATCGGCGCTCCGCCTAGTCGATCTGAGGGGTCGGACGATAGCAGTGGGTGGGCGGGCGCCGCAGTAGACCGCGAGGCCTCCGGAAACAGGAGGCCAGAGCGCCGATTTCGTTGAAAAAATGCACGTTTTTCCGCGTTCAAACACAAAATTCTCCCCTAAATTCGGTTGTAGAATATTTTTTTCGGTATAATCAAAAAATATTCTACAACCGAATTTAGGGGAGAATTTTGTGTTTGAACGCGAAAAAACGTGCATTTTTTCAACGAAATCGGCGCTCCGCCTAGTCGATCTGAGGGGTCGGACGATAGCAGTGGGTGGGCGGGCGCCGCAGTAGACCGCGAGGCCTCCGGAAACAGGAGGCCAGAGCGCCGATTTCGTTGAAAAAATGCACGTTTTTCCGCGTTCAAACACAAAATTCTCCCCTAAATTCGGTTGTAAAATATGTTTTGATTATACCGTTGGAAAGCTGAGATTCTGGCGCAGTTTTTAGGCTTTCCGGCAACAGAACTTTACCCGGTAATATTTGGAGATTTTAGGCGTTGAAAAACGGAAATTTTTCGAAAATTTACTAAGTTCACTTTTTAGGTTGCTTTATTCCCCGTGTAATTCAACTGAAAATTTGTTATTTGGTATCAGGGAGATAGGAAATTTGACGCTCTTTCCAACTGTATCCTTATTTTTAATTTTTGAGTGTAATTTAAGAGAGTTATGACCGTTTTAATGGTGTAAGGTCGAAAACACAAAAAAAAAACTTGAAAGTGAAAAAAGTCGGTTAGAGAGGCGTTAAAAAAAAATTCTAAGAGACACTTTTTGTTGGAAATTAGTTGTAGAATCGACCCCTTGAATTCCTTACAACTGTTTTGTAGACACCCTGTATAGTCTGGGTGAAAGGGAGGTAGGTAGAAGGATTAAAAAGGAAAGGGGACCACCTAGTAACGAGACCACGTGGTGAAAGGTTGTTTATCTGTCATGTCAAGTGAAAGGGAGAGATAAAACTAATCCTATTAGCTAATTGTACATTCACCACATGGTGAGTCCTAATCCTTCTACCTACCTCCCTTTCACCCAGACTATATAAATAGAACGACGGACTGACAAACTTTAGTACTCTCTCGACGGCCTGAAGATGATGTCTTTACATCGAAAGCGCTCGCCTCCTGTACTCGACTTGCTGGTTACGACGGATTCTCCAATACGGTACGAAGATAATAATTGTATTTCTTCTATTAGTTTTGGTCCGTCGAAGTTCACATGAATATTCAAGGTGAAACACAAAAAAAAAAACACGTAATATGCGGTTTATGATGTCCTGGCACCATGCTGGCACCACTATTAGTTCCACAGAATAATTCATGAAAATCCGGAGATATAATGAGAATTTTTCCTCAATTTCAAAGCTTGGTTACAATTAGTGAGCTATAAAGGAACCGAAATATTGAAAAATCAGATATTTTGTGAATATTATCCCCCTCCCCCCACTCGCCATGGGGTCAAATTTCATTATTCTGGAGAATATAAAGGTAGATTTCGGGCGGACATATGGAAGGTTAGTACGACATGAAAACACAGGGTGGAGAAGAAGCGCTTTCAGAGAGCTACTAGAATGTGTGTTTGTAAAAGCTCCATTTTTTTTGTAGTGACTCATCTCCTTATCAGCAATTTTCCCTCACTCGTTCCCTAAAAATGGCACTTTCATTCTAATCGTCGTTACTTTTTCGTTATTCGTAATTTTTCATGAGTTTATCACCTGCTCTCCGTTTTTGTGCATGGATTCCTTTTAATCGGTTCAAAAGGAATTACTAGTCTTACGTCATTTGTATTGTTTAACACGTTCCTCGGGGATTGGCTACCGGCAGGCAAAAGTAATTCTCTCGCCAGCGCGGATTGCCTACCGGTAGGCAAACAAAATCCCACCCCCTGAGCGGCTGACGTTTCGAGCGCTTTCTATACGTTGTATGAACAACTAATTTCGGGCGAAATTGGTCCTATTGGTGTTGAACTCAATTGCCTCCTCCCAACCCAGGGCGGTGAGGCCATGGGAAGCCATGAGCGAAATCATCAGAACAAATTCTGATCTTCCCTTTGGAAGACAGCTGGTGACATCCGCGACGCCAAGAATGGCAGTCGGACGAAAATTCAACCTGAAATGGTTGTTTACTCTACTTACTTTACTTAGGGATTCCTATTTTTTTTTTTTTTTTTTTTTTGGGTTTACTTACTTTACTAGGTCTTGGGATTCCTATTTTTTAACCTTTTCTTTGCAGGCATTCTTTGAGATGCCAATTGCTGGAGAGGGTCCCATAAATTCTTTCGCCAGAACGTCGACTTGTTCGTTCCTAGGCTGATTGCTACGACCGGATATCCACTATTACAGATTATTTATTAACCTTTTCCAAGACCGGTCAATGATGGCCAACGCTTGTGTATCAGCAATATTACCACTGCCTTACCGCGTAATAATCAATTATTTAGTCTCGACGAAACCATCAATAGAACATGATAAGATAGGTAACACAGAAATAGTCAACTGATCGCAAGAATCGTGGAGATTACTAGTTCTACTCATATAGCTCTTACTAACATTATTTTTGTAGCTCGAACGTGCTTTTACTTCATAAGTCTTCTAGGTAGGTATACCTTCTTTATTTTGTTGTATCTGCAAATTTTCCAACCACCTCCCCACAGCACGAACTTATTTGTTATTCACAGTAGACTATTAAGGTAAAGAAACCTTTGAATACCAGTTTTGAAAATGCGGGCACTGGCATTCTTCTAAACTCATTGATGCATGATCCAATTTTCAACATTTCCGTTGGTTTTGGCTTCAGTTTTTGGCATGATAGTAAATACAATTTTTTTGTGTCTACCCTTTTATAGAATAGATTTTAATTTCAGCTTTACATACTTAATTTGGAAGTTATATAGGACGTGTTTGATTTAATCAAACTAGTTCCAGTAATGTTCTGATGTGATAGTCCTTCCCTTAATAGTGACTGTAGTCTCTATTGCTGAACAGGTCAGAAGGTGATACAATTAGGTCTACCTTTATTTCAATGGTACTCTTCCCACAATGGAGATCATAATTCTGAGGCAAGCCTCTTCTTCCTTTTGGTGCATTCCTCTAGAGAATATAGATCTCTTATCATCATGTAAAGCCCCATGTATTCGATAATTTGTAAGGAATTTCTCTCTTCAAAAGTTGGAATTTTCCCCGTATTGCCGCTTAAAATGATTTTCTGGATCAGAAACAATTAATTTCGTTCGCAGTAAGTACAGCCATTACACAAACATACAATTTCTCATCGCTCTAATTGCCCTGTGAAGAGGAAAGAATCACAATTACCATCATGGAAGGTAGACTCAATCATTAGTTCGCAGATCTGCCACCTAGGGGGCGCCACACAGATGCAGTCTCTTAGGCACACCTGTAGTGACGTATGCTTCTCTCATTCTTCACCACTTGTTTTTACCCACTTCCTATCAAAGGGTACCCACCATATTCCACCTTTTTTGATAGCACTCACCATAATCTTTCAGGTATAATCATTAACACATACAACAAGTGGAATAATAATTATCCCGTCAATAATCTTACCTACACAGCCTTACCTACGATTTACGTACACAGTTGAGACCAACAATAATTCAATCCTTCATAACAATTTGGAAAAAAAAACAGTATTACATGAATTCATGAACTTCAGTTCATTCGTTCTTCCTTGGGCTTTATTCTGGTTTCAGCTTAGCGGAATTACCTAATTCTCAAAACTGCCTCATTTGGATTTATGCTGTTAAACTTATTGTTTCTTATAGATTCTTGTACTTACCGATTAAATTATTTTTCCAGCTTCACCACTTCCATCTCCAGTGAAAAATTCTCCTGCTCGCACTCCAATGTCTCGAGTCCCGTGCTGCACTGCTCTGTATGACTTTGATGCTGAAAATCCGGGTGAACTGGGATTCAAGGTAAGAAGCCTAGACTATACCTATACACATCCTAAAAATGTATGGTAGTGATATTAACCTATTTATCGTAGGAATAAACTATAACAAATAAAATTCATTAATATGATTATAGGTATTAATATATAAGTACAATACTTGGTAATTATTGATATTTTTATTTAATCAACTTTTTCTCTTCTTGTCTCAATTAAGTATCATCCAGACAAGACACCTGATATAACTACCACTCTCCTTACATCCTCTTTCTTTTCCGCTCCTGTGGGCTTAGTTTCTATCTGCCTTTTTCATTTCACCTACAGTCTCACTCCACTGCGTGGCTGTTTTCCCTCTAAAAAAAAGTCCACTCTGCATCTCTTCCTTTTGTGGTGCATGACACTAATCATCGAAGCTGAATCAAATAAAAAATTTACAACATTTATGAATGCCAGGATTTAGAAAATTTGTTTTTCAAATACTATAAACATTGAACTGAACTTAAAACACAAGTTTACGATAGTTTAAAACATGAACGTCTAAACCGCACTGGCACCAAGAATAGAGAGTTTTCACCACCTCAGGCGTGATGACTGGAGACAGATGGGGCCAGCAGACGCAGGTGCTAACTGTTTTTGGTGGATTTTGAGTTGTCACAAAATACGGTGTAGACTCTTAACTATCACGCTAAAGAGCTACCAACCTGTGAAATCACTCGAAAATAGTGAACAGCTGACTAGTTGAAACAGATTCTGAGGGTCGTGGATAGTGTAATGTAGGGTCTAAAGCTGGGTTCACATGGGTGTGTAATGCGCAAGAAGAGGAGTGGGGGTGTTCTGTAATGCAGAAAGTGCTTAAAGCAGAAAAAAGCGTTCACATGGCTAATTGGTTACGCAATGGGGGGTGCGCCTTGATTTTTTTTTAGATTTTTAATCGAAAGTAAACTACATCCTGAGAATTTTGGCACCAACCACGACCTTCTAGCGTGAGTAGATCTGTTTCAATGATTTTTCAAAGTTTCGACTGTTTATGACGTCACGCGCCCCTCTTGCCTGGGCGGGACCCCCAGCCCACTGTGACGTCATGAACGGTCAAAACTTTAAAAATTCATAGGAAAAGATTTACACACGCTAGAAGGTCGCGGTTGGTACCAAAATTCTCAGAATGAGGTCTACCTTAGATTAAAAATAACAATAAACAGTTTCTCCTCCCCAGGCCTACACCCTATTACGCAGAAGCGTGCAGTATGTTCTGCGCTGAATTGTTTCCAAAACTAAACAATGAGTCGGGTTGTTTTGTCAATAATCGAGACCGACTGCGGTATTCATAAACAAGACTTGGCGTTGAGTCAAGGCCTGCCTCTACTCGAAACTAGCAAAAACTCGAGGCACCGGGCAGGACACTTGAGCAGTTGCTCAACATGTTGTTCTCATCAAAAATGGATATATCTACGTTTCTTTGCAATCGCAAAAATCTATAATAATAAAATTAAAATTTTTAAAATTGTTTAAAAAGTTATCCAAATTTGAACATGCAGCGCTCTCGAAACCTAACGGAAGGGTTGCCACTGCAGTGATGTATCAATACAGGGAAGTTCCCCGTTCAACAGGGGAAAATCCCTGCCAAACAAAGGAAGTTTCCCGTTCAACATGCAATCAGGACTACCAACTGCTGGTTGAGGAACTACTCGAGCCTCACGATACATCTCCAGATTCTCGAGTAGTTACTCTTGTCGAGTAGTTACTCGAAGGGTGAGCAATTGCTCCACTTACACTCTGAATACCAAGTTCCGAGTAACTACTCATGCCCTGAGAGTAATTATCAATGGAGTAGTTACTCAAGTCCTACTCGAGTCATGACTATGAATACCGCCCCGAGTCAAGAAACGTGTTGTGAACAAACGACGAGAGGTTGTTACGAATTTTACCGAAGTTTGTCTGTAATGCGTAAAATATCCAATTTTTCAAAACATTACACTCTGCTCCGAAAGTCGACATCCACAAGATCAGCCCAGCCCCATGAATTGGCTCCAGCCAAAAGCATCCAATTACGCATTACGTACATTATGCACCTATGTGAACCTAGCTTCACTGCCATGCTGGAAAGCAAACCAGGCTGACGTCAATATTGAAAATACGTTTTTCAGAATAAAAAATGGAATATTCATTCACTACATTGAACAAATGTATTAGGTACCTTCTACTTGGAACCTTCCTACCTACCGATGATTTTGTTCGTATTCGCCTTTAGAAGTTAGATTATGGGTATGTAGTGAACACTACAAGCATAGGTTTTCCAGAGTTCTTACTGCATTTTTGGGTCTCAAATACGTTTACTGACAACTAAGCAGTAACTGCTTATAAACTGATTCCTTGTTTGTCCAACAAAATGTCAGTAACACATCTCTAGATAGTTTAGAGTAGGTACTTTGGTTCTACATACCATGGAATTAGGAAAATAAGATATTTTTCAAAGATATTGCACTCAACTTATGTAAGAGCATTTTATTCAATTTGACATCCAACTTACGAGTACGAAGATCACAGCAAAAGGAACTATCCCTTGAAACCTTAAATGGCACCTACTTACGTGAACTGACTCTCGTCGTCTGTTTATTGTAGATCTGTAGTTAGGTGTGTTGGTAGGTACTTAAATAATAATGTATTACATTAAATGAATAACCCGGAGCAGTTATTCAGAAATTTCATTGTACATTCGCACAGATTCAACAATAGTCCGTAATGGATTCACTTTGATTTTGATTCTTGATGTGAAGATTACAGAATTCTCGTGATGAGGAAAAAACAAGGTCCAGATGAGTTTACTGATGAAAAAGAAAACTGTTGTACTAATGAAAGCTAGAATTGAGAAACTCAACATGGGAGTCGAACATTGAACGCAAGTGGGACTAGCAGATGTAAATTGAAACTGGTTATAAAAGGTAAATTTATCGAAAATGATCGTCATCACGAATGCTGGGAAGCAGCGCTGCCAAAAGTGAGAATATGGAACCCATGATGACAGAGTTCACCATCCGAGTTGTCATGCGTGCCCACTCAGCATTTTCTGACAGTTGCATGGATATTACAAGCCTACAGTCGTCATTAGCGACGTGGCAAAAATTCTCTTATAAGTAGTTCAGAGATGGGCGGATTCTTACTCATAAATACGATTATGAATACAAATCATATCTGCGATTTGATGATTATGAATACGAATACAGGCATGAATATGAATATTAATACGAATACAATCCAATTCACACTTTGAATACAATTTTCCCCCGTATTCGTATTTTGAATACAATTTTATGATTTTTTCTATGATTTCCCCAAAAATCGAATTTTTTCACGATTTTTCCTGAAAATCATACTTTTTTATTATTTTCTCCCGAACTCTGGACATATTTATAACCTAACATTGTCAAAATAATCAATCGAAATTCGAAACGCTCACAAATTCTTATAGGATTATTCACGCAGAATCGAATGAAACCAACCCCAGGTCGCTACGACCAACCTTTATAGAAACTACGACGACATTTCCGCAGAAAATCGTATTTTTTTACAATTTGCACTGAAAAACAAAAAAAAATATTTTTACCGCAATTTTGGTCGTATTTGTTCCCTAAAATTGCCAAAATAATTAATAAAAATTTGAAACGCTCACCAATTCTTATAGGATTTTTTACGCAGAATCGAATGAGACCTATACCAGGTCGTTACGACCAACTGAATAGAAAGTACGACGAAATATCCGGTGAAAATCATAATTTTTAATGATTTCCGGTGCTAATCGTTTAAAAAAAATACGAGTTTCTGCGGTTGTACGGTTCTACGGTTTTATGCCTGGTTGGTCTCATTCGATTCTGCGTGAAAAAATCCTATAAGAATTTATGAGCGTTTCGAATTTCGACTGATTATTTTGACAATGTTAGGTTATAAATATGTCCAGAGTTCGGGAGAAAATCATTTTAAAAAAGTACCTATGATTTTCAGGGAAAATTGTTTTAAAAAATCGATTTTTGGGGAAATCATAGAAAAAATCATAAAATCGTATTCAAAATACGAATATGGGGGAAAATCGTATTCAAAGTGTGAATACGATTGTATTCGTATTCATATTCATATTCATGCCTGTATTCGTATTCATAATCATAAAATCGCAGATATGATTTGAATTCATAATCGTATTTATGAATAAGAATTTTCCCATCTCTGAAGTAGTTACATTATTGAGAAATTACCCCCCAATTGTTGGATGTCTACTCAAACTCTACTCAAACTACAAAAATCACACTTCATTATTGTATGCCCAAAATAAACATCAACATCATTAATTGGAAAGACCCGGCAAGAGAAGAATGATGATGGCAGGACAGATGAGATAAGCCCAGGTATTTGATAAAGCTCGAGGAAATGCGAAGCAGCTGATTCAAGGGAAAAGCGGAATCTGGCCTTAGGCCCACTTTCACCAAAAGTTGTTCTAAACTTGCTTAGCTAAACACGTCAATAGTTAATATGAAGGAATAAACCTGGCAAGATGGCGAGCGTGTTTCACCAACCCAAATCATCGTTAAACGTCGTTTAAGATAATCGAGTTTGTCTAAACTTGAAATGTCGAGCGGAACGAATGAAAGTTGGACATTATGATGTATTGGGGCAATAGAAACGTTGAACAACAACCACTCTCGCGCGTGTGTATCTTTATCAGTGTCAGTTTTTCGAATTCCGTGTTTTTTTTTTAATTTGCTGATTCTTGTGGTTTGTTTCGAGTTTTCTGGTTTCCTTCGTTTTATTTTGCTGAATATTTTCATCACCTACTTATTGAGTTATTACACATCATCACTTTGAGCCGCAACAAGCGCAATAACTCCAGTATTTCTCCAGACTAAAGTACCTTCCTTGATGTATCCTAGTGAAACACAGTGGCCTCAGCCTTGTTCTGAATAGGTAGGAATGTAGGTACTTTGATAATTTGAATGATTACCAATGGATGTACTTTCCCCAATTTCACCTCAATAGAAATTTATTTTGGTCGAACTGGTCTTTTTGTATAATGGCCAATTTGTATAATTCGTCCGAATAGAAACAACCAAGGAATGTAGGTTGCACCATTATGTTATTGAAAAAACCATTATTCATTTTAAATTAACGTGTTGAACTTATTTGTATGACGGGAACTCGAGGCGAGTGTCAATCTAGTCGAGCACTTGGACGACTCGGGGCTTGGAAAGGCGGAAATTCAGTAACGTACATAATCTCAGAATGTGGAATCTGATCCAGGATTCGACTCGGACGTCGTTGTCATCGTCAGACGAGTCAAAAATAATTCGAAATGCAAAAATAATTCGCAATTTCATTTCGAAAACAATCACAAATCAATGCGCGGCCATATTGAATTGGTAGCTATTTAAACTCGATCCCCCCAAGATGGAGTTTAAACTCGTAAATCGCTCTGGTGAAAGACAATTATTACTAAACGTCAATTACCTATCTCTCGCTGCTTTTGGTTTAAACTCGTTTCGAATGTTTGGTGAAAGTGGGCATTAGCAGAGGATTGATGAACTTATGCTGCCTGTGTGGTTTAGACGTTTGTGATTATAACAATGGTTTCCCCGCATGTTTTAAATATTTTTTTTAAATGATCAACCTAAATCTAAAGTGTTTGAGATTTATCCTTAATTTTTCCACATTCAATTCCTACCCATGCAAATTATCCCAGTGAAAAAATCGAGAGACCTAACTGAAAGGTTTGATTTGCAGGAAGGAGAAACGATCACGCTTACCAACAAAATAGACGATAACTGGTTCGAAGGAACGGTGAATGGACGCTCCGGCTACTTCCCTGTAACTTATGTTCAAATTGTCATGCCCCTTCCTTAAATATGAAGTCTATCGCTGCTAAAATTAAAAGTTCAGAAAAACTTGTTTTTCGTATAGGAGTAAACTCCTTTAGCTGTTGTAACTCCCGATGTTTTTCACATTATTGTTTCACCACTGTGTAAATTTTTATCGCTCCAAGGATTCGTTTGTTGCAAAATCCTAGACAGTTGAGTAGTATGATCATTTGTTGATTTTGCTCTTGCCATTTCCCCCTCCCCTCACTATAGTTACTGTGAGAATGATGCCCCTATTCGCATTCTTCCTGACACCATTGTTGATTCAATTATAATGTTACCTAGTTCAGAGATGTACATGGTTTTAATTCACTTCAGTCACTGAAGTGGAATCTAAAGTGAATTTTATTGATGTTTCGAGTATTTCTATGGCTGGAAATCCTTCTTTCGATTCATGGAATCGATTGTTCGAAGGTAAAGTTGAGAGTGTTGTGTAAATTTCGTCAGTTTAAGTGTAAATATAACCTTTTAGATATTTATAAATGTGAGATTATTATTAAAGTATTTTTCGATTATTATTTCTTTTACACGAAAAAGGTGGTGCATTTCATTCGATTTGATTTGTATATTTTGATTTATTTTCGTTCATTTTGATCGAAGTTTATTGCCAGTTACATAAGTTGAATGTAGTATAGATTATTATAATTATTGACTCAAAACGATGGTAATTAACGACGTCTCTTTCCCTCTATAAATTTGCCCAGTGATTTCACTGTTTCCATTAACTTTTGAAGTTACCTACCCCTATCTATATTCCTAAAACTTTGTGTGTGCATCTCAATATTTCTTATAAGCAGTATTTCTTAAAATGAAACTGAGATTCTATGAAGAATGAAATTATTTTTGCTCGTATAAGTTATAGAATACGCTTATATTTGCCGCATGCTAGTTCTGCATGTGATAATACATTAATGAAATTGTAAAGTCTAGTGCTGATGCTCTTTAAATATTGAACGTGCTACAAAATCAGTTTATATCCTGAAGAGCTGATGTGGCTAACATACCCCTTATTATAGTATGGAGTTGCGATGAAAAATTTTAAACGTTTTTGCGCTTACGGTCTGCCTGTTGAGAAACGATCGATTCACTGTCCATTTTAGGGCGGTGGACGCCCTGTGTGTGGTGTTACATGTTTTTTTTTTTTTTCTGAAGCTCTTCGAAGTCTTGTATTTCTGAGTTCTCGAACTTCCTTTGAACCATGGAATAAACGTCTACAATATGAGTTGGCTTACTGTTGATTCTGTCGACGTCCCGTTGTCTTTCAAAGATTGAAACAATAATTTTATTTCGAAAGAATATTTTTGAACTGAGCTCTGTGCATGAATATTAGTCGCTCTTAGATGAAACAGAGGTTGGTGACATTCGAGTACAATAAATCCACGCATTTACAATCAGATTCATTCTCCAACTCACCGCCTTCGTGTTTAATGATGATTGAGGCTCAATTGTGCTTTGTGGATGGAATAAAGTGTGCGATGGTTTGTAAATTATGCGTATTCTAAAAAGAGAGTGCCTACTCAATCCACTTCATTTTTCCGCGCTGTTCTCACAACTCCTGGTTCCTCTCTCTCACTACCTGAAGTCCTAATATAACCTCCTCCTAGGGAAGGTCCCAGAAGGGAAGTAATATGGCGGCATAGTCTCTGGTGGAGGGGGCTTCCAAACAGCAGTTGGCCATCTTACAATCACAAGTTTTGCGATTGAAATTCCGACCTACCAAAATAACAAAGAGGAATAATATAACTGATCATCTTGATGATGTTTTCGTTGAGAGATATTAAACATTTTCTTTATGCCTATCTAATTCCTCAGATAATTTCAAGGAAGTGATAATTCCACAAATGATCAGCATCGACTTCATATCGGCTTGGTTTAAATTTCCGCGTTGAGTTTCAGAAATACTTGGGCGTATTCCAAGATTAAATCCAACGTTCATCATTTTTGAGATGGTTTTCCCTCTAATGAGCTCTTTGAAAAATTATAGCCCTGTGCCTCACTAACCTCCCCTGACAACCAGGAGCCTCACGTAGTTGGCTCCAAATTCTCATCGAAATTTCGTTGATTTCTTTCTCAAATCAAACACAAAAATCTCAATACACACATAATAGTGAATGTTACTCTTTTCAACGGTTGTCTAAAAACTGAGACTGAACACTTTGGTAGTTGTCTGAAAACCTGTTCACTCATAACCTGACGCTCAAGGAGCTTAATTGAAGATCATTGAGGGAGGAACTTACCTATCTGGTTTTTTTGCGTATCATCGTACCTAATAGTGAACTTTCGAACTACACTATTATACATCTCACATAGAGGGTGTAACACAAATGGTTGACCAACTTTCTCCCACGTGTTCTACAACTAATTTCCGACAAAAAGTGCCTCATGGGATCCCCACTCAAAATTCCTTTTTTCACTTTTAAATTTGTTTCGTGTTTTTGATCTTTGCTCAATACATTTACCATAACTCCCTCAATTCAAGAGTTAGCTCAAATCTAAAAAATCCGTTGAAAAGAGCGCGTTTTCAGCCGTAACCATATCAATTCTTGACATAGAATTGTGAAACTTCCCTAAAAAGTGCGCCAAAATCTCAGCTTTCCAAGGGCGTAATCAGAAAATATTTTAAAATCCAATTTAAGGGAGAATTTTCTGGAAAAAACGCACGTTTTTCGCGTTCAAACAGGAATTTCTCCCTTAAATTCGATTGTAAAATAATTTTTTAATACACCGTTAGAAAGCTGAGATTTTGGCGCAATTTTTAGGGAAGTTTCACAATTCTGCGTCAAGACTTGATACGGTTACTAGGCGACTGAAAAAACAAGCGATTTCTAGATTTTGACGAGTTTTGCTTTTCATACGTCGTTTGCACATCTCAACTCCACTTTAAAAAAATGTTATTGGGCATCAAAAAGATTGCAAATTTAACGCTCTTTCCAACGGATTTTTTAGATTTGAGCTAACTCTTGAATCGAGGGAGTTATGGTAGATTTATTGAGCAAAGATCAAAAGCACGAAAAAAAATTGCAAAGTGAAAAAAAAGGCATTTCGAGTGGGGATACCAAAAAATGTCAGAAGGCACTTCTTGTCGGAAATTAGTTGTAGAACACGTGGGAGAAAGGTCTTGAACCACTCGTGTTACACCCTGTAGAAGTTTCGGACTTCATGGAAAACAGGTATAGGAGAATCTAGCCCCTAGAAAGTGTTGTCGGGTTTCAGTGCTACCTACCGCCACTTCAACGAACTACCATTTCTGATATCTTATCAGGTGATCACGCTCGCAACCGCATTACCGTCGCTCCTCTAACTTGCAGTTATCCTAAGATTACAATGTAGCGATGTACATGGACTTAGTCAACTCAAGAACATTTATTTTTGAGTTTTACAATTGATTTGAATGCACTAGTGGTGAACTTGATGTGTGTCTAAAAAGAAATAACAACTAACCAGCCAAACTTAGAAATTAGAGAATGGTAAAATCGAGGTAAGCCTACTTTTCAGAAATGCCGCTTGACCACGCTCACATCGAGCTGAAAAGGATGGTAGTTCGCTGAAGTGGCAGTAGGTAGCGCTGAAACCCGACAATACTTTCTGGGGGCTAGACTCTCATAACTGGTGTTTGCATTACTCGTAAATGTATCTGGATCATGGGTTGACTAGTGATTACTGAAATAACTTGATTTTTAAAAACTCTAAAAACAAGTATGAACCTAATTCGACACGTCTAAACCGTCAGAAATGTATCGTATAAAAGCTGTATTTACCTGTATTATATTCATTTGACTGGGATGCTAATTGTAACTAGACCTACATTAGACGCTATTTTGTAAGAAATACGTGACCAGAAATGTCCTTCTGGTTGCTTAAATAGGTACCATAAACTGTAAGTATGAATTTTTTGTTTCCAAGCTTGAAATTTCTATTTAATTATCCATAAATGTATTGATTGAAGTTGAGAATGTCGCAGCATGAAGTCAACTCTGTTGAAGGAGATTGTTGGAATGTATTTGTGAACTATCGTATTGTTCATGGTTATTCTAAACTAGACGAATTCCAAGCTAGAATATATTGATGGTCTTTTGGATTATCTATGAATTATTTTTGACGCTCTCAGAAGCTATAGTATTTTGACATTGTTTAGCTTGGAATTTGAGCATTTTTATCCTATAGATATTTTAGTATGTGAAGAACACCGTATCTAGCATGCTATCTTTAACTAGTACGTTTATTCTATGGTTCAACGTTCAGTGATTTTGTTACTGTGGAATTGAGTACCTTCTTATGTGTAATTCCATTTCAATATTGTTTTCCTTGTTCATTAAACTGAGCGCAGCAATGGAAGACGGTTTCGTTTCTAGGTATAATTACACTTAAGTGAATTGCCAATTCATTACCGGGACATTGATGAGCTACATCGGCATCGTGCCTAGTGATAGGTCCGAAAAATATTGAAATGTGGCCTCTTTTTGATGACTATCTATACATTGTATTACAATATCTTAACCTGTTATCCAATCTTTTTAATCTGCTTCCCTCTTTTCAAGTCGATACTTCTTCTCATTTACTCTACCCTTTCTTTTTACCTAAGTGCCATTTCCAGAGCTGACAATAGTAGACGGATAGCTAGACCTAGGATGTAAAATTTTGTTTAGAAAATGGTTTTTAAACCCCTTTTCGCTTAATAAATAGATCATCTTAAGAGTAAAAACTAGGATTTTAGTAACATTAATTACCTAGCTTTTCTAGTTCTCATGACTCAGGACAGAGCTCATGGTAGTAACTATATACCTACCTATAAAACATCATCATTATTTAATTGATTTTTGTCGTTAAAACTGTTTGTCGAATCATGAGTTTAAAAACTACGGACTCCAAATTCTGTCTGGTGGCATATTTTGGGTGGATCGCGTATTATTTTTTCAAAACTTTGAAGCCGATATGTGAGTTAGTTCAGCGGAGTTTGAAATAACAAAGCACACTGACGTAGGGCTTCTTTGTTAAAAACTGTTTCAGTAGGAAATAGAGGGGGCGAATGCCATTTGCCAATGAGAGCTACCATCTCCAATCGAAAAGCACTTCTCATTAGTCTGACTGATAAGAAAGATAAGAAGATTGGGTCTTCTGAGGGTCATAGCAACTGAATGCTTGAAGTGAAATCTTGGGTTCCTTCTTCCCCCTCCTTCTCACACCCTCTCTATTTCCTGTAGTACCCTATGGGCTGATTTCACCAACATGGATGAACTAGATTTAATTTTCGTCAGAGGATAAAGGAGTGCCTTATCACAGTTCAACTATTTATTTATTTATGTGAATACGGGACGAACCCAATTACAAATGAAAAAACAAACAGTGTACAGTCAAATGGTTACAGAAATATGACACTTTAGGACTAGATAGGGTCGTGTAGATGGTCGGAGCAGAGATGGCGGAAAAGAGCACTCTTAATAGACGAGGGAGGCGAGGACACAATATCGATGAAGGGAGGGGATGTGGAGAAGAAGTTCACTTGGCGAGGAATGCGACACATTGGGCGATTGTAGAGGTAATTCGTAGAGGAGAAAGGGATGGCAAAAGGTGTGGCAGAGCGTGATGTGAGCCGAGGCACAAGGAAGCCGACACGAGCTAGGAGATCCGGAGCATCAATTCTCCCTGATAGCAAACCATGGAGGAAAGAGACATCAGAACATAAGCGACGATTATGGGGAAACAGTAAGTTGAAACGGCGTGCGAGCTCGTGGTAGTCTATGTTCTCGCGGGGAATGGAGAGCTTATAAGCGAGGAACCGAAGGAAGGCCCTGAAGACACGCTCAATTTGTAGGGTGTGGCAGTCGTAGTAGGGGCTCCAGATCACCGACGCATACTCCAAGATGGGCTGCACGAGAGTTTTGTAAAGAGTGACTAGGGCTGATGTTTGGGTGAATTCTCTGGAATTCCTCTTCACAAAGCCCAGCGCATGCATACTGCCAGAGTACGCCGAGGTCCACCATGTCGTCCTTAAGAGAAAGATGACCTCCGTTGATTAAGTAAGGGTGCTTGACTGGGGAGTGAGAGCGATGGAATGACGTGACGGCGCATTTGGAAGGGTTCAGAGCCAGGCCATTTTGATCACACCATAGAGAGAGGGCGTCAAGGTTCTGCTGGAGGAGAAGGCAATCCGAGGGGTCACCAATGGCAATAAAGAGCTTCAAGTCGTCTGCATAGATCAAGAACTTAGTGCAGTGAAGGGAGGAGATGACTCCGTTGATCACCAGGTTGAAGAGAAGGGGGCCAAGGTGGGAGCCATGTGGAACACCAGAAGTGGCAATGAATGAGCAGGAAGCAACACCAGTTACACGCACTGAGAGCTGTCTAGCTGTGAGGTAGCTGGCAATCCATGCATGAAATGATCCAAAGACACCAAGTGACGACATCACATCAAGGATCGTGCGATGAGGAAGTCTAGGCCTTATCGCGATTTAAACCACTCTTCCTGGTCGTTCAACTCTGATCCGTGGATTATCTTTGAATTGAAAGCTGTCGCCATATTTTAAATCCATTACCTTCAGTTTTTCCATGGATGAAAATCATTTCATGAACTGGCCAGAATCCTGACATGTGGAATTAATTTCAATTCTGGGTCTGGGATTTCACCAATGTGAAATTTAACCCTAAAACACAGCAGGTGCGATGTTGGTACACTATGTAAAAATGATCTTTAAACGTGTGTGATAATGACGAGCAAAAAATTAGCATATATTTGTACACAACGTAAATATGATGCAGAGACATTGTTACACATGACTCTAGGCGCATTCCCTCATCACGCATTCCTGCACTTCAAGTCCTCTGAGGCGCTGGTGAGGGCAGAGTGAGCTTGCCAACTTGGTGGGGAGGAGGAGAGGAAAGTTCCCCAGCCACACGTAATATACGCAGAGTACCGTTCTAGGGTTAAACCTTCTTCCTGGTGGTTTAATTCTCCTATCCGTGGCGAATCTTAAGCTTGTTGAAAACTCATTACTTCTGGTAAACACATGGATGCAAATCCTTCTGAAACTGTCGGAATCCTGATGCACAGATTCAACTTCAATCCTGGCTGCGTGGTTCGTCCACACCATGAAAACAGCCCAAAGGGTTGGCTCTTAAGGCTGATTCACATTAGACGGGCAGGGCAAGGCAAGGACCGTTCAATGACTTGACTGTGCCTTGACGGGTCCCGAGTATTCACATCTCCCGATCATTTGGCGGGCAGGTTAGTCGTCACGATGCTGTCAACCAGTACGTTAATAAAAATTGTCTTGTTACTTGATGAAGAGGAGGAAGAGAAAAAAAGAGTACCCCAAAAACGTCTGTGGGTCCACAGAACCCAAAGTAGTCTCTGTCCAAAATATATTTAAGAAAAAAAAAAACATTTTGAGGAAATAAGAAATAAAAATAGGGGAAAAAATTATGAATAAGTAGGTACATAGACAGATACGTATAATCTTTCCAAGTTCACTGCTGATTTCATTCCAAATCTTCGTTTTCCACATATTTTCGATGGGACATGTCAAACAGCTCGCTGTTCTTCAGCACATGTTCGATTAAACGTGCGTCCTCCATGTCAAAACAAAAATACCAGAAAAATTTGGTGATAAAAACGGAAAACTTGCTGATCGAAAGGCAAGTGACAGGGTGAGGGAAGCGACAGGCTCTGAGTTTGATCGGCTGGGCAAGGTTTGCGCAAGGAGCAGTCACTGATCTGCCCGTTCAGTGTGAACGAACGTGTTACTTTTACATTTTACCGATCGTGATCGAGCCCTGCCTGGTCCTTGCCTTGCCCTGCCTGTCTAATGTGAATCGGCCTTTAGGGTTTTAAGTACTAGATCTCTCTAGAAACAATTCAAGTTGAGTCAACCGAGTGAAACTTTTGTCGATCTAATATAGTTGCCTCCTGAAAAATCACAAGATGTCCGGTAGGGGCTAGGCAGGTATTGGCCCCATTCTATGTGAATCGGACTCCATTATTTCGATCTCTGTCAAGCTTCTTCAACGACTGGTATTTTAGCATATCATTTAGAACAGAGAATCCGTTCTAGAACTCTTAGGTATTTAGTTCAAGTAGGAAGTGCACGTTTTCATTGTGATTTTCATAAACACGCAGAGGCCTGATTGAATCCATATCCAAGGGCTCCTGACGTCAAGTTCTTGTCTATTCTTAACTATACAAGTAATATTCGGGCTTGAAATGGAAAAAAATGAAATTTTTGTGATTTTAAACAGCCTTCGCAATATGTTCAAGTTTGTTCACTGGCTTCTTTATTGTTCTCAAATGAAACTGGAGTATGTGTGAATGATTTGGTTCTATTGTGATGTTGTAGGTTGCCAAGTGGAGAGTTCCTTATTGTGTTTTGTATTTTTTACAATATTAATGTGTCTCGTTCATCAATTTGTTGTGTTCTTTTTGGCCTTCGAAACTTAAAATTTCTGTAATTCACCAAAATATTGAGATCATTTTGAAATATCGTGATGAATTAATTAATTGGTTTACAGGTGTATATAATGTATATTTTATCTGTAATTCGTGGTCTACTTGAACAGACAGGTACTGCGGTACTACCCCACTCTCGCTTCTTGCTGGTCAGGCCAGTCAGCTATCTCCTCCTTCCGTACTCTTTCGTCTTCTCTACTTTCCTCTTCAATTTAGTCATTAGTATGCGATCTGCTACCCTAATATTAACTAAGGTTACCAATTTATCGATGGTATTATCTGATCTCTCATGCTCAATCAAAGTTCACTGACTGGTCTTCAACGTCTCGTTTTGGTTGATGGGGCAAAGCACCTAAGGCAACACTGAAAAAATGAACATGGACATTGAAAAAATGTTGGTTGGTACTCACAGTTATACTTAATCCAGTCTCGCTGATTGAAGAACTTGAAATAATTTTAAAGCGAGTTGCTTTCAACACCTGTTAGTCCACAGTCTTACATTTTATAGATTTATCGTTGTAAACGTGCTGTCGAGAAGAGGATTCCTATTTTGATTAAGACTTGTAAAGCGGATTTTCAAGTTGAAAGAGCATTGACTGTCATTTTATTTATTTGAGGAATTGCAATACGAACAATCATTCCTCTATAGGGATATACCTTCTCCATGGTACTACCTAAATACGTAGGTATGAATATTACTCATCCAATCGAGAAACTTAACAGGTTGAGATCGTGGTTTATCAACTCGTATCAATAGGTACGTATAAGTACGTCCAAGATCGTTCAACCATTTTTGAAATTTTCCACTTTCCACAGAATAGTAATTACCTAGAACACTTTATTTTTAGTCAATAAACCGCAGAATTTACTCGCACCAATTGTAAACTGCAAGGCGTTGTAAGTAGGTTGTGCGGCTAATTATTCGTGATTTTACTGGTCTTGTATTTTGTATGTAACATATCGTTCAAGAAGCCTTGAACGTCATCACATGCGCACAAAATGCATCTCGTAATTATTGATTTATCATTTTCATATCTTTCAAAAACAAGTTTCTTTTCAAAATTAGATACACAATTAATAGATGTAACAGTTTTTTGTTTTCAAGTTTGGTATTATTTTAAAACTTCGAAAGTACCATTTCAAAATTTGAAAATTTAGGTTCTTGCTTAACAAGCTGCCAGATGTGCTGAGAGTGTCTTAATAAGTCATAAGTTTTTGTTGAAGCAAAAGCCGTTCTAATCTATTTTTACATAACTTATATTTAATTACTGGTCATAAATCTACGAACCTACTTTCTTGAATGTATTGATATTCTCTGTGCTTCATTATTTTAATGGTATTTTAAATTAATCTCACGAATTTTAACGCTTCGAATGCCGAAGAGTACATTGGATTCATTATATTTTATGGATTTGAAGTCCCAGATGTAGCCTACGATCTCCTCAAACATGGAGGTACCATAAAAAGCCGCTAGAGATCACCCCAAGTTGAAGGGCGCCTATTCTTATCAGTCACGCAGGGTTTTTAGCAAGCAAGGTTCTTGTGGAATTTTTGATTTTCGTGAGACTCCCTAGAGCTGAATTTCTGATATTATTCGACACGACCTGTTTGATGAGTGATTTTACATTCTTAATATTCTGTTTGTATCATGTTTGGGCATGATTGTTATACTACTTTGTCCCATCACACTGTACCAAAATACTACTGGGATAAGTGGGGAAGAACATTGCACCTACCATTATCCAAACGGACATCATTGAAGTATCAATGGTACATAATTTGGGGCTATAAGTACGCTATTACCTGTAAATTGTTGTTTCACTCTCCAAAAGTACATTTAAAAAAAAACACGTCTAAATGACCCCAAATTGGGTTGGTGACACTTCTAAGCTCCCTTCTATTGTATTGTGTAGTGATGTCCGCTTATAACGATATTAATGCAACAGTCCTTGAGCATCGTTATAAACAGAACCTACTGTACTTCCCTACACCGCCTAGGAAGCATGAATTGAAACAACCTTGAAATCCATTGGTTTAGGTACTCTTCATAACTATCGGCATTTGAAAAAATCTCATAATTCTCCTTTTATAAATAAAAATCAACCTACCTGCTAATAACTTACTATCTGAACATATGCAAGTACCTGAAATAGGTACTCCATCCACAAGTAAATTTATTTATTAATTTTTTAATAGTAAAAACCCGTTCTATTATTCTGAATGGACACAGAATAACACAATAGGTAGGGGCATTGAGAGTTTTTCTCTTTCTTCTATTATATTTGTTTATGTGCGCGATCCACGTCGATACTTCAATATTTTCTTTTCGATTCAATATTTTTTAGCAACGGGAGTGGCCTCTTCTCCAATTTCTTAGTAGGAGTAGGCGTGCTCTGTTCTCTAACCTCATTCTGACTGCATGAATGATTGATAATTGGAATATCGTTCTAAACCCACCCAGCGATGGCAGATCTTGGTTTACTCCATTCATCGGCGAGTACATTTACAAGCCGCTTTTGGAGGGCTGGGAAATCTGCTTGCAATGGCCCTTCACAAGAGCACACTAATGGGGTAAATGAAGCTCTCAAATCTACAACATCTTGATCGTATTTACTGTGCTTTTCTTGGGCTGCTCGGTTAGCTGTTGTAGTCCAGCCTTGAGATTGGCAAGAGAGAGTGTTGGTAGTAACAATGCGATTATCCAAAAACGCCATTTTCTCCCTGTCCCTTAACACCTTCAGACCGGGGCTCAAAACCCAGATTGTCCCCAGGACCTAGGAAAATTTTGGAACTTCACAGCAAAACAGTCGCACTGATGAGAAGCCGGCATTTTTGCGTGATAACATGCATTGATATCCGAAACCGAAAGGTTGGGATGGTAAGGTGGGTTCATTCCGAAGCGATTGAGACCAAAAAGAGCCCTGTTGGGGGAAAAATGAACTATCCAGAGCGTTTCGAAAAATGTTCATGGATCCACCGAATCATGAGTTCATGGATCCACCGTGGAAGCAGCCGTACCAGGCGAAGGTTTCGCGTGGATCCAGGGTGGAAGCAGCCGGTCTGAACGTGTTAAGGTAAGCGCACACTAGAGGCGGGCCACATGGCATCGCAAGGAGTCTCATTTGTCCGAGGGATAAACCTGCCTTGAGAAATGCGCTCCGCCTCAACTGCAGTGTGCGCACCTCAGTTCAAATTCCATTGAACCTATCATGGCGGAATTCTGCGATGCAATGCGGCGCTTAGCTTAAAGCTGCATCCACACTTGCAACATCCGTCCACTCCGAACCTTGCTCCGATCCTCTGGCGTATTTGGGGCGGCAAAACTTCAAAGGAATGAGGATTGGAGGAGCGGAGTGCAGTCTGATTGCTCCATTGGCAGTTTTTCTTCTTCCATCAAAGGAATGTTTGGAGTGGGGTGAGCTTTGTATGGGTGGAGCGGCCGAATGTTGCAAGTGTGGACCCGGCTTAAGGACGTGAACTCTGATATCAGTTACCAGCACGGGGGGGGGGGGGATTTCCATCGCCATTTTCCTTCAGATCGGGTTCAACCCCCACTTCTCTCCACGTTAGGTTTGCCATTCCTGCAACTGCCTCTTGTACCATGTCGTGGCGTTGTTTTACAAGTCCACCATGCTTGCAGTTCATCAATCTTCAACTTTCTAAGCAGATAATTTAGTCAGTCAAAAGTTCAACTCTGAAAGAGTACCTGATAAACTACTGGCAACTAAAAAAGTTCCCAACGAACCTTGAATTACCTGCGATTATAATTTTTTATAGGCAGTGGTTTTAATTAATAAATTCGTTGCAAAAAACTTAGTTTTATATTCAAATGCATTGACCTGATATTATTCTCTCGTTTAGAAAACACCGCACACCGTTTTAAAACGATCGTGAAGTAAATAGATTCGTACTCTAGTTTGTCACAAAAGTTTACTAAACACGTTTTAAATAATATTGATACATATTTACCAAAAGAAAAGCAAGAAAAAGTGCTCTTTGAATAATATTATATTAATATTACCCAAGTCAAATTAGTTAGAGCACAGTCACTTTAGGTAGCTTACCTAAAACGAAATTCAAGTTTTGAACATGCGTCAAATGTATGGACATCTCATGTGTTTCACCTACCTGTGTAAACTTTATATAGGTGCATAATTAGGATAATGGTAAATTTATTTTTCGATATTAAATTTTTTCGTGAACGCCTACTGTAAATGTAAGCAATAAATGGAGTCAAAAGAATACTTATGGATCTAAGAGATCTTACCTACCCTATCAACACTGCAATGCCTGTAAGTAATAATAAAACGTTGAAATGTGAATATTTTTGCAAGATCAATGGTGGTCGATGGATATTTTCATTTTGAAGCAATATTGAGTTACGTCCTACTCTTCCTTTTTGAATTATCCACTGTGAAAGGTACTCTGAGCTCTTCAGAACTCAATTTTGTGATGTAGGGTAGGTACCTGTCACTTATTCGTACTTGGAAACTTCATTGGACCTTCCATATTGTTTATAACGGTATTCCAGAAAGGAATGAATTATTCTCGCTTATTGGTCTCAATGTGTCTTAGCAGCTTTATAAATCGATCGTGTCAATGATTCCAGCCAAATAAAATGACGAGGCTTCATTTGAGGCCTCTGTTAGTTGTTTTGTAATTCCAAAACATTGATGCTGCATAACTGTACGTGTACTTGACATGTTTACCGGTACCAGTAAGCTTGGTTCACATAGGTGCGTAAAGCTTGGTTCACATAGGTGCGTAATGTCTGTAATCCGTAGTACGTAATTAGATGCTATTGGCTGGAGCCAATGGAGGGGGCGGGACTGATCTTTGCAGATGTCGACTTTTGAAGCTGAGTGTATCGTTTTGAAAAATTGGATATTTTGCGTATTACGGATGAACTTCGACAATCTTCGGTAAACTTCGTAACAAACTCTCGTCATTTGTTCACAGAAAGCTTATTGACTCGGTCTCGTTTATTGACAAAACAACCCGAATCATTGTTTTGGTTTGGAAACAATTCTGCGCAGAACGTTCTGCGTAATCGCATAATCAGTCAGCCATGTGAACGCTCTTTTCTGCATTACGGAACACCCCCACTTCTCTTTTTGCGCATTACGGAGTTTACGCACCTATGTGAACCCAGCTTTAGATACCTACAGATGAAAAATCTAGATGGCGGGAATTTCACTGGTTGGTGCCTTACTACATCAAATTGATTACTAATGAGGTGCAAGAGAGGCAAATTGATCCGCTTCGAGAGAGAAATGTTCTAAAATGAAGAATATCTCACACCCTCCACAGAGCTGCAGCCCAAACACAAGGCGACGCTGAATCCTTTCTGTTTCCTCTTCCTTTCAATATTTCTACTGGAGGCGCTCCTGATGAAGCCAATTTGCCTCTCCACCGCCCTTAAGCTGGGTGCGAAATGTCCGTAATTGATTATTCAACGTAGTTAATTGATGGGATGGGAGTGAGCTTTGCGGAGAGTATCATATTCAAAAATTAGATATTTCACCCATTACGGACAAAGATTCTTCGATAAACGTTGGTAATCTCTCGTCCTTTGTTTACAACTCATTTATTGACTCTATCTCGAACCATCGTTGTTTTGCTTTCCCATGGTTGTGAAAATTTGATGAAAATTGATAAAAATTTGATAGATCTTGTGAGATCAAACAATGAACTGTGAGACACAGCTACCCCGTGTGTGTACTTCGACAATGTGACTGCAAAACCATGTACGTAATCATGTTGTAACAACACGATTTTTCTGTCATCAAATTCCCAGAAATCAAATCATTCTCCAATAACCGCATGGAAGAAATCTGTGTACTATGCGGGGATCATTTTTTATTCAACATCCAAAAACCTGAGGGTTTTACTCCATTTTAAAGAGAGTTTGGTCGTTTTGAACATCTCGATTCTTCTCAGAAATTCAATAAAATTATTTACAACGAAGGTATTTACATAGTTTTTCGAAATTGTTATCCTATTCACAGGTCCTACAAATAGGAAAAGCACTAATAACCAGTCAAAAACAATTTTTATCTAATAATATAGTATATTAAGGGGGTCGCCATTCCTTCCTCATTGTGGGTTAGTCTAATCTCTCGCGAACTGGCGCTCTGAGCCAACCCTCCCCCCGTCTGAAGGAGCAACATTGCCATACACCCCCCACCCCCATCATCTGTAGGAGCAACATTGCCATACACCCCCCCATCATCTGAAGGAGCAACATTGCCCCCCCCCCCCCCCCCCTCGGACTGAAGGAGCAACATTGCCACCCTCAACTCCCAGTGCCTCCCCCAGATGTTACTTTCCATCAACAGTTTTTCCCAGTTTTCTCAGGAAATATTCGTCCAATTTTCATGTTTCTTGTGGCATTCTTCTTATTTTTATAATCTCTACACTAATGCACTTGTTTCATTCCAAATTTTAACCTAAATTCCAAATGTACCTAAATTTGAAATTTTAACGGATTTTTGAAATTTATTAGTGCGTGTATGAGTTTTTCATTGACTGAAAACTAAAAGACTGCCGCTGGAATCATCAAAATTGACTAATAATTGCCAGAGAAAAGATGGGAAACCCATTTATTCACTGACTGAGACCCCCTTGATAAATATTATTTAATCTAGTGGCGAAAAAACAGCTGAATGGGAAAACAATTCTGCGCAGAATGTACTGCTTGCTTCTACGTAATTGTGTAATTAATCAGCCTACATACTTTCTGCATTATGGAATGCCCCCACTTTTCTTCTTGCACTTAACGCATTACGGACATTACGCACCTGTGTGATACTGTTGTGTATTGTTCATAATTACTCACGAGTCTGTTAATCATCAACCAAATTGATTGTTTCCTGTCTGGTAAGTTGGCAACATTGTGTATAAAGGTGGGTTCACAAGCGTCCGACTGTGGCTCTTTCCGTTTCTTTCTGACATTCTGTTTGGGTGTTCACAGGCGTCCGTTTTCTGACGCGCTTTTCATTGCGTTATAGCAATCCCCCACCTCCCTCCTTCCACCACCCACTCTCCAACTCAAATATCTAATTTTTCAGATGCGGACAGTCCATCCCAAAAGTGCCTCTCCAACAATATTACCCCCCTCGCTCCAACTCTTTCCGTCTGTTCTTGGCCAATCAGCAGGCAGAATGCCGAGTCAGACGCTTGTGAACCCACCTTACTCTCAAATGTTCTAGGCAATAGTCATGTTCAGTTGTTCATGAGTCCCAAACTACCTCTGAACATATAAAACCCCATATTGCCAATATTATTTTTTGTCCAAGAGAAAACATTGATGTTGATATAAACTTCCAGATGCTATGTACACTATTCATCAATGTTCGTTATTCATCTCTCTAAAATTTCTTTTAAAAAATTTTGAGGCTACAAATTGTTTCATGCTGAAACCCATTGCAATGGCGACTATTATAATTAAGAAGGAACATCACTGTAACTCTCGTGTGATGATAATAGCTGCATGAAGTGTTGTTTATTGGATGTTTTAAAACTACCTTTCAGTCTAAAATCGTGTTTTTCTCAGTATTGTTTTTTTTCTCATTTATAATGGAAGAGGTTGATGCGTAGTCATCCTAACTCGAATTTTCTCTTTTACCACGAATTTAGCCCCAGCTGTTTGAAAGGTGCAGTGGAATACGGCATTATCGCTTCAGGAGAGTTATAGTAGGAACATCTAGTATCTACCTACCTAAAGTCCGACCTGATTCGGACGTTTCAACCTTATATATATCTAGGTGTCTACCTATCTCCATAGTCTGTAAATCGAGTTTAGGTCCACATTTAACTTTCAGCGCCGTCATAAATCCTCTAAATTTTCATAACGTATAGTTACCTAAATATAATGCATACTTAAAAGTAACGCCGCTAGGTGGAGAGATTTGAAGGACGAGTCTCAATCATTTCGAAAATCTCCCCATTCGACTGAAGCCATTTTCAATTTTAGATCTTCAAGACACTGGAATATCTTAGTCTTGTGACTAGTTACTATGGTTAATGTCTATTAATTGTTGAAGAAGTGGTATTTTGAAATTAGAGACTCCTCGAAAAGTGTTCATCAGAAAGCATTAAACCGTAGATTAAATTGTACCTACCTACCTATTTTAAGAAAATATTTATCAAACTTCGTAGTTCTTGCATATATTTATAGATGTTCAAAGTTGCTGTTGTATTTTTATGGAAGAGGCATGATGCTATAGAATAGGTACTGCATGGAGCATGGAAATATAGGAGCCATTCTGCTCTTGGATGCATTTTTCGATGTATAAGAAACTATTTAAAAAGGAACTCTACGTGCATGGGAAGACTGAAGTTGTATAATTTTGTCATGATTGTTGAGATTTTGACCTTCGAAGAAGCCCGATCTTTATTTGTGAAGATTTCTCCATCCATTACGATTTTATTCGTCAGCGAATAAAACTTGATTGACCACTCAACCTTAACTCGTTATATATTTTTTCCTCGTAGTTTCCATCGATCTTTGCTGAGCTGTACGGCTTAGAGGTACCTACTCATTAGACCTCAAGTATAATACGTTTGTGGTGCGACTGTTCCCAAATTGCCAATAAGACTTAATTATTACAATCAATTCGTTGCTAGGCCTTCCTAATTCACGAGGTGCCATAATAATTTGAGTCAAGCTTCTTTCCAAAAATTTTGTTATCTTGGAATTGATTGAAAATTGTTATTAACAAAATATTTTTATAATGTTTTATAATTCCTACTTTCTATATTATTGACAGATTGATTCTGGTTATCAGTGATTTGCACTTGTAAAAATTGTCTTACTAACTCAAACCTTCGTGTGACGACACGGCTTGACCGTTTCTAGTTCCCAAACTGGCCGTAAATAACAAAGCAGTACCCGTCGAGGAGGCGCAAACTCACACTAGGAGCTTTGGTGGTAAAGTAGTTTCTCGTACGACCGATAGAGTGCTCTGTTAAATCACTTACATATTACAGTGTGATTGATAACGTTCTAAATTTAATATGTTGTTGAGTCAGAATGACTAGTTTTCTGTCTGATATGAGATAATGTCGAAAAGACTCCTTTTTCATCACAAAATGGACCTAAAAAACCCAAAACATAAGAAAATTTAGAATTTTAGCACTCGTAAAAAGTTGATCCAATCTCTCCAAGGTAATTTTAATCAGAGCACTCTATTGGACATATGAGAAACTTCTTTTACCACCAGCGCCCCTAGCGGGAGTTGGCACCTCCTCGACAGATATGTGTACTGACTAGTCAGTAAATACCAATCTTGCATAAATTTTTGTTGGATATGTTGTGCTTCTTGCCCTTCTAGATCATTCTCCATTTCTTCCAGTTGTTCTAGGCTGTTCTTGAATTTGTTCAACTTCTTGTTTCTTTGATCTTTTTCTCCAACTCCTCGTCATGAAATACTGTAACATCTTAATTCTTGCAATTTTCAGTTTGGTATTAATTTGAAGCCCTGAAGAAGGCATCGTGCAAGTGTTTCTTGGAAGATTTATTTGATACTGGACTTTTGATCGGAAAATCTCCATAATGCTCAATGGTTTTCTCCAGTCAGTGTTGAGTAATTTCTGTACTTGTTGCTATGCTTCTTCTTCGTTCTTCTTATTCTAACTGAACGAAAAATCCCCTGGACCATTTTCGCCTAGAGCCTACGGCTAAAATTCGAGAAACATGGAACATGCTTTAGCCATGCTTTCTTATTCTGTTTAATTTTATTTTTTATTTGGAAGAATGCGATCAAACCTATTCTGCTAATTCGATTTCCTTTTAAAAAATCGGTCTTCAGATAGGAAGGTATTTTATAGTTATATTGAGATTATTTGAAACAACCCTATTGCGTAGGTTATACCACATTACACGATCCGTATCAACGACTAAGACATTCCCAAAAAACGTAACACTTTGGCCAGTTATGTCAAGGCTAAAGCATGTTCCATGCTAAAATTCATTGGGATCACTTCAACAAGTAGGTATGGAAAATGGTCAACGCTGACCGTAGAAGACTTTAACTCGTTAGAATTTTGCAGATTTTCAGTTTTTTAGTACCTACCATTAATGACAAATTCTCGATTTTTCTTTGTTTAATCTGGATAGAGATTGTATGGAAAGACAGCATTCCAAGATTAATGTTGATAGGATGAATTGCAGTTGGAAACTATTAAAAATGGCTGATATTTCCCACAACGTAAGCTTTTTTTAAAGAGATGTTACAGCATTAATCGAGGTCTGCATTAAGTGCCCCGGTAAAGCCCTAAACAGCTACAATGAATTTGGATACTGTGAAAGCGTGTCGAGGAAACGCTGTCGTGTCAAAATTGGAAATATGGAGTACAGTGCTGAGCGTGGCCAGTATGGGAACTAGACATAGTCGACTCAAGTGTGCGAGCATGCGTCCAATCATTCCCCAAAATTTCATCACCATCAGATGAACGGTTTGGGAAGACATACATTCATTTAAATTTATGTAGATTGTGGCTCTATTTTGGGCTTCGAGTGTTGTCAGTGTGAGTCACCCACGAATATGAAAGTGTTCTAACGACAGAATTAGTTTCAGAATGTCCTGTTTTCCACGAAGAAAATAAAAGACCCATTCATTTTCAAAAGTTTTGTTGAAAATTCCGACAACCTCGCCCATGAAGCGTAATATTCTTGAGATCGAAATTTATGGTTAATTATCCAATATTGTACCCAAACCCTGACTTTTCCTCCGGTCGTTCAAAATACCGTATTCGTTGTCAACATTCCAAATGATTTGAGCCTTCCCCATCGCTTTATCAATAACGTCGACATCTTGTATCGCTCTCAAGTATGTACCTAAATTTTATATTGAAAATTGAATCATCCTGCTTCTTTCGTTGATGTGAAGCGGGTTCCGTGTTATGAAAACAATATAATCATTGTATCTGAAGCATTTCATTATTCAATGTGGTGTACTGTTGTCTCTTTCACGTCTTGAAAAATGTACGAACGTTTGTCACAACATCGTCTTGCGAAACTGAATATCCTTTTTCCCCACTTTAAAAATATGTCTAGGTGTCTTAAGCTATACAGACAATATCCTTTTAAGGAAGGACAATATGTAATATTATATAATATATATTAAAAAGTGTGTTAATTACTTAAAGATAACATATTTTAATTGTGCGAAAAAGTAGTACTGTTGTATCTCGACCCAAACCCTTCAAAATTATGAGACATTTTCCATGCAAATTTTATTACTTACAAGCAAACGAATCGGGACATCAAATATTACTACAGAAATTTTAATAACTGCGTTTAATCAGTTATACATTTTAAAAAATTACATAGATATTGATGGAAACTATTTAATACCTATAGACATAAAAATATCTACTTAAAATTAGTAAAATTTTGCAAAATGTCACAGCTCTGGAAAAACAGGAAAGTAATAGTGATTTAAAAGTAGGCAGGTAATAGTAGATTCACATCACCGATTGTTGAGGTGGTTGTTGAATTTGTTGCTGGGAAACGATGGATTTTCTGCTATGTTTATTATGAATTATCTTCTTGGGAGGTCCCCAATAGAGAGCGTTCGGGTCGAAGGTCAGTCGAGGCTTCTTGAACTGATTGGAGCGGATGTGCTCTTCGACTAATTTAGGAGTGACGCAGATGACGTGCTGTCCTTTCCAGTATTTGACCATATTCATGCTTTGCAGCGTGGATATGATGTCTGTCTGGCTAATGCTGGTCATTTCACTGTGAAAAATAACGAGTGTACAATCATGGAAATGGAAATATTCTAGGTAAACTGGATGTTAAAAACTTGGAGGACCAGCGCTTTATTCCCCTTATTGAAGCCACTACCTTACAATGGTACATGGGTAGTATGATGATTTTGATAACAAAATGACGAGGGACAATGATAATTACATGTAAGTTATGAAAACAAACAAGAACAAGAAAACTAAATTGGTGGTTTTCCCGTGACATCACAGACTGTAGACATGTTTCCAATAATCCAATTTCCACCATCATTGACCACTATTCCCACGGTTCTATGCCTAGTTCAGCCTTATTTTTCTCCTATACTATAATGAATTCAACTTGCACTCCCTCACTTCTGTTTGACAGGGGCATGTTCGTGAGACGATAGCACTTATGCTAAGAGACTAAGAGGGTGGATCAAATATAAACGGGACTTTGATCTCTGGGCGCCAATGGTTGATGGGAGTGGACAAAGTCCAATAGAGGTTTGTCTCGTGGTTAAAGACCATTCGCTAGTTACTAGTGAATGGCCGTCCTTAGCAAGAAGGGCGCATCTCCGAAAATCAAGATTTTCAGTACAAGCACTTTTCGATTTTTAAGTTTCACGTCCGGTTAATTATACTTTTACCCCATTTTCGGGACATCATACGGTAGGTCCAATCATTCTCCAACTTACGCCTGCCGCAAATTGAACCCAGCACACGCACAGCCCACGCCGACCCCATCCCCAACCCACGACCATGGGCTGGGTCGGGTACCGCATATTGAACCCAGTCGTGTGCCACAACCACGTTTCGAGATGTTCTCCAACTCGCTGATTGAGCTCCTCCTGGATCTCGATTCAGAGTCAGAGACTGAGGAAGTCATTACTTTGTACTCTTCAATTAAACGAAAAAAAAGTAAAAGAAATACCTATTTAGCTGGGAGAAGTACTGGTGGTGAATTTAAAGTGTTTTCGGAAGTTCCTGACAATGTTTTTAAGGAGAGTTTTCGGCTTATCCGGGAACAGTTTGGCGAAATTCATGAACTAATAAAAAGTGACGTCACGGGAGGTGAATGCAACGCCCAAAAACCAATCAGCAGCGAAGATAAGTTAGCAGTATTTTATAGAAGGGGGTGGTGGGGGTAAATATTGCATTGATAAATAAATTTCTCGCTTCAGGAACGAGTATAAAATTCGGGAAAAACGTGTTAAATACTGAAAATGCCGTAAATTCGAATTCTACCACCCCGTTAGGTGTTTTCTAGAGGGGGTGGTGGGGGTAAATATTTTATTGATAAATAAATTTCTCGCTCCAGGAACGAGTTTAAAATTCGGGAAAACGTGTAAAATACTGAACAATGCCGTAAATTCGAATTCTACCTCCCCGGTAGGTGTTTTCTAGAGGGGGTGGTGGGGGTAAATATTTTATTGATAAATAGGATAGGAAACAACGCACCCACGACCCACAAAAACTGTGCGGCACATACAAACGGACCCACGCGTGGAGAGCAACTGAGTGGGATAGCCGTGGGCTGGGTTCAATATGCGGTACTTAATGCAAAACTGTGTTTCACATTCCAACCCACGCGTGGGTCGGACGTGGGCTGTGCGTGTGCTGGGTTCAATTTGCGGCGGGCCTTACTACGGCCTTTTTTTTCATGGGAATTCGCGTCATAACCAATTTAGAGGAGATACGCCCTTTCCGCTTAGTAAATGAGGGTGATATTCAAGATATACGCCTTTTTTGTTAAGCATTCCAAGCACTTCAAGCGGCTCCCTGGCAGATTTTAGCTGGGTTTTTTAACATTATTCGTTAGTTGTTTCTTCACTACTTCTTTTTTTACGCAGATTATTAAATTTAATAAGATGGAAAAGTTCGGTGACGAGCCTCCAGCCCAGTTTGTTTGGTGACTTATCATTAATAAGCGAGCACCCTACGAGATCCGGCTTTTCCGCTAAGCATTTTGGTTGCCAAGAACATATTTCGAATTTTTGCTAAGCAAAAAAGCCGTATCTCAGGAGATGCGGCTTTCTTGCTTAGTAGAGAAAGGTATTCGGCATGATATCCGCCTTTTAGGCTTAGGAAAAACGACATACGCCTAATCGCCTAAGGATTTCAAGAAATTTCAGAGATACGCCCTTTTTCACAATCGTTTTTGTGTACCTTTTCGTACCCATAGGTATATGAATGAGGTATCATAAGGTGCAGAAGACTCCAAAGATTCTAGATATGCAAAAACCTGAAAATCGCCAAAATCCGAGATACGCCCTTCTTGCTAAGGACGGCAAAGTAGACGTCAGAGAAACAGGTGTCAACTTCTATTGCGCAATGCATTATCAAAAAAAAATTTCTTGCCTGAGAAGGAGTCCTTCAGAAATTTTGCAAAGATTAACTGCCCAGTTCAGGGGATAAAACCCTCTTAAGGGCCCCATTCACGTGTATGCCCGGAATCACCGCCGTGTCCCTAGCCGCCATCAAAGGGGAAAACTACCCGTGAATGGTTAACAAAATGTTGAGGTCTGGCGGTCGTCCGCCGCTCGGCAGGTAATCGAACATGCTCGAAAATTGTGGCCAGGTTAATCCTCAGCAGCCCTGTGAATGGTTGAAGTGGGGCTGACGCCCGGTCGCACCCCCACCAGTACAGTATGTAGCCCTACCGTTTTCCTCACTTCTAGTCATCTTTTGAACACGGTGGTTGGTAGCAGGTCCGCCATTCCGCGGTAGTTTTGGTAGCCAGGTGAATGGACTACTGCGGTGGCTTCGGGGAGTACCAGGAGGGACACGGCGGCAAATCCGGACATACACGTGAATGGGGCCCTGTATGAAGGACCCGAGTGTTTGCCTCCACAAAGAATTTCAGGAAGGAAGAAAACGAGTAGAGAATGAAGAACATCATCGTCGTCCCCGGAGCAGCTTTACAGAAGATTCGTGCGGTACGGGAAAATGTTGAAGATGATCGCTGCGTGACTCTCGGAAATCGCAGCACAGGTAGGGATTAGTTTTGGGAGCAGCCAAACGATCATCAAAAAGAACCTAGGATTCTATAAAGTGTGTGCCAGATGGGTTCCTCGTCTTTTGACTGCAGATCAGAAGTTGAGACATTCTGCCATAGGCTTTGTGAAAGGTTCGAGGGAGAAGGGGAAGCGTTTTTAGCTCGAATCGTCACCTGCGATGAAACATGAATACTGAATTGAAGCAAGCCTGTATGGAGTGGCGGAGAAAGGGAGAAACAGCCCCAGTGAAAGCCAAAACTCGACTGTCAGCTCGCTCCAATGTTTTCTTCGACTATCGAGGCGTTTTGCTCATTGATTTTTTGCATGAGCCAAGGACAGTCCATGCTGCCTAATATTTTCTGCTGCTGAATCAGGCGAGAGCTGCATATCGCGAACAAAAGGAATTATTAGGGATGAAATTTAGATGTTTCCTCGTGAATTTTATCAATCCCGGATTGATAACAGCCTCTGCGCAAGTGTTAACGTGGAATCCTTGTAACAGGAATAACGTCCCAAGTTTCCAATCGATTTTGATGAAATTTCAGGCTTGGCAATGGGGTGTGCGCATGGGTCGGAAAATTTCTTTATTGTTATTTTTAATCTAAACTAGACCTCATTCTGAGAATTTTGACACCAACCGCGACCTTCTAGCGTGAGAAGACCTTTTTCTATGATTTTTCAAAGTTTTGAATGTTTATGACGTCACAGTGGGCAGGGGTCTCGCCCAGGCAGGAGGGGTGCTTGACGTCATAAACATTCGAAACGTCGAAAAATCATAGGAAAAGATCTACTTCTCCAAAAAGAGAACGGCTGGTGACAAAATTCTCAGGATGAGGTCAACTATTGGATACAATTGGATACTACCTATACGCTTAACTTTTCTTTCGATTCCGAGGAAATGATAAGAGAGGTGTGGATTGGGCCTTGGAAGGATTATTATAAATTAAATTTTTATCATCTTAATTACAATCAGCGACCAATCACGTGTGTTAATTCCTTGTGAATTGGGCTGAGATCACTGGTATTCTTAGAGCATATTTGAACCTCCAGCCCACTCCCGAGCGGCTCCGTTCAAAGTTAGGCGCCTTCAAGTTCACGTGCCCTGCTAGAGGCCAGCACCGCCATCCAATCCTGCCTTACCCTTGATTTACCGAAGAAATAAGAGTTCAATGCATACCGGAGTTAGGAACCAGTATAAGTAAAGTCCTATTTAATAAAGAATAGAAGTACAATTAATCCGTTCAAGTACATTAACAATGACTCCTCAAGTTCAGATCCGAATGGCCATGTGTACACAAACCGAGGGATTTCTGTTTGTTTCCCCTCGCAACTTCACTTCCAGCACTGATGTACGATCGTTGTCAATTATCGTTTTACTCCGTGTTATTTTCACTCATATATTCAAAGTGCATCTATCCCTCGCCCTTTCCCGAGGTAACAACAGAGCATCTGGACTAGGTTTTGGTCATAATGGTATTTCTATCGAAAAAAAATTGATAAAATTAAGTTGAAAACCAACTGTTGATGTTACTGATATAACTTAAATGGGGCGGTTACTGTTATAACTGTTAAATGAAAATTTATTTAGAGATTCAAACACAAGATGCAACACTGTACATAGATTGTAGTGTACTGCTACATGGTACCCATCAACCTTCTACTTAGATACAACTAATGAGGAATTTCACCGAATTCTGTTTGCATTTTTCCTGAATAGTTAATGGTGTGGGATAGATGAATCGGGTTTATTTCAGAAAATAAGTCTCCTGTTATTTTTGGGAGACAATCAAAATTTATGATTTCAAAAAATAACCGGGGAAACGGACCTCTTCAACGTGAAGCAGGAACGCTTGCTGATTGGGCTGTTTGGATCGCCGTCTCCTCCCAGTGTTGCCCGTTGGTATGACGAAATCGTGTTATCTTAGACGAAAGTTATCAAACAAAAACAGGGGGAACCTAATTTTCCCCATCTTGCTTTTTCTATTTGTTCTTCAGTTTTTGGTTTCGAACTTTACTGGTTTTGTGAAATGTTGCATCTGAGGACTATAGATTTCTCGATCTCAGCGCTTCAAGCAGCCGTAAATGAACTATTCCAGGATAACGTCATCCTCCCAGTTTTTTTAAACGTTCATATTTTCTAAACTGTTTTGTTTTATTCGTAAATTAGGAAGTACAGGCTGAAAGTTTGCCGAAGGTGGTTTTTCGAGGTGCTAAATCCGATTTTGGGGTCAAAAATAGGAAATTCCTACATGGTGAAATTCCTCATTAGTACTACCGTAGGTTCTAGACCCAAGAAAATGTGTTGTTCAAGATACTAATTTATTTGAATAACTGCTAAATTCAGCTAGAAAGCTCAATTCATTTAGCAGTTCGGATTCTTCATGGAGAAACCTCCGATTTGTGACCTAAGTGATGAAAATTTAATTTGATAAACATTAAATTTTAGGTGGAAACCCTCGAGCTTGAACACGAAAAGTTATAGTGAACATATAAAAAATGATATAGGCATTAACTAACCTTAAATCTTTGATCGACAGTGAGCCACGGAAATCCCTGAGTATATCCAGCAATATCCAAGACCAATATGATCGGTAAGACAGCTTGCCGAGATCAGACAAAGGTTTTTCAGGGCTTCCGACTTGTTTTTCGAGTTTGGAGAGCTCGTAGCTGAACGCTATCAGCAGTTTGCCGTAACCCTGGCGTTGGAACGGAGGGAGCGTCAGGATGCAGGCGACGTTGTTGTTATCCGGAGATTCTTTTTCCTGGGTAACAATTAAACGGTATTGTGAAATTCAGTAGAGACAAACAATCAAAAGCAGCACGATGTAGTGCTACATAATCTGTAGCACTATACAGGGTGTAAGCCTAACTGGTCTGCCATACGGTACCAGTCGATTTTACAACTAATTTGCAACAAAAAATGTCCCCTAGCGATTTTCTTTAAAACCCTTTGTTTTTGAGTTATTTTAACTTTAAACTTTTTTTTCGTGATTTTGACCTTATGTCATTAAATTGGTCATAACTCCGTTATTAGCTGTGTAAATTACAATTTGAGGATACCGTTAGGAACAACATTGAATTTCCTATCGGGTAGATGTCTAAACTTGTTTTTGAGTCATGGTTTGAGACATGAAAACGTCCTCTAGAAAGAGAATTTTACGTAATTTTGGAAACCTTGCATTTTTTCAATCGCAAATTGAACTACGAGGATCACCATTTTTTCAAGATGCAAGAACAGTAAAAACTGCTCCAGAATCTCAGCTTTTCAATGGTACAATCAAAACATATTTTACAACCGAATTTAGGGGAGAATTTTGTGTTTGAACGCGGAAAAACGTGCATTTGTTCAACGAAATCGACGCTCCGCTATCTGAGGGGTCGGACGATAGCAGTGGGTGGGTCGGCGCCGCAGTAGACCGCGAGGCCTCCGGAAACAGGAGGCCAGAGCGCTGATTTCGTTGAAAAAATGCACGTTTTTTCGCGTTCAAACACGAATTTCTCCCCTAAATTCGGTTGTAGAATATGTTTTGATTATACCATTGGAAAGCTGAGATTTTGGCGCAGTTTTCACTGTTATTGCATCTTGAAAAAGTATGGGTTCTCGTAGTTCAATTTGAGATTGAAAGAATGCGAGGTTTCCAAAATTACATAAAATTCACTTTTTAGAGGACGTTTTCATGTCTCAAACCTTGACTCAAAAAGAAGTTAAGGCATCTATCCGATAGGAAATTTAATGTTCTTTCCAACAGTATCCTCAAATTGTAATTTACACAGCAAATTAAAGGAGTTATGACCGATTTAATGACATAAGGTCAAAATCACGAAAAAAAAGTTTAAAGTTGAAATAACTCGAAAGCGAAGGGTTTTAAAAAAATCGTTAAGGGACATTTTTTGTTGCAAATTAGTTGTAGAATCGACTGGTACCGTATGGCAGACCAGTTAGGCTTACACCCTGTATAATGAGGAATTTCACCGATTTCTGTTTGCATTTTTCCTGAATAGTTAATGGTGTGGGATAGATGAAAATCGGGCTGATTTCGGAAAATAAGTCTCCTGTTATTTTTGGGAGACAATCAAAATTTTTGATTTCAAAACTAACCGGGAAAACGGATGTGAAGCGGGAACGCTCGCTGATTGGGCTGTTTGGATCGCCGTCTCCTCCCAGTGTTGCCCATTGGGACGACGAAATCGTGTTTTCTAAGAGAAAAGTTATCAAACAAAAACAGAGGAAACCTAATTTTCCCCATCTTGCTTTTTCTATTTTTTTTTTTTTTCTTCAGTTTTTCAATTTCGAACTTTACTGTTTCATGAAATTTTGCATCTGGGAACTATGGATTTCTCGATCTCAGCGCTTCAAGCGGCCATAAATGAACTATTCCAGCATGACGTCATTTTCCCGGTTTTTTTAAACATTCGTATTTTCTACACTGTTTTGTTTATTCGTAAATTAGGAAGTTCGGGCTGAAAGTTTGCCTTAGGAGGTTTTTCGAGGTGCTGAATCCGATTTTGGGGTCAAAAATAGGAAATTCCGACATGGTGAAATTCCTCATTTGGAGATCGCCCTTCAAACAAATTCGTATTATTTTTTAAAATCCTATTCAAGCAGCATGAATGAATGAGCAAATTTTCGAAGAAATTTGATCTACTTCGATCATTTTTGAAATTTATAAGGGGACATTCTTATAATAAATTTCACGTTGATTCCGAATTATCTAATAGCAGGGGCGTCCATAAGGCCACTTTGGGTCCCCGGCAAAATTTCTCTCACTGTAACCTAGATTTTTTACCCCAAAGTTGGAAAAACTCCCTTCAAAAAGTGTTCTCCACAAAGTAGAAAAAAATCCCTAGCAGAAAGTTTTTTCCTCAAAACTCACTCATGATCCATGGAAGCATGGAGCTTTTACAAGTAAAAAATAATTCTACACTGACATGCAGTTATTATGTCAAATTTCCATGGTAAAACCCGAGGCCATGGAGCTAGCTTCCATGCCTACTACTAGGTCCATGCCCAAGGCTGTCTCCATGGCCTGCTACGAGAGAGATGTAAGATTGAATCGATAGGTATCCAACAATCGATTTGTATCAAACAATCGATTCTCCACTCCCAAATTCCCAAGATCTGGGGCTAGACCCCGGCGTCGTCATGCCAACGTGTTGTTTATTTTTAGTTTTTCCCCGTCCGCACATGCGCAGTAGTGTTATTTTAGTTTATCCCCTCCCTTTCTCGGCCCCTGCCCTGGAAGACAAAATCGATTTTTTATTCTTTCTGATGATGACTTGTTTTGATTCAACTAGATGGATGGATACTCTGTTCAGGTTGCCATGAAAGTTCATTGTATAACAATGGACTGACTCATCATAGGATGTAAACGCATGGAGTACTTCTGATATCAGTTATAGATGGGTCAAAAATTGAATGGATACTCCCCACTTTTACAGATTTTCACAGTATGTTGCCCAGACTGCACGATTAGGTGTTTTGTGTGTTTACCGACAAGAGATAAAGTTTATCTGATAAACAGGAGGGTAGTTACATCTTGACATGATACAATTTTGCTGATTGACAGCAAAATTATGATTTTTGGAGTTTTATCATTGTTGTGGATGGCGTTTGCTACACAGAGATTTTGTCACATAGGCATGAAAGTAAGTTAAAACTATTGTAAGTTGAAACGAAGTTTTAAAATATTGTTGAAGTTGTTATCTTCAGGGGTTTTTCTCCGAAATGACTAGTCTCTCTGGAGCTCTTTACCTACTGTGTTCCCTAAAGTGTCTTGAAACAATGACAGTTTACATTCCTGGTCCTCTTATCATTTTCGGTTTTCCATTCCATTTTCCCTGCATTTCAAGTCGTCTTGGTGTTTGTTGTAATACGATCTGATGGAGTTGACCACTGATTAGACTTACCTACCTACTTATCGTATTTTTTCGTTTCTGTTCAACATTTCGGTATGGGGAAATACAATAGGCAGCCTGGTGCTCTTCAGTTCCACAACTTTTCATATATAAATGCTACGTAGGCGTTGCAAAAGACAATTAAAAGTCATCAAAGGGAATATGACCCTCGAAAAGCCTTATAGACATTTCGACTAACATGTAGAATTTGTTGAGACACTTTTTTTTATGATCTCGTCTTTATGATTAAGAAATTATGTGCTTTTCGTTTTTAAAAAAAATTGAATATTTAATGTTTTAGTAACAAATTAACATTTTTATCTTTTCGAGTCCCAGAAATGATTTTTTTTTTTTTCATCATTAACTGGAATGAAGTTGAGATGTGATGTTTCCCCACTGGGTCCTCTGTTTGTCGCAAAAGTATGTAGGTATGTGTGATCCTAGGGTCAAGTTCATGTATTTTCTGGTTTGGTGCCCCACCACTTTCAGAGGTCACCCAACGCCCCTGTCTAATAGTAATAAATGTTCCGCTAGTTATAAGAAAACAAAACTACTCGTCTACGAAGTACCGACTCACGTATAATTGATTGATTAAGGTTTTGAGTGTTTCTGGCCAGTAGTAGTTACTGCAATGGTCTGGGACAATTTGTACATCTATATTGTTTAATAAGTAATTAGGACTGAATGTAGTAAAAGTGTGAATTGTGTTGTTGTATTCCTCAACACATTGTTCAGCAATTATTGACCATGGTCGTCTCTTGCTGGAAGATTCCTTGTTCATTCTACATCGAATTCGGTTTACGAGTTTAGTGTTAATATTTATAATTCTTGATTAATGGAGTTATTTGGTTTGCGAAATCATTTGTGGGTTAATTTGACGTATCGATAGTATCGATACTTTGAGCCGATATTATCGAAGTATCGATCTAATAATATAGGTATCGAAAAGATATCGAGTATCGATACTTCCTGAGAAATATCGTATTGAAAGAAGTATCGATACTTTGGAGTATCGTCCCGTCCCTACAAAGGCCCTATTACCGTCTGTTAGCTCAGGAATGATCTTTCCAAGGGCCACACTCCGTCTATAAACCCAATTTTATATAATCTATAACCCATAAAAATCTATACTGATGGAAATATACCATTTCTCCTCTTTAGAATTCTAGCTTGTTAAATCCGAGCAAAGATTGTGAAAAATTTTGCTTCAGGTATTCTTTCGGGTACATTAATAATCTAATTTAAATTGTAGTAGTAGGTACGTACCTTGGAGAAATATCCAACCAAATGAGCTCCAACCCTGTCAACGACGCACAATACGTAGAACATGAACGGCACGACGTCGAAATATAAAGTTTTGTGATCTAGGAACAGTTTGGCTAGTAAACAAAGATTCTGGCAATACAGCTTATCTTGAGATGCGTCTATTTCCCAGATCGACAAGGCTCCTTTCCTGTAAATTTCGTTCCCTGGCGGACCCCGACTCTCACATGTTTGCTGAAATGAGAGAATAGAATGTTGCGGGTGTGTTTTGACAATCCTTCAAATAAATACATGCTATAATACAGGATGTCCCATGTTAAGGACTTGAAAACTTCGGGAGTCGATTCTACAACACCAATTAAGTAACACAATGTCTCACAATAGGTTTGTTTCAACGCCTTGTTTTCCCAAATTTTCTAAATGTTAAGATTTTTTCGTGTTTTCGACCTTACGTCACTATTTACCATAACTACCTTAATTTACCGTGAAAGGGCGCCAAATTTCCCATCATTCTAGTGCCTACACGTAACTATTTGTGGGTGCCTGAAGGGTGAAAAATCTACTCGAGAAGTAATTCTTGTCAAATTGGCAAAATTTTCTATTTTTTCTTTTGGGAGTTAGGGTTTTATAGCCGCGTGGTTTTTCACGTACCTCAACACCAAAAACTGTGCAAAGATCTCAGCGTTTCAATGGTATGATCAAAAATATTTTAAAATCGAATTTAGTGGGAAAATTTGTATTTAAACGTGGTAAAACGTACATTTTTTTCAACGAAATGAACGTTTTGACGGGAGGACTCAGTGGTTGGAGCGGCAGCTGAGTAGACCTCGGAGTCTCACGTTTTTCCGGGTTTAACCCTTTGATGACCACCCCTTAGTTATCTCGCGAGTACGCGATGTCCCCCTTAGACCAGCCCCGAGATATCTCGCATCTTGTTTTTTCGACTATTTCCTCACGTTCAAGCCTTCCCTGCACTACGGCGATGATGTGGTGTGCTTCGAAAGTCACAGGGGGGTTAACAGAGGGCACTGCATCATAATCTAGAAAGTTAGGAATGCTACTTGTCCATCTTAGGATCCATTGTTTTTACTGATTTTCGCCCGTTGATTTGACCGGTTCTCGTCCGTGCAGTGCGACTTTTTTCCTGTTTGTTTTCTTTATTCTTGGAATTATGACAGAGAACACAGAAGAAATAGCATAAGTACGGAAAAACCTAAAAGAAATAACAAAAGTACTTTTATAACTAACATTGCCCAATGAATCGTTCGTTTTTCGTAAATTCATTTTCAAGACCCTCAAACCCTTCTAAAAAATAGTTATACGGCTTGTTCTAATATTGTGTCAGAAGGTAAATAATCTTAGGATAATCTCCTCCAAACTTGAGCGAGATCAGACGATTTTTGAGTGAGCTGGAGCGTTTTTAGTGGAGCGCAAGGAATATTCAGAAAACCTCAAATTAATGCACGACCCACGGGAAAGGCCGCTGCTCCCGTGAGTGCTCGGTCGCTGAAGGGTTAAACACAAATTTCTCTACTAAATTCGATTGTCAAATATTTGTTGACTACATCATTGGAACTCTGAGACTTTTGCGCAGTTTGTTAGTCGTTTTAGTTAATTTTAATGATAAAAAGTCAAAACCACGAGAGAAAATTTGAAATTGAAAAAACTTGGAATTTAAGGGGTTAAAAGAAAATCGCTAAAAGACATTTTCTTACTTAAATTTGTTGTAAAATCGACTCCCGAAGTTGTTCGGTCCTAAACATGGATAACCCTGTATAACCCAGATTTTCCTTTGCCTCTGGACTTTATCAAATCAAATAAAATCAAGTTATTACGTACATCTTAAGGGGGTCTCAGTCTTTCCGGGTTAGTATTTAGCCAAATCGAAGGCGCAAAAAAATATAAAAAGTTGTACTTAAATTGGAAATTTCATAGGATTTTAGAAATTCATTGGTGCACGGACCTAGGGAATTGAAAAACTGAAATATTGCCGTTGGAATCATCAAAATCGAACAATAATTGCCAGAGAAAAATTGGAAAACCCGTTAATTCTGTTATGTTTTTCCCATAAAATGTAGCTAAACATCAAATTTTCAAGGATTTTAGAAATTCATTAGTGCACGGCCCTAGGGAATTGAGAAACTGAAAAATTGCCGCTGGAATCATCAAAATCGAACAATAATTACCAAAGAAATAAGGGGAAAACATGGAAAACCCCGTTTATTCAAAAGTTTTTCCCATTTTTCTTTGGCAATTATTGTTCGATTTTGGTGATTCCAGCGGCAATATTTCAGTTTTTCAATTCCCTAGGTCCGTGCACTACAGAATTTCTAAAATCCTTTAAAATTTCCAATTTAAGTACAACTTTTTAACTTTTTGCCCCTTCGATTTGGCTAAATTCTAAAAACGAAGGCGACCGACTGATACCCCCTTAAAATACTTACGTAATGATGACTGAACTTGAAACTCAGGTTTTCCAGAGTTTTCAAAATCAAAAAACAAATGATTTTGGGTTTAGCTACGAAAATACTTTCGATGCCCGTCATCCAACAACACAACCCTTAACTACCTGGGTACTCTTTAAATAATGCCTCATCAGCCCAGTCGCATTTTCGCTTTTCCTAAATGACCTTGTGGAACAGTTGCCACGTGGCGTGCTAGTGAAGGGAACTAAAATCTCGATGCTGGCGTATGCTGATGACCTTGTATTGCTGGCAACTGCCCCTGGTGAGCTGCAGGAAAATATCAACGCTCTTCAAAGCTACTGTGAAGCCTGGAATCTAGTGGTGAATCTGGATAAATCTAAAATAATGGTCTTCCGGAAAGGGGGCCGCTTAGCGGCGCGCGAAAGTTGGACGTTTAAGGGCGAATCTGTCGAAGTCGTGAATCAGTACAAATATCTCGGTGTTATTTTGACCCCCCGTTTATCATACACAGCTCATTTCAGAGCCAAGGTTCCAACCGCCAAATACGCCATCAATGCGGCATGGCGCGGATTGTTGATTGACTCGAGGGCTCCCTTAAAAGCTAGGCTGGATGTTTTTTTGGCGGTCGTCAGATCGGTTCTGTGCTATGCGGCCCAGGTGTGGGGGTACCGGGAGTTTCACGAGGTCGAAAAAGTGCAAATGTACTTCGTAAGAAAGCTGTTTTGGCTGCCGGACCGAACGCCGCACTACATGATATACCTGGAAACGGACCTGAAGCCTGTCCATCACCACTGCATCAAGCTGCACTTAGAGTATCTAAAGAAGGTGTCTCAAATGAATCCAGGTAGATTTCCCCGTATTATTGCACTGGCGGCGAAAAGTAAGGGCGTGGGTGGCTTCGGGGAGCTGAGGGAACTCCAGAATAGATTCGGGGTAAACCTCGAATATCCCGCACTTGACGGAGCCAAGATCCGGGAGCTTCTAGCCAAACTGGAAAACCACCACCGGACAACATGTAAAACTCGTGCAGTGAATACGACACACTACATTTGGTACCGTCAACTTAACCATGACGTCAAAAGTGCCGACTTCCACTCCGATGCACCGGTTGAATTCACACGGTGGGTTCTCAAGTTGCGGACCGAGCTGCTTGATCTCAACTACCAGCCCTGTATCGATCAAAGAATTGATTTATGCTCCATGTGTAATCGAAGGGAGGTGGAAGACGTCTACCATTTCGTCTGCGGGTGCCCGTGTTTGAGGGAGTTGAGGATGAGATGGCTGGGACAACCTGAATTGCCGCAATCCGAGCTGATCAGGATACTTAACACACAGGACGAGTGGAAAACTCTAGTCGTTTACGTAAGAGCTGCCTGGGGCTATCGGAAGATGATGGTCAGTGAATTTAATTATAACTAACAACTTTCACTATTAGTTAATTTAAAATTTAAAAGCATGTTGTTTAGCTAGATGAAAAAAAATAGAATGTAACTATATCACTTATTTTGGTTTTTTGTAATTGTAAACTAAACTATAACTTATTATTGAACTGCGTTACTTGATGAACTGTATAATTTATATATGTTAACTTTGCATCTATATAAAAATAATATGTGATATCTATCTAATAATAATCGAATTCACTTGGGGGATGCGCAGCACGAGGTGGCGCATGACTCACAGGCTGACGGCTTACATGCCAAGCCTTACATACCTTTGTTAAGGGAATAATTTATAATTTAGCGAAATTTAAATACATCAAGTGATCTGTAATTGAAATGAATATTTAATAAAAGGTTTTTACTACTACTACTACTACTACTACTACTCTTTAAATAATGGAAGGATTGGATTTAACTTACTATGTGGTCGATGTAGTTCTTTTCTATCCGAATGTATTTGAGGCAATATTCACAAATGTACAACTTTGACGCCTTCCCATACTCATCCGGGTAGGGGCTGAAGTACCAAGTGTCAACTTCGTATTGCCCTATTTGAATTCGATCGATATATTTAACTTTGGTGATGGCTTCGTGTTCTTTTTCCAAAGCTGCAGTCGTGGGATCCATTTCGGCGTACGTCTGAAATGAGCAACAGCGATATTATGAGGATTGTGGAAGATGGATGGTAAATATCTGTAAAGTAGAGACATTACCTAACTATGTTCGAAGATTACCAATTAAATTTACCATTACCAAGTAAAAAGGTAGTGAATCTCTCATGCATAGAAAATTGTCCAGAAACTCTAACTATATGCTTATTACTATTTAGGACCAATAACTTGAAATAGTATGACACCCCCTCCTTGTTAGGTTAAGTTTCGGGTGTTGTCTATCCTGCTTGCGACATTATTTCTATTTTTAAATTCTTCAGAGGCATCAGGTATTGCAATATTAGAATTTCAAATTTTCAAAGTTTGGTTATGTGTTACCATTTTAAAATTTTAATGTCAATAAAAGTCCCTAGAGATTTGAAAAAAGGATACTTAAAAGCCGCAAACCGCAACAAAATCGGGCGAGATAAATACGTAAAACTTTATCATTAGCTTTGGTAATTGTTAAATTAGAGCCTACGAAGAAGCTGCACCGAATCAATTGGGTAACTAATGCGTTTTAGAATAATCGATTACATACTAAAAGATCGGGGCTCAAGCCTAAGTTGAAAGAACTAATTTTCATTTCTTTCCCAACATCCACAACAAACTCCATCAGACACCAATTTTAGCACACAAGTTCAGCAACAATGGCAGCACGAAGCTTCAGAAGTAGAAGCACTTCCATCGCTTCATACCTTCCAGGTGCTACCTAATGCTGGCCATGCACGTACCAGCAAGCCTGACAGTTCGCCTGAACAGTCTGCAGGCGACAGGCAGGCCTGTGGACTGATATAGACCATACACGTTCAGTTGAATCTGGCCGGCAGACATTCGACGTGGACACAGACCTCCTGCCTGCACTTATTAATAGTACTTATTAATCTAAGTCCGATATTCATGGGGCCTGCCGCCTCACACCACTCACGTCCTGCTTGCCTGAACTCTCTCCAGGTCATCCGGCAAGATTATTGAAATTTCGTTCGACGACAGGCCGCCTGACCATTTATAACTGACGGGCCAGCGGGATGCCATACACGATCCGGTTGCCTGTCGCTTGCGGACTGTTCAGGCGTAACTGTCAGGCTTGCCGGAACGTGTATGGCCAGCTTAACAGGTCGATTGATTGAAATCGTAGTAGGAGTAACTAATAAATCGATGTTGTCGGTCAATAACATTGCGTTGTGGAACCCAGGATGAGCCATTTTTCGTATTTTTTTTTTTAATAAACTCCCCAGACGCAGGGGGCACGCCATAAAATGGAAATAAATAAATAAATCAAATATAATGGGGAGGACGCCCAGGACTCACCCGATGCTGGCCCTAGGGATATGGGAAAATGAGGAAGGTGGGGGTGGGAGAGAGGGATGAAGGGAAGTGACTCTATAAAACGACCACCAGTTCAAATATGAGCCGAGCAGGACACGGGTGGTGATACCACAGAGTACGCCTACTGAGATGCCCAACTCACGCAACTCCGTGGCACTTTTCCCGCACCACACACCGCGCCATGACGAGGTTGCAGCCATCACCCTGATGTTGTTGGGTGCCACTCCTTTTAGCTCCGACACTGCTTGCCGCAAATCATCTCTATCATACTTTCTTATCTTAGCCCGCCAAGTCTGCTCCATGTCCAAGCTGCCATTGACAACTTGGGCATGCAGGATAATGCAAGAGTCAGTTGTCTGGTACCTTCCTGGAGCTCCTGATAAGGACCTCCCAACAAAAAATGGGAGGACGTCCATATCGTTATTCTCACCAGAGTTCATAAAGTATGATTACAGGTTTTAAGTGCCCTTGTTAGTTTGCATTGTCTGTCCCCATTTAGCCAAAACCCCAAGTTAGAAAAGGTGTAACAGAAATTTAAATTAATGTTTGCTCTTCTGTTGCACAGAAATGTTTTACTTCATCGGAGCTGAGGCGAGAAGAATTTGAGCGACAGAACAATTATGGATTTGTTTTGTCTACGTACGTTAGAGTTTTTTACTTTTTGATTGAATGGTTACCCTCATTTATATGTGGCGTTTATGATGCTTAATGTGTTAATTGGTCAATAGGCCGATGAATATCTATATTGTGAAAGTAGTACATGCTGTAAGACTGATTAACGAAAAAATATTCCCCAAAAAAACTAAAATGAGACTGAAAATGTGCTTAATATGTTTCCAAAGTGAGTAATGAAATATTTGACCACATTTGGATTTTCCTATTATTTTTCAATTCCTTCACAACAAATTAATTCCTTCGAGCCTCGCCTTACTGCTCAAGAGCCTTTGGCTAAAATTCATGGAACTTGCTTAGCAGCTGGTAGGGATGGGGTGGACAGGTGGAAAATAACGATGGCATCACATGATAACCTCGTATCTCATCCACCTGTAATTCAATTTTTAGCGATAAGAAACCATGGTTATCAGTGACACTCAGCCCTCTTGATCAAAACCGAGGTTATCATTTAGGGCGTTAGAGAGCAGAAAATGCAATTCCCGCTAAAAATTAAATTACAGGTGGGTGGGATACGACGTTTTCATTTAGAGAATCCAAAAAGAACCATTTTGGCCAAAAATTGAGATACGAGGTTATCATATGATGCCATCGATAACCTCCCGCGTGACGCTTATCGTCACCCTCCCACTGCACAGTTTTTAGGTAGTCACTCCAAGGCTAATGCATGTTCCATGCTAAAAGTGTGTTGGTAAAACAAAGTTTCCCACAAACTTAACTAAACTGATAGTACCTTGGATTTTGACAGACCTTTTGAACGTGATTGATTTCATCGTGACGCCTCTTCTGGTTTCGGGTAACTTTTCTGTCTGCTGACTCCCAAATATCATTGGAAGGCCTATCGATATTTTTCCACTGCTGTTCAGACATGTCAAACCTAGAGTTCATTATCCTGAAACAAAGAAAAACACGTTATTGGAATTTAAACAAATGGAAAATTAATTTTTTGATTAAGGAATAAGATATTAATTACTAACCTATCTCGAGGAACCCATTCGTCCAGTCTTCGGTTGTATCCTTCATAATGAACGTAATACTCATAGCAGCTTTCCTGGTCATTAAAGCGGGCTTCGATAATTTCAGCTGGAACTGAAATACAAAAATTGAGCAGGTACATACCAACTTGGACATCAAGAAAATCGGATTCAATCCACTATCCATATACATGCTAATACATTTTTTTTTTTTTTATGAACTCCCCTGAAAGACGCAGGGGGCACGCCATAAATGAAAATAAATAAATTAATCAAATATAATGGGGAGGATGCCCAGGACTCACCGAACACTGGCCCTAGGGATGAGGAAGATGGAGGTGGGAGAGAGGGATGAAGGGAAGTGCCTCTATAAAACGACCACCAGATCAAATATGAGCCGAGCAGAACACGGATGGTGATACCACAGAGTACGCCTACTGAGATGCCCAACTCGCGCAACTCCGTGGCACTTTCCTGCACCACACCCCGCGCCATGATAAGGTTGCAGCCATCACTTTGATGTTGTTGGGTGCCACTCCTTTTAGCTCCGACACCGCTTACCTTAAATCATCTCTATCATACCTTCTTATCTTAGCCCGCCAAGTGTGCTCCATGTCCAAGCTGCCATTGACAACTTGGACATCCAGGATAATGCAAGACTGGTCGGGGTGGACAGCAACGATGTCGGGCTTCTTACCCTGGTCACTTGGCATGTGGTAAAATCTCTCCCTCTCAACATCCCAGCCGCTAGATGACAAAGCACCTGCTATCTGCTTGGCGACCGCATCATGACGTAGAATGCGGCCCCCATGAGTCCGAGGACACTGCTGCACCACATGATACAGATGTTCATGTCCACACCGACAGGCGCGGCAAAGGGGCAGGGTTGCCCCATGACTACCTCTCGAACACCGTACCGCATTTGACAAAGATGCCACGCAGATGGCGTGAAATTGTCAGTAGTCGCGGGCCCCAATGCCCTCCAAAGCCTAACAAAAACATCATCATGGGATGAGATGGGGCTTTCGGAGCACCTCTTTACCATCTACTGACTCATGCAGGGCAGCAGCGAAATCAGCAGACGAACTGGGTTTTGGAGCAGATGATGTTGCTTGGTCGCACCATGCTAACTGCTGCCTGACAAAATCAAGATAAGCAGTTTTGAGGTCGGTCCGCTTTTTGTTGAATAGGTTTTTTTTTTGCCCAGTTGATAACTCGATAAGTTACTACCTATCTACTTATTGTAGTTGAATGAAAAGTATCTGATGTGGTGAAATTAATCATTCCGTAAAACCATGGAGATATTACTATATTTACTACTGATACTATTTACATTATTGTCAGAAATTGACAATCGATTGCAGTAAGAAATAAACGAACAATCGTATATAGCAATCGATATTTGAAAAAAAAAATCGGAGCAAAACAATAATCGTTGTAGAAGAATCGATTTCTGGCAAACATCGGTCATGCAATCGATTCTTGACTCGCCAAGGCAGTGTTGCCAAGTTGGGGGGTTTCCCCCCCAAATTTGGGTTTTTTTTTCTTGACGGGGGGATTTCGGGGGGAGAAATCTTTTGGGTTTTTTTGGGGGGTTTTTACCGTCGAGTCGGGGGGATTTGGGTAGAATAAAAATGAATCAGCAATTAAAATAGCAGCAGGTAATATATATATTCAATGGAGTGAAAACTTCACCGAATTTACCAATGTCTATCGTGGGCTCAATGGGACTATAATTTTGGAGTTTTGGAGGACAAACTTTTTTCGATCTTTGATCTTTCGCAAGCACACACTTTGATAAATTCTTGGAGTATATTCGTCCGTTCACGCTCGTTACTATTAGCAAACTTGAAGTTTTGAAGAAATTGAGAAGGTTTTGGAGATGGGGGTCGAATGCGACCTCACTGTTTGAAATTTTGATTTTTTGTACAAAAAAGTACCCTACCTGAAGAAACTAGTTTATTTTTAAAAATGTTTTTAATGTTTTTTTCAAAACCTGTATGACCTGAAACGTATATCGCTAATACAATAATTGCATTGTCTTCAAGATCCACTCCGCCCTCAAATCATTAATGAATTACAATCTACTACTAAAAAAAAAAAAAAAAAAAAAAATTGCATTGTATTCATTGATATTGTTATTTTATCCTTAAGTTTTAGGGTTTTTCTTTTTTGGGGGGATTTGGGGGTTTTTCGAGGTTGGCTCAGGGGGTTTTGGTAGCCGCTTGTTGGCAGCAGTGCGCCAAGGAGAAAGTGAAAGGCAGTCTCCCTCCCGCCGGTCACGTAGGCGCACAGCCGCAGCCTGGCACAGAGCTCCCTCGAGTCAACTCCGTAGAACAGATATCACCTATTCTTTATGAGATGTACGCTATTGTTTGATTTATATACAATCCTACTACAACCAGTAGGTTACCCGTGTTGTACATGGACAGGGATACTTTATAAATCTAGGGAAATACCTCATTGATCAAGATTATAACATTCCAAACTCAAACTATCCGATTCTAACACTCAATTTGAAGAAAGGAATGAATAGGTAGGTGAATGAATAGGTATCTAGGTATTATCAAGCGACGTATACTGCCGTGCTAAGCCAGAAAGTCGTAACGTGAAAATTTGACCAAATTGGTCACAGCAAGTCAGTCATTGGTACCCGAGGGTTTTGGGGGTCGATTTCTATCGATTTTCAAATGAAACCTCCTACCTACCAAAATTAGGTATCTATCTAATAGAACCATGGAAGTACCAATCAAATTAATGAAACCTTTTCAACCGAATGAAACTTTTTTTCAAACAAATGAAGCCTTATTTCAATTGAATGAATCTTTTTTGAACCATCCATACAGAATGACTTTATTTAAGATTGTTGCAAAATAATTTAATACAGAGGCACTACAAATTAACGTAAAGAAGCGGGTGTCCTGCGGCTGCTGTAGGCAGTTTCATCATCATGTTCATGACGAAGTTGGAGCAGGAGAGCAGTCTGTCGCGGTGATTGTTTCAATATTCCGTACTATGACCTCCTCGATGTCATGACTTGCTGTCACCTCGATGTCACAGTCGTGGTGGGAAGAAACAGTGTCTCTTCCCTCCACGGTCACAGTGATCAGCAGTATGGTTGGACCAATGATGGACGGGTGCTCAAAAATGTATTGCCATGGACATCAAGTTTCACTTGATAGGTAGTTGGTACAAAGTTTCATTTGATAGAAAATAGGTTTCATTTGACTGAAAAATGCTATATTATTATGGATAGATAAGTACATGCACGCCTAATTACAAAGACGGTAAGTCATCGCCGCAGTGCCCTGCTTATTCTCTCGACATAACACTATTCCAATCGATAATAGGTTGTACTTTCGTAAATAGGTTGCCAAGTTAGATGAAAGTCCCTACCTTCTAAACTCAATAATGTTTAGGTCAAACTTACGCCAATCATCAGACTTTCTACGAACAAGATAGTGTTCACCGATGTCCAGCGGCTGTTCTTCCAACGATTCCGAATCTTCATTGTCTGCTTTGTCCATTTTTTCTATGGTTCCCACCATCACCAGATTAGATTTGAGAAGTTTTTCTGCACTCGCGTTTACTCAGGAATATCGAACCGCAAACACATAAGAACGAAGAAGTAAAATCTAAAACAAACCTCTCCTGCTGAACTAAACACCAAAACATTGATCCTTGATGGATCAGTGTTGCCATCGTTCCCATTTCAGAGCCCACGGTAAGAACTACATTACTCCCATATCCTTATTAGATTGTTGTCCGCCACACCAACGACGGGGCTGAAAAATTGAATCAACTCAGGTTCCTCTCCTCCAGTGTTGCCAAACCGGAGGCTCTCCCCCTGAAATTAGTGATGCGACATCGATAGAAAACATCGATGTTTTCGAAATCCACCATCGATGTCGAGTGGAAACATCGACCAAAAACATCGATGTTTCTCAACATCGTATGCTTGTAGGTACCTACTCGAATAGACTTTTTGTTCATCTGGTGAATCAATTTCTAGCCACTAGGTCAATTTCTACCCCAGTACATTCGCCAAATGAATATTTAAAGCAGTTACATAAGTTAGGAATACACCTTTTATACACAAAAATTTAAATATACACAAAATTAGCTATTATTTTTATTCCTCCAAGAGATAAGAATGTAATAATTCATCACGATTGGTATTTTAACGCTTGTTTCATTCATTATTTTAATGTGTAAACTATTGAGAAAACCAAATCAGGGGAAGTACGACATCGATTGAAACATCGGTAAGAAACATCGATGTTGTGAAAACGTCGATGTCGCATCACTACCTGAAATCCAGGATATTTGTCTTAAATAATTATTTTAATTGATTAAATTAGAAAAGAAGGACTTACTTGCGTTCAATTTGAACACAATACAACAAGTACGATTACACTCCCAAGATGTAAAGTTGAATTGCTTTAAATTTGGCTTTTAAATAATACTTTCATTTTAATGTATTATTTCATATCCATCATTTTCACCCCATTTTGGTAATTTTTTCAGGGTTTTTATGTGGTTCAGGCATAACTTTTCTCCAGTACTCTGTGGGTTCAGGGGGATTTCAGTGGTTTTTTGGAGTCAAACAAGGGTTTTTGGTGACATACGCTTGGCAATACTGCTCCCCTCCTCAAAGATTTTCCTCCGTCTATTTTCAGATTGTGGTGAATCATTCCGATTATTTGAAGTTGCCCAACATTTCGAATCCCTGCCGAATATCACTGTGTGTTACTCGTCTCAATCTGTGCGCGAACTGTTGCCACGACATCTCAGCAACTTATAAAAGACACGTACATCTAGTTCAACTTGTTCAACTTACATTGAGTTCGAAGATCCCGTAAGTTTTACAGTTGTTACGTTCATTGATTTCTCTCTCAATCCAATCTTCTCATCATGAGCCTGCAGTGGACCTTGGTTGCGTCGGTCCTTTACGTGGAAATTGCTATGGTGCTACTGCTGGTCATCCCGTTCATCTCCCCCAAGAAATGGCAAGTGTTTTTCAGATCGCGCTTCCTCCAAGTGCTGTCTCAGCAGGCCCAGTGGTATTTTGGATTCCTCGTCCTCATCCTCACACTTTTCCTTCTCGATGCCATCCGTGAAATGAGGAAATACTCCAACAAGGAACATCACGATCATTCCCACCACATTGATAGTGAACTCCAAATGAGCATGAGGCTTTTCAGAGCCCAGAGAAACTTTTACATTTCCGGCTTCGCGTTGTTCCTCAGTCTGGTTATCCGCCGGTTGGTCACACTCATTTCCACGCAGGCGACGTTGATGGCAGAAAGGGAGGCGGCCTTGAAGCAAGCTCAGTCTGCCACCACGACGGCTCGTGATCTCATGGCCCAAGGAAAGAAAAGCGAAGATGAGCAAAACAACACGAACGAAACCCACCAAGAAGAAATAACCAAACTAGAAGCCCAAATCTCCCTCCTCGAAGACGAGTTGGAGAAAGCAAAGAAGGACAAACAGGCTGTGATCGACCAGGCTAAAGGCGTAGAAACTGAGTACGACAGACTCTCCGAAGAGCATAAGAAGTTGCAGTTGAAGCTCAAGGTCTACGGAGATGGCGCAGGGGACAAGAAGTCCGACTAATAACCGTCTCTTGATGACACTGTTATTTTTCATTCACAATTATTTCATTTGAGATTTCTGCATACTCTCATTACTGATTTAACAGTTTGTCGTGCCTTCGATTGAATAATTTGATTGTTTGAAAGACTGATTCTCGAATGTCGAGTATTTGTGGACTGTTCTCGTAAACCTATTAATTTACTTTTCCATTTTTCACGTGGTGGTCGATTATTTTTAATTAGCTTAGTTTATTTTTCACAATTGCCTATTAACGGTACTATATCACGAGTTATTAGTTTAATAAACAATTAATTTATATCTGGACAATTTTTCCCCACTTTCCATTATAATTTAATGTACTACACACACTGCTATGTAGGGGAGAGCGGGATGGGGCTTACCAAGGTTTTTCTAGAAAGGTGAAGAATGAGCAATGTGAGCTGTACGTAGGTACTATTAAATAGTACAAATTTACATTTACTAGTACATCATACAAATTTTGTATCGACATGTGATATTTTCATGTTTGATGTTTCACGTATGGCAAGAAGTTCTTCAATGAAGGTATTCGTCGTAATAATCAATCATTTTCCATGTAAGATAAAGATTAACTTCCTCTATTTCACTGACGATCGAAGTGACGACATAAAAGAACTTGTGGAGTCCTGATTGAACCTTGAAGCTACCTTACTTCTCAGCCTTCCTATTAAATCAGTGAAGGCCACGTCTCCTTTTGGCTCTGACCCACATTGACCCATACTGTGAAAATCGGGGTTAATGCACTTTTCAAGCATCATTTAGACTATGAACATCAAATCCGATTATTGTGGATCCAAAAATGAAATTGATTTTAAAAATTGGTATATTTTTCCTAGGAAAGGACATTGCTTTGGATCTCTAATGATTGCGACACGTTATGTCAACGAGTTGCTCATTTGAGCAGTTCATTACAATAGCAAACATGACGATCGACCCAACAAACGATTCTCTATCAAATTGATTGGGAATGAGGTCATCAGGAATGAAACTCCTCCTTAGCAAAGCTTTCGGTAAACTTATCACCTTCCTTAGGGCTCGAAAGATGTAGTTGAAACATGCCGTACCAAGTAGTTGAAACATGCCGCCATAATTGGTGGAAAATGAGGAATTTCACCATGTCGGAATTTCCTATTTTTGACCCCAAAATCGGATTCAGCACCTCGAAAAACCTCCTAAGGCAAACTTTCAGCCCGAACTTCCTAATTTACGAATAAACAAAACAGTGTAGAAAATACGAATGTTTAAAAAAACCGGGAAAATGACGTCATCCTGGAATAGTTTGTTTATGGTCGCTTGAAGCGCTGAGATCGAGAAATCTACAGTCCCCAGATGCAAAATTTCACGAAACAGTAAAGTTCGAAATCGAAAAACTGAAGAAATTCCAGATTAACCCACCTATGATTTTTCACTCCAAATAAAAAACACAAACAGTGGATACAGCTTTCGTACAAGTACGCAACCACGAGAGACATTTTATGTCTTATGTTTAATAAATTGAGAGCTTTCCAATGAGTGGTGAACGATTTTTGTGGGGTGGAAAATGAAGTTAGTTTTCCCTAGGAACAATTGGTTGTACGTGAAAATCATCAGAAATTTCCGCGTAACGCTCCCTGCGTGACGATTTTTCATTTATGTGCCATTGTAAAGACATAAAATGTCAAAAAAATAGAAAAAGCAAGATGGGGAAAATTAGGTTTCCTCTGTTTTTGTTTGATAACTTTTCTCTTAGAAAACACGATTTCGTCGTCCCAATGGGCAGCACTGGGAGGAGACGGCGATCCAATCAGCGGGCGTTCCCACTTCACGTCCGTTTTCCCGGTTAGTTTTGAAATCAAAAATTTTTATTGTCTCCCAAAAATAACAGGATACTTATTTTCCGAAATCAGCCCGATTTTCATCTATCCTACACCATTAACTATTCAGGAAAAATGCAAACAGAATTCGGTGAAATTCCTCATTAAGATTTGGGGCTATTGCAGGTAAAATGGAGAAAGGGGGGGATTTGACGCATCATTTCTAGTTATAAATATGAAGTAACAAATGTGAGGATCCATAGCATGGAGAGAGCAATGTCAATTACTTAGTTATTGGTAATTAACACTGTCCTCTCCAAGCTGTGGATCCTCAAATTTTTCACTTCATATTTGTATCTGGAAATTATGTTTTAAAATCCCCCCCCCTTTCAAATCTTAATTTATCACCAGTTCTTTCTACTACTTTATTGTGTGAGCAGCCGCTCACAGATGCTTTGTTCCCCATTTCGGGAGCTGGATAGACGGGCGCGGAAGGCGAATTTAAGGGGAAATTAATTTGAAAAAGGGGAAGGAAGGCCGGCCGGTCGGGGCGTCCCCACCCCACGGGCGCCCCAGAAGCCAACCCTTCTCCCTCCACTAAACTCAAGGATCACGTGACCAGGGGAGGGGAGCGAGCCGAGACCCCTCAGCGGCCGACCCCTCTCCAGCACTCCCGCTCCAGCCTTCAAAGCTACCACCCCTGTTTGCTCTGATACGCCCTGCTGCCATTCAAACGCAACCCCCCACAACCCTCTATTTTGCATTGCGCAACGCCCTTAAAACAATTCTGCTTTTTACCTAACTTCAACCCCGTTCATCAGTCAGTCGCTGTAGTGATTCCCCTCGCCCTGCTGATAGACCCTCGCTCACCCTGGACCACCACAACTCGGACACGGAACAACAGACGCCCCGGCAAGAACCACGCCCTGAGGTTACATTGTGAGTGTACTATTCGTTCTATTTTGGCCAAAATAGGTGTGTTGGGGGAAAGACAGAAACTGTTCCTTGTTCAAGTTAGTCCTAAAATTACTTTCATTACGGGTTGCCCTCAAGCTCCCTTTAGCTTCAGTAGAGATAAACCTAATAGTCATTCTCTTAGTTGTACCACAACGCTCATAAAACATTGTTCCTACTTTAAGGATTCTAAGGATAAAATACCACAACGCTGTATTGATATCAGAATTTGTCCTTTATTATTTTCACAACGATATATTTTGTACATATATATTTTGTTTATGCCACAACGTAACGTCGATTATACATACATTGAATCGCATTTCATTCTTCTCTTTTCAAGCAACGCCTGGTTCCCTCATTAGTGGTCAAAGCAAAGAGTACATAATTTTCCAAAACTTCACCATTAGGATTTCAAGTAGTTCATTGCGCTACGACGCCTATTTATTTTGCATTTTTTCTCTCCCTTGCCGCAACGAGGTGAAGCCCCTTCAGGGAGTTGCTTATTTCAGCTACACAACGACCAGGATTGTATCTTCGGCCGCTATCATCTTCACAAATCAGTTAAGTAACACTTCTCTAACTTAGTTTTAAGTTGCGTTTTCAGGTCAATAACCCACAACGTTATTTTGCCACGGGCCCTCAGCCCAATGGCGGCTTACAAAATGGTGGCAGCGATACGGATCTAGTACGAGGCAAGCCTTGTAGCGGACCCAAACAAATTAATTGTAACGCCATAACGTTGTGCAATCGCCTTCAGCAACTTAGTAGTAGAATCATTTTATCACAACAACGTTATTTCTTGATAAAGCAATTCAATTTAAATTCAAGCTCAGCCACCACAACGTTGTCCTTTGCTGTAGTAACTCAATTTTAAATTCAATTCTACACACCACAACGTTGCCAGTTGCGTCCACCACGCAATTTTAAATTCATTCTTATAAATCACAACGTTGTCAGTTGCGTCCATAACGCAATTTTAAATTCAATTTTACACACCACAACGTTGTCAGTTGCTTCCACAACGCATTTTCAAATTTATTCCAACAACGTGAATTTAAAATCATTCCCGCAACGCAACTTGAAATCAAGTTACCTAGTTACTGAATATAGGTAACTCTTTCTGTATAAAAGTATACCACTATTGAGCAGGCGCTTTGCTATAGTGTTGGTAGGTTGTGCATCCCAATTTTAATTGTACGCCTACGAAAAGTGCATTGTTGTCGCCGATTGCGACCTATATTTCTTGTTGTTTACGCACCGTTGTGCAAAATTTCTTGTTCATCGAAGCACCATTGTGCTCAAATTTTATTACGCACCGTTGTGCGACTCGGCCGATTTTCAAGAATTTCGAGTCAACTAGACTGCACCGTTGTGCAACGACAGATACAACGACTAACTGACTTCTTGACGTCTGTGTAACGCGCATTCATAATCATGTCAAATAGCGACAAGGGCAATTTTTACCCAGATCCACCCACGTCACCCTTAACTGTGGGGGTTGACTCTATCGAATCAATGACACAAACAATGAAGGAAATGACGACGTTACTGCAAAACTACAACAGAATGTCTAGGGGAGGGGATAAGGAAGAAATCCCTAGGTCGTTGTTCCTCGAGATTGAGCCGTGGGACCCTGATGCGGTAGGAGCTTTAAATGTCACCTCTTTCTTCGCAAATTTCGATGCGGTCGCCGCGGACCTTCCGGCGACACAGAAAATGAGGTTGCTCCGGGCAAAAGCGAGAGGAACCGCTAAACAATTCCTCATTGACCGCCAAGACAAGTCGGATAACGAACAATCATATCGAACCGCACGAGATGAGATGCTTGTCTGGTTTAGAAAGGAGAACCCGCAACACGCCGCGGCTATGCTGTGGACCGTGAAACGCAATTCGTCGGAGACCTTGCGTCAGTTTGCCGACCGAGTTAGAGGCTTGGCGCGTTGTGCCATTCTAGAGGAGGGTGTCAATATGGACGCCCATGACAAAAACGTATGGGTGGATCGAAAAACACTGAGTGCGTTTATCCGGGGGGTCGGAGGACGTTTGAGCGCGTTCCTAGTTGCAAATCGACCAATTACCCTGCGTACCGCTCTCAAGAGAGCAGAAGAGATCGAGGAGACGCTGGAGGGTGGCGAGGAGGTCGAGGAAAGGTGGGAATTGGCCGCTGTAAATGATCGCCGCTGTTACAAGTGTGGGAGTACTGAGCATTTTGCCGCTAGGTGCCCAAGACGAGATCGGGACAATGGTAGAGTGTTCCCGGAGGAGGAACGGCGGAACGAACAATCACCACCCTCTCACTACCAAACGAGTCGACCAGTGCGGGATACGGACAGAAGGGACCCTCACCGAACTGAAACGGTAAACTCACGAGCAGTGGAGCCACCTTTGCCCCGCTTCCCTTGTATGTTTTGTGCAAATAAACAACATTTTCCTGTTGACTGCCCCGTGAATCCACAACGCACGATATTTTGCGATTATTGCGGTGTCCGTGAGCATTTGGAGGAGGATTGTTTCAGGAAACGGAAACTCCTACCGGTGTCACATCCGCCTGGCCGTTCCGATGAGAAACCGAGTAACTCCGGCGAGGTGGCGCGATACAAACCACCTAAAAATGAGAATCACATTCCCGCCGTGGAACAACCAATGGTGAGAACGATCCGGATGAAAATTGGACTCGGGCCCGAGGTCAGAAACATGCTCGTCGATACGGGAGCAGCGTTATCGGTGTTGTCACACCCGGTCAAGGGAATCCCGTTACTCCCGACGAAAACCGTGGCATGGGGCGCTGACGGTTCTGCACTTCCTTTCGCGGGAGAACAACATTTACTCACCCGAATCGGAACGCATCAATTTATGCATACATTCGTGGTGTTTGCTAACCGTGACGCAACCCTCGACTTGTTGGGATTGGATATCCTCCGGAAGGTCCCCATTACGTTCAATACCGGACCGCAAATGGAATATCAGCATCAAGGACCGGATGGTGCGACTATACAAATGGACGAGGAACCCTTTGAACCCTGTAGTGTGGGAACGGTATTGCTGCCGGGGGGGCGGAAGTCAGTTGCGAATAATAGTCTTTTCCTTACACAGGAAACTACCGCAACCCTTCCCAGTACCTCCTTGGCTGCTTCCGTTGCCCCGAACGCTCCTTTTCGGGAGGAGGAAGACCTACCGGAACCATTGAACTTCGAGTATGGGCCCGCCGCAACCAATCCGAAGATACCCGTAACCCCTTCCACCACGATCCGCACAACGCTATTGGAGTCAGAGGAGGGAACCACCGCAGCCAACCCGAGCCTACCCGCAACCCCTTCCACCACGCCCCACGCAACGCTATTGGAGTCAGAGGAGGGAACCGTTGCAACCAATCCGTGGATACTCGCAACCCCTTCCTCCGTGCTCTACACAACGCCATTGAAATCGGAAAACGACGTCTCGACGACCTTTGCCGAATCTACCTCGATCTTCCCTACCACGTGTTCCGCAATGATGAAGGAAACAGAGGAGAATCTAACGGCAATCCTTGTAGAAGTACCTACAGCTAACGTTGCGGCTTACAAACCATTCAACGAAGAGGGTGGCGTCGCAATTCAAACCGAAACCCTACCCGCAATTCAAACCGAAACTCTACCCGCAATTCAAACCGAAGCTCTAACCGCAATTCAAACCGAAACTCTACCCGCAATTCAAACCGAAACTCCATCCGCAACTCAAGCAACAATTCATCAGCCAACTTTTAAAGGAGTAGAACAGATTATCGCTAATTTACAAACCCCGCCCGAGTCTGAGTGTGAACCAACAACGGAAGAAGACCATGGTCAGAGGAACGGCGAACTCGATCAGTGGACACACCATGATGAATGGATCAATCAGGCTGAGGAATGGGAAATGCTGCCCACCGACCAGTGGGAGGAGCCTAGTCCGGAGTTCGATCATTTAGTGACAGAAAAATTGGGCCACTTAACCGAGGAGGATGCTGTCCCAACCCGTGATGTTTTGGCACGGTTTAAGGAACTTTTTAGACCACCTTCGGAGGAAGGGTGTAACCTTGGGGTTACTCACCGCATCGAACCCACTCAAGACATTGTTACCGCACAGAAACCCTATCCTATCCCACATGCTTTGCGTGATGTGGTTGAAGAGCAAGTAAAGGATATGCTCGCAAATGGAATAATCAGCCCCTCACAAAGCCCATGGTGCGCGCCGGTTTTACTGGTAAAAAAGAAAACCCCACCTGGTGAAGAGCAAAAATGGCGTTTCTGCACGGATTTCAGGTTACTCAACAAAATCACCAAGGGAGATGCGTACCCCCTACCCAGGATGCAGGAGACGCTAGCAGCCCTAGGGAAAAGTAGATTTTTTTCTACGTTGGATCTGATTTCCGGTTACCACCAGATACCTGTCCATCCGGAATCAAGAGAGAAGACGGCCTTTTCTGTGCTTGGCCGCCATTTTGAGTACCATCGTATGCCATTCGGGCTCAAGAATGCCCCCGCAACGTTTCAACGTGTGATGAACGACGTACTCGATGGCCTGCTGGGGCATGACTGCCTTGTCTATTTGGACGACGTCATTATTTTCTCCGCAACTCGTGAGGAGCATCTGGCTAAACTAACAAGAGTGTTTGAAAGACTACAGGATGCCCGACTCCAGGTGAACCTTCCGAAGTGCGACTTTTTGAAGGGGGAGGTCCGGTTCCTGGGACACAAGGTCACCCCCGAAGGCCTTCTGACGGATTCGTCCAAGACACGAGCAATTGACGAATTCCCCATACCACGCACCAGGACACAACTCCAATCTTTCCTGGGATTGGCCGGATTCTACAGGCGTTTCATTCCCGAGTTTGCGGCAAGAGCAGTGCCGTTAACGAGTCTCTTAAAAAAGACAGTACCGTATGAATGGAAAGCCGAACAACAACAAGCCTTTGAGGACCTCAAAAGACAGCTTACGTCCGAGCCCGTTCTAGCCTACCCGGATTTGGAGAAGCCTTTCATACTGGCAACAGATGCGTCGGGTGTGGCTTTGGGGGCGGTGCTGTCGCAGGAGTTCGATGGGGAGGAAAAACCGGTGGCTTTTGCCAGTCGTAAGCTTAATCCGGCCGAGACCCGCTATTCTGTAACGGAGCGAGAGTTGTTGGCGGTGGTTTGGGCCGTAAGGCATTTCCAGGAATATTTGCTTGGGTCGACATTTGAGTTGCAGACCGACCATATGGCTCTGACCGCGGCTCTTCGGCTAAAAGACCCCACTTCGCGAATAGGACGCTGGATCATGCGGTTAGCAGAATATAGCTACGTGCCAAGATACCGCCCCGGAACCGCAATGGCCCATGCAGATGGACTCAGTCGTATTGGAGTGGCTGCATTGACGTTAGAATTCCCTAGGGAATTAATGATAGCTGCACAAAATCTGGACGTATGGGTGCAAGCGACCGTGGCGGGGCGACACAATGACCGAGTCCGTCGTCGTGAAGGAGTTTGGGAGGCCCAGGTCAGACTGGATGGACGAGACGAATGGGTGCCGATGATGCCGGGAACCCTGCGAGAATGGTTGGTGCACCGTTGCCACCGAAACCTGTGGGCTGGTCACCCTGGAGCGGAGGTTACGGAGAAGTTGGTGAGACGCCTGGGAATATGGCCGAAGCTGAGGCAAGATGTACAAAAATTCGTGCGCTCCTGCGAAACATGTCAGAGGCGGATGACGCCCAACAATTTGAAACAACCGGTGCAGAAGCCGTTGCTCCCCGAGCGACCGGGTCAGATCGTCGGCGTGGACTTTGTGGGACCCCTCTCGACAGGAACCGCATCCCGTTACATAATGACGGCGGTGGATCACTTCACAAAGTATGCCGAGGCCTATGCGGTATCGGACTGTTCGGCCGCAACCGTTGCGAAAATTTTAGCAACAAAGTACATACCTACCCATGGAGTACCGGAGCGGATGGTGTCAGATAGGGGTACTGCGTTTACTGCTCGCTCAACAAGAGAACTATGTGAGAGGTGGGGCATCCAGCAGGTATACACCACGGCATATCATCCGGAAGGAAATGGAGTTTGCGAACGATTCCATAGGACGTTCGCCACTATCTTAGCCAAAATCAGCAAACGCACCACTGGCTGGGAAGAAATGATACCGGTGGCACTGGCGGCCTACCGCGCAACTCCTCACAAAAGCACGGGTTTCACCCCTAACTTTTTGACATTTGGTCGCGAGATTCGCCTTCCCAATGAATCGCTGCAGGAATTGTCGCCGAAGGCGGAGGGAGTCACAGCTCTAAGAAACCTACAGCATGCCCGCAACGCCACAAAGTATTATCTACACGAGGCCTGGAGGAAGAGGAGTGCTGCTATCAACCTAAGACGGTTGGAACGATCCTTCAAGGAGGGCGATCAGGTTTATCTACGCGATAACCAACCCCCTGCTGGTGTGGCAAGAAAATTCTGGAGTCCGTGGTCGGGACCATGGGTGGTGACCCGTAAACTCTCGGACGTAACGTATCAAATTCGTGACGCTGCGGATATCCGACAACAAACCGTCCATTTGAACCGGTTGAAGCCCGCTTTCGTAGCCGGCGTTCCTGATGATTCGTTCGCAGAAGTAACCACAACGGAAAACGCAACTGCCGACACTGGACCATTGCGACCCGAATTGGAGGAGATGAACGAGGAGCTGGCAATGGAGGATGATGAGCGGACTCGATGGGACCGCAACGTGCAAGACGGTGACAGCAGAACAGACTTTGCCGTGCCGGGGACTTCCGGCACAACGGAGACAAAGGAAGAGGTTACCGCAACGGAAATGGAAAGTGACGATGAAACCTTTCTCGACGCAATGACATTACCCCCAGCAACCACAGGCTTAGCGTCAAGTCCGGACCATTTGGATAATGCAACACCGAGTCAACCACCTAACAACACTGAAATAAATGAGGACCGAGAAAGTGGAACTCCAAGACGAACATATGGACTGCGTCAACGCGCTCCTGTTGATTACCGGAAGCTGCATCTAGGCGCACTTGTGCAGACAGACCATAACCAGACAATGTAAAACTATGTATAAAACGATATCAATATGGGCGGAAAGGGCCCTTCAGGTCACATTAGTAACACTCTTCAAGTGGAAAAGAAAATTTCAGGTCCCTTCAGGACACGCAACACTATGAACCCTTCTGGTCAACCTAGTAAAAATTATTAACAAACCCCCAAAACACCTATTAATCAGGCCAACTAAATTCAAATCCATTGCACTTTTCTAGGGCTGGGATGTTTAGTTGCGATTCTTGTATGTTTCAGAATGACCCAGAGGCAGTTGGAGTTGGAGGAAGATATGGAGGGAGATCCGCCGTTTGATGAGTTCGTACAGCAGATCTTGGATACGTTCCAAGAGGAAACGGAAGCCAATGCAACCATACCCCGCGACACCGTAACCACCCCTGAACCGTGTACGTTCCCCGAACAAACCTTGGCCGGCCTTCCGCAAAGCTCAACGCCCAGTCCGCAACTTGCCAGTCATAGGGTATCTCCATTTCGGGCACCAGCAAACCGCAACTCGCCACGCGTTCCACAACGCAGCCAAGGAACGTCCCGTACATCGTCACCCAGTACCAGCCACGCGAGTTTGGCTTTTCTCCCAACCCCAGTCCGAGAGCCAAAAATAGTTCTGCAGCAATGCCCGGTGCCAACGAAAACCGTACCCAAGCTGATCATCAAGCGGAACAAGCCGTCACCTGCAAAGACGCACAGAAAAGAAAGAAAGCAATGCCCCATTTGCCGCCGATACTGCACCGAAATGATAGCGTTCAGGTGCTTCGCCTGTAAAGAATTTTGGGAGCGTTTGAAGAGAGCACATAAAAGGGGAAAACCCCTGGCAAAGTGTGACGAAGACCATAAAGACGAGCGGAAACCAGAGTTGTGCGCAGGGTGTAGGCGTTACAACTACGAGGTAGCTCTACGGAAAAGACACCCTACCACAATGCTCCCTATACCCAGTGTAGTCATGGACAACACTGGCTCCGAGAATGGCGGGGAATGTGAGCAGCCGCTCACAGATGCTTTGTTCCCCATTTCGGGAGCTGGATAGACGGGCGCGGAAGGCGAATTTAAGGGGAAATTAATTTGAAAAAGGGGAAGGAAGGCCGGCCGGTCGGGGCGTCCCCACCCCACGGGCGCCCCAGAAGCCAACCCTTCTCCCTCCACTAAACTCAAGGATCACGTGACCAGGGGAGGGGAGCGAGCCGAGACCCCTCAGCGGCCGACCCCTCTCCAGCACTCCCGCTCCAGCCTTCAAAGCTACCACCCCTGTTTGCTCTGATACGCCCTGCTGCCATTCAAACGCAACCCCCCACAACCCTCTATTTTGCATTGCGCAACGCCCTTAAAACAATTCTGCTTTTTACCTAACTTCAACCCCGTTCATCAGTCAGTCGCTGTAGTGATTCCCCTCGCCCTGCTGATAGACCCTCGCTCACCCTGGACCACCACAACTCGGACACGGAACAACAGACGCCCCGGCAAGAACCACGCCCTGAGGTTACATTGTGAGTGTACTATTCGTTCTATTTTGGCCAAAATAGGTGTGTTGGGGGAAAGACAGAAACTGTTCCTTGTTCAAGTTAGTCCTAAAATTACTTTCATTACGGGTTGCCCTCAAGCTCCCTTTAGCTTCAGTAGAGATAAACCTAATAGTCATTCTCTTAGTTGTACCACAACGCTCATAAAACATTGTTCCTACTTTAAGGATTCTAAGGATAAAATACCACAACGCTGTATTGATATCAGAATTTGTCCTTTATTATTTTCACAACGATATATTTTGTACATATATATTTTGTTTATGCCACAACGTAACGTCGATTATACATACATTGAATCGCATTTCATTCTTCTCTTTTCAAGCAACGCCTGGTTCCCTCATTAGTGGTCAAAGCAAAGAGTACATAATTTTCCAAAACTTCACCATTAGGATTTCAAGTAGTTCATTGCGCTACGACGCCTATTTATTTTGCATTTTTTCTCTCCCTTGCCGCAACGAGGTGAAGCCCCTTCAGGGAGTTGCTTATTTCAGCTACACAACGACCAGGATTGTATCTTCGGCCGCTATCATCTTCACAAATCAGTTAAGTAACACTTCTCTAACTTAGTTTTAAGTTGCGTTTTCAGGTCAATAACCCACAACGTTATTTTGCCACGGGCCCTCAGCCCAATGGCGGCTTACAATTGATAATGGGGTATTTCAGTCAATTTTTTTTATTTACTTTTTTTTCAAAAGAGTATGGCTCAGGAATAACGGTAATCGGGTCTGTTCGTCGAGAAACTGTTTTTAAAAAATCAGAGAAGCTAAGGAAAGTTGAAGATTTGAATGGTGTGACGTAGCTAGCCAACTGTCTTTGAAAAAAGTATCCATGCACAGAAAAACTTGGAGGACCTCTTGGATACTACAAAATACTACTCACACACACGCGCGGCATAGTCCTTGCCTAGTGTGTGTGCATTTATGGGTGATTCTCAGAAAAAGCTCAATAATAGTGTTATGGTGGGGTTTCTCCAAAAGTGCGTCCTAAAGTTTCTTTCTATTTTTTTTATTGGGTTAATTCCCTCCTCTGCCTACTAGAACCTCTTGAGAAATTTACTTTTATCCGAAATTAATACCTTTTCTTTTGTCTTGAAAGGCTCAATTCTCATTACCACCACCTGTAATGATTTCATTTTTGCCTACAAAAGTCTTCTCCTAGGCCTTGGAAAATATTGTTTGCGTGAAAAAACGAATGAAACTGAAAGTCTACATGTGGATCTCATCAAGAATAGAGTGGTGTGATTTTTAAATCCATTTGGTGATGCCAATAACTTATTTCAAAAAGTGTAATGGTGAAAAGTCTCATTACCGCGCAAGAATCTAGATTTCCCCTCCCATAGCGACCAACAGGATATTTTGGCGAACTTTCGACGAGAATCACAGTGGCAATACTGCAGAGCGCCAGGGAACTCGCCTCCGCCATTTCCCTCGTCAGTTGGTAAGCAGGGGTGGTTGTTAAAGGTCACGTGTCAGGTGCGTATATTTATTGTTATCATTACCACAGTTCAATGATTCTCTTTCAATGTTGGTGACTAATTTTTTTAGATCGCATTTTTCTGTAGCCCACTAATTGCCTTCTCAAACGGCGTAGAATGAGGAATATAGTATGTACAGAACGATAATGGCACGCTCTCAAATTTGGAATTCTCATTACCACACATCAAACCATCTCATTACCACTAACTTAATAGAGTTCGGTGGTAATGATAATAGGCGTGTGGTAACGAGAAAATGTTGTTAGTTGAGTATTTTAAAGATGAAGTATAAATATTATTTTCTACGTTAGGTACCAATTGACAATTTTTAAAAATAAAACGATTTTAGGTTTTCGAATTCTGATATTATTGCCCTAAGCTTTTAGAATGAAAAAAATTCTTATCCTTCCCTTAGGTAACCCCCAGAGATGAATCGCCCTACATTTTACGCAGCTGAAAAGTTGTGGGAACAAAAAAGGGAGGCTGATCGAAGAGAAGTGATTATGGTCGAGAGTGTCTTAAAAAATATTTGCCTACTTACTATCCAGTTAATGAAACAAATCTGTGATGTAATTAAGTTAATTATGTGACGAATATTAACAAAATTGTCAAATAAATTAATATAAAGAGTTGAAGATTGATATAAATTATGTTGTAGACTGATAAGAGTTTTTTGAATGTCATTTAACTGAGTGTTTTAGTTTTTTTTTTACAGTTCTTTACCTTCTTGGAATACATTGATACTATTCTGATTTTCATTGATTTCAGTTTATTTATTCCCTCCCTATCAATCTATAGAAAAGAGAAATGGAGATTTTTCAATGTAATCATCTTATCCAACCAACTGGACAAGCTAATTGCTTGAAAGGTAGAAACAGAATTGTGAAACTAATACCAACTGCGCTTCTCATTACTATCACTTTAAAAAAATTAATTCTCATTACCGCCGCACTAAAATTTTCAAAATTGAAAATTGAGACTAAAAACTGTGAATTCAGCTCTATCTTTCGTTACAAATTCTTCGTTATGTTCCCTGGATACTTCATGAATTTCTTTAAACAGAATTGCGAAACTAATACGATATTCTCAATACCAACAACTTAAAAAAAAAATCAAGTTCTCATTACCGCCGCACTATAAATTTTCAAAATTGAAATTTGAGACTAAAAACTGTGAATTGAGCTCTGTCTTGCATTACAAATTCTTCTTTATGTTCCCAGGAAACTTCATGAATTTTTTAAAATTTTTTGGTAAAGGTTCACTTATTGAAAGTTTGAGCATGGAAAATTGAGCTTTTTCTGAGAATTAGGTACCCTTATAGCGGCCCACCTTTTTCAAACGTGTGATCTCTTAATTTAATTTTTTTATCACATGTTATAGTATCATTGGGCTTAAAGTTGTAGTGTATAGGTTTTCAAGGGTGCTGAATCCAAATTTGAGGTCAAAAACCTGAATTTCCGACCCACCAAAATACCCCATTGACGCTGATGTGATGTTCGCCCTAAGGAAGGTGATAAATGTACCGAAAGCTCGGCAAAGAACGAGTTTTATTAATGAGGACCTCATTACCAATCAATTTGACACAGGTTCATAACAAATGAAACATTTTGTGAAACTTGGACGCACCGTTGCGAATTTGTTATCGATTAAACCGACAAAAGTAACCCTCGAATGGTAACACTGGGTCTGACAGAACCAACACTCGAAAATTTGGATACATAGAATGGTTCCAAAAGAATTAATAGTAATATAACACGTTCAGAAACCTAAATTTCAATGACCAGAACATCTGAGAGAGAAAATCTCGACAGTTTATTTTTATACAGCACGTCATCCATTACGTTGAACTTCTTCCCATTCCTCATCATATCATACTGACTGCTTCTATCTAACTAATTTACCTTTCAAACTCACTTCTTATGACTTCAGAGCAAAGGAATGACTCGGGTGCTGAACATAATTGAAAGAGTAGCGGTAAAAGATGTTAATTATTTTTATTTAGTTTTTTCTCCTGACACACTGACATACCTATTTTTTAAATCATCAATTCGTGCTTAACTTTTTTCGTTTGCACTCTATACAGCACAGCACAGTTCGAGATTAGCAGCCATTACCCAAAACTTATCTGATTTTGTTGGTGCATATTAGTAATAAGGGGTCTGACAGACCCAGACGATGTTTTCCAACAAGGAAACATGATGGACTACTGAACTCTCAGAGGGTTCCAAGGATTTAGCATTACTTGAAAAGAAGTTACTTGAAGCGTATACACGATAAACTCAAAATGAGCAACTTCAAGCAGACCAGACCTAGACATTACCAGCGAGGGTTAAGAAATGGGGAATTTGCCTCACAATTTTTTAATTTTTTTTTTTTTTCGAAAGAGAGTTTACAAATGTGCTCACTAGTGTGCTGCTTGAAAACGCATCCACAAAATTTAGAGAATTTAAGGAAGATGGAAATGTTAAAAGTAGCGGCAGTCTGTGACATGACGAGTTGCCCCTTACGACCTCTGAAAGAGCACATGAAACCATTAGCTTACAAGATTCAACAGAAGTATGCACCGCGAACTGGCAGAAAGAACCCAGACACGAAAGTGACCAAAAGAAGCAATTTTACTCTTTTTTTACAATACGATTCTACCTATTAGTATATGTATATCATGTGGTTAAGGCGCCTACAACTCTACCTGTTGACATTCTCTAACACTACTTGCCGAGACTCCTTTTACGCTTTACCAGAGCACAGTTTTTCTGGAGGAACCCCGAGGAGTGACGTCATCAGTTTTCCTCGATCTTCTCGAAGTTTTTCTTCTACGGTAATTTTTTCCCCTTGGGTATTCCTGGTGTTAAACGTTTTCTAGGGCCCTATTGTAGGATTTGACATGAAATTCCAGAATCTAAAATTGAGGCAAATTCTCCATTCCTGACTTGGCAGGTACAAAAAAAGCAGATAACCACAGCCAAAACCGTATATTTTTTGTATCAATATTAGACTTTAACCCATCAATAAATATTTATATACCATTGAAAATACTGGTGGCAGGTTGTCATTTTATCACAGCTTTCTTGAAAATGCTTGGTAAATTAGAGGCTCTCAATAATTGTATACGAACTGAGTTTAAAATAACTGCACGTAAAAGTAAACATGATAAGATAAAGACTTTCTGAACATCACCTCGCGATAACAGTCAACGAGTCACAGAATCGATTATACATAACAATGCATCTCGCAAGACTGGGAACAGAGACGAGCAAGAAATAATATTTATTACTGATAGGAGGCCGAATTTGGAGAGATAATAGTTAGATATTTACGAAACAATAGGAACACATCTAGATGAGACACTGAAAACGATAACGCAATCTTCTATTTTCCATTGTTCTTTGATAATAAAATTCGTTTCACTAGAATCAATTGGATTTGAATTCACTGCCGTTTTTCTTGAATCAAACGTTTGATCGTATCAGGGTAGTTTCATTCAATAAATTCTTCATATTAATACTATTTCATATCAAGACAACTTAACTGGCAATTTGAAACATCATTCCTGATTTGGATGTTTTGACGTATCACGATAAAATCGTGTACTCGATAGTATAGGTAAGAGGAAGCAATGTGCCACATCCGTTTTTCTTAACACTCTCGACGCTGGCCCTGCCACTGCGCCAACCCCCAGGACTGGTCGAACAGGTGAACTTCTGTGGCCCGCAATACTCAACCACAATGGGAGAAAATACGCGGAAAATCACCTATTTGGAAAAACATCTGGGTTATTTTGCTTCTTGCAAAACATCCAAAACGGCAAACAAGTTCATTTGGGAGCACAAAAGAAAAATACTACTCAAAACAATCGATAAAATGTTATTACGAGGAAGTTATGTGCCATACCCGTTTTGATTGTTTTCAAGATACAAGACACGCACATACAGGAGTATGCGATAATTGATTGACCACTGAGTATAGAAGTAACTAACTAGAGCGGCCTTCCCGCCTGGGGGGAGCGGGCGGCCGTATGCTCAACCCCTTGGTTAGCTACCACGTCAGGCTGCCACTTGAATGCTGAAATTTCGGGTATTTTGTATTGCAATTTTTCAGTAGACTTCTTAAGACCCTTCTCTGATGTGGTGGCTCGGTTTAAAGCCCATAGGCCATGATGGCGCGGAGCTATAAAATTAATTATACGACCCCAAATCCTACCACTATTTGGACCTATCAATTTACGTATTCGTTAACTTAGCTGGCTCTAATGATTTTATAATCATTAAAGAGTCAACTCTCAACAATCCGCATCTCAAAGGGCTAAACATTTGATAGGATTGATCGCGAGTTACGAAATATCAAGTGAAATTCCCTAATTGTTATTGGGTTCTAGAGGAACCAATAATTCAGTACCAATCAACGCTAGAATCGAATTGTTCTGGTGTGAATAAATGCCAGTCGACAGTATTTTATTTATCTTGGTTAGGTAAATGGAGATGAAATAGTTGGACTTGCGAATAGGAGTAGGATTTATAAAGTAATCAATAAGATTTGCACAAATGAGGAGAATACGATTATGAATAATGTAGGTATTAATAATCAAGCAGAATTTTCCCATTTTTAATGTCCTTTGAAATAAATTATTTTTTTGAACTTTACCCGACTTAATTAACACTCGAAGGAAATCGAGAAAAATATTTCAAAATCGGTTGCGAAATGAGTGAAAAACTAACCGAAACTGGAACTTTGCGCTAAAGATGTTAAACTATTGATAGTTTTGGACTATTGGAAACAAACAATATAATGTAACTGTCGACTATTTAATCGAACTACAATTACCGCGTTTTTGGTTTATTATTTTCAATAATGAACCTTTGGAATCGACCAAGAAAAAATTTTTTTTAACACCCCCTCAAAATTTGATGGTTTACGTTTCAAGGTACGTAGAATCCAAAAATCGAATAAAAATTTGGCCGTCCGTCCGCCGTAGGCGGCACTTTTGCCACTTAGCATTGACCGATTTTAATGAAATTTGGTATGTAGGCTCCATTTGGGGTCTAGTTGTGCCCCGAAGATTTTGGTTGATGTAGGTCACTTCTAAGGGTTCCAAAATCAATTTTGAAATTTCGAAAACGCACTAACTCAAAATATTTTGATATAAAGGTATTGTTTTTCCTTCAATTTACCACCCAGAGAGACCACCCGGAGCACTGTAGGACAAACCGTTCGCTCACTACGAGAATTTAAAGTTTAGACGTACGATAAATCAGAAACACGAGTGTGAATCGCAAAAGAGGCCTTATCTCCGTTCAAATTAAAGCTGACCGAAATGCGATCGATGTTTTTCTTCATGTTGGATGGTTGGTGGCTTTGCAGACGAGTGAGCTATATAGAAAAATAATAAACTATTGTGTAATAATTTGCAGCGTTTTTAACAACTCCTGATACGTGGATTGCATCCAAAAACAGGAAGAAAAAAATAGGTAATGTGTTGTTCATCAAGACCGTACAATGTACTAAAATCTATAATTAAACTAGTAAATACCCAGATAAGAATAACAATAATTTGATTTTCTATTTTGGGCCCACATCCTAGACAAAAAATTCACAAACATCCGATTTGGGACTCACATTTGGGATGTTTTCCAGAATAAATAGGAAGAAGTTGCACCACATAGGTACCCTAATGATATCAACTATCAATGATAACAGTTAGACCGATAGTATTGTCGACAATGTTGATGAGTTTTCAAAAACCATCGATATTACCGAAATCTCAGACTAACTAAGTTTAGCACCACTACTTTGTGCGTAAAGTGAAGGAGCGGGGTGGCTGACCAGAGGGTGAGGGAAGCGGAGCATTCTGGGAACCCCTCCAAGGCCCCTCTGAGTTCTTCTATTCTCACTGGATACGACCAAGTAGCTCTACGCGTGAATTGTGAGCACGACCTGTGGGCAGCTACCTGAACTTCCTCCACCTATTGGCCAGAAAGAGATAACAATTTTCCCTTCGAGTAGGTAGTATTTTTCTACAATTTAGACGTCACTTTCTTTCCTGCAAGCATCTCAATTTGTTCTGAGGTCTTGATAGTTTTGTTTTGAAGATAATCTCTACTGTTGTTTTCCGCATCTTCCAGAAAATATCTGTAAAAAAACACGAATTAGGTCTCAATTCAATGAAAAGTGGAGAGAAGTATGGGACTTCATAACCATCAAAACTTTAGATCGGAAAACAGGTACCTATAGTTAACCATGAGACCACAGGAATTAGTCATCCCTCTGGGTGAAGTGTCAGCCAGCCAATTGAGTCGCCACATCACTGCTCCATTCTTGAGATGAAAATTAGCTGTAACAGTGGACCACTTTTGTATACTATAAATTATTACACTTCAATAGAAATTCACTACCTACTCAGAAAAAACTAGCAACTTCCTCCTTGTGGACGTCCGTAATGCCAGGGATGGCAGTAGGACCAAAATTCAACTTGGGATGGTTGTTACAACAACCACGTTTTACTTTACTTTTTTTTTTAAATGAGTAACTTATATATCCGTAAGTAGAACTACTAGAAACACTTCCTAAAGAATTAGTGTTTCAAAAAAATGGGATTTCCGGATTCAAGAGGGAAAACCAACACACGGCTAGGACACTACAGGGTGGGGGCTACGTCTGAGTTGTGGTGGGTTACGCAACAACTTGAGGAGAGCGACCGAAATATGCTTCATTACTATGAAATGGAGGCAACCAGATTAATTTCGTCCTATCAATCTGATAAGTAGACTCAATAAATCTCCCTTTTTTCACTCCTTCCAGAGATTCAATGTCTCAATAGATCCACTGATTATTTGTCTTCTTTTTTATAATAATTATAAGTAGATGAGTGAGGAATGAGAACAGTGGTCATTCCACAGGGTTGGAAAACTAGATTATCCTGGTATTTGCCATGGCTTCACAATACCCATTTGAGGCTTCACGATTACAGACAGAATAATCATAGGACAATCGAACGACAGACTTTTCCAGTTCTTGATAAAGAGACAGTATCTGCCTGTAGATATTGCAAGTTTCCGACAACCCTGGAATTCACTCCTCGTGTCTTAATGGAATGCCATACTTTCAGGGACTCCTCCAAAATGAGGAGGAGAAGAAAACTTTCATCGCACGGTCATGATTCCTGCATCCCCATAGAAAAGCTTTAGAGTGTCTTTAGTCTAGATATAGAATTTCATGTACAACAAAAGCAGGACCACGATGAAAACAATTTAAGTACTCGTAATGCTGACGAAAACAACATATTGAATGACACTTCATGTTGATCGGTAGTTGGAATGTCAACAGTGAAAGAACTGGTACACACTAATTAGTGCTCACTGAGCATCATGGGAACCTACGCTAAGCATTATGGGTACTTGTATGATACCCCTCTGTGCTCCTCCCTCCCCTGCTCTTATCGATATGGTTAACTCTCTAGGACTAAACTAATGAAACTCACCGACATTATCAAGTGCCATTCCCTTCCTCTTTTCCCTGTAAAGGTAGTAGGCACAAGTGATCATCAAAGGATTTTCAAGGTTTGAGATGAGTTTAGAATCTTTAACCCAAGTGTTACTATGAAGATGTTTCTTCAGTTCCTTCCATCCTCCAAACAGAGGGACAACTGGAGTCCACAGATCCAGTAAAATTGTATCACCTTCATCTGGCAAAAAAAGTAGATTGAAAAAATAAATCAGCAATCTGACTTGTGTTAGGACATCATTATGGTTACTATAAATAAAATAAGTACTAACCCTTCTCAAGCGATTCCAACTTGTTGAGTAGCCATTTTTTGAATGACGGAATAGGAGAGAGTGTTGAAAACTGTGTGATCTGTGGGAATTCTGCTTGTAACTCTTGAACCACTCGTTTTATAAGGTAATTTCCCAATTCAATGCCCTGAAACATACAAAAAAAAAAATAAATAATAAAAATACGATTCGCACTAAACACTCACGTAAAAAAGCTCCAAATTAATGAACATCGTTTATTATTTTTCTGTATAGATCACTAGCCTGCAAAGAACATGGCCTTTCCATTATCAGTGCCTACCACGGAAAAACAACCATAATTTCGCTATTAAGTTAATTTTGACAGAAAGTACCCAATAGCGAATCATCGTTGGTGCAAGTTGGGGGTGCCCTCATATTCATAACAAATTTGGTTCTTGATTGCTAGAGAAGCACAATTGAGTCAAATGAAACTATATTCGGGGATAGAAAGAAGATCCCATTTTATCAACTGAAATTTGAACGGTGAAGATTCATTTGCGATCCATACTCGTGTTTATCCCATCTTTAAGAATACATAAGGAGCGAACAGTTGGTCCTACAGACCTCTGGGTGGTCTCATTCGATTCTAAAAATTCAATAGTTAGTATTTTTTGTTATGACCCACATTCACAATTACTAATTAGTTCTTAAAATAAAGAAGTACAAGAGGATCCCGGAGTGAGCCACCACCCACAAGGGAGGGACGAGGTACGGGGAGAACACGTCGTATGACGTCACCCTTCCACCTCTCTCTCCCTCAGCTAATCTCACGAGTATATAAGCTCACTCAGGGATGCTCCAGTATGCCTTCTAGTCCAGTCTTTCGTCTTGTTCATTTCGCTCTCCAACTTCTCCTTCATCAAGGGATCTCCTCGAAGTATTAGGCTCCCGCATCCCGTCGGTAGGTTTCTATGAAACGCCGGGGCTGATGGGCTAGCCTGCACTTCCCAGTACTCCGCATGCTGGTCTGGCTAATAAGCTGCCGATGCGAAAGTACTGCAAGTTAGGATAGGGACTTTTCTCTCTTCGTTGGGTAGGGGTTAAAGAAAACACAAACATCACATCGAGAAGGTCATCTCCTTCACTCGACGACACGCAAACATTACATTTTTAATTAATGAAAAAAACTATACATTTAATCAACAAATTTTGAGCTGGGGCGTTACATTTGAAAATTTCAACCCCTATTTTTCAACCCTTAGAAGTGATTGACATCAACCAGAAGCTTCGGGGCACAACTAGACCCCAAATGGAGCCAATATTCCAAATTTCATCAATATCGGTTCATGTTAAGTAAGGAAAGTTCCGCGTATGGCGGAAGGACGGAAAAATTGTTACCTATTCAATTTTCGGATTCTACCTACCATGAAACGTAAACCATCAAATTTTGAGGATGGTTGAAAAAAATAATTGTCTTGCTAGATTCCAAAGGTTCATAAATTGAAAATAGTAAACCAAAATGATAGCGCACTTTTGAAGAGCAGAATGAAAGTTAGAAAAAAGTAAAATAAGTAGGTAATAATGACAAACTTGTAAACCCGGCTGCGTTGAAGTTACGGAGTAGAAGATTGCAGTGTTTATTCTACTCGGGTCTTCCACAACTTGAGAATCAGTAGTCAACTCCGCAAGACTATTATTTCCACCTACAAAAAGTAATGAGATGGTAGTAGAATTAACAAAACAATTTCATAAAAATTAAGATGAAACATCGACACACAATATTCGATTGTACAATTGAGGTGCACCAATAGATTGAGTTAATAAATAAGAACTTGTGTTCTTCTCATAGACCACCAATACCAGTTAGATAAATACTACTGTTCTTGGAGTTAAAGACGAGCTTGTAGGCTTCAATCACATGAGTCAATGTTGTATCCCTTTTCCTAGGCCACTACCACCTTTTTATGGACTGAGGGGAACTAAGACTCACACAGAAAAATCCAGGGAAAAATTGTACCTTTAATCAGGTCACTCTCTATCACACGAATGAATCCACCACGGGCCTACAGTTCCCGCCACAGGACCGCCCCCCTCCTCTCCCATGTTCCACTTTCCATTCCTTCCTCGTCAGCAGCTAGGTGACGTCCCTTTCCGTCATTGTAAGAGTGACAGTGTTATCCGTCCACAACATCTCCCTCGGCTTGACTTGCAAGTATGGCCTCATGCCTGCCATGGTGGTTGCCTGCCAGGACACTTTCTGGGGTCTGCAATGCATTGGGTCTCGTCAGACGTGGCAGCACATTGGTCCTGAGTGGGGGCAACAGGTGATGGAGGCGTTGGCTCTGGTGGATCCTGTTGCTTTTTGGGCTCATATTTGTCACTCTCGGGAGCGTTCGGTCTCTTCCAGTTCTGTCACCTAACTGTGGGTTTGGGGTAGATGTATGTCTTCTACAAGGGGGAAATCGTACGAGGTGGGCGGTTACCTGGGTCCCTGAAACGGAAAAGCTAAGAAAATTTTGAAACAACTGGCCGAAATGGTTCCCTATGGCTCACGTATCGTCCGACTAAACTATATTTACACTTCTGAGTCGGAGCTCGTTACCACTGAGCTAAGGAAGCGAATGGACAGAAATGCGAAGAGGTCGCTGATCACAACACAAGTTAATAGAAATTATAAATACCTACGTTTAGAAATTACCGAAATTTATTTCACAAAAACAACGAATTTCAGAAAACAAATTTTTCTATTTTACCAAATCATTCAAATTATTCAAAATCACATAATTATTGGGTGAGTATTCGATGGCTCTTACTCTTCTACTTGTCTTCAAATTAGACCACATCATGAGATCATCAAGTGCCTTTAGGATATAATATATTTACAAAAGGTTCAGATTGTCATTTTGAAGAGGAAATAATTATGGGTTTGCCGATTAAATTGATTTTTTATCACCATCATAAAACAATAGGGTGTGCGCCCATATTTTTTATTTTAAAGAAAATGACTTGGAAATAAAAGAAAATTTGGCTTCTACACAAAAATAGAGCTTCCATAAGGAAATTTTATCAAGTGATAAAGAAATTTATCAGTTTACCAATCCTGCCAAATACATCATCAAAATATCTGGAGAATTTTTATTGGCTGGCTGTCGCACAGTTGCCAACGTCGTAAAAATTCTTCTCTACCAAAACTCCCATTATTACTGTATGCCAACAAAAAATTTCCCACCCCTTAATAAGGCTTCCCTTCAACCTCATTGACAATGCAACCAACTTCAACACACCAAAATCCCACATTTGCTGGTGTGAGCATTTACTGCCCCAAGCATCGTTTTACCCTAATTTCTCACATGTGATGAAGTAGAAATAATTTGGTAGGACAGTAAACTGTCAAACTTTCTGAATGCAATCCCTTATACATGATAACATTTTTGGTTATTATCACTGGTTTTTCCAAATAAATCCATGAATTTATTCCCCATTTTCGTTTGATGGCGCACACTGTAATGAGGAAGGGTAGAGAATTAATATTTAATTCATACCAGTCATTTGCTGGGTGGCAGCTATGATCCCTTTAGTACTTGAAGATATTTCAGCACAAAGTGCAGTATGAAGGACTACAATTGGCTCTGAAGGCATTGAACTGTGAGTGTACACGAAACATCTTCTATAAGGACCAACACGACGTTTTAAATCTGTCCAATTTCTTACAGGATGCACAGCTTCGTACTCGGATATCTGAAATCAAGTTCCTGAAATTAAATCACTAGGTACCTACGCAGGTTAAACGTCGTAATTAGGCGATTTGTTTTGGGCGAGTGAGGAACACTCTCCTGGTATGACCGGAATATAATATTATATATAATATATTATATTATAATGAGCTTTGGTCTGATCTGGCAACACATGGCCACCTACGTGTTCAAATGTGAATAAAATCCTACTGACTACACAAGCAACGATGAGATTATCTGTCCCAATCAGTCACTAATCTTGATGACTTCTGTAATTCAGTTCAGGTCAGTTTGAAATGCAAGTAATTTATGGTTTGGATGTTTGCATTCCTTCTAAAGGGTTAACCCTTTAGCGTTCATTGGTACACCTGTTGTACCAAGGTAAAAGCAGTTTGAATTCTAGCGCGTTTTTCGTTCCATTCTTTCTCAATAGGGTTCAGCATCATGGGAAAAATGATAGAATCTCTTAGCTCCGCCTAGATGTCGAGATATTGCAAAAGTGGGTGCTTTGCGGTACTACAGTTGTACCAAGGAACGCGAACGACGAAGTTTTTTTGCTGTTGTTTTTTATTCAAATCAAAACATTACGCGGTGACGTCCACACGGATGAATTCGTCTTCTATTCGAGGAACGTAATTTTTCTATAGCTATTCAAGTATCCGTAATGAAAGCATAACACTGGAATCGTGTATTCGCAACGATGTTATTGAAGTTTTTCGGGGCGGGCGCCCCATGATTTCTCACTGGAGATTGGACGCGTTGCATGCCTACGCAACAAGTCCTATTGAAATGTTGTTTGCTGTCGAATTTGTCATATGTTTTATATTGATTGAAAGTAAGATCATCCAGAATAAACTCAAATTACGATCGTTCCCTGATTACCTTTTACTGTTACAAATGTTGTACCAAGGAACATCATGGCCGAAAAGTGCACCTGGTGGTCCTTGGTAGGTACACATGCTGTACCATGTCATTTTATGGCGCGTGAACCATTTTTTTTTTCGCAAAAAAGGCTGAAACATTGTTAAAGACAAACCCCGACCCCCATAAAGACCCGACTAGATCGGAAATTTTTTTTTCCCATGACGCCCGAGTTTTGCCCGCTAAAGGGTTAAACCCTATTAACTACCCTACAACCTGATTTGATCTATCCTCGCCGAAAATGAGATGATAAAATTTCTGAACCCTCCCAAGAATTAAGGTAGGAAGAGAACACATTCACTGCCTGGGGTTGCCATTGGAAAATGGCATACCCAGGCTTGGATGGCTTATACTCTCCCTCTTTCCATGCCCATTTATAAAAAAGAGGATTTTGCCGGCTACCCCATATTGGAGCCAGTAAATCTTCTGCAATTATATGCTTCTGAAAGTAAATTTCATGCATAAATGCTCGTCCCGTAATGTGTTGACTGAATACACCTGATCCAGATTTCCAGAAGCGGTCGGATGAGAATAGGAAGTGTTCTTTGACCCAAAAAGAGGGTTCAAAGAAAGAAGAGGTTCCCCTTGGTTTGGTTCACTTATCAAACATGATATAAAGGTGCAAAATCGATATTTTTCCAATCGATTTTTGAAGCCGATTTTCCTGTATCATTGCTGTGTGATCCATCTCATTCACATTTTCAGTAAAATCAAACTTAACCACACATTTGATTATTTCTGCAAAGGAATATTTCATTGAAAAAGAAGTCTCAATACGTCGAGAAAGATTATAATAACAAGTTTATCATAAAAAGTACTGTTGTGAATCGTGATTTTGTGGAGTGAATGTTGGTTCACTGATGTTGTGAATTGACCTCGCAACCTTCTGTGTAGAAGAGATGGGCGAAACGGTTACATTAGTGTATTAGGTTCCACCGTTACTGCTCTGGATTGGTAATAGGTTCCAATAACCTGTTACTTATTAATAGGTTATCTCAGGGACCTTCTCAAAGCTCATTCTGACATACATTCCAAGGTATCGTTTCTGTGATTTCTACTTTTCTTTCCCGACCTATGTTCGTTTGTTTATCATGTTACATTATTATTCCATTACAAAGTATCATTCCGTTGATCTCTAGTTTTCGTTTTAGTGTATTTTCACTCTTTTTTCGATAATAAAACCCAAGCTATTGTTCTGGCTCCACACGTTTTGGAGCCTTTCCTAAAACGTTATTTAATAACAGGGTTATTTTGGTAATAGGTTCCAAGCAGAATTAACGAAACCCGGTAATAGGTTATTTTTAACTGTTACGTTAAATACCGCCCATCTCTACTGTGTTGTGAATTGAATACTGAACGTTAGGGCCAACGCTGTTTTGATTTTACTAAGTGAATTTTGAATAAAGAATTTAGAACTCAGAAATGTACAGTAAATCTGACTGACTGAAGTTAAATTGAAACTGCATTATTTTTGAGAAGGTGAATTTCTCGTGAAAGTGAGGAGGACATTTTGATAGGGATTGCTTTCTGGTCCCTTAAAACAAGGTTATCGGAGAAGTAATGAGGATTCTAGAATTTTTTCTACGTTGAGAATATGTTTGTTGAAAAAAGTTATAGCTCGAGTGTTTTGATTCGGAATGGACTTTCTCAGTTCTACCTCGACGTGGGCTTATTATATTCCTGGTCTGTTACCTTGTTTCGTAGCCGAGTTCTTTGTTGTAGTTCTGGTACTCGGGTGGGAGACTAATCTAGTTGTAAGTGAGACGCCTTTGAATGTTTGACCGTTAAAACGGTTGCCCTTCGTCGAGCTAGGACTGACCACCTGTTTATTCTGAAATACGACCGTATTGGAAATACTGTTTATATTGGCTTTTGATCGACATTTTGCGGTCGATGCCGCATTTCTGTGATAATACCTTTTGCAACATTTCACAGGGCGATCTCCACGTTACTCGTTCCAATTGGAGGAATCCAACGCTGAACCAAAGTGTTAGAAGATCTTTCAGATTGGCGTTCAGCTGCTGGAGTGATGAGAACCGTTCATCACCAACTTTAGAACGGTGGAGCATATCCTGAAATTATTTCAAGAAGTCAATGTACGATCTGAAAGGATGGATTGCGTCCTATGAGTAGGTTCAACGTGGAAACAAATAAAAGAAGCATAAAACTCATACCAGTAAATCAATTCTGAGATCAACCAGAAATTTAACTCCTCCTTCTAGCCGACCAACGATCTTGAAAAGCCAGATATACAACGGCGTCAAAACCTCTTTCAACTGCCTTTCCTCTACAGCAGAAATCGTGCTTCCTTTTTGAATGCTCTTCTACAAGTAGAATGAAATTAAAACAGATATTTTTCAGTTGTCAATGGTACATTTATGAGCAGTAGGTTGCTTAAGTTCATAGTCAACTTACGAATTGATTGAGCGCCTGATATATCTTATCATGGTCTACAGAATAGGTTGTAGCAAGTGCTTCAATGACATTTTCTCTGTGGTGCTTGGAGAGGTTTTTGCAGGAATTTATCAATGTTTTGACCTTGTTCTGAAACCAAAACATTATTGTTTAGTAATGCATGCATTCTAGGGGACGTACCATTGGATAAACATTAAGTCAATTTAAAGCAGTTGGTATTCCTGGCGTCGCGGATGTCAATCGATCTTGCTCGATGTTGCTCTTGGCTTCTCATTGCCTCACCGCCCTGGGTTGGGACAAGGGGGAGGATGAGGATTGAACCCACGATCCCCGCAGAGGTCGGTCCAAAGTCCACCGCCAAACAACGACGCCCCAACGACCGTAGCCACACCGCTGTCCCCGTTTTCAAGGTGAAACACACAAAAACCCACGAAATATTCGGTTTAAATCCAGAGGTAAATTGAAACGTTTACCTCAATTTCAAAGCTTGGGTACAATTAGTAAGCTATAAAGGAACCGAAATATTTAAAAATCGGATGTTTTGTGAACTCTACTCCCCTGCTGCCCCCCTTCCCATGCTAATTTTGATGCTCTGGTGGAATAGTAGACTTAAGGCCTGACTAGATTACACAAGATTATGCCCGAAAACGCACATTTTTTAAGCATTAACCCCCATAAAAGCCAAAATTCCGGCGACGAAGTGCACAACTAGATAGATTTCCGCGTCGAACAAAAACAGAAACACGAAAATCGGTTGAGAACTAAGGCCTGGGCAGAGTACACAAGATTCGGTCACTGACATACACCTATAGTTTTTTCTCGCAGATTTGGATTCAGAATGGTCTAAAACAAATTAGTTTTTCTGTTGATTGTAGTCCTACTTCACCCCAGATTAATTGCATAAGGACGCCCAAGTCTTTTTACCCAAGTCTAGGAGTTTTTACTGGGTTAGTAACGTGAGAGCTAGATGGGCAGACGGACGAACATAAATATTACATTATCTGGTAAATTAAATGCCTCAAACGTAATATTAGTGTACTAAATAAGGATACAAGGTGTAATCTATGGCCATGCTCATGGTTTATTTTCCTAGTATGAATGGGGTATTTCAGTAGGTCGGAAATTCAGGTTTTTGACGTCAAATTTGGTTCAGCACCATTGAAAACCTATATTCTCCAACTTTTAGCCCAATGATACTATAACATGTGGTGGAAAAATTGATTAAAGAGATCACACCTTTGAAAAAAGGCGGGCCGCCATAAATGCACACACACACTAGGCCGCGCGCGTGTGTGAGCAGTATTTTGTAGTATCCAAGAGATTCTCATTTTGGATAGCGTTACTTTATGGTTCAATCGTTACCTACGTCTGCCGTCTGTAATTGGTTGTTTTCTGTTCGCTTCGTTTGTGGTTTCGACTTATCAAATTTTCAGCTAGTGTATCGCCCACGATTTCTTTTCTTTCTTTCATTTTAAATATGACAGAAAAGAAGAAGAAGATCAACGTTCTGGAGCCTCAATTTGAACCTGCTACCAGTGAGAACATTCCAATCTCTTCTCTGTGCATGGATACTTTTTAAAAGACAGTTTTGGCTAGCTATGTCACACCATTCAAATCTTCAACTTTCCTTAGCTTCTCTGATATTTTAAAAACATTTTCTCGACGAACAGATCCGACTACCGTTATTCCTGAGCCATACTCTTTTGAAAAATTTTTTTTAAATATTGACTGAAATACCCCATTATCCTACTATTCTTCGTTTTATCGCCTCTTCTGAACTCCTCAGATTCTCCTCTTCGTTTTTCACATTTTATCAGTTCATTAAACCATATTTAACACTCATATAAATTCCTATTACTCGTAGTATTTATTAACAGTGAAATCGGTAGAAGCTTGCGACTCACCTCGATTATCCAACTGCTCATGTTGTTGTCATGATATGATATTACGTCCTTCAGAAGCGACAACACTTGCATTTCGTCTTCCATGGTACTCGAGCGTGGCGCAGTTGGAGGAGGCAAGCAATCTATCGTCTGATCACCTAAAGGAGACGAGAGTTCTGATTCAGACCAGTTCCGATCAGTGTAGATGCTTCTCATAAAAAATCTCGTACAATTAGAAGATTTCCAAGAGAGGAAGTCTTTGTTATTAGTACAATGAGTATTGCGTGATGGCCTCTCCAAAGCTTTCTTCGAAACTCTCCAAGAAGTCCAAATTAATGGCAGTCGTTTCAGGCCAAGCATGTTTTTTTCTGAAATAATTTATAACATGAAGCATTAACAATTATTTGAAAAACAAATTTTACTTTTCTTAAATCATTACAAAATAAACAGGCAATTTTAAATTATGATTTAATAGTCTAGTACCTAAATGAAATTTAAATAAAATTCTACGGTGGTCATTGCTTTCAAAGGTTTGTTCGAGCAGCAATAACTGAGTAAGTTTTCAGATGCGGTAGATATGTTGATGGAGTCTTGAACGCTTCTCCCTCTTATTTATTAACTAGCTGAAAAGCCTAATAAAAGCAGGCAAACACGATTCCTCCGACTCTCCCTGCCACCCACTCCCTCCAACTCTTAGATATATTAGAAGTGTAACTGACGCTACTTTGACCAACTCGCACAATAGTAGAGTGTGACTGGGAGTCTCGCTGGATCACATTTCAAGGAGATAAAGTTTCCTGCACGCGGAGAAGCACGCAAGGAGGAAGACTGAGGACACCTCAAGCAGCATAGTTTCCACAGCCCTCATTGGGTTTACCAACGACAGCGATGGTACCCTGGTCAACAGACCAGCTACAAGGACTTTCTACCGGTAGGCCTAGTACTTAGTAAAAATGCGATGCATTTTCCTTTTCTAAGACTCATGAGAGCCTCTTATCCTGAGCACCAGTAATTCACAAGGATGATTAATTACTAACATAGAACCATCCTTAATCTTAATTTCTATAGGTCTTTGAATTCAGTTAAGTGTTGAAGACAGACCTCTTTTCCAGCTGGCGGTTAGAAACGTGTTTGAGGGTGGGCTCGTTTCAGGGCTCATTGAGCTAACGTCACCCTTGGCAGCAAAAACTCTCCATTCTGAATTTGACAGCTAGTCTGAAAACTCAATTTGTGATATTTCATAGTCGTGTTTCTAACTATTGATTGCAAGAGTGAATGTAACATGAGAGTCAGTATCATTCAAAACCACTGTAGCTCACTCACTCACTGCCCAGGGTTGCCATTGGAAGGGAGTTTCAGGCTCCGATGGCTTATACTCCCCCTCTTGCGAGGCCACTTTATTTAAAAAAGAGGATTCCGCCGGCTACCCCGTGTTGAAGTCAGTAAATCTTCCGCTGAGATCTGCGATTTTTTTTATCCTTTTCCAGGAAATTTCTCGTAGGGATGCACGTTCCACGATGTGGTGACCGAATGCTTCCGTTCTGGACCTCCAGAAGCGGTCGCATCTAAAACCACTGTAGCTTCCTCATCTTCCCTCCCTTATTACTAGGTACTGATAAGAAATAAATATCTTAATACTGATAACAAATATATCTCCAAACTCTCTTGCAGTCCAAGAAGTTATTAGACGACCTGTAACAGCATCTCTGTTACATCTAGAAATTTCTGTTATACTCTGTCACTGGCCTGCTAAAACTCGGCGGTCCCTCAAAATTACTACAGATTTTCCCCTTCAGATTTCCTGCAACTGAACGTCCATCGTTCAAGAACCTCATACACACCAGGTAGCCACCTAGTACGAACAAGTTTGGGAAAATCAATATCACCAACCTGGTTGGGGACCTTGAGTAGGTATCTAACTAAATGATAATAATGTTTGAATGTATTGATCCCTCAATGAGTCAACACTAGTTTTTCCTAATTTTTACCAAAGGTAAGAAAGCTCAGGATAAACTCCAGCATAATATAGATAGGTACTATGTAGGAAGGTACTTACCACAAGTCGTTAGATGTTACTAAATTACCATATACGATCCACTGATACAAAGGCTCCAATAATTAAATATTTATATTAACGAAAATTAGGAGAGGTATGTTTTACCAGATCCAAGAGTCAAATGAGTCCTGCTGGCGTGACTATGTAGTTTTGTTGAGAAACAGATGTCCTTCGAATGGGGCACTCATCTTTCTAATAACTTAACTACCTACTAATTCACGTCACGAAAGGTAAATAGGCGAGATATAAATTAACATTACGTTAGAAGGCACAACTTTTCTACTGAAACCTAACAAGACATTTGGTGATTGGAGGGAGGTTGTTGATAAATAGATTAGACCTGCCCTAGGGTGGAAACAACACCAGAACATGGAATTGGTTCATCCATGGATCCATGGAAGAACCATGGAAGTATTCGTGAAAAAGATGAGTTTGTATTCAATCAACCGTTTAGATTATTACCTACGTTGTTTATTTAATTAAATTCACATTTTTGCATTTTATTGAATAAACAAATTTGTATTAGCACAGTAAACAAATTTTGATTATCACAAAGACGCCAAACGCGCTCGCCAACTTGATAACACAAAATGAAATGGCGCGAGCGCGCCATATTTGTGTCAGATTGATAAAGAACTTCATTTTTGTTAAAAACCGCTTTCTTGTTTTGAGTTTGTGTATTATTAAATTAAGAATAATACCTAGTTTGATTCTTTACAGAAATAGTAAACTTGCTGTTTTCAGGAGTTGCCCATTTACAAGTGAGTACCTACAGTAAGTAGAACCTGTTTATTAGAAACAGTATAGTTTGTATCAGAATCTTCAAAAATCCAACGCATAATATCTTGATGAGCATCACACATAAGTAGTACACAAGGAGCATATGCCATAATCTTGAATTTATTCATCTCCTGCGACGGTTGAAGTCTCAAGTTTTACCGAATTAGTTGTTTAGTGAAATAGTTCATTTTGTCAAAAAACTGCCCCTATACGATCATGCCTTATTAAAATGACAGTACTACTGACCGTCTAGGGTGGGTAATAATGGAATGATGGAGATCAGGATTTTCTGGTATCAGGCGTCATTACTTGGGAGTGTTGAATCATCAAAAATTAACTTCCCTCGACCGGGGATCGATCTCCTTTCGTCTGACTAAACTATATTTACACTTCTGAGTCGGAGCTCGTTACCACTGAGCTAAGGAAGCGAATGGACAGAAATGCGAAGAGGTCGCTGATCACAACATCTCCCCCCCCCCCCCCCGTTAGGAAATCTTAGGTACTCCGTTACCTAGTCAGGGAGGTGAGAGGCAGCTTTGGCCGGCGTTTTCCAACCCAGTGTGAACGCGCTATTTTTGACTGGCTTCGGAGTTTTTGTTATTGTTCCTTATTGACGGGGCGGGGGATCTGCTGACCTCAACGTTTGTCCGAATAGGCGGTGGCTCGACTCGTGTCTTCGGAGGGAGTTGTTTTGATGACCCAATCTTAATGAATTATTGTTTCTCTGATAAATGCTGAGGAGACTATTCGTGTCTGGTATGACTGCGCCACATTGTTGAATCATAACTTTCCTCGACCGGGGATCGATCTCCTATCGTCCGACTAAACTGTATTTACACTTCTGAGTCGGAGCTCGTTACGACTGAGCTAAGGAAGCGAATGGACAGAAACGCGAAGAGGTTGCTGATCACAACAGGAGGATACTCTCATTACAGATCGTGTAGGGTGAATGCCGTCAGTTCACTGTCATTACTCAGATAAACAAGTATATTTATTCAGTAATACTGAATAACTGTTACGTATATTACTGAATTTCACTGTTATACTACTACTAATATTTATGTTTTATTTATTTGTTATTTCAGAAGATAATATTTAACCTTCCCTGGGTCTAAAACAATCAGACCTCCAATACTATCAAAAACTAGGATAAGCAATGAGTTCATCGGCCACAATTTTTGGAATGTTCATTGGTGTTAAATTTTGTCATTTAAGGGTTTATAACGCGTTTTGGGGTTTTCTGTTAATATTGCCTGTAAAGTTTGGAGGCGAAAGGGAGATTTAATTATTAAGTGAAATATCAAATTAATCAGATCGGTTTATTCTCGGAAAACATCGCATACACGAGAGAACTTGAATGAGAGGGAAGGTGAGGTGTAAGAGGAAGGGAATCTCACAGGCACCAATCATCACAAATAAATATCCTTGCTCTAGGGACCTACGGACATTACATTGCCATTCCAAGAATGTTCTGGGAAAACATAGGAGTGAGGATAGCTCACCAGTACGACAATTCATGTAGCTTCATGAATGGAACTTTTTCTTTAGAGGTTTCGTAGACTGTGGAGTCTAAAACGGAAATAATAAATAAGGAAATAGAATAGTAGATTATATTCTTCGGTTAGTAACTATTTAAGACTTCAACTAAGTACAGATTTATTGTTTTTTTTTTGTTTTTTTTTTTGGTTTTCAGGATAGTTATCCGACATGGAAGATATATTTGAAGAACTTGCGGCTGCTGCTGGATCTGATGACGAAGAACGTGGTGGAGGGCACACCCAGGAAGGCAGAGCAGATGAAGCTGAAGAAGCGAATGATGAAACTAGAAGAGTTGTCAAGCCAAAACGCACATCGACCAGAGCACCAAGGCCAAAGCTGGATCCAACACGACTATTAGGTTCACGAGGTATATTTGTGCTAAGCTCCACTTTTGATAGTGTCAAATTCAAAGGAAAGGGCCGAGAATTAGACGATTTAAATAACATTTTGTCTAGATTGCAGCACTGGGCGCATAGGTTGTTCCCAAAGATGACATTCGAAGATTGCATTGAGAGAATTGAAGAACTCGGACATAAGAGAGAAATTCAAACTAACATGCATAAATTGAGAATGGGTATGGTGGATTTAAATGAAGGACAGGAACAGGTTGCTGATGATGAAGAAGTGAGGCCAGCATCTCCGAACCCTCCAGTGGATGATGCATTTGATCAGTTGATCATGACGGCTCCAGCCCCTGTGAAACAGGTAACGCTTACAGAAGAGCAAAGAGCTAGAATGTTGAGAAACCGTCTTCTGGCTGAAGAAAGGAGAATGGCTCGGCGCCTTGCTAGAGAGAAAGAATTGACAGAACAGAGAAATGCTGCTGCTAGCGATTCAGTGGAGGATGGAATACCAATCGAGCACAATCTGATGAATCAGGGACCCATTCTGTTTCCAGATTCAACAACCCCCAATACGTCTTCGGCAGTGATTCCTGGACTGGAGGCTGGCGGCCAGTCAATTCCAGCCACAATACCCACTAATAAGACTCTTGATGATTCACCCATCGAAGAAAATAATGCTTCCAACGATCCTGCATCAGAAAATATCAACAATGACGTGAATACTGATCTAGCCTCTATGGATGTTGATGCACATGATCTTCAAACGATCAAAAATAGCCCTGATCTTTCATCTTGATATTTTTACGTTTATTTGTTTGACTTATTACAGTTCTTAACTATGTGGGTAACTCGGCGAATTGATTGTACGTTTAAATAAAAAAATCATTTTACAACTTTATAGTTTTATTTCAGTCTTTTTACTTTCTTTATAAGACTTGAAGGTAGGGAGGAAGTATTGCAATCTGCTCAAAATAATATTCTCTGGATAACAGTGTGGGTATCTATTCATATAGACCAGACATCTTTGTTTTTATTGCTTTACGTACTTAAAGTTTATTGCAGGCCACATACTGAAGCTGTTGAACCCAGTAACTCCTAGTACCGCGTGCATTTGAAGATGTAAACAAACATCAATTGGAACATATTAGAGAGTTTTTGGCAACCACTAACAGGCCCGTGGAACCTCTTCACAAAGCACGGAGTTCGCGGGTGACGATGGATTTGCCTCCTGACATCAGCAGGCGATGATGAAAGGGTGCCCCCAGACAGTCACCCGTTTCTAGAGGCCCACCGTGACGAGCGCCTCCATTCCCCCCCCTGTCCAAAGTTAACGGCTTCCTCCTTCAACTGGGTAGCTTCCTCTGTTGCTCGCGCTAGTCTCCTCCTAACTGAGCCCGTGAGATTTTGGCACTGAAAACTCTATTCCCTGGTACCAGAAGAGCCTGATGCCTAGATATTCACTCGTTTTCATATTTTATCCTGTTTTCCAAAAACGTTATTTTTGACGATTTTTAAAAAATTGGATGGTTAATTGCTGTCACAAACTCTGGCCAATGAAAACTTTTTAAAAAAAATTGAATTCATTTTGGAACATTCTAAATAAAAAACGAAACGTTTCAGTAACTGACATACACCAAATTATTATGGGTTAGTGTTCATGTGATTTCCAGTGACTTTATTATTGCCCGACTACATTTATTAGCAAAAGTATCATTACCTACCTATCACAGCTAAGTAGTACGAAGCACCAACTTCAGCAAAACGTTTTAAAAGTTGAAAACTCTGACTTTTTTAAAAAAATTGAAACCTCTGTTCATGTCTATTTTTAGACCTATTTCCTCCGCAGTTCTGATTGTTTTTTAAAAACAGAGTTTTACTTTCAAGTAGAATGATAGGTAGGTAATATAATGGTGTACATAGATGTGTAAATAAATATAATAGGTTTAAATATAAACTCATAAATTAGTTGGGTAATAACATTTCTCCGAAGGCAGAGAACTCTTATTTAGTTGTTCTAGGGTATTATTTTTCCAATCCCACAATGACGTTTGGTAGATAATCAGACACTTCTGATGTAATTGGAACCTAGTCAATCTTTTAAACGGAAAATCTTGATAATGGGGTATTTCAGTCAATTAAATTTTTTTTTTCAAAAGAGTATGGCTCAGGAATAACGGTAATTAGGTCTGTTCGTTGAGAAAATGTTTTTAAAAAATCAGAGAAGCTAAGGAAAGTTGAAGATTTGAATGGTGTGACGTAGCTAGCCAACTGTCTTTGAAAAAAGTATCCAAGCACAGAGAAGAGATGAAACCCTTGGAGGACTTCTTGGATACTAAAAAATACTACTCACACAGGCGCGCGGCATAGTGTGTGCTTTTTTTTCAAACATGTGATCTCTTTAATTAATTCTTCTACCACATGTGCTGAATCCAAATTTGAGGTCAAAAACCTGAATTTCCGACCCACCGAAATACCCCATTCCATTGTTGACGAAATTTTTATAATAGAGGAATTAGAAGCTCTTGGTTGAATAAACGTTAGGCGCCTTGCATTAGGTCCAACCGCAGTGCTCATAGTGTTTCTTCTGAACCAACTGTACGGGAGTGACAAGTCTTTGTAGTTTTAGGATCTTTACCGCAGAGCAAGGTGAAGCATCCATGGTGCATCTATGACTACGACAGCATTTTTGTACCTGGCAAGAGTTAAATTAATGTAGTTATTGGATCAGCTGAAACCTGTACAACCAAGAGTTGGGATGAGCAAGGGGATGGTGGAAATCCCTTGTAATAGACGACATTAAAGTTTGGATGGTGAGAAAACACGGGGAGGTGACTTTTACCTGATTCAATTCCTTTTGGAGCAAGGATACTTTAGCTCTTTACTTTCTTAGTATATATTGGAAATACCACTGATCCAGAGTGCAGATACTGTGGGATAGAAGAGGATGATGTCTGCCACACCTTCACATGCTCACAATGGGAGGATTTGAGGGGTCGTCGTTGGAACATTACGTTCACACAAATTATGGTTAGGTAGGAACAAGTCGAGCTGGGATTCAGTGGCGGAATTTGTCACAGCAGTCCTTGAGCAATAAAGCTGGATGGAAGTAGAAGCGGCCTTTGGGCAAAATAAGGGGGCTCACCCTGAAGTAATACTGTATGAAGTTGTTCCAGGGTGAGTCCTAAGCAGAGGGGGTGGGGTTTTAGTTGGTGGGCCCAAGCGGGTGAGTCCACCACTGTTGGGGTGAAACCTCCTCTTCACTCTTAGAGTTTCCCCACTCCCAAAAAAATAAAAATTGGTGGGATGAGACTTGGTATGTTTGAATGACTATTGTTTTCAAAAATTACTCTGCTTTTATACTCTGGGAAGAAAGTTAGATGGAAGCGAGAGTGAGATACCGCTTATTGCAAAATTTGATCGTTGGAATCTCAAGTGCATGCCAAAATACGAACAATTATATTTAATTATGGTATTCCAGCGGAATGTCCAAGGTTTACAATAACACTCCGAGAGCAATGCTGGTACAGAGATGGTAAGCAAGTCAGACACCAAAAGGCCCCATGATAGGATACGAGTAGTAATATCAAGTACTACGAAGGATTGAAAAAGTGCACAGTTTTGGGACACAAGTTTATTCAAACGTATAAAGTCAAGATGGAATTGGAAATTTTTTAAGCGATGAACTCGTAAGGTATGGGAGCGAGCAGCTCTGGGACTTCTTTAGCTTGTACGAAGTGTGCAGGCCTTGGCTGAGCAGGCTGAAAGAAAGAAAATGCAAGAAATAAATACGAGAAGACAACATGAACTTTTTTATGAAATGTTTAAGTTAAAAACATAAAAGCAAGTACCAGGGGCTGGTTTCTCAGTCAGTTTTTCTACATTCAATTTGTTTTCACCTTTGATTGATTGAGAAAGTCGAGAATGAACAATGAAATCAACCAAACTTGTTGGTTTACTCGAGAGAAACGACCACCTCATAACAAAACGCTGCAAATCATTGCCCAAAGATTTATTATTTTCTGTATAGATCCCTCCCTACCAACCATAGGTGCCTACTAGGGCATTTTTGAAAATTCCAAACGCAACTACCAACTAAATGGAAATGAAGGGTTGAAATTTTCAAAAATGCCCTAGTAGGCACCTATGGTTGGTAGGGAGGGATCTATACAGAAGGGTGATCTATACAGAAAATAATAAACCTTTGGGCATTGATTTGCAGCATTTGTTTTTCTTTTACCCACCAACTTTTTTTTTACTTCCCAACCATTGGTATGGAAATTTGATTACTGGTTGCTCAGAAAGCAAAACTGAATACAAATCGAAGAAATGAACAGTGATCGCATTTTAGTCAGATAAAATTTGAACGGAGATTAGACCTCTTTTGCGATTCACACTCGTGATTCTGTTTTATCGAAGGAAAACCCTTTGAGTACTCGTAGGGAGCGAACGGCTTGTCCTGCAGAGCTCCGGATGGTCTCAAACATTTTTAAAAATTCACTACTATTTAAAATTGGTAAAAAAAGATACGTTCATTTCGAGTTTTCTAGCTAGGGCACTCTTGAAAATTTAAACCCTCAATTTTCACCCCTTAGAAGTGACTGATATCAACCAAAAGCTTCGCGGACCCCAAATGGAGCCCATATACCAAATTTGAACCAAATCGGTCCGGTGTTGCTAAGAAAAGTGCCGCGTACGGCGGACGGACGGTTTTTTTAATTCGATTTTCGTATTCTACGTACCTTGAAACGTAAAACTTCAAATTTTGAGGGGGGGTTAAAATTTGTTTTTTTCTTGCTCGATTCCAAAGGCATATTATTGAAAATAATAAACCAAAGTATAAAAAAAGGGTTTGCTCAAATAGAATTCTGTGTTTTACATGCCTATTGTAGTTGACCAAATTTTATAAATTCGGGACATCTATATCTGAAAAACATATTCAGGTTATGCCAATTATTTTATTGGCATAGGCCATCCTGTATGACAACTTGAACCGTGAAACATTAAAACAGAGCGGGAAACGACGAAATAAAAGCCCGTAGGCACATTCAAGGAAATTCACCAAAAACAGCACCAGGGGGTGTGTTTGTATAAAAACCTCACATAAGGCGCTTCCCCTTGATTTGGAAACCGCCTACATTTTGCGTAGGATGACAATTATAGCTGGTTCAACGGAATAAAATTAACTATCTATTAGGTTAAACTTTCAAGTGTGAGTATTTTTCCGCACTAAAACTTTTTCCCCTCAGACTGCCGGAACTTCCCACTAAAAGGTTTGTCGCTCGAGCTTTTTTCAGGGTTTTTCGGGGAAATAAGAAATTCTCCGAGTATTCCCGGTTTTCTAGGTCGCTGGACACCCTGTTATACGATCAAAACTTTCAAGTGCAACAAATATATTTTGTGAAGCGAATCCAAAATAAATAAAACATTAAAGGCCTATCTCAAACCATTTGAAATGCTTGCATACGGAGTCTGCAACACATTGGGACATTTTCATGTCAACCACTACACAACAAGGTAGTGAAGTAAGGTTGTTAGTTCATGTACCCAAGCATCAAAATAAGAAAACAGTTGATTGTTCTCTACGCAACACAGTGAGTCTATTTTATTTATTGGTCGCGTGAGCAAGACTTGCTTAGTTTTCGTGACGATTTTTCAGTTTATGTGCCAAAGCAAAGACATGAAAATGTCAATAATTTATCGTCAAAAGAGGAACCCATTGTTTAAGGAAAAATCGGATCTATTCAATTCAGGAGTCTACTTCAACTCCACTGCTTGAGTAGTCATTTTGTTTATCTGAATTTGAAAAAGTGAACACTGTTTCTGGACTGCAATGAGCTAAGAGGAACGGAGGGGATCTTGGAATCGTTCTTCTGTTTAAACATATTGTTTAGTAATGCATGCATTCCAGGGGACGTCCCATTGGATAAGCATTAGATCAGTTTAACCAGTTGTTAAGTGATAAAACTGTTTCACTCGATGTAATTTATTTATTACTTTAGGCAAGCAGTACTGACCCCCCCCCCCCCCCCTCACCATTATCCACCTTAACATTTCTAGCGGCATGGGAGCCTCGAATCTGAAGAGCATTTTAAAATCCAAGATCTACGATACCCAACATGCGAATTCGAGTTCACCCCCCCCCCCCCACCACCACCCCAACGCCAACAATGGTGTCAGTCTGGCACCAAAGCGGAAATACGTCGTAACATTGAACTTTCATCTGTTAGTTTCGGTAGGCAGTCCGTCGAAGTTCACATCCGTATTCAAGGTGAAACACAAAAAAAAAAACACGAAATAAGCGGTTTATGGCATCCTGGCACCATGGTGGTACAGAGAATAATTCATGAAAAATCGGAGGTATGATGAGAATTTTTCCTCAATTTCAAAGCTTGGGTACAATAAGTAAGCAGTAAAGGAGCCAAAATATTGAAAAATCGGATATTTTGTGAATATTATCCCCCCACCCATCCCCTCCCCTTGCGAATTTTGGTACTCGGGTGAAATTATGTATAACTCGGAAGTTATTTGAGTCAAACAAAAAAAGAAACACGCAAATCGGTTGGAAATTGAGGCCTGGGCAGAGTTCACAAGATTATGCACGCAAACGCACGTTTTTTAAGCATTAACCCCCCCTTTCCCCCTCTTAAAAAGCAAAATCCGAAATTCCGGCGCCGTAGTGCACAACTAGATAGTATTTCGCGTCAAACGAAAAAAGAACCACGAAAATCGTTTGAGAACTAAGGCCTGGGCAGAGTACACAAGATTATGCTAAAAAACGCACGTTTTTCGAGCATTAACCCCCCCTTTCCTCCCCTTAAAAGGCAAAATTCGAAATTCCGGCGACGTAGTGCACAACTAGATAGTTTTCCGCGACGAACAAAAAAAGAACCAGGAAAATCGGTTGAGAACTAAGGCCTGTGCAGAGTACACAAGATTTTGTTACACACACACACACATACACACACACATACACACACACACACACACACAGACATACACCTATGGTTTTTTTCGTGGATTTGGATTCAGAATGGTCTAAAACGGATTACTGTGTGGTTATTTTTTTTTTCTGTTGAGTGTTGTCCTCCTTCACCCCAGATCGATCGCATAAGGACGCCCAAGTCTTACTGTGGGACGTCCTAAAAATCGACGAAGATAATAATTGCAAATAAAATGTACGAAATGTGTGAAAGTACAACTAGAGCTTGTGGATTTTCAGGAAAATGGAATTCAAAAAAATTCATGTGAACTCCTAGTTGCCTGTTGAAGAAAAAAAGTTCTTCTTAAGGTATTTGAAATCAGGCTGGATGGGGCTCATACACTCTTCAGATCATTTCATCGCCTAACTGAACCCAGTGACCTATTGTAGGTGAACTGTCGAACACCTACCTGTCTTTTGAGTTCGACTCTGGTGCCAGTTTCTTTGGCGATTTTGCGGAGCCTCTCGTTTTCACGCACTCGCTTCAAGAAATCTTCTCGGCATTTGCTGTGGTTGACGTGTTCAATCCTGATGTTGATCCTGGTGGACAAAAAAGGTAAGTGTTTGAGTACATGAAAACAATGAAGATCACGATATTTTTCCGACTAAATTAATTTCGTCAAAACGAAGTAGCAATGCAGCTAAACTGGTTGGGAAATCATACACGAGAACAACTTTCAAGCACTGGACAACACCTGAGAAAGACGAACTCAAGAAGAATGGTAGTTGTTGATAATGACCACTGAGCATTGAACATACGTCGTGTTGTGTGATCTGCTGCTTTTTCATTGGATTGATAGGTGCCTATTTTTCTTTCTAGAAGTTCTAAGTGCAGGAAGCATACAAAACATGGGGTACGTGAAGAGTAATGGAGGAGGTATCAACGCTGATAGAGAGGTGATGCATGCAAGAAGTGGGAGACAATACTGAGCACACCATTATATTGGCCCCTAATAGTGATCGTAGGGGTTCTCAGTCCTTATCTACTTTATAAAGAATGAATAACAGAGCATTAAGGAATTTTCGTGTCCCCCTTTTCAAGGCTCCAAATTAATAATATTTCTGAGTTTCTAAAAAAGTTCAATATGATGAGTCAGAAATTAAATTTGTGAAACAGGTGAAAGGAAACGCGCGTAAAACGAGCTGGCGTCAGAACTGAACTCTCCATCTTGCTCCTGCACGAGAAATACGGGAGAGATGGAAACTGTTCAGCTCTGGCTTCATTCAATTTTTTGAAGCTCTTCTACTTTTTCGACTTTATACAATCTATTAGGATATTGGAACTAAAAATTGGGGTAAAGGGTTTTTCTGAGGGCGCTGAATCCGATTCTGAGATAAGAAACAACGAATTTCAACCATGCAATAATTGCCTATTATAAAGTAATAAATTGCCAACTGCTTGAAGAAATTGAGCTCACCTCTTGGGTAGGATTTTTCCACGAACCCGCTTGTTGACGATAACACCAAGGGCGCGGGGAGTAACATTGTAGACTCGTCCGGTCTTACCGTGATATACTTTGTGGGGCATACCTTTTTGTACGGCTCCGTTACCCTGAAGGAAAAAGCCAATATTTGAGATTACATTCACATTTTATCTATTATTTCAACGGTAGTAGTAAACATAGTTAACCTCAAAATGAGATGGGAAACCTTAAACCACGAAATCGAACACACTAGTCGGTTTGGCGTGCAACAAGAGAGAAGAAAACACGAGGCTCCAAAACAATATTATACATTTACAGTGATGTGTACACCTTCGGGATCAACTCTTAACCCTTAGAGAAGAAAACATGAGGCTCCAAAACAATATTATACATTTACAGTGATGTGTACACCTTCGGGATCAACTCTTAACCCTTAACGCGACAGGCTTCCAAATCCTCCCTCGCGCCAGGTGAGTATGATTTACTCACCCATAACGATTTCCGTAATTTCATAACATACATATAGGCTAGAATAACATACATAACATTCATGCGTATAGGCTAGAATTATTTTGGATTTAGGAGGTCTGCTTGTTGACTTTTTGATTTTATTCATTATTTAATTAAATTTGATGTACCTACTTAATAATAATTTACATTTTCAATATTACTGAAACATTTTCTTGTAATTATACATTTACAGTGATGTGTACAACCTCGGGATCAACTCTTAACCCTTAACGCGCCAGGTGATTCCAAATCTTCCCTCGCGCCGGTGAGTATGATATACTCACCCATCACGATTTCCGTAATTTCAAGCGTTTAAACCACTTTTCACGCCTCGTTTTTTAATCGTTTGACTAGCATTCAATAAGTTGTATACGGGCATAAATAAAAACGTAAAACCACCTATATGCCAGCATATAGCAGCCTATATCATTCTCTACTTGTATATAACTTGTAACTCATTGTTTTCGTGGAAATAGACAACATTCAACTCAACTCCGGTTTCATTAAGTAAAAATCGAATAAAGCTGCAGAGATGTCCCAACTAAACTTGCTGTAGATACCAACCCATGAAACTCTCAACACATACCAACATGAATCAGGTGTTGAGGTCCTTACGACCTTGTCAAACCTTTGACTTCACTATCAATAGATTTGAAAAAAAATATAAATTTTTAACGTAGAAAAGCGTAGATTATGTTTGGCTTTTCACCAACAAACAATCGGTACACCTTGTCTTCACAGTATTCGTCCAAAACAACGAAAAATATTGCTGTTTTTTGGATTTCTTGTTGGTAATTTATGATAGTAATGTGAAACCTATCCCAAAACGTTTACATATTTATCTATTAAATTACTTTTTCATATGTTTTTCAAGGGATCCTCCCTGCTTCCACCTTACTCCACAAAATTATCATGTTGAGTGTAATATAATGATATTCACCTTGATTGATACGATGTCTCCTACTCGGTACACTTTCATGTATGTGGAGAGAGGGATGACACCATGGTGACGGAAGGGCCTCGAGAAGAGATCCCTCGTACCGCGACGATAACCTTTGGAGTTGGTCATTTTATAATACTTGCCTGCAACAATAATTCACAATAACTAAACACTAGTGATAACGCACGTAACCACCTATATAATATATAGGTATACTAATAATATATAATAATTATATTATAATTAAGTTAACTACGGTACAACCGAGGCTTATTACAAACTCACAATTCGTAGCCGAACCAGGAGTACGATTAGGGGAATCCCTTGAAAATATCGATCAGGCATTAATGAAAAACAATGAAGGCGTAAACCCTAATATAGTTTAGTTACATTAACATGTTATATTAATTGAATACAAGAATGTACAATGTAATTATTCTATAAGAAAACAGCACAAAATAACGCCTGACGATAGCTCAACATGTCACGTGGATAGGACCCAAACAACATTCCACCGCTAACAACGCCAAGAACTTCGTATACCTCAAATTTGGCAAAGTCTTGATCGATTTATTTACTCCAACAGTGGCGATTTATGAAATAAATATAATTGAGACGTAATAATACAAAATTAAACGGAAATACTTACGCTAAATAGCGGAGAAACGTGGACACTGCGATCAACTCAAGATTGTAAAGGTTAGAAAATGAGAAAGTGATTAGTCTTCTTGAATTTTCTGTCTAGGCGAAGACATGCCAAACACAATCGGTGACAAATTTCGTAGCTCAACTTCAGAGTGAAATCAAACATACAGGCAGTTGTGGAATATCAATTGAATGTCATTCCAAAGGGTATAAATATCCGTCCAACGAATATTTATAATACTAGTACTGAAATTTTCGTCAAGCATTGACAAAATACATGCATATAGGCTAGAATTATTTTGGATTTAGGAGGTCTGCTAGTTGACTTTTTGATTTTATTCATTATTTAATTAAATTTGATGTACTTAATAATAATTTACATTTTCAATATTACTGAAACATTTTCTTGTAATTATGCCATAATTACAAGAAAATGCAAGATGCACTGACGCATTTTTCACTTTTCTCGACTTCCACTCTTGGGTTGACTGGTCCACAGTTCTTCATACATTTCTGACTGGGTTACTTGCACTCTTTCCATTTTCCTCACCAACGTACTCAATCTACATATACACCATTCGAACAGTGATCACGTTTCCTTTATTGAACCTCCTTCACTTCATGTACCTTTTTTAGTTTCTCGCTTTAGGCGTCAATCACAGCTCCATTTCATACATTGCAACAGCATCGGCATTATCATTACCGTGAATATTTAAACGCATTTTATCAGCATCCCTGCTACACTTGAAGTGATTCAGGTGATGGAATGACCCTATACACCTTGATGCAATAAATAACTTGCGCTCAGGTGATGATTTAGGTCAGTTAGCTATAGAATATAGTTTTGCTGAATGTGGTGTTAAAGGTTTCATTTTCTCTAGATCTATTCTACCAACGGATAAATCATCAATTTAATTTTTGTTGATAGCATCTCATTAATGATAAGACAAAATGAAGAAATGAATATTTATATACCACGAAGGTAACTAATTAATATGTATTTATATTTCCATAGGTTCTAAGATTAGCATAGGGTGGAATTAGAGGCGATGGCGTTCGTTGATGATGGCATGTTTTCATAAATTTATCGTATTCGTTGGCCTGTTCGTATAAGCCACTAGTGGGACTATCAAGTCGTTTATCTTGTCCTCGACTATAATGATAGTCGATATTTTCGTCAGGCGTGGGATGGAAAAAGGCTGGAAAAGCTTCAGTCTGAACTCTTTTATTACATCTCAGCACGCCTGGGTCCTTCAATAGTTCATTACCTGCAAACCTTTAAACGTGGAAAACCTATCAGTGTGACCTTTTTAAAATATAGGGTATATTCAAAATGTAATAATTGATCACAGGTCTTTTCAGCAGGCTATTGGTTGATTTATTTATATATTGATGTAATTAAGTATTATTATAGGTATACCTGCCTACCTCAATCTACTCTCCTTTTCAACCTTCCGAATCACATTGTTTTCCATTTGAGGTGCTTCATCCACATTTGTTTCCAAAATCTCCTCGCCAAATATGGGTCTCATGTCGCACAGCAAGTCAATAGCAGACAATATTTTGTTGATGTATGACTGGTTCTGGGTTCCTCGGCTTTGGTTTTTCTTATTTTGCTTTGATCCTTCCTTATTCACTTGGTCAAACTTTCGTTCATTCAAAGGTTTATTTGGCTGACTTCTACCCTGCTTAGAAAATAGATCGCTGGTGCGTTGAAAATTGGCCTCTGGAGAACAGTGCATTGTGCATCCACAAGCACTGCATTGGATACTCTCAGACAATGCACTCCCTGATGGATGTTCTAATAAAAGTTTGACAACGTAATCGCTCAATTCCTGTTTACTAAAGCTTCTCATGAGTTGTTTCAAATGTTTTTCCAAATCCTCGCGAATCATCGGGTTGGTTTGTCTTTGAATTTTGGTGCAACAAATGTCATCGGTCGAGAGCAAGTTGAGAGCATTGAATTTAACGCTAAGTTCACATACAATCTCACCTTTCATATGACTATCTTTCAAATCAACTTGTCGATTCGATTTAAATCGTTTGCTAAATGTATGGTGGTGATTACTCATACAATATAAATGCTGTCTTCCAAATAAGCACCCTGATAAATTATCGTTAGGACTGAATTTGAATGAAATTAAATTCTTTTACACATTTATGACAGGGCAGTAATTATTGTTTTTTTGTAATCATGATTACCGAAGAGACCTTGGCACCTGGAATGTGTGAAAATTTTCTGGAGTAGGTAATCACAAAAATTATTGAAAATAAGAGTTTTTCAGAACAGAAAGGGAGCACGTTTTATTCAAGTAGTGTAGGGACAACACATGTAAGGGGCCTGCTTCTGATTTGACAGGGAAACGGGTTATTTACGAACTAGTAAATAAATTTGACTCATTACATACCTTAGGTATCTTCGTAACACGGTATATTCACGGACTCATCTTTTCATACGCACATGGTTTTTCACAACAATCGGGGCAACCTCGATTAGAACACATCGAGACAATACAACCCAATCGATACACTGAATCGATTTATCGAAAAACCTATCGACTCCTAATTGCCTCCAAAATACAAAAAACAATGTTGATTCAAGACATTCAACAGGGAAGAGTTCCCGCGTAAATACAAAATAATAGCGGACCATCTATGCTCAAACTTCACACTCCCTCCCATAGATGGGGAGCTTATTAGTATTTACAACATGAAATAACATCAACTCTAATTTGGTATTATCAAATTATTTGAAAAGGCAAGGCTGAGCATTGTACAATAAGACCTATAAATGAGATGATCTCTCTGAATTTCAGAAACCGACTGTAAGGGACTCTGCAAGACTATAGTGTTCGTTTTAATTTACAAACGCTTTTTTTTTTTTTTTTTTTTTTTTTGAAAGTGTCGTTTTCGTTCAGAAATTCAGGAAGGCCATCAGGAATCTCCACACAAACAGTGGTAGTAAATTTTCATTTAAAATTTTATATCCAATTGGGAAGCAATGAAATCGAACTTTACACATAACATAAATCTAACATCAGCTAATAGTGCTACAGATGCGTAGATCTCCAATGTTTCACGGTCATACTTTTAATAATGACAACTACCATTTAAATACTTAACAATTGGCTTAACCTTTTTTTTGTTTTTCTACTGAACGAATCTGTTACCTTTTCCAGTTAATCAAAATTTGGAATGAAGGTTTAAACTAAGAAATTTAATGTTTCGAACTGACTGACAGAATTAAACTATTTACTGATTAATATAAATCAAGAAGGTAAGTTGGTTGAGGGTTAAGTGAGTATGGAATTTGGTTTCTGGTCTATTGAAAAACCAGGTTACCAATGGG